>CM060606.1:24902276-26102276 GCA_030578255.1 Tiaroga cobitis | reverse complement strand
TAAAAGCTAAAATCAGTTGTATTTAATTATTTTTAATTCATTTAGACAAAATAGAATCAAATTTTAACATCTGCCATTTATTGGTTATCAGACTTAACATGACAATAATTTTCAGTTTATCAACATCGCTAAGAGTGTTATCTGTGCATCCCTAATTTATTTATTCCCCTAAACCCAAACCTAACCCTCTTATAAACCTGCTGACATTATTTGATTTAAAGTAAAACATGATTTATGAACCACCTCAGATGTAAATACTCTTCGTCTGTTTGTAATGACCAGTGTGATTCAGAGCAGTCATGTTATATAATGTGCTGTGAGTAAAATCTGTATCCTTTGGGTGATAATAGTTTTTTTCTCATATAGGTAATTGCTTATTCACACCATCATTAGCAAATCTCCACAGTCTGTTACTACAAAGCACATCAACAAAGCTGCAGCGGTAAACACCCGTTAGTGTTTGTGTTATCCAGGAGCTAGGGAAGAATTAATCACCAAGGAAACCACACAAAAATGCACAGCTTGGGAAACATGTTAAGCCACCTGCAATAATTATCTTTGGTTCTCCCTAATCGCTGGTATTTGTTCAACAGGTTTTAATGTTTCTCACATTCTTTACATTCTTGTCTTTTGTTGCTTGATAAAGCTAAATGTGGCGGCAGCAGATTCTTTTTAGGAATGAATAGTGCGGATTAGCCTCCCAGTGGGACGTGTGTGTCTGGGTAGTTAGCTCAGCTTTTCCACCCATATTCCTGCTCTATGACAGCATACGTCAGTGTTTTACTCTCAGAACACACACCCTGTTGACGCACGTACAAAGAAGATCCCTCCCTCTTTCTCTCAAACTTACACTATCCTCTCGCACTCAAGCATGTCTATAAATAACTGCTGGGAGAGATGTGGGCGTGTTTCAATGGAAATATTTTTTTAGGACATTTTTTTTTTTTGTGTGACTTTGTGATTTGGTTTATAATTAAGCACCGTTTGTTACTAATTTTTTTATTGCTTAAACCGCTATGTTGCGTAACTAATGCAAGACACATGTAACAAGTACATGAACACACATACAAACAAACTCGACTGTCACCAAACAAATTCCAGATTGTTTTCATTAACATTTTGTTGCTATATTCTGTTAATCTGTCTCTCCAGGATAGTGTGGATGAGCAGGAAAAAGAGAAGATGAGGGAGGCCAGTAAGCGTCTGTATGCTCAACTCCAAGACTCTGAGAAAAAACACCAGGAGGATAGAGAACAACTGCTGGTTAGTCACTCCCACTTTTTAGCATTTGTTTCTTTCATAGCGTACAAGGATCCTAATGTTATTAATCATATATAGAGCATTCAAAGGACCTTTTGTTAGACTGTCCTCAGAGAAGGTGAGACTTCAGTTGTACTAATACTGTGCCAGACATTTCCTCTGGTCAACTGGATCAGATCCAGGTTGGGAAAGAACAGTGGTGAGATCGGACATTCTTTCATGATGACGTGCTGTTTCGTAATCGGCTACTGCTTGCACCTTAAGGATTTCGGTGTTAAGCAAACAGCTCATGTCAAAATTATACCATAAAAAATTAAACCGATTGAAACTTTTAAACATTTTCAACTTCCTGATACTTTCTCTGTTGTACAAATGTGGTTGTTTTGATAAGGAATCATCTGCCAAATTAAATACATGTAAAAAATAATGTACAGTCAGCCATTTATTATTGCAGGACCCTGACACAAAGCATCATCCTGAATGGGCTGGGAATGGGAATTTTCCTTTTTCAGTCATTTTCAATAATCATATTTATAATGACTGTTTACTTATAATCCATCATTATAGTTAGTTTTTATCAAAAACTAGTTGGCCTGTAAAAATATCAAATTTTTAGGGGTTATTCGACAGAATTAGGAGGGTTTTTTTTACATACATTAACACATTAATAATATATATATATATACACAGTATTATATATAATAAGAAATTTGCAATTTTAGTGATATTTTATTCTCTAGAGTTAGCTATGACTTATGGACATTGGATAACCTTCCTGAGGTAAATGTAGTATCAGGTGACAAATTGTTTACAAGCTGTTTTATTGAAGACTTCCCATATGAAGTATGAGATTGTCAGAGCCAACGATTAAATATACAGTTTAGGGCTCATTGTACAAAACAATATTTCTCCACAGAATCCTATGATTAACAAATCAGATTTGAGTATTTCAGAAAGCTGTGTAATACTTTTGCTTTGTGATTCAACTCTTTTTTTCTTTGTTCATGTTCTTGTAGGCAGAGGCTCGTCAGTATAAGAAGCTGTTATCTGAGCAGAGTGAGTGTCTGAAGAAGGTTCAGCACAGCAAGGAGCAGCAGGATCAGCAGATCGAAGACCTTCAACGTCTCATGGGCGGCATGGAGCAGGAGAGCTCCTCCCTCAGAGACCAGCTCATGACCAAAGAAGCTGAAGTCCTGCAGCTGCACGAACTGAGGGAGGAGGGCCATGCAGGGAGGGAGAGGTGAGGGTCCTGACATATCTTACTGATTCTGTCATGTAATGTTGTCTTTTTTAACTTTAAACATCAAATTGGCTGTTAAACTGTTGCCTTATCATGTAACAGGTTAGAAGAGCTGGAAAGGGAAAATGCGATTTTGAAAGAGAAGATTCATCACTTGGATGACATGCTCAAGAGTCAACAGAGAAAACTACGGCAAATGATTGAACAGGTACTTGTGCACTGCGCACACACACACTCCCATACAAACATTTGTCATGTTAGGTTCACTTTCTAACACCAGCTTTCCATCGTTGTGCCGTTTAGCTTCAGAACTCGCGCATGGTGATTCAGGAGAGAGACCGAGTGATCAGAGAGCTGGAGGAGAAGGTGGCCATGCTGGAGGCAGAGGTCAGTTTACAGGATATAAACACACATCTAGGTGGAATTCACAATTACAAACGATTTTGGTTCTGGTTCCAATTCGCCTTTGGCTAAGCCCCGCCCCCCTTAGTTACTGTTGCTACGTCCGACAAACAAACTTCATCTGGGCTCTGGTATCAACATGGCTTATGCTGTGACAGCTCTTCCTGCTGAAATTTTATCAAACTTTTATACAGCAGCATATAAAGTGTCCGATAGAAGTAGGCAAAAGGGGCTGCAATGTACGTTCGAAGGGTATATTCACAACATACAGGTGAAACGCAAGGAACAACAAGGCCTCCAAATAGAGGCAAAAGCATTCCGGTCACAGTCAAAAAATTACCCATCGCATATCCTACTAATCGAGACGGAGGCTGGGACTAACAATATCAAGGAGCAACACTGTTCATGCAAAGCTGGGTAGATCTCTATTCACTTCTATAATCGCTATTACAAAGCAAACGGACTACGCGAGTATACCATTGTATTCATTAGCAGCGTGTGCTAGCTAGACGACACTTGTCAGGATTTGACTTCGGTTTGGGAAGGGAAAAAACGGACACCCCCCTCCAACCTCTCCGGGAAATGCGTATATATGTTACAAATGCCCCAGGCACAACGTTTAACCATATTTTTGATAAAACTACGACGGTAATAGCCTGCCGAGACCAAAAATATGAGACGCCTGTGTTAAAGTCAATGGAGCGCTGTGAAAAAGTGTCGGACCTCTGTGGGAGCTCGTTCTTGGCTGCGCTGTGATTGGTCAATCTGCATTCTAGGGTGTGGCTTAGCCAAAGGCGAATTCCTATGAGTTTTTCTGGTTCCTTAAAGTGAGAGTTCACCCAAAAATGTCAAATGTTGTCATCATTTACTCACCCTCATGTTGTTCCAAAGCTGTATGAGTTGCTTTATTCTGTTGAACATGACAGAAGATATTTTAAAGAATGTTGGTAACCAGCCAATTGACGGTGGCCATTGACTTCCATCGTATTTTTTTTTTTCCTACTATGGAAGTCAATGGCCACCGTCAACTGTTTGATTACATTCTTCAAAACATCTTCTCTTGTGTTAAACAGAAGAAAGAAAGTCATACAAGTTTGGAACAACGTGAATAAGTGACGACAACATTTTTGGGTGAACTATCCCTTTAATTGTTCCATAAATTGTTTTTTACTGTAGTATTTTTATTTTAACAATAATAAATACATTTAAACAATTATTTCAAAAGGTGTGTTTACAATGACTTTTTGTGACTTTTCACCGAGTCCAATCCATTAATTGGCTTCAACAACAATTTGCAACAATTTTCAATTTCACAAATAACACATTTAAGTAAACACTGTAATAGTATTTTCTTGTAACACATACTCCAGTAATGTATATATGTATTTAAGTGCATATATTAAATAAAAATGTTAAACGAACAAAAATGTGGTAACATTTCATTTAATAATAAGCATAAAATACTACTGACAAAATGCATAATGTGTCATATGAACAAGTTAGTAACTACACTGATTTAAGCTGCATGTGTTTGCTTCATTGGAGTCTTGGTTGTGCTGTGTGTGTTTGATTCACTAAAAAAAAGCAGCTCTTTAGAGTCATTTGTTCAGGAATTGGACTACACTGGTTATGTTGTGTTTTTGATTACCTAAAAAGAATCGAGTCATTTAGTTCCGATATTTTAAAAACACGGAACTGGTTATGAAAAAGAATCTCTCTGTTTTTTTTTCAACCATAGTTATAATTCTCCTCTTCATCATCTGATCATAATTTCATGAATTACTGCTGAAAATTCACCCAAGTTTTTTTTTAAATATATATATATATATATATATATATATATATATATATATATATATATATATATATATATATATATATATATATATATATATATATATATATATATATATAAAACAGAATTTCTATTACAATTACAAAAAGAAATCAGTTAATTCACCCTTTCATCTGTGATCTCATGAGTCTTTCCTGATGTCTGACCTCGTGAATGTGCTTTGCTCACAGAACAAACAAATGCACGATCAGATGGATTACTACCTGGGGAGTCAAAGGTCAAATTCATACCTGCCATCAGACACCAATGCGCAGATTGTCTACAGGTAAGACATGCAAATTATCCCGATAGCTACACGCAAATTATGTTTATGCAAATAGTCACATATGCTTGATAACAGACATACAAGCACACACATTCAAAGTCAATTTATGTCTCCTCCACAGCAAGCCTCTGAGACCTTCCACCCAGACCAACAAGAGTCTGCCCTTCATCAAAGTCATTGAAATTAAATCATGAACGTTACCACAGCAACATCACACAGCACTGCTGTGACAACCGTACCATCCTCCAGTATCAGCGCTGGATACTAGCAACACAAATGACCACAGGCCTTCACCAAAGGACACACCATTGCTTTAATGTCTAAAGGCCTTTTCTCCAAGTATACTTCTAACATTGCAGAGGTCTGTTACTGTTATTTCTACAATTATTTACTATGAATAATCAATGTAGGTTTGACACAACAGGGACTGTAAAGTGAACATATCCATTTTTATGAAGACAAGTGTGAAAACAAAAATGAATAACTCATTTTCATTTTTGTAAGAAGTGTGAAGGGCTTCTAGATGGATGCTGAGGATATTTTGGTATTTATTTGAGGCTGGCCCTCTGAAGATGATGTCTTTCCCCCAATATTAATGGACAGACTGGTTTTGTTGCTAAACACCCTCGTTGAGCTCTCTTTATCTCTCGTAATCTCCCTCGGTATTAGCTCGGCTAAACACTTGGGGAATTAAGGGGTCTTTTTCTGAGTTAGACAAATTATAGAGACGATAACAGATGGGAAACATTTTTATTTTATTATTTTATTTAAAGGAATATGAAGTAATGAAGGATGAAGGATTTTTGTATCTTCATTGTATCTATTTATATCTAAATTAAGGCTGGAAAATGCGTTCTGTGGCATTGGCCAAGGAAAGCGATCAGGAACAGCAGTGTTCCTGGTTTATCTCGAATAACACTTGATAACTGACGGTGCTGAAAGAACTGAAGGGGAGACCGTGAGTTATGAAATGGTTATCCTGAAACAAAAAAACTGCAACAAATATTTATTCTTCATCTACATGCTTTTCTCAACCAAAGAGAGACAGCAGGGAGAATCCAATGACTTGCCTTCTATGAAAAACAAAGATGCCTTGTGAGTGTTTCATAAGATTGAAAGAATGTAACACTTGTCCTCTACTGAGCCAGTTCAGGCCAGTAGAAAACACTGTGACCCCTGTTATTCAGTCGAGCCAACCGCTGCAGTTACTCAGTTAGCCATTTCCAACAATCAGTAAACTGATTTTATAGCACCTAGTTAGAAAACTGATGTGATTGGCCAGAGCACCTGCCCAACTCAAAGTAGTGCCATGTTAACAGGTAATAATATCACAACATGGATTATTTATTCTTCATTAATTTAATTCTTGACAAGGGTGTGTTCAAATATGCATTCCATTACCATGTTTATCCACCTTCACATTTGTAGATAGTTTTGTGTATATTTTCTCTTTGTGTGAACTTTAACCTTGATGTGAATTCCTTAGAAAGGTTTCAGATAAGCATGTAACATCTTTTATTTTTTTGTAATAATAATATTTTTGTAGTAAAAAACGAGTGGTTTGTTATGCTTGAATTAATGCCATTTTGAGTTTTGTATTTAAATAAACTAGTTTCATGAATGTTGTTGTCTTGCCTTTTTTTTCGTGTCAAAAGGGGAATGTGGTTTGGTTATATGGTTGGTTGGTTTTATGGCATCTTAAAGACAATGTAATGCATACCTATCAAAATGTTATGAAATGGAGAGGTACCGTGGAATCTGACCACCGTCACAAACACTCCAATGTGTTTATTTCGTATGGAAATACATGCGAGTCTCACAAATATAATATAGCATATTAGAATGATTTCTGAAAGATCATGTAACACTGAAGACATAAGCAAACATGTTTTCTCACCGTCACGCACCTAACTCAGAAACTCTTAAGAAAATCCAGTTAGCAAAACTCACAATTACGAGTTGTGCTGATGTGCATGTGCATTTCATCTCATAAATACATTCTTTCTGACATGACTTTAAAACACTAAGCTAGACTTTGACCTCGCTAGACTCACGAAGCTAAACTTTGACCCCCATTGGCCTGCCCCAACGTCCTAACATTGGTTAAACCAGAAGTTGACACGTCAGACCGCAATGCTTAATCTATGTTTCGAACACACTATAAACTAAAGCCAATGACATCACACTCACCAACAATCGGTTTTGTTGTACTTTTGCTAAACAACCGAACTTGCTAGAGTGCACACTATTGGGAATCTGTGTTGCAGATTTGGCACATTTGTCAGAAGGAAACCCTAGTCTAAAAAATCATTGCAGTTTAAGTCTTGCCATGTGTTTTTAAATCTGAGAATGATGAAATTATTTTTATATGGTGCTATGTCATTTTTTTTTATATGATACTTTCTTTTTGTGCAAACCAAAGAAAATATGAGGTATGAACTGAAACATCTAGTTTGTTTCTGCTAACAGGCTGTAAGGGCAGAACTTCCAAACACAACTTTTGCCTACAGCGCAAATGTAACAATGAGAAATTTGCAAATAAAATATTAAATTTTATCAATATTTAAGGACTACTTCAGTCATTTATTTTTGTTGAATCCCCTGTTTACCTGTTATGATTAAATGTACAATACACTGTACTTGAGTTCTACTGATGAATATATATATAGCCTAGATACAAAAAAATAATAATCATGAAGTAAGTTTTATAATTATGCCCTTTACCTTTTCAAATTTAACCAGACTTTGAATATCAGGTAGCCTATTACTTAATTCAAATCAATTTTTTACATACATATAGAAAGTAGTTACAAAAGTAAATATATGTAATTATAACAAATAAAGAAAACAACATTTACTGTAGTCAGTTTGAAAGGTGAAAGAAATTCACGCACCTGATCAGAAGTTTTATTATTTTAGTTTATTCCTATACTGTAATACACTTTTCCCATTAATGGCCGTTGTACTTTGGAATGTGGACTCCAGCCCTTTGGGCTGTCAAAATATTATGAATTATTAAGCAAATTACTTAAATGATCCTAACCAGTCCTCAAATTACACAAAAAGTTATAAAGTCAAATCAATTCAGAAATGTTAACTGCATGAAAAGTAATGACGCAAAATGTATAAAAAATTTGTTTAACTCATGGGTCACATTTAAATTAGATTAAATACAACTTTAGTTGAACTTCAGCACTGCTTTTGGACAACTAAAATGAATTTAGTACAAAATTAGTTGTTCCAATTTAACAGACTTTAAGTATACCAATTTATAGTGTGCCACTAATATATTTAGTTATTCTAAAGTACATACGAATAAATTGGGCTTAATTATACTATTTTTTTCACTAGGGTAACCAGTGATGTCTTGTTAGTGAAGACCAGCAGGCAGTGCAGGTACAGTAAAAGCAGACACTATTAGATCTTATAAGACTTTATAATACAGTGAAAGTCAACACAGACAGCCTCTCATAGCTCTTTAAGCTACAGAATGACAGAAAAACACGTCAATTCATGACTCAAAGCACTTTGTTCCTCCTTATACACACATTTACATGAACTAATTAAAATAAATAAAATTGCACTTAAAAAAAATAAGGACAATATTCTGATCAGTAGCACAGAAATTAATATTTTTCTCACCCAGTTTCTGTTAGAATGATGTCCGGCCATCTCTTCTCTGACACAGCATGTGCCAGTTATTCCAGTTAAAATGTTCTCATCTCAGCTAAAGGGACTTCATATTGATGCTCTTCATATTTAAAAGCTATTCTCACAAAGAAAGAAAATGGTGAACAGTGACTATGACTTTTAACATAAGAAAATAGTAAGAGTTCTGGCAGGACAACAATAAAATTAGAAACGTAACATTCTTGGATTGCTCTTAAAGCATTCACAATGACATTTATCCCACAGATTTAGTTAAATCTTAAATCATTCTCACATTCTCAATGTGATTTGAGGCCATTTTACTGCAACTCCCACTGTGGTCTTTTCTACATGAAGGCTTTTCCAGTGTAGGTTTTCCAGTGAGCGACACTTCCGTTTCACAGTTTCAGAGTTAAATTTACACAGTTCCTCAAAAGGGTTTCATTCTCTAAAGTGTGCTCTCTAGAGTATTATATTTGTCTTTAAAGTTTTTGAGCTCCAGGAAGTGTTTGGGCCTCTTGCTGCGCTGTCCGGATGACGGCAGGTACGTGACCTGAATGGTTGAGGCAGACGAGGGGCCGGGAGAGCTGGTCAGATCTTTAGCTGCTGACTGGTGCTGCTGGTTTAGACTGGTGCTGCTGGAGTGGGTCTTGACACTGTGGGGAACAAAAAGGCAATAGAGTGAGAAAAGTGATATATATTAGCGATGAACAGCAAAAATTAGACAATACAACTTACACATCAGCCAGTTCAGCCAGATCTTCCTTATACTTCACAAACTCTGCCTCGCCAAACATCTATGGGAAAGAGAACACAAGCCTCTTAAATATTTTCCTGCAGCGCCCCCTGCTGTTAATTACCAATTAACACACATGTGACACTGGGACTGACCCCTGTCCCGTGACGAGCGCTGTCGTAGCCCTCCACTAAGCGATCTAGCAGCGTACTGTGACTCGACTTGAACAGACTATGAGAGTTTCGCAGGTCCAGCAGCCATTTCCTGTAGCGGCGACCAGTCAGAGCACTGGCACTGCGACACAACTCGTGAAATGGGAGATCTATGGGTGGGACAGAACCAGGTCAGATAAGACTAGACCTGCATGCATTCAGTTTTCTATTTCACAAGCTTATCAGAGAGAGAGAGAGAGAGAGAGAGAGAGAGAGAGAGCAGCACAACTGTTTTCAACATTGTTAATAAGTGTTTCTTGAGCATCAAATCAGCATATTAAAATGATTTCTGAAGGATCATGTGACACTGAAGACTAAAGTAATTATGCTAAAAAATGCAGCTTTTCCATCACAGGATTATATTACGTTTTATAATATATTATTCTTTTCACTTTCAAATTTCAATTGTAATAATATTTCTCATTATTACGGTTTTCACTGTGTTTTGATCAAATAAATGCAGCCTTGGAGAACACAAAGATTTCTTTACAAAATATGAAGAAAAAAAATGACTGACGCCAAACTTTATACCGGTAATATATAAAGTGTTACAAAATTTTGGTTTGGAAATTTAAGGGAGTATTATAAATCTGGCGTAAAACTAAAACAAACTAATTTTTGTTAACAGATATTTTTTTTTTAACAGATATAAATAAAAAGTAACATGACCACGAAAATAAAATGTATGAAATAAAAATGGACACAAATTAATTATGCCATGGCATTTCATAAATCAACATTAAAACAAACAAAATTAAACTGAACATGGTAATTATTCATGTAAAAAATTGATGTGAATTCATTTAAAGCATCTTTCCAGTAAGCCGTGATCTTGACCTGCACACAGGCAAAAGAGGGTCTTACCAGATTCTCTGATGGCATCTAACGCTTGCATTCTGAAGAGATAATTATAACAACCTGCACAAACATAAACACGCGAATACATTTTCACATCTGCAGCAATGTTATGAAGAGAACTGCTAAGGGCTTCTTTGTTTCTCTCACCATTCTGGCCTTGATGCTTCAGTCGATCGTCATCTTTAGAGAGCAGATGTGGCTCATAGCGAATGTCATTCACTTTAGACAAACGGGAGTCAATCTCTTCTTTTAGGTCCTGTAAAAAATGCAACTTTGCTTCAGTGCATTACAGTGCATTACAAACTAAGTATACAACAAAAAGCATCAGAGGTATAAACAGAAGAAAAACATCATATAAACAAAACAAAAGACAAGACTTTAAAATCAAAGTCATATAGTTTTATGAAAGTGTAGCTTTTTGTAAAAGTATTTTTAATTCAATACAAATCAGATGCATGATGATACAGTACATGTGGTCAGCCGCGGCTCGTCTGGATGGGCATTGGAATACAAAATATTCATCCAAACATAGACAGAAATATTTTTCGGATTTTCTAGACAATTTTAAGTCATAAAGATATATTAAAATGTAGCGCATGGATTCGGCAGGCATGTATTTATGATAAAGCGGGGCAGCCGGTCCAGCTTTAGTTTCAACGTGCTCATGTGAATAGCTTTTATGTACAGTAGTTCCTTCTGTTGTGTGATTTATGTTTGTTCTGAGATTAGACATTACTTTTTTCCTCACTGGAATTCCTAACCTGTAATATTCTAAACAACACTCAGACACAATAAATACTGCATAAAGGAAATTCTAAGATGGCATTCTATGCTTTTGTCATGTATACTAAAGTCTGTCAATCATCATTAGAGGTCATCATTACCCTCAGGCTGAATAACAAGGACATTAGAATTCTGCTAAAAGTGTGTCTGATGTGTTCTGTCCAGCGATTAGGATATAAAGCTTACATATCATAAACTAGCTCTAAGACCCAGAATCTGCCCTACCTAAATTTATGCCAGGAGCCGCTACTGCATGCGGTACAATGAAGACATTTATTTCACAAAGTTCAGTCGAAGTTCTACCTCTTGGGACCTCGGTATTTATAAAACCTTGCGTAGGACCCCGAGTAGAACATAGGCTATACTTTTACCATTTATTGTCCTGTTGGGGGCATTTTGTTTTACAGCAGTGGCCACAAATATTTAGGTGCTGATACTACAATAAATCAAATATCATCTACAGAGACATAAGGATTTTTGGGGGGTGTCAGGAGGAGCTGTTCATACCTTCGGTGCGTTATGACCCAACGGGACGTGCGGTCCTCTGCGAGACTTCATAGCGAAGCGCATAATCTGCCTTTTCACAAAAATGAACAGCAGAACAAACACCTGCAGAATTACAGAAGGGTTCAATAAACATACACACTCAAATACAATTCTGACACGGGCAATATAGGCTCAAAAGTTAATATGCAGTATTTTTAGGCATCATAGGTGCCAAATACGACGCTTTCTTGATGGGCAACTCAATCAGTTTTGAGAAACAAAGAGGAAATTTCCATTGTAATCCCCATTATAAAGTATTATTCACACATCTGGGCTGTCAATGCATATTATACGAAGAAAATACTGATATATATTGCTCCAGCTTTACTGTTCTTCTTAAGTATTCCGTTTACATGTTTAAAAATACAACTATTATAAAACAAATACTATGCAGTTTGGTACTTACCAGGCTTCCGTAGGCCATAACAAGCACAACATTTACACCGGAAAGAGTGTTTCCTTCTGCCATTGTTAGATTTGAATTAAATGCTCATGAAAGGAAGCTATAATCGGGCGATATTGGTAGTCAGTGGTACAAGTTCAGCTCGTTATTCTTCAGGTTGACAGGAGCACTTTCAGGAGAGTTTTTGTTGACATCTCCTGTGGTCTCTCTCTTCGTCGCATGTTTTACATGGGAAAACTCTTCCGGCTACTCATCTTTGACGCCACCTTGTGGTTTGGAGTGAATAACTTCACATCAGTTCAGGGTTTTTCAAAAATGCCCTCAGCGATTCGCAGGTCACGATCAGGTCAGCAAAACAAATATGTGTGCAAATTGTTCATAAAAATACTCTTGCATAAATGGTTCCATGTTCTTCGATATAAACGTGCAATTAAATAGTTGTGCTCCTTATCAGATAAACATGTTCCTTTTTTAAAAGAAAAGTTGGTTTCCCCCCTCTTCTTTTAACCACATTACAATGCTTTTCACATTCCATCCTACTATTTTCAGAGAGTTACTCATACAGAAGTGGCATATAGGGTATATAAATTTACACTAATACCACTGTGTCTGTCGTTGTTCCAAACCACAAGGCTTTTCCTCTGTGTGAGATTATAGCTCTAGGAGCTCACAAGCCACACACACATGTAACAGTTACTGTCAATGCATCCAAACATTATGCACATGGTTTTTCAATGTTCTAGACTTGTTTATGTGAAAATGAAGTGAGCAGTCTCAGAACATCTGAATTAGTGGACAGCTGACCTTTATCAGATCAACACACTGAACAATGACACCAATTCTTTCAGGAGGAACAGAGGTGGGTGGCAGATGCATGACAACAAGGGATGAAATTGTTTCCCCAGTAATAACAGATATCGCAACAATCATGACTTTATCTCAAGCCCTGGTAAAGAAAGAAGGAATAAAATCTCTGTATTGTACAGAGTAGACCGTGGTAGAAAAATGGGGAAAAAAGGGTGGTAGACAAGTGACTCACTCTGTCCTGTTAAAAAAAATAAACCACACTAACCATATGCATTCTGCATTTGTCCGATTTGTATGAAAATCAGTGCAGATATACATATTGGTATCAGATAATGCATTAACTTAGCTGTAGGAGGGATGCAATGCTATTCAGCAGCTAAAAAGTTAAATTCTTCCACTGTGACCAATTTCTCGACAAGAAAGAAGCTGTTTTGGCTAAACAGGACATCAGACGACAGAAGATGTTGAAACATCTAATTATACTGTGTGTCCACAAACAGCTCAACAATGTGGCTTATTTCGTTTGCTTTATCATTCCATCCCGTCTGTCATGTCAGTGTGTTGCTTGCGTTCACTTGCAATCAAAAACTGATCGAAAGAAACAGTTGCAGTTACATTTTTGTCTCTCTGAATGAAACCACAAACTTAACCAGCTTCCTCTGCTGTTGCTGTCAACAGTGTGCATGTGTCAGTGATGCAAGACAGACCGTTGAGTGATGATGGTTAGACTGCATGCACAACTGCTGTTAAGGTAAACCACCACGTACATTTATTTTTATTTAATTACAAAATGCTTTGAATGCTTAGGATTTGTGCTATTTGATTTGCTTTGGATTATATGTTTGAAGAATGTATTAAAAGTTCATGTTTACCAGTTATAGTACCAGTTATATTTTCTTTGATTTAGTTACTTAAATATAGCAAATTTACATCACATTTATACATGTAATCAAAAACAAGTAATACATTGTATTTAGATAATGTACATGCAAATGCAAGATATATAGCTATATAAAATATAAAAATGTATACATATAAAACAGCATCATAAAAAGGTGATTTTGTCTGAGTATCTTTGTATTCACATGTTTTAGAGTATGTACAATATCTGGCTGTCAAGTTTCACATACATTTAAAGCATAACTCCCGCCCATCTGCTCTCTCTCTCTCTCTCTCTCTCTCTCTCTCTCTCTCTCTCTCTCTCTCTCTCTCTCTCTCTCTCTCTCTCTCTCTCTCTCTCTCTCTCTCTCTCTCTCTCTCTTACCCTCTGAGCAGCTTCTTTTTTCTGCAAACATCATTTGCTCTTGCAGCTGCAGGAAGTTGAGCAACTCAGCCCACAAGTGTGCCACAGAAATACAGCCAGGTAATCAATTGTCAAAATGTTTTGTTACCTTTTCGAATTGTACTGTTAGAATAATGTTTAATTTATTTCAGTTTCAATGTGTGTTGCACCTTAAATCTTTTAAGGTTGTGTGTGATCAGTTTTGCTTTATATTGTGGCCTCCATCTACAGCCCCTTGTATCTTCAATTCATGTAAATGATGCTTGATGACGGCTTACAGGTTAAAAAATGCTCATGCAGTAGCTGTTTGCAAGGATGTCATTGGCATTTGTGGGTAAAAATATGCAGTCAATTATGCAGCTGGTACTTCTGGTTTCAGTTGAAGCATTGTTCAACACAAAAAAAATCTTTCTTTTCAAACACTTGCTTTATCTTGCATACTCTTTATTCATTTTAAATTTGCCTCATTAAAAGACAGTCTTTGTTATCATTCCTTGCTGTTTTAACACTGCTTGACAGTCTTTAGGTCATCAATGTTTGCCAACATATGGCAACCATCTCTATAAATGTTTATAATCTCTCATCTCACAGTCATATGCTGCAAGTTTTTGATTTCTTATTTTCCAATGATCTGGTATTAAAATAGGCCTTATAAAAATAGGATAACTGCTCCTTGCCACAACCACGGTATAACAGATCACTCATTTAATACTGTTTAAAATAACTGTGAGCAAGTAAAAATGTGCAGAGGAAATTAATTAAAATTAAAGATGGAGGGTAGATGGAAGATGGAGTAGACAGAATAAATGCTGCTCAGATAAACATATATATATTCGCATTAGCATAACAAAACCCTTAATGTCAAGATTGAAAGGCGTGTTATTTGTAGATCCATAAGTTTCAAAGTGTTAGGTAAGTTGTAAAATTAAGTCAAGTCATCACCTTTATTTATATAGCGCTTTTTACAATACAGACAGTTTGTTTCGGCTGTACAGCAGATAGAAGAAAATAGTGTCATTGTCCAAGTTCTGTGTTGATTCATTTCAGTTGTAAAATAGTTATTAATTTTGTTCATTTATACAGACGCTCTGGAGAAAACAGTGATGTCATAGTCCAGCTCAGTTCAGTTCTCATACAATGGAGTCAATGCAGGCAGATCAATAATGTATGCATCATGATGGTTAATTGTCAAACTTGGTGCAGAAACCTCATTTGAATATATAAAACACAATTGGGGAGTTTATCGAGGGGGTGAAGCCCATATAATATAAAAGGAACATGTTTTAAAAGGAACATGTTTATTTAATTGATTTTCCATTTACTATCGTTTAAGTTTTCGTGTTCTGGGTGTTGAAATTAGCGTAGTTTTGTGGTGTTGGACTGATCATTTTGTTTTGTCGTGTTGGACTGATCATTTTGTTTTGTAGTGATGGCCTGATCATTATGTTCACTGAATCAGTATGCATGACACAATGCATAATTTATTATTTTAATGATTAAATAGCCTACACAATGCTTATCACTTTTGTCTTTTGGAGCAAATACACAACACCAAGGTCAACTGTCATCCAATTAATGTGTATATATGTTGGACGAGGCTGCGCTACAATCGTATTATGTTCAGTCCAACTCCACAAAAACCAGACAGGTGTGGTTTCGGTTGAAGCATTTGCATTTAAAAGAAAACACTTTTAGTCAGACTAAAATTTAAATTTAAAATTCACTTGTCTATGTTCAGAATGCAATGACTCCATGACCCGATGATTGTCAGAAGCATTTACCTACACTTTAACACTGAGTCACCAAGAAACCATGAACCAGGAATGTTCTCATTAGACATGAAGGGTGTACATGTTGACAGGTGTGTACAGTACATGTGTACAAGACAAAGAAACTGAGACACAAATAGATGGAAGGAGAAAGAGAGAGAGAGAGGCAGACAGAAAGAGATGGGGGAGGAGTGAGAGGTAGGGAAATGAGAGAGGAAGGCACAACAATCAAAGGGGGTGGAAAAGGGTAAGCATGTCAAACCAGTCAGGCAAGTTCTTATTACAGTACAAATGCATCATAGAAAAATGACGGACTGCAAGGAGTGAGAGAGAGCTTAAAGGCACAAGGGAAGATGGGGAGGACCTGTTCTCTCAAACTTCTAAGGGACACAGACGTCCTCTAAGGTAAGTTACTTCTGTTTGAAGAGCTAAAACTCAACATGTGTGGTTAGATTACGTGACAGGTGAATTGTATGTCCATTGTTGTTCAAGCGTGTGCCATGGGAGAACAGGTGTTTCTGTAAAATGACACTGACCTGTGAAAGTCTGTAATGTTGCATTCATATGGGACTGGTAACCTTATTTTGCATCTATATCTGTGAAACACTAGGCACTAGTGCATGGCCATTTGTAGTTATATGAGCAAATCTATAACAACCTATGTTTACTGTGTCAATATTTCCTTTATTTATTTTCAATCAGTTCAGGTTTATCTTCATCAGGTCTGTATTTGCGCTCCTGGAAGGTGTATACGTCACGCTTCCTCCTCCCACTCTATCTCTGCTTGCTTTTTGTTCATGTCTTTTATTTTAAACATAACTACAGCACTCTTGACTTATATGTTCAGTTTAAGATAACAAAGGCAATCTTTACAACAGAATAAGGTGGGGGCAAACAAATCTGGAATTGAGATTACAAAACCTTGATTTAAGTTTCAGCTGTTGATTCAGTATTGTCTTAAACTTTGTTTAAGCTGATGTGTATGCAAATGTCTATATCAGTGTTTGTTTGATTGCATGTGACTATTATCAGATGTTACTGAAGTGTCTGAATGAATTTCAATTTGCTACTTTGAATGAACGTGGCCGTGGGTGTGTAAGAGAAACAGGGTGCAGAGTTCCTGCAAGGCTAATTGACATAATTCACCAATTTGAGATACAGTAATTTTATTTGTTACTATATTCCATATTGTTTATTCACTGAGGTCAGCATAAAGACATGAAAATGTATTTAAAATAAAAAATACAAAATACCTAAGTTGAAATGTATCCAAATAACATACCAAATACTGTGTGGGAATTTTTTTTTTTAAATACAAATAGGCCCTGCAGTATTTAGAAAATACACAAACTGCATGTGAAATTGGCCATTCAGTGATCACTATTAGGCTGAAATCTGTCTGGACCTATTCTGAAAGCAAAGAACATTTTGGTGTGTACAACTGCTTAAACTTTTGATTTCATTTTACCTACCACTACCATAACTTTTCAAAAAGACTGGGTTTATATTGTCTGTGCGCCATTACTAAACGTATTTCTGACTAGTTGCACTGTAGCCCATTACTTGTGGTGAACACATTTATTTATTCTAAATAAATCATGTGTAAAACTGCTCTAGCAAGAGTAGGGAAGGGGGATATGACCAAAATCTTACATCACAACATGACTAATTTTCACAGTAACAATTTAGATCATGATATAGTTTATTGTTGTGAGATAAATAAGGTTGTTGCAACATCAACATTTTAAACACCAGTAAAATTTCACTATTCTCAAAACCACTGCAAAAACTATTACCAGGCTAAGTGAATAAACTAAAAAAGTTCTCAAGCAATTATTACAGTCAGTAATAAAATTAGAACAAAGAAACAAAATAAGCAATATGACAAATGAATATAGATTATACAATAAAATAAAAATATAAAAATAAAATAAGGAGTGGTAAGTTTTTCAGGTGAAGTAGAAATACTACAGAAATTGAATAATGTAATCAAATGTAAAATAATAATACACTGCATAGTCTTCAGTGTATGAATTACATATATATTGATTCTTATTAAAGCTACAAAGGTTATTCAGTCAAAAGCTGTATGTGAATTGTTCTTTGTCTTTTGATGTTAGATTAAAGGGTTAGTTCACTCAAAAACGAAAATTCTGTCAGTAATTACTCACCCTCATGTTGTTCCAACCCCGTAAGACCTTCGTTCATCTTCGGAACACGAATTAAGATATTTTTGATGAAATCTGAGTGCTGGATCACTCCTCCATACTAGTCCATAGGCTTCTTCAGGGATTGAACTTGCCGGCCTTGAAAAGTTATTAAAGACATCGTTAAAATAGTCCAAGTGACTACAGTGGCTCAATCTTAAGTTTATCAAGCGACGAGAATACTTTTTGTGGGCAAAAACAAACAAAAATAACGACTTTATTTCAACTATTCATTTCCTTCTCTTTGGGCCTCTAGTCAGTTAAACTAGTGTAATTGCGTAGAGTTACGTCACACGTAGGCTCACTATTGGCCGACGCTGGTCATGTGCGTGATGCGTGTGACGTACAACAACAGAAGCGTACGCTATTACACTAGTGAACTGACTCGAGGCCCACAGAGAAGGAAATGAATAGTTGAAATAAAGTCGTTATTTTTGTTTTTTTTTGCGCACAAAAAGTATTCTCGTCGCTTGATAAACTTAAGATTGAGCCACTGTAGTCACTTGGACTATTTTAACGATGTCTTTAATAACTTTTCGAGGCCGGCAAGTTCAATCCCTGAAGAAGCCTATGGACTAGTATGGAGGAGTGATCCAGCTCTCAGATTTCATCAAAAATATTTTAATTCGTGTTCCGAAGATGAACGAAGGTCTTACGGGGTTGGAACAACATGAGGGTGAGTAATTACTGACAGAATTTTCATTTTTGGGTGAACTAACCCTTTAACATTAATGACAGCAGCAGGATTATTAGGCTGCTGTCACTTTAACACACTAACCCAAAATATTAATACACATCCAATTCTTCAAACACTATACCTTCACTCAAGACATAAACCGACTGTTTTTACATGAATACACATATATTTTTGTGTGCATTTGACCGTTTAGCTGCACACAGAAAAGTCAGTGTGCAAAATAGATATCTATAAAATATATAGATGAGGTTAAATCGATACACACTTTATATCCTCGCCTATATAGCAAGCAGTAATTTGACCAGCTAGTTGATAAAACCAGTAACCGATGAACTATCTAATGCTATTTTGCCCCCTGCCAGTGCTTTTATTCCTTCATGTAAACTGAAGACAATTCTCAATGATGTTCCATTTTAACCTTAATCAACAAGTAGAATTGACCATGACATCCCTACATTATCTTATTCCTTAATTAATGCAGAAAATTCGCTCACCCAATACTAGAATGAGCCGTACAACTGCAGCTCACAAGCATGAAAGTTGGGGTTTAGGGGCCTGAACTAGTTGATACTGGAAATCAGCAGCCTAATAAAGAGGTTGACTGGCACAAACTATTTTATATATTTTGAAAATACAAAAATACTGAACTTAAATTAATTTAAATTTGTATTTTAATAAGTATTTTGTATTTAAAATACATATTTGAAATACATGTATCTGAAATACATCCCTGTTTATTCACATACATTCATTGTAATGCATCTTCAGAAAGAATTATGTAGCTTTAACTATGTGTGCACCGCAACTGTGTAACATATGTTGTGTTAGACAGGATTGTAGTCTGGTGTGTTTGACCTGTTATCTGACTGCGTATCAGGTTTTGTAAAAGAGCTGAAGAGTGTGACAAGTAACATAAAGAATGTTGTAAGAGTAAACAACAAAATGCACACATATACACTCTGGTTACCGATTTTCAAACCTTTTAGAAATGTTTGATTTTACAGAGTGAGGAATACAAGTAAGGTGCTTGTCCAGAGTTCCAAGATGTTTACATATGAGGGTATAGATGCTGTATGCCCGGAAGAGATTTATGGACTCTCATTGTAATAAATACAGAGTTTCAGTATGTTGAAATACTGAGGTACTAGAATGAACCTGGGCAGGTGACTTTGTAAATGCACTTTAAGCATGTACACTTTGTTGAGTGGGAGGTGGTGTATCTTAGTGGTTAAAGGGCCTGGCCAGGTTGTATGTTCAGAGACCATACTGGGTTGTGATTCAGAAAAAAATCTAGACTGCCTTTTACAGTTCCTGAATTTTAGTTAATGTAGCAAATCGGATGATTTAGAATTTGAATCTGATGAAGAGCAATTAATTTATTAAACTTCATTTGTTTAAAGCTAACCTTCACATGTGGTTTTTGCCTTTACATGACAGAACAAGATAAAGAGCAGAGAGTACTGAGACCCATTACTAGCTCTTTTTGGATCCAGAGAGAGTGAATCATCTGTCAGAAGCTAAATTTAGCAGGTCTCCTTCGCCACCCTGGATTACAAACACATTTTCCCAGCTTTTATAACGATGGTAGGAAAACACAGCCCTTCTTGATTACTTCACAAATGCTGTCGTTCCGAGAAAAAAAAGGAATACAATTTTTTGATCAAGTTGCTGAAAATATGTTAGCAACCAGCCTTCCATTCATACTGTAATGAATATACTTTGTGACATTCAGAGACATTTAAAAGCATGAGTTTGCATACTGGAACTTTTGTACATCAATTTCCTGAATCAGACACAACTAGCAGCATAACTGAAGGTGCAGAATCATCCAATGGAACTGCAACACAAGATCATAGTCAGTCATTTGTAAATCCTATTGGCTCTGCAGCTGCTAGATTCAAAATCCGCTCTGCTAAAACACTTCAGCGAAAGTGTGAGTCGACTACTAAGGACCTCAGGATGATAAGTAACATCTTTGAGGGTGGAAAAGTTGAAGACTCAAGTCAGAAAAGTGATAGTAAGGACCTCAACAAAGTCTGTACTTCTTCTGCAAGTTGTACCCACACTGACAATAATGACAAAAAGACAGGTAAAAATGTAGGTAATGGCACACATAAGGACTCAGCTCTTTCCATCGATTCTGAGAAGGGTGATGTGAGTGCTAAGCAGTCAAATATTCAAGAAGAAGAGAGTAAGACAGCAAGTGGCAGTGGCAGAGGAAATGATTTGAGGAGATACCAGTCAAATAAAAGCAAAAGCTTAGACTGGAGAGGAACAAGTCGAGCAGACCATGGGAACAGAACTGGGATGACTAGTAGGACCAGAGAATTTGATCATTTTATAAAACGATCCAGTAGTTTTGAGAGAACAGGGGCAAACCACAAGATAACTTCACACACACAAGATAATCAACCCAGTGGTGTTTCATGGAGGATTCACGCTTACAATGGAGCGAATCATAACACTGACAGAAAGGTTTACCCAATCTCTGGATCTACATCTGTGAGAATGAACCGTGTAAATTTTGCTCTGGAACAGGCAAGCAGTGGCCAGTCACTTCCAGTCAGATTGAAGCCAAGACTAAGCCAAGGTAGTATTGGAGAAGGTAGCAGTCTCTGGGCACAGCAACAAGGTGAATCAAATCTTGATCAGACAGACAACAGAATGGGATCCTGGGCCAGAGAGCAAGGAACTTCCAATTCTGAGGAAGTAACTGGAAACCAAACAATAATGGAAAGAATTGAGAAACTGTTTGGGGCAGATGCCAAATCTGATGCACTCTCAAAAAATCCAATTGGATTAAAACGCAACAATACTTCTGATGAATCATTTCCTAAATCTATGGACACTGTGGACTCTACTCCAAGTCACAGAAAATACACTACTGACTCTGTGTTTGGAACTTCAGATTTTTCTGACAGTCAACAGGGGAAACCTTCTTACAATGTAGACAAAGCTAGAACATTGCCAAGAGGATTTTCAAAAACATACCTTTGTCAGAAGCAAGAACCCTCTACCATCAAAGAGAATAAAAATGACCAAAGGGACAATTCCTCTGGATTAAGTTTTTCAATGTCATCAAAGCCTACATCGAGTACAGAAATGTCCTCTGTTAAAAAAGTTCAATCCCTTCTACCTGAAGACAATGAAGAGACAAGCAGAAAATTATTAACAGGGTCTTCAAAGTACTGTAGTCAGTCATTAGAAAGGACCAGGAGGCTGACACCAACTGCTCAATACAATGCTCGCAGGAACCAGTCTGCATGTTCGGATAGTAGTTCAAGCGTTTCCAGCCAGGGTGTCAAACTTTTGTTTACCAATTCTGAAGGAATCAAGGGGGACATTGGGAAACTCAAACTATCTGATAAAGAGAGCACACAAAGACTGGACATAAATGAAAAGAAGTATCTTGATGGTTTGCCAGATGGTATCACCCAACCCAAGTACCCACTAGCCTCAAAAGGTGCAGCATGCAATGAAATTCATAAAGAGGAAGAGAAAGAGGAAGTTTTCACAGATAAAACTGAAGGAAGGAGAGGAGAAGGCGTGCTTGAAAAATTGCATGTGCCATCCTTTGATTTAGTGAAGAATACAATCACCATGTTTGAATCTTTGGCTCAACAAAGCAAAAGCACACGGGAGACTTTTCTTACCAGGAGGACCTTATCTGTACAAGAGCATCCCAAACCTGTGGCTCTTGTAAAGAAGAGTGATTCAGATAAAAATCTACATTTTGGAAGGGTTGTGGGGAATACAGAAATCCTAAGAAGTGATTCCAATGATGAGACTGAATGCACTCTAGATACAAGAAGAACTCCTCATTCAAATTCCATAGTCAAAGTAAGATCAACATTAGAACGTCAAGAAACATTCAAAACGAGTGTTGAGCTTGCTCCAGCATTCAAACAAAAGACTGAATCAAAAACTGAACAAGTTATCAACAGGAGGGATGAAGATGAATGGACAACAGTAAATAAAGCACACATAGACGAACCAGATTCTGCCATCACTGCAACCTCAGGCCTCAGAAACATAGGGACAATGGAAGAAAAAGCAGGAATCCCATCAATCTCTCAACAGTCAAATGTCAAAAGTTTATCAAAGCAACAGACAATTAATATAAAAATAGTTGATGATGATGATGATGAAAACACACCGACTAACTCTCCTGATAGACCTCTCACAGTTAGCATTCAGAAGCAGATTAACCCTGGAGCTGTAACAGTCAATGGAAACCATCCCAAAGCGCTGCCCAATCTTTCTCAAAGCTTTACTCCTGTCCAAACAATCCTTTCCTCACTCAACAATTCTAACAATAACAACTATGAAACAACAAGGAAGGATTGCACCATATTGACTACTAGAAATGCTAGGTGGAGCTCTGATGAAGAAGATGATGAGGAAACTGAAGAAGACTCTGACTCAGGAGAGTCATCTGTGACCATCACAAGCAACATGAGCCAATCAGAACGCAGAAGTTTTTCTCTAAGGTAATTGATATGAAAAATAAAAAAGTGATACAACTGATTCAGGATGTAAAACAAATAGACTAAAATGGAGTGTCAGCTTATTTCACATGCACAAACCAGCAGGTTGCCCTGTTTATGTCCACACCTTACCTTGCATTTCTTCATGCTCCTGCCACCCTATGCTGTACTGTACCTCCTTTCCTTTAAAATATGTTTTATAACTCCACTTCACACCCCTATTCTATTTCTATATATTTACCTCTTACAGTCTTGTGGACCTATGTAATTATGGTGGAGTGGACTACAAACCATCAGATAGCAGTTTGTCAGAGAATGGTGAAGATTTGCCATCTACACGCTCTGCGTCTTTGAGCTCAGACATCTCAGCCTTCTCTTCTGTGACTCTGTTGAGCACTGATGAACTGGATCGCTTACTGGACGATGTCAGGGGCTTGGGAGATGACACCCTGCAGGTAAAACAAGTCACATAACTTTGCCCTGAAGCATATAATTTGACAATGAAATAGACAAACTGTCATGACATGTAAATTGTAAGTCTTTAGAAGAAAAGAGACATTTCCTTTTTCTATCACAACTTGTATTTCTGACGTATGACAGAAATATGAAGACGTGCAAGTGGTTGTGTTACACAAGGAGGTGGGGAGTGGCTTAGGATTTACCTTGGCAGGTGGAGTGGATCAGAATAAACCAGTCACAGTGAGTATCACCAAATGCTGTGATGTGAACATTTTTAACTAATAGAAACCAATACTGATGGTCAAACAAAAGACCACACAAAAAGCAGCAAATACAAAAAAAAAAACTCAAAATTTGTTTAATACTAATCTATTGTGCATCTAAAAAATGTCAGAGGAAATTCCTTCAACTCTGCATTTTATCAAAATACCAACTCTTTGTTTAACAACTGGTAAATGTCCCTGTCTTTAGGATTAAATTATAATGTTTATGTAACTTTTAAGTACACCAAATTTCATTTTATGCTTCAATACAGTATAATTGTACAATTGAATAAAAAAATTTAAGTTTTTGGTAGTCATTGCAATTTGAGTTTAATTGGAATGGGGTGTTTCACCCCCATCTCATCTCTTAGGTCCACAGAGTAATCCCAGGAGGAGTAGCAGCACATGAAGGCTCTATCTATGAGGGTGCCCGGGTGTTGTCAATCAATGGCACTGCCCTGCAGAACTCTGCCCACTTTGAGGCTCTGCGTACACTGAGAAAAGCGAGGGGGCCGGGAATGGCAGTTGTTGTTCTTCAGAGTGGTAACAGCAGAAGAGAGGCTACTGAAAGACAAGGAATCACAGGTGGGTGATGGACAGATGGCAAAGAGGTGGTGATCTGAAGGAAAGCATTTTATTTTACGTATGTGGTTGTCGCTATGAGTGTCAAATCAACATTTTGGAAAAGTACTGTATTAAGTTGTTTAATAATAATACTGATTAAGTTGCCTTAACTTGTATACAAGTGAGATAAAAGTGTGTGACAAAAGAAAGCAGAGTATCTTGTGGAATCCCATACTTTGTGTGTGTATGCCCCCTACAGGCAGGAGAGTCCGTGTGACTCTGGAAAAGTCCAGCTCTGATCTTGGCTTTAGTCTGGAAGGAGGGGTGGGCTCCAGCTCTGGAGACAAACCCCTCACTGTACAAAAAATATTTCGTGGTAAGACCACTTTTTCTCAATTTAAAACAATTATAAAAACCCTATCCAGAATGCTATTGTTTTTCTCCCACCACCCACATAAAAATCCTCGTCCGAATCCACATCTCTGTGTTTACAAGAAGAGAGTTCTTCAAAATTCACTATTTAAATCCTTTTTGACCACTGCCAAGCACCGTACAGTTGTAGCTACTTCGCTGTAATTTGGATGTATTTTAAAGATGTAGCCTACACTTTTATTACTGAAATGATGGAAAGTATTTACAAGAAATATATTTCATCACTGCTCAAAATAGAAAGAGAAGAAAAGCACTTAAACATTTGAAATGGGCGGTTATGGCAGCAATTATATACATTACAAATATAAACCAAGCAGCTTTATGTCCTACCTCATGTAAATAAGAGGCTGTATTAAAGGGTTAGTTCACCCAAAAATGAAAATTAAGTCATGAATTACTCACCCCCATGCTGTACCAACCCCGTAAGACCTTCGTTCGTCTTCGGAACACAAATGAAGATATTTATGATTAAATCTGAGAGGTTCATGACTGCTACATAGGCTGCCTAAGGGAATGAAACTTGACGGCCCAGAGAGTCATTAAAGAAAATGTTTAAATATTCCATGTCGCAACAGTGGCTCAACTATAAGTTTATCAAGCGACGAGAATACTTTTTGTGCGAAAAAACAAACAAAAATAACGACTTTATTCGACTATTCCTTTTCTTCCTTGTAGGCCTGAAACGAGACTTCAAGAGATTTCCACGATGCATGCGCGAGAATTGCGATCTCCTTCAACTACTTCAGTTAAGTTATCGCGCGTCCGCGTCGTGGAAATCTCTTGAAGTCTCGTTTCAGGCCTACAAGGAAGAAAAGGAATAGTCGAATAAAGTCGTTATTTTTGTTTGTTTTTTCGCACAAAAAGTATTCTCGTCGCTTGATAAACTTATAGTTGAGCCACTGTTGCGACATGGAATATTTAAACATTTTCTTTAATGACTCTCTGGGCCGTCAAGTTTCGTTCCCTTAGGGAGCCTATGGAGGAGTGATAAACCTCTCAGATTTAATCATAAATATCTTCATTTGTGTTCCGAAGACGAACGAAGGCCTTACGGGGTTGGTAATTAATGACTTAATTTTCATTTTTGGGTGAACTAACCCTTTAACTTATTTCCACATTTTTAAAATGACATCCATCATTTTGAGATAAAATACTAGACAGAAAACCATTTTAACTAGCGCGTCTATCTTCCTATTTTTAAACAGGAGATATTTAAATATTCAAATAATAGGCTAAATAGGATATTATTTTTTGAAGGGACCAGTAAAAGAGAATTTTACTTGTCCGTCTGGACAAGTAGCCTGATTCGAACGTCAATTACAAAAGTATAATAGTTCCAAACAAAGATCACAGGAGAATTATAGCTCATCTCACAGCAACACTTAACCGTGTTTTCATTATTGAATGATTCAGCATTTTTAACGAATCGGTTGAGTCAAAGATTCACTGACCCATTCATAAACACCTGTCTCATTCTTGAATGAATCAGCCGTTTGAACGAATCGTTTGAATCAATGAATCAATGACTCACTCATTAAGACGGTCGTTAGTGTTATGTTTAAAAGTATTATTCTTTCCAACCTTTATTATTTAATTATTTAATGCAATTGTAATTTTTTAGTGTAAATGATTTAATTTGATCATCCCTACCTAGGATAACAGCCCTATAGTGTCTTATTATCCTAAATAATATTTATTGATCAAATTTAGACATTTAAAATGAAAAATGAAGCATTTTATAAGATTGGGCGGGGGGGGGGGGGGGGGGGGGGGTGCCCTCTAAAGGTGCAGATAATACAATTAGATTTCAAACATCTGCTTATCAGCTTATATCAAATCTGATTGAACACTGATGAGAATATTGCTTCAGAATAAATTATATTTACCACGCACACACACACACACACACGCACACACACACACACACACACACAAAAATTCCGGACAAGTAACTTTTTTACTCGGACAAGTGAAAGACAGATTTACTTGTCCGAAGGACAAGCACATGCAAAGCTTTAATGTCGAGCCTGCTGTTTACCTCACACCTTACTGGCATCCCTCCTGCACTTCTGCACAAAAGGGCAATTTTGAGCTTGTGCTTAGTCTCATTCCAAGCTCTTTCATAACAACAAGCAATTATGTCAATTACTTGTTTGCAGTTGGACCAGTCAGTGAAGTGTTTCCTGGGGATGAGTTGTTGGAGGTGCAAGGTCACAGTTTGGCGGGTATGATGCGGCTTGAGGCTTGGAACCTCATAAAGAAACTGCCTTCTGGTCCAGTGGAGGTCTTACTACACCGTCCTCACCAACCACGCTGAAGACTTTTACTTTCCTTCTTGCACCTTATTTCTCAAAGCGCTTTGCAATTCAGTCATAATTCAAACAATTGTATATTTTTTTTGTCTAAGGATTTTTGCTGTTACAGGTTCTGTGAAGTTGTATTTTTGCAAAAGTTTAGTTCTGCAATAATATGAAGTATAATTTTTTTTTTTTTAGATAGGCCTAACTGAATTAATGCCAAAATTAAGGGCATAAAAGCACTGGAGGCCAGGAGTTCATTATGACTATATTTTATGCACTCACAGTATGCAACTATTGATATTGTTTTGTACAATCAGTCTTTATCAGAAGCCATTATATATATTTTGTAGTTTTTTATGCTACATGTATATTCGTATATGTTGTCTGTACTGCACATATCCGTCCCAATTAAACTTTTGTAATATTAAAGACAAAAGCAGCAACTACATGTATTTCATAAGTGATATGATGGCATTTTCATAACATTTCAATGCACTACTCTTTTTATTTAAGTTTGGTAGGTTTTATTTGTTTTAATGATAACAATGTAACAGAAAATCTATTAAGAAATTGCATCTTTTACAACCAATATTAAGAAAACGAATTGTAGAGACTAAAGATCCTGAAGTTAACTACCTTGCTCACAGAGATCTCTCAATCCAGCTCCAGCTCACAGGTTCCCTCTTTAAGGCCCTTTTAAAGCTAAAACCAAAAAGTGAAATTAATTGGGCTGATTAAGCCTTGAACTTCATCAGCCCTGGGCCTTAAAGCTGCAGTCCGGCGTTTTTCCTCTTTGTCACCATCTCTGTTCGAAATCTGCAATTGCAGTTATTCGCGGAATTATAAACTTTACGTGAGTTGTACTTCAACACCCTCGACACGGCACAGCGCGGAT
Source organism: Tiaroga cobitis (assembly GCA_030578255.1). NCBI lineage: Eukaryota > Metazoa > Chordata > Actinopteri > Cypriniformes > Leuciscidae > Tiaroga > Tiaroga cobitis. The sequence continues at coordinate 26,073,906 of CM060606.1, read as the reverse complement.
GAACACAGTGTTTGAGGAGACTGTGAGGCTGTCAGTCACCGCGCCGGTGTGGATACTGGCATTCAGAATCACAGATTATTCTTTTTAGAAGTATGACCAACATACGAATTTTCACCGGAAAATGTCATCTGAACTAGTAAGAAACTTTTGTTCTGGTTTTGACATTGCAGTAAATCGCGCTGATTAAATCTAACAATCGCTTATAAGTTATCATATCACGCAAAACCATGCAAATTATACTTTGTTCTCAAATTGTTAATGTTAACAACGTCAGCATTGCGTGACTACATGTAATGTCCTTCCGAAATTATCCTTGTTTTCGCATGGGCCGGTTGCAGTCTCTTTTTTTTCTGTAGCCACTCCGAAGTCCGAACGAAGTCTCTTGCATTTTACAGCGGGTGAATCTCTAGTTGTCACGTTTGAACCTTTCTTGATCCGCCATCAAATTGATAAGTTTAATTATATCAAGTGCTGTGAGAAAAGGCTATAAATCTCCACCTCCAACATCCTCACACACAATATAGCCTACTAGCCAAGACTCCTTCTTTATGTGTACAGATGTGACGTAATGATGCAAAGACATGCTCGAATCTCCCGCGGAAATCCACCAGTACCACTGGAATTAAAAACATTATTACAAGCTTACCGCTTTGAATCGAGCTAAGGCAAGCAGATAGTTTTGAACACTGGCTGGTTATGCATTTTCTCAAATATGTATTTTAGATGATTTTTAACCCCAAAAAAGCTACGGACTGCAGCTTTAAAGGGATAGTTCACCCATAAATGAAAATTCTGTCATCATTTACTCACACTCAAGTTGTTCCAAACCTGTATGAATTGGAAGAAAGAAATGTATTTCTTTTGCTGAACACAAAAGATGATATTTTGAAGCAAACAGTTGATGGAACCCATTGTTCCCTATCGGTCAGTCACTACAACGTAGGTCAGACTGACCAATAGGAATCTCGCTAGAGAGGCCAATCTACTTCGAGTGAAACTAAAACAAGCCAATGCACATTGGCATGCAATCATTTGCATCAGCTGTGAGCCTCGCAGCGCGGGTATTTAACGAGCAGCTGTTGTGATTGCACACTAGCTTTTTGCTTCGGAGCCAAACGCTTCATGCTTGACTACAAGAGAGTGACTACGAGCCTCTTCTTTGGACCTCTCCTTCCCGGTGCGGGCGTTACAGCACGGCAGCGCGAGCAGTCTTCTTTTTTTCTCTCCTGTCTGTGGTGTGTTGAGCAAACCAAAAAGCTGTTGTAACAGCTGGTAAGGTGCGCCGTACGAGCGCTCAAAAGCTGTTTTCACAGCTGGTAAGACAGAGAGAGAGAGAGAGAGATCGCGCACAGACAGGTGCACATTCCTGTCTGTGTTCGCAGTGACTGTTCCCCTGCGTGTTTCAGCACCAGTGAGAGCAGTCCCTAAAAGAGCTTACACAAATAGAGAGCTTCTTTTAAAAAGAAAAAGATGACTTTATATTTGTGTGTTTCTGGATGTGGTCGTTACCTGGGCTCACAGAATGGTCACAAACGCTGCCTCGTGTGTCTGGGCATTGAACACGCTGAGGCAGCGTTTGTGGATGAGTCATGTACCCATTGTGGGAAGATGACCATCGCGGAGCTACGGTCGAGACTCCTGTTCCTGCAAAGGGGCGGAGTCCCCGTGCCTCTGCCTCATTCCAATCCTCCTCAGAGGGTTGCTTCGGGCGGGGGCGCGGGTGACCTGAGGATCACGGTGAGCGCGTCTCCTTCGGGGAACCAACCCCCTAGTAGCCCTCACCCCTCTCATGCTCCGCAGCCAATTGAGCTTCCATTGGAGAAAGCTGGACCATCCTCGAGGTGTGTACCGGTTGTCTCCTTTGGGGCTCCCAGTGAAGACCAGATGTCGATCGCTGCATCGGAGGGTGGGTCAGACCTCTCTGCGGACGACGACTCGGCACCGCTGCCTCCTTCGGGTGTGGCAGCGGTGCCTGAGACGGACCCAGAGATGATGGCCATGCTTTCCCGGGCCGCCAACGAGGTTGGGCTCTTGTGGAATCCTCCACCGTGTCCCGAACCCTCGAGGTTGGACGATTGGTATCTCGGGGTGGCGCGCGCTGGTTCTCAGCAACCCACCCCAGTGCCTTTCTTCCCGGAAGTGCATGAGGAGCTTACGGGGACGTGGACGGCACCTTTTACTGGCAGAAACCGTCCCGGTGGCTCCTCCTCCCTCACCACCCTTGATGGCGGGGCGGCTAAGGGATACACGTGGATCCCGCCAGTGGAACGGGCCGTTGCTATGCAACTGTGCCCTAACTCCACTTGACGTGGAGAACCGTGTCTCCCTTCCCGGGCCTGTAAGTACTCGTCGGATTTAACGGCAAGGCTTACAAGGCCTGTGGGGAAGCTGCCTCTGCCGTGCACGCCATGGCGTTGCTGCAGGTCCATCAGGCCAAGGCACTGAAGGACTTGCACGAGGGTGGTCACGATCCCCAAGTTCTTCAGGAACTTCGTATCGCGACGGACCTCGCGCTTCATGCGACGAAGGTGACCGCGCGGTCGGTGGGTCGTGCGATGTCCACCCTGGTGGTCCAGGAACGCCATCTCTGGCTGTGTCTGGCTGACATGAGGGAGTCTGACAAACTTCGGTTTCTCAACTCCCCTGTGTCCCAGACCGGCCTCTTCGGCGACGCGGTCGAGAACTTCGCCCAGCAGTTCTCGGCTGTACAAAAGCAGACAGAGCGCATCAAACACATCCTGCCGCGGCGGTCAGCTGCTGCCTCCACCCCACCGCCTGCGGCACCTCAGTCTGCTCGTCGCCGAGGGCGTCCTCCTGCGTCTGCCCCTGCTCCCGCGCCGCAGCAGCAGCCTCCACCCAAGCGGCGCCGTGGAGCCAGTCGCAGGCAGGGCGCCCCGCCCGTCCAGGCCCCCGCCAAGAGGGGCGGGAAAGCCAGGGGTAAGCGGCCCTAGGACGGGCGACCCGTAGATGGAAGGGACTGCTCTCCAGGAGACGATGACCGCATCGCTCCCTCCCCCGGAAGAGGGTTGGGTGGAAAATCTTTTGTTTCGTTTTGTTTGTGTTCCGCCGCTGGCCTTAAAACCAGCGGCACCCAAATTTTCAATAAAAGAGCAGTTTCTACCATCTCTGGGTCCGAAGGGGACCCGGAGAGCAGTGGGGGGACAGAATCCTCACCACTATCATCCGCCTTCTCTGTCGCCAGTGAGCAGCAGTGTGCAGTTTGAGAACGCCACCGAGCCGCCTCCTGCACCTCCTGCCCCGTGGAACCAGGTAAGTGCTACACAGCACACACAGACCCCGCTATGGGCCGCCTCCCAGAGAGAGCCTCTCGAGCCGCGTCCCTGTGTTCCACTTCGCTGCCCCACTCCAGGTACGCCTACGGTCCCTTTGGTCCCGCTTGCACGGTCTCTGAGAGCCTGGTTAGCGCTCCCCAGTCCGTCTCGCTGGCTCATTCGGACCATCAGGCTCGGCTATGCGATTCAGTTCGCCCGGCGTCCCCCCAAGTTTCGGGCCATCCACTCCACTACAGTGAGAGCAGCCGATGCCCATGTCTTGCGTGCGGAGATCGCAGTCCTACTGGCGAAGGACGCGATAGAGCCGGTCCCTCCAGCCGATATGAGGTCAGGGCACTACAGTCCCTACTTCATTGTACCCAAGAAAGGTGGTGGGTTACGGCCGATCTTGGATCTGCGAGTTTTGACCGTCCCCAAGATTGGTTTGCAGCGATCGACCTGAAGGACGCGTACTTTCATGTCTCGATTCTTCCTCGACACAGGCCGTTTCTGCGCTTTGCGTTCGAGGGTCGAGCATATCAGTACAAGGTCCTGCCCTTCGGGCTGTCCCTGTCTCCCCGTGTCTTCACGAAAGTCACGGAGGGGGCCCTTGTTCCCATGAGAGAACAGGGCTTTCACCTCCTCAACTATCTCGACGACTGGCTCATCCTAGCACACTCTCGAGATCAGTTATGCGAACACAGGGACCTCGTGCTCATGTACCTCAGCCAGTTGGGCCTTCAGGTCAACTGGGAAAAGAGCAAACTCGCCCCTGTGCAGAGGATCTCTTTTCTCGGTATGGAGTTGGATTCGGTCGCACAGACAGCGCGCCTCACAGAGCAGCGCGCTCAGTCGGTGCTGAACTGCTTGAACACGTTCAAAGGCACGACGGCGGTCCCACTGAAATTTTTTCAGAGGCTCCTGGAGCATATGGCAGCGGCAGCAGCGGTAACCCCGCTCGGCTTGCTTCATATGAGACCGCTTCAGCACTGGCTTCATGGCCGAGTCCCGAGATGGGCGTGGCATCACGGCACTCACTGGGTGGCAATCACACCGGCCTGCCGCCAGACCTTCAGCCCGTGCTCAGACCTCTCGTTCCTTCGGGCAGGAGTCCCTTTGGAACAGGTCTCCGGGCATGCTGTGGTATTCACAGATGCCTCCGCCACCGGTTGGGGTGCCACGTACAACGGGCATGCAGTGTCAGGGGTGTGGACGGCTCTCCAACTGCATTGGCATATCAACTGCCTCGAGTTGCTAGCAGTACATCTCGCTCTGAGTCGCTTGAAAAGGCCGCTACAGGGCAGGGACGTACTGGTCCGTTCGGACAATACAGCGACCGTTGCGTACATCATCCGACAAGGTGGTCTACGCTCCCGTCGCATGTCGCAACTCGCCCGCCATCTCCTCCTCTGGAGTCAGAAGCGTCTGAGGTCGCTTCGAGCCATGTATGTCCCCGGTGTGCTCAACCGTGTGGCCGACGAGCTATCACGAGCTGTGCTTCCGGGAGAGTGGCGACTCCACCCCCAGGTGGTTCAGCTGATCTGGAGAGAGTTCGGGGAGGCTCAGGTAGACCTGTTTGCCTCCTCAGAGACCTCCCACTGCCAGCTGTTTTACTCCCTGACCGAGGGAACACTCGGCACGGACGCACTGGCACACAGCTGGCCCCATGGACTCTGCAAATATGCATTTCCCCCAGTGAGCCTTCTTGCACAGACACTGTGCAAAGTCAGGGAGGACGAGGAGCAGGTCCTTCTGGTGGCTCCCTATTGGCCCACCCGGACTTGGTTCCCAGAACTCATGCTCCTTGTGACAGTCCCTCCCTGGCCCATTCCTCTGAGGAAGGATCTTCTGACTCAGAGACGGGGCACCCTATGGCACCCGCGTCCAGACCACTGGAAACTCCATGTCTGGTCCCTGGACGGGACGCGGAGGTTCTAGGTGACTTACCCCCTGAGGTACTTAACACCATCACTTCAGCACGGGCGCCGTCCACGAGATGTGTCTACGCCCTGAAGTGGAACCTGTTCGTCGAGTGGGTGCAGATGCAGATCTCGCACGCCAATGTGCATTGGCTCGTTTAACAGTACTCGAAGATGACAGGCTCCCGAAGCGTGATCCCAATCAGTCGACACGTCCCTCAGTTTTCCCTCCTTCAGGGAACGAGGGTTACATACGTAACCGAGACGACTTCCATAGTATGGATGGGGGAAAAGACTATGAAATGGGGAACATCACATTTTGGTTACTGACATTCTTTATCTTCTTTTGTGTTTAGCAGAAGCAAGAAATTCATAAAACTCTCCATTTCCATGTGATCTTTAATTCAAACCAAGCAGAAAAGGGTTAAGGTAAATTTACCCATCCTTTAAGAATACACTTACTTTCAATCATAATATATTTAATTTTAATAATTTCAGTCAATGCTGGGTTCAAACAACAATATTATCACCAATGGTAACATTAAATGTGAGTTTAAACAAGGATGCTGGCTTTGGGAATGAAATTCAAGTGTACATATTTGAGCTAGATAATTGCAGAATTAACCAATTTCTATGTCATCTAATCTTCCAATGTCAAAATGATTAGTTTATCTGGATGTACAGAAAAGCTCGATAAGTGTTTTACAGCAGCAACTCATAGATCACTAAATCTTTCTTTCCTGCACGATTATTAATGATTTATAAAGGGGTCATGGTCTAGATCAGTCAAGCTACAGTATGATGTGGATGTTGCCTGCCTGATGTGGGATGTTTTTACCCTGCGAGGATATTTAAAACAGGGTTTAAAGGTTAGCTGCGCTAATAGACACAGACTGAGGTCAGAGATCTCTGAACAGCAGGGCAGCAGCAAGTTTTGCACAAAACCTGCAAGCCAATACTTAAAATGAGTCCGTTAAAAAAGATAGTTAAGAGGATGAAGGTGAAAAATGAACTGGCACGACAGGTTATGGGAGAGGTCTTAGGCACTTTTGTACTTCTGGTAAGTTTTTGCATAGTTTTCACTATTAAACAAACTGAGCATAGTTATTGATTTATAGATATTGTTTGTTAGCACATGCTTTTCATTAGTGAAATATAAGATGTTTTCAATTTTGTAATTTAAAACTCATTACCACTATTAAAATATGTATTTTCTTAATATGGTAAAATTTGTTAATGCATTAAAAATCATTAGATAATGAATAATATTGTTTAGAGCATTTATTAGTCAAGGTTAATGTTAATTTATAAAAAATACTATAGTTCATTGTTAATTCATGTTTGTGCACATTATGTTAACTAATGTTAATTTATAAAATGTAGATATGGTTCATAACATGAACCTAATAAATGCTGTATAATAAAGTACTGCTCATAGTAAGTTAATGATAATGCATGCATTAACTAATGTTAACAAAGCGTTACGAAAATACCAGATAAATATTACAACAACAAAAAATACATTTTGTAACACTTTCCTTGATTCTCTGTTAATATTAACATGTAATTTAATAATTAAATTAAGGATTCATAAAGTGATATTTAAATGAATAAGAAAATGTGCAATGTGCTTTTTTGAAGGGCTTATGTTGAAAATGATTGTGCTATCATATATGTTACACAATAATGTAAGCATAAGTTTTACAATGGACAAATGCAAGGTTCTGTGACTGTGAGCATGTGCTTTTGCTTATATATGCTGAGAATGAGTTTATTTAGCAATGTGTGCAAGTTAGCAGAAACTTTTAATCTCAAGTAAGGTGCAGACCATAATAAAATATTCCAGTGCAGAGTAAATTTAAGAGTACTATCAGGGTTAGTACCAATAGCAATAATGTTACAACATTACTTAATATTACTATGGCTGCAATTCAGCAGGTAATCAAGCTCATGCCGACAAAAATATGTATTTGTAATTCGTTTTTCTCTGCTGTAGCTGTTTGGTTGTGCTGCAGCAGCTCAGGTGAAAACCAGCAGAGAAACTAAGGGACAGTTTCTGTCTGTTAACATGGCCTTCTCTGTTGGCGTCATGTCTGCCATGTACCTCTGCAGGGCGGTATCAGGTAAAATGGATATAGATTGGGCTGTTTTGTGGCAGTTAAGGAGAAATCCTTTGTAATATTACCCTTTATTTGGATCGACATAAACTGACTTCTGTTTTAATATATATATATATATATAAATATATAAATCCCTCTCTCTCTATTCCTCCTGAAGGAGCTCATCTAAACCCAGCAGTGTCTCTGAGTTTCTGTGTGTTGGGAGACCTAGCCTGGATAAAGCTGCTACCCTATTCTCTTGCTCAAATATTGGGGGCTTACCTGGCCTCTGGACTTGTCTATCTCATCTACCATGGTAAGAAAAAAAGAGAGAAATAAAGACATAATTTCTTTAAAGATACACCCTGTATCTTAACAGTAATTCACCATTCTATTTTTTTTTTTCAGTTTTGTGTTTTTGAAAAAGAGAGGATAAAGATTATTTCTCAACCCTCCTCTCCTTCAGATGCGATCATGGAGTTCAGTGGTGGAAATCTGACTGTATTTGGTCCTAATGAAACGGCCAGTATCTTTGCAACTTACCCAACTGATGTGGTATCAGTGCAGACCAACTTCATCGATCAGGTCGGCAAAAGGCCATATCAGACTAGACAAGAGCGCTGTAGTTAATACTACTGATAGAATAAATCATTGTAGTTGAATCTAATGCAATGCTCTAACACAATAAAACGTTGTACAACATAACACGATTTATGACACGTTTTTCAAACATTAATCAATTATCAATAGGTCTTGTCAGCATTCTGGGTCTTCTGACTAGACCATAATCTTTCTCTTGTTTGCCTGTGTTTAGGTGGTTGGCACAGCCATGCTGATGTTGTGCATTCTACCTCTGAATGATAAGAGAAATGCTCCTGCTCCTGAAGCGTTGCTTCCACCCATTGTAGCAACTGTTGTACTTGGGATTTCCATGTCAATGTCGGCTAACTGTGGAGCTGCTATAAACCCTGCCCGTGACCTTGGACCACGACTGTTCACGTTCACAGCCGGCTGGGGCACAGAAGTCTTTACGTGCGTACTTTATTAACCTATTAACAAACAGTATAGATGAATAAAAGAGATCTATTAACATCAGATTAAGTGTTTTGTTATCTATGCCCTTGCACCTCCTACCTTTTAACTTATCTCTCCTCTGATAAAGCAAATTACCGGGTATTTCATTTGCTTAACTCCCATGTTCTATTACAATTATCTCAGCAGATTTGCACTGAAGTGTGTTCTTCAGTTCTCCATACATGGTCCTTTTCAAGCCCTCTTTTTTTCTGACCCTCACAGGTGCTATGACTACTTCTTCTGGATTCCATTAGTGGCTCCTTTGGTGGGGGGCGTGCTGGGGTCCTTCATTTATCTGGTCTTCATTCAGTGGCATCTGCCTGAGCTCGAAGATGAATCTGAGTCTGAGGAGATCAAAGAGCAAACAAAGGTCATGGAGCACAACAGCAAAAAAGACGAGTTATACCTTAAAATGGCTTCTATTTAAAAGCCTGCGGGACCATTGAATCTGCCTCACAGCATTTCCAGAACCTGATTTCCCTCTTTTCCCTATTATTTCCAGACTGTTTTATACTGTAAATAAAAAATGGGGAAATGCCACAACATAAAAACTGGGGGAAAATGCAAGGTGGACTTTAAAATCTCTTAAAACCACTTATTATTTATGATTTCCAACCCCCTAAAGCCCCTTTCTTTAAATGATTAAACTGGGACTTCTTTCAACTATATGTAGAAAATTACTATCGCCTTAATCATTCACTGTTTCATTCAGTAGATGGGGATTAAAATATTTGTATATAGTATGTACAGTGTATTAGTTATTTTAGATGATCCTCTTGTTGGAAGATGGTGGAATAGATATATTTGTTTGTTGTCTAGTGCTCTCTCATGTAAGTGAATCAATACGTTGCACGTAAATGTTGTGCCTATTACATCACAGGAATACATTAGGATGAGTGTGTGCATATTTGCTGATGTCATGTGGTGTACATTAAGTTCACAAACAAAAAGTAAAAAAAGAAATGAGTGGACCTGTCTGAAGCCCCTATTTAGCAAATATTTATCTGACTTTTAAACTTTGGGAATAAGTATATTGATTATATATACGCAGAAGGCCACTTTACTCGCATGGGACATCCTTTTTTGAGAGAAATTATTTTACCATGCACTAAATGAAAGACCTCGCCATTCAAAAATATTGTCAATTATAACTGCAACCATAACACACAAATGCAAGGATTTAAAGAAGTCATATCTTCTGTCATAAAGGGTTCTGGTATTACTGATCAGTATAGAGCTTTTTAGGTCCTGTTTGGTTTGATCTGAAAAGAGACGAAGTGTACGGCCATTAACTTTTCCTTAGTGTTTGGGGTCATTCTCTCAACACATTAAAGTATACTGGCTAATAATTCTGGGCAAACTATTCTGGCATTTGCTAATAAAATGTAACAGATTGCAGATTACAATATACTTTATAAACTACCTAATTCACTTCTTTTACTGAAGTTAAACTCTTAAATCTTAAATATGCCCAGATGTGTGTGTCAAAATATCCACAACAACCATATAAAATCAATTATACAGTCATTCTACAGTCATATAGTCATCACTCCCAAATTTAAGTTGGATAACAGCTCTTAAACACTATTCAGAGATCCTCGAAAATGTATGTCCTTATCCATATTGCCAAGGGTATATTAAAAGCCAAAACATTTTAATGATCAGTATCAGGGATGCCAGGTCTGCATTTAAGCCGAATATTAATTATATATATATATATATTCCCAGTCCAAGTCCCAGTGTGTATATATATATATATATATATATATATATATATATATATAATATATATATATATATATATATATATATATATATATATATATATATATATATATATTTATTTATAAGTTTATTTATATAGGGGCAGTACAAAAAAAATATGATTCCAGTCAAAAACTGTAAAATATGTATTGCACATCGAGAGTATACCATAAGCTATTTTGCGTCTCGGGTCCCTATAAAGGCTTTTCTAAAAAAATAAAAAAAACTACTAATCATAGAATAAAACTAACACAGCATGTAATTTATACACATTCAAATACATACCTAAATTACCTGTACCTATGGTAAGGATGCTTCCAACCCTGGCATGAATAACTAAATAAAACAAACATTTATTAAATTTAAATATGCATGCAGTTCTGGTTTATTTGAAACCACCACTTTACCTTCAATGTAAAATACTTTATTTCACGTACTGCCTTAAACTCATTTGGCAAAAGGTTCCAGAGTTGGGAGCCCTTTACAGAAAAGGCTCTTTGCCCTTGTGTAGTTCTACGGAAATCAATCCTACAATTCCCACCAGCTGTACTCCTAGTGATTCTACTTGTATCATCCTGTCTCTTTATCAATTTACAGAGAACAGATGGTGCCTTATTGTGCAAACATTTAAAAATAAATTTTGTATATGACACATTTTTAAAAATGGTAAAACTTAGATGACACATTCTTAAAATTTGTAAATATTTTTTAAAATATTGCAATGATGCCATCAATTTGGCTTTTTATCCATTATTCTTAGAGCCCGATTATACAACATTTCAAGTTTTTTAATTAGGGAATCACTTGTTTGAGTCCAAACTGTAATGTGGGACAAAATCATTGCATTCATAAAAAGATGAGCTGCCTCAATTGAGATGCATTGTCTAATAAGTTTAAAACAATTTAGGTTAATCCTTACCGTTTTTGAAAATTTGAAATTTGAAAATCTGATTTAATTTGTGAATCTAAAACAATACCTAAAAAATGTAACTCATCTACGTCTATTTCTTCATTATGAACCCGAATGGTTACTTTTGCTTTTTGCTTTCTATTAGAAAAAGCACATAAAAACAGTTTTCTTAACATTCAAAGTAAGATGATTTTCCTGGAGCCATAGACATCCTTTCTATTTGTTCATTTAAAATTGCAGCAACATTGGCAGATGACTTAGCAGATGTATAAATTACTGTATCATCAGCATAAAGCTGACATTGTTAACATATAAATGTTAACTATGTGTTCACCATGTGTCGATGTGTGTTTATGCTGATGTAAATATAAAAAATAGTTTGTCTTTTTAAATCTTCTTGTCATTATATTTATTGAGTTGGCTCAATGCGTTTTATGTTTTGCACTTCAGAATTGTGAAGCACCAATGTTATTACCAATGTATTATATACTGTGTTAAGTGGAACAAGGTCTGAGTTAAATGCATTTTGATATACATCACAATAATCAATAATTGGAAGTATAAGTTGAGAGGCAAGTTTTAATACGAAAACTGTGCGTAAAGCAGTTTCGAGCACGATTATAAAATGTTGATACCAAAGTTCACTTTACGTAACACTTGCTCGATGTGAAATTTGAATGAGAGTTCAGTATCCAGCCACACACCAACATATTTAATCTTATCAACTGTATGCAGACAAGAGCCATTATTACATTTTATTACACAGGAACCAGATTTTGATTTGAGTTTTTGTATAGTGTCAAAGATAATTAAATAGGACTTTGTTTTGTTAAGCAGTAATTTATTATGTAAAAGCCAATCTTGAAGGATAATGAAGTCAGACTGAAGAGAAGCTTGAAGTTGTGGTAGATTATGTTTAGATATATGACAGTATCATCAGCATAAAGTTAAACAGAACAGTTAAATTGACGGTAAATCATTTATATAAATAGAAAAAAGAAGTGGTCCCAATGTTGAGCCCTAAGGCACTCCTCTATCTTGAGTAAAAAAAATCTGATTTACTTCCATGTTGGACTACACATTGTTTTCTATAATGTAAGTATGAATTAAACTGCATTTTCAGAGAGGCCGATATCATAGCTTATCTAAAAGGAAACAACGATCAACAAAATCAAAGGCTTTAGTTACAGTAAATCAATAAAGATGGAACCTGTGAGTTCACCATTATATGCAGCACAAAATTTAGGGCAGTAGTTGTGGAGTGATTATACCTGAAGCCGGATTGAAATTGTGATAGGATATTATTGGTAGTGAGATTTTTTTTCAAAGACTTTAGCAATAGAACATAAAATGGATATAGGTCTATAATTGTTTGGCTCAAGTACATCTCCAGTTGTATGGAGTGGTGTGATGCGTGCACCTTTCCAGATAGCTGGTAACTCACATGTTGACAAAGACATGTTGAATAAATCAGCAAGTGGATACATGAGAATATGGGAAGCTAGTTTAATAAACTTGTTTTCTCTTCCATCAAGTCCAGCACCACTGTTAACATTTAGATCATTAATGGCATTCTGAACTTCTATTGGTAAAATTTTCCTAAAAGAAAAAGAACAGCAGCGGGGTGATGTAATACCAAAGGAACTTTTTCGCATACAGACTTTTTCGCATACATTTCGCATAACTTCTTCGCATACATTGTCAAAACATTGCCCGTTTACACAGATCCGCGAAAATGATTAAAAACGCTGTATTATGCACGTCAGGCCAGTAATTGGCGACTACTATGGAATTATATGTTTCAAAAAAACTGAACTTAACTTTATAAAACTGAACGTAACTTTTTAAAACTGAACATAACTTTTTCAGAAACTAACAAAAATATGCCAAAATTACTTTTGGGCCAATAATAATGAAAGTAACTTTTCAAGAAACTAATGAAAATATAAATTGAAACTGAAAAAAAATATCTTTGAAACTGAAAAAGCACATTTTTTTACTTCGTTCTTAATACACTGCATGTTTTGCTAACTATTTCTCATATTTCTTTTACTGATCTGAACTTACAAATGCGCTTCCAGAGTTTTCAGTTACGCTTCTGAAGGTTTCGTTACGCTCCCTGAGTTTTCGTTCGCAGTTCTGAGGTGGGTTCCCCCATGACAGTAGGGGTTTTTGAAGAGGATTGTTACATCTCTACTTCCATGCCCACTCTTCGCGTTCAAGGGTCCATCCACCCAGAGGTCATCCTCACCCCAGAGCCCACACCCACGCATCTCAGAAACCAGAGACCACCACAGACCCAGAGCCAGAGCCAGAGCTGATGCCCGCTGGGAAGCCAGAGCCGATGCCCGCAACGGAGCCAGAGCCTGCAGTCTTGTCCGTCCAGTCTGCCGTCGAGTCTGACCAGATGTGTGAGCCGGTTTCATCAACCGTCCGAGTGGGAGTACTAGTGGAGCTGGATAATGAGGTGTGTGTTGTCAACCCCTTCCTCCAGCATTTAAATTCAGTTTGTCACAGTTTGGAGAGATCAATTTGCTGATCACTTCTTGTGCAAGGGCCCTTACTCCTCCACTGGTTCCGTCCGGCATCCAAATATCCTTGTTTCCACTGGTTCTGTCCAGTCCCAAGACTTCCTCTTCTTCATCCCCACCAGTCCAGTCCGGATCCCACTCATCTTCTCATCTTCATCGAAGATGGTACTGTACTTCTTTAAGTATCTTTCTTCCCAGCTGGTCCTACCCAGCTCAAAGCTTTCATTACTGCTAATGATGCACCCACCCAGCCTCCCTCTTAGATCCGCCTTGGGCTTCAGGCTTCAGATTCGCCAGCTCAGCCCAAGGGGTGTCTACTCCACTGCTCCACCTCAGACCTCCAGGCCTGTAGCTCCCCCTCAATTGACTTCGCCTTGGCTCCTCCCTCCCTTGGCTCCCCTCGGGACTGTCATCCCCTCTGCTCCACCGTGCTTCCTCGCCCCACCGACTCCACCTCCGTCGGACATCGCTCTGTCTGTGCCACGGACTTCCAAGCCTTCCGCTGCACTTCACTCTCCACTCCTTTCAGCTCTGTCTGGCTCCACCTTCATTCTGGCTCCTCGTGGGTCCTCGGTCACTCCGCCTTGATCCTCCGGCGCCCTGGCTCCACCTTGGTCGCAACGGCTCCGCACTGCCCTCCAGGACCTCCGTTGTCGTCCGGTCCCTCCAGTCTCTTGGATCCACCTAGGTCTCCAGATCTCTCTGCTCCACCGCTGGTTGTCAGACCGCTAACTCTACCCTGGCTCCTCCCACCATTGGTTCCACAGTGGGTCTTCGTACTAACTGTGCTCTGGATTTCCTTTCTTTGTCTAGTAGGTTGTGCTATGCACTCTGTTTCGCTTGTTAAATCATTATGGGTGCTCTTTTGTTTTGTATTTTGTAAAGATATTGTTGCTAAACTAAACTTCTGTGCCTCTCCTCATCTTCTTTATACTCTGGGATGTGACAATAATATGCTTCATGACAATGAAGCTTCCATATGCTCTATATTGCACTTTTACATCAGACTTTATATTACACTTATAATTCATAAAATGTATACTCTAGCCTACTGTTGTTTTATTTATTTATTTATTTATTGTACCATATCACCACTGTAAATGTTGTACTGAATCCATTAAGGATTACTTTATAATTATTGTGTTTGTACTGATTTTCTTTTCCTTTGCACAATTTTGTATGGAGAACAAGTCATTCTGCGCAAACATGCTTAGTTTCATGAATTTATGATGCTCGGGAGGCTGAAAGATGAAAACTGTGATGTAAATGTTCCCCATTACCTTCTAAGCCTAATCTTTTTTTTTATCGGTTTACATCCCTTTGAATGGAAATAAATGCATTAATTTAGTTCATTTGTAAAACTATAGTGTACTGACAGTATAGTTTTATATAATTTGTGTACAAAGAAAGTTGTGAAATGCTTATACAGTACATTTCACTATTTCACAGAGAAGAACTGCCTATAACTGCTCTATAAAGATGACTTGACATGATAAATCATTATTTATAATTTTGTGCAGTTCTAAAATAATTAATACAAGATAAATTATTATCAATGTCAATATCGGGGTTTTTTATGTTTGTGGTTTCAAATTGTTTGGCCATCGTGCACTGAATGAAGAATCACAAAGGGTCCAGCAGAGGGCGCACACGACAAACCAAAACAATGAGCACATGGTAAAAGTCGGTACTGCCCCCATGCTGCACTGTGAACAAAGTTGCAGAATATATTTGCTGCATTCCTTTGAAATTGTATGATACACATTCTTTAAAACCACACTAAATAACAGAATTAAAATGCTTGCAGTCATGCAATGTTTAACCAGACTTACTGGAATAAATCGGACATGTCACAAAATTGGATTTATTTGATTTTTTTTCGCTTTTACAGAAAACATTAGGCTACTATTGAACAGTGCAAGACTGAAAGTGGGAAAGAGCAGAGCAGATGCAGATGCAAACACCGCCTCCACCCACGCCTCCCTCATCCTATTACTATGAGCAGCTGCTGGCCCATCGTGTCCGATACACTTTCACCTTTCAAGGATGTTTTGATCGTCAAGGATATCGTGCATTCGATAAATAACCTATGTTGCCTTAACCCGACGGGATACTGTACATGTAGAAAAGGAACAACAGAGATGTTTAAAATCAGCATTGCTTACAGGAGGAGCTGATAAAGGTATGTCCTTGCTTATCCGCCAATAATAGCTTACTTTTAGTTCAGTATAAGGCTCTATATGCTAACAGCGTGACTTCTAAGGAAACAGTTAGCAAAAACTTAAATATCGTTTTTTTCTCTCTCGTTTAAACGGTCAGAAAAGCTTTGTGAAACTCCACCACAGCGGCGTTCTGCGCATTGTAACATCCTGCTTCATTTGTCGATATATTTTGTTGTCTATTTCGCATGTAGCCTACCACAGTGTAGTAAACAATATGACCACCTAATGAATGCTTTAAACTAATTACTCTCACAGATGTACTTATGCCAAGTTACGCCATTCATTTCGAAGAGCGTTAAGCAGTAGACTAATTTATGAATTTCAGTTCAAATATCAAATTGCATCTCAACTGTGAAATATTTTTGAGTCTCAAACTCCAAATGTTACTTAGACAAATATAATGTTGATTTACAAGTTGTGACCTATTAATTTAGACCACGTCAATCAATCAATGGTTAATAGGCTATGATTGACGTGGTCTAAATCACGAGTTTATAGGCCTACTTTTTAGATTTTTTTTAAGCAACGTTTGATAAGGACATTACCCAACATTATATTATATAACTAATTCGTAAAAGTTTATTACTAAGGCTACAAGTTCAAAAAAAAAAAAAGTTAAGAGTAAAAAATAGGCCTACCATGTAAATTTAAGTTTATCATCTCCACAGCCTCCTTCAGGAAAACCCTGAATAAAACCCTACATGATTTGCTGTGTTTGTTTGTTTGTTGTGTTAAAAAGAGTATCAGACTGTTTTAGACTGAACAGAATGTTTCTTCTTAAAAGTGTTGGTTCAGAATTTTCAGGTTAGGTATTTGCATGTAACTTGTAAACTCAATTGAACCAAGGATTTAAGCTTGTTCTTGAAATTCCTTTGAGGGTAAAATTCTGACTGACAGCCAAGAAATGTTTTGTTGTGCTTCGAGAACCACCAATGTTATAATTCCCTAGTGAAGGAAAGCATATAAACAGCAGGGGCATGATCAATTATATAGGCCTATATGTAACTGTAATAATTATTAATAGAATTATATGCATTTGGCCACATCTGTTTGTGTATCTATGAATAGGCTAGAGAGTGAGAGAGCAGACCCATTATTTTCTGTAGTCAATATCATTATTGTGGTACTGTTTTAATGGTGATTTCCTGTTTGACCTTTTGAGGCAGTAAGCATGAAAAATGGACATATAAATTAGGTAGAACAGATGGGAAGCCAATGAGGGCAGAAGAATTATTGGAAAATAAACAAGATTAATGTGTACAGGAGCAAAATACAAAGGATGTAAATTAAAATATGCTACACATAGTATGTTTATCGTAAATTATAGATAAAAAAAACTCAAAAGCTTACATGTTCAGCCTTACATGACCACAAATAAATATTTAAGAGTGCATTTTCCTCACGATTAAAATGCGAGAGCCCTCTCTGATTATTCAGTCTGGTTTGCATTGTGTGACAGACTGTGTATTCTTTATCCACGCATGTAACATATGTGAGAGAATCATTCTATGCTACATGATGCTGAGTGAGTCAAATGACTTCCTTTACACCACTGCAGTCTGTTGTCAGTCTGAAGATGTGTACTTCTCTGACTGTTTATATTCAACATGGCTTCCAGATCTGGGATGTTTGGTGTCAAAAGCAGCCTGTTTATTGGGTTTGTCCTTAAGTAGCTTTGTGCGCATCAGTGTGTGTTTGTGAGTGTGTGTTTTGTGTGTCTGTCTGTGTTGTGGGTCATTGGTTTTAACCTGTGTGTAAGCCTCCAGTTAGATACATGGTAATAGACTCTAATCATAGCTGACACACACATGTGTACCAGCTTGTCTGTCTGTGTGAGTGTGTGTGTATAGACAGAAATAGTCAAAATGCTCTAATGTGCGTGTGATGGTCATGGATAAAAGTACTGAAACCAGTGCATTGCTGTGTTGTTTGAGAAAAGGGATGTTACTTAACCATAGGCATGTGATATTAAAATTCTGGCCAATACAGCCACTAATTATTTTCACGGTATGGATGATATTATAAATCTATACGGCTTCGTAAAAAGGAGGGAAGGTGAATATTGTAATACAGTATGAAAGATAAATATTAATTGGGGACCTTAGAAAAGATAACAAAATAAACGCACAACAAAATTGAGAAAACAAGCATTTTAATAAAGCATAAGAAAAGCATCTGATCATAGCAACGTGGATATGTTTGCACAAGCTCTACGGCACTCCAGTGAAGTCATGTCATGTTTATTTGTATTTATAACCCAGAGAGAAAGAAGGCGGAGCCTCCGCGCACAGCTACCCATTACCTAAATTGTCACGGACCAATGGTAGTACAAAGGTGTATTAGTACAAAAGCCGTGGCAAACTTTTCCGAACTTTTTCTTTCTCCGATTTCGCTAAAAGTATATCGGGGCCTTAACTTTTCATAATAAAGGAAAGACCTGGTGCAATGCTGGTAAGATTAATTGCTACCCCTTTAAATTGGTGCTAGTGATTCTAAATCTTAGAATTGGCAGAACAATTTCAATATACAATATTGGCAGATACAGCAAATAAGAAAAACAGATATCTGCTGATGATGTCTATATGAACATTCATTTTAAACCAGGTCCCTGTATGGAAAACTATGTGGTAGATTATAAACTATTCCATAAAAATGCAGAATTTGGCAAAATACTATTATTTCTTTTTCTTTTCTTTTAAAAAAAAAAACCAGTATTTGATCTTTAACTGCATGTGTCTAATTATGTGATATAACACTGCAGAGTATAACATTACTTTCTGTTATCTGTTGAGGTTTAAGTCGTATCATCTGCATTCATGGAACCATATGCATTCATAAATAAAATGTCTAAACAATTGAGTGAGGCGATGTTTGCCTCTATATTCCCTGTGCGTCAGGCATAGGAGACAAAATGCAGACAGCATATGGCGGTTTCAGAGATAAATTTATTGGTAACCAGACCCACAGACATCAATGTGTTTCTGGAACAAACCTAACCAGAACACTTGTATCATTTAGCATTAGCAGTCTTAATAACAGTGCTGATGTTTCCAGCTTTTTTTATAACTA
Source organism: Tiaroga cobitis (assembly GCA_030578255.1). Taxonomy (NCBI): domain Eukaryota; kingdom Metazoa; phylum Chordata; class Actinopteri; order Cypriniformes; family Leuciscidae; genus Tiaroga; species Tiaroga cobitis. Next base: position 26,055,046 of record CM060606.1, on the reverse strand, counting down.
ATGTGTACGTGTACCCACCTTAAACGGTTGTCCTATCAATTATCATGATTAAAAAAATATATGGACAAAATATTTTCTAGGTTTTTCAAAAGTTAAAGGGATAGTTCGGCCAAAAATGATATTTAAACCATGCATTACTCACCCTCAAGCCGTTTGAGATGCATTTGTCAATCTTGTTTCAGACGAACACATTTTCAGTTATTTTAGAAAATGTCTTAGACCCTTCAGTGGATATAATGTGAAGCAATGGGGTCCACCTCCTTCAAGTCCCAAAATGTGAATACATCCTTCACAAAAGTAATCCATCCGGCTCCAGGGGGATAAACGAAGGCCTTCTGAGGGTAATCCGTGCGGTTTTGTCGTAAAAATATACATATTTAAAACTTTATAAATGAAAATATCTGACTTCCGGCAACGATCGACGCGCGTTCACGGGTGATGGAAGTCGGCGTACGAGGTAAGACGTAGCGTAGGAACTGTTGTGACGTAGAACGAACGCGCCAGCGCAGACAGAGAGCAGAGCAAAACAAAACACGAAAGCGCGTGAACGCACGCGCGTCGATTGTTGCCGGAAGTCAGATATTTTCATTTATAAAGTTTTAAATATGTATATTTTTAGGACAAAACCGCACGGATTACCCTCAGAAGGCCTTCGTTTATCCTCCTGGAGCCGGATGGATTACTTTTGTGAAGGATGTATTCACATTTTGGGACTTGAAGGAGGTGGACCCCATTGCTTCACATTATATCCACTGAAGGGTCTAAGACATTTTCTAAAATAACTGAAAATGTGTTCGTCTGAAACAAGATTGACATTTGCATCTCGAACGGCTTGAGGGTGAGTAATGCATGGGTTAAATATCATTTTTGGCCGAACTATCCCTTTAAGCATTGAGATTAAGACGACAGGTTCATTAGCAGTGGCTTAGTTTTAGCTGACTGATCTGCATACTGTCGTTGTCAAGGATTAAATATCGTTGAACTCCTGAGTGAGCGTAAACTGTTGGTACGTCCCCTGTTTTACCCTTGAAATCCTGTTGACATTGTGGTTCTCTCTCATTGTGTGTGTGTGTGTGTGTGTGTAGATTTTCCCATGGGACGGAGCGGCAGAATTTCAGAGGTGTGGAAATGTTCAGAAAGAGACCTCCCCCAGGTAAACAATTAGCTACTCTCCCTAAACACACACTTTTACATTTAATTACCATTTTATGTACGAATTCGTATGAATTCTTCCAACTTAATTTGTACACTTTCGGACAATCTGCTTGCGCCCCACTAATGGCTACATTAGGATCGGACCTTCATGCTTATACTTTTTTTTTTTCGCATACTTCTGTACAAATCATAAAAATTCATAGCTATCATAGCAACTACACAAAGCTTATAATTGGAACTGTTAATAGAAAACACAACTACAAATAATAAGACATACTTACAAGTTGTGATCAAAAGATTGTCCTGACAAAATGGGAACGACTATGTCTTTCAGGAGAAGCTTTTGTTTAGCCTGCATTTTACTCTCTTCTGAAAGCCGCTCTCCGTAAAATGTGCAGCGCACAGACAAACGCACTTGAGGTTATAAAGTTGAGGAACAGTGTTAAAAAAAGTTTGTCAGCCTTAGGACAAACCTTTTCCGGTGAGTAAAAAACAGCGACAACAACTCTTCCTCTTCTCTAAAGCAGCCCAACATGGCCTCACCCCCTTTGTTGCGTGTTCCTGGGGGCATGGTTTATGTAAATTTTAAGGTTTGTGATGTCACCAACCATGTAAAAAGCTCATTGTAGTCCCTACCAGCCGTTGGTTGTAGTCCTTAAAAAGCGATTTCTGTAAAAGAAAATATCTCCCTTTGCATTAAAACTTTGAGCATCGTAACTTTGCAGGTGTTGTTTATGCTCAAACAGCAACATTACACACTAATTAAAGTTAAAAAAGTGAAATCATAATCAAGGACCCATTTAAGTTAGTAAGTTTAAGAGGCAATTTCGGATATTAGCACAAACACTTTTATAATTTTGTTTTTTTTGTGCAAATGGTTAGCCATGGGTGCATGGCTGTAGCCTGCTGTGAGGTCACCGAGGTCCGGACCTCTGTATTTTTCTGAGCTGTATCTAATAAATTGTAAAATAATTGCCTAATAAAGTATTAACTCTACTTTAGTGCTGCAAAGATATTGCACAGCACCAAGATCTTCTCATCTGAGCTGCTTCAGCGGACTAATGCTGCGTTCCAGGCAGGTTTTTGAGCACGTAAATCACGACTTCAAACTACGACTCACGACTTTGTCCCATTCCAAGCCAGTCACGCCAAACTACCTGAGCTCAAGGAATTGTGGTAGCTAGATGTAAACAAACCATTGCTGTTTTGTATGGTTTCGCGGGCTATGTGATGTCAGAGCTCGTAACTGGGAGTAGTACATCGATCTAGTACGAGTTCACGGGTGGGAAGTCACGGGTTTGACTGCCGTTCCAGTGCACTTTCACGGGTATAAGGTTGGAAAAACACGGGTTACAGGTTGCCTGGAACGCGGCATAACACCGCTCACCAATGTCAAAATATTTGAGATGACCAATCAAATCAAAGTAGGTGGGCTATATGTTCACAGAAGCTGCTGAGTGCGAATTCCAGCACAGCTCGACACTCCAGGTAACAGTCATAATGTGAGAGAAAGGTTTTAAGCAGCTAAACCAAACATTCAATATTTTACGGCTGTTTTAGGATAGAAATGTTAAACAACCGACAAAAATAATCAGGCAAACTAATAATCTGTTTAAAAATACAACCTATAGGCTAATATTCGACAGGCAATTTTCAGTCCATTTTATTTCGCTTTACAAATTTGCTTCAACTAATTCAGTGGTTCAAATTCGACAGAAAATTCAACATTTGACATCCGGGAACGGGAGGAATATCAGTGGATTGCCGATTGATAATCTCCATAGCTGTTAGTCGACCTCACCGGCAGGGGGTCTCTAAAGTTACATACGACATTGGTATACACGTTTCTAACTTTAATGGCATTTTAAGAGAGAACTTTGTTCATATAGCCTAGGTGTCAGGCACGATGCAAACCTTTTAGATAGTTGATATTAAAATAAATATGAGATCATGTGGTAGGCCTACTGAAAAAGATTTTATTAAATATATTGTTAAAAATATAAAAAGTGCATCATGCCTGACACCTAGGCTACATGAACAAACATGTGCAAAACTAACTGTGAAGACTTAAATATAAACACAGCTTTTGTGTCTTTATCAGCTTTTCCATAGCTGTACTGGCCCTGATGATCATCACAAATACTTACGCTTGCTCCATTTCTGTAAATCCGTTTTTATGAACGAATGACTCTCTCTCCCATTGCTCTATAGTTTTCTCCGTCAACAGCCGCTTGCTCCCCCTGCTGGTGAGGTCGACTAACAGCTATGGAGATTATCAATCGGCAATCCACTGCTATTCCTGCCGTTCCCGGATGTCAAATGTTGAATTTTCTGTGGAATTTGAACCACTGAATTTGTGGATGCGAAGTAAAATGGACTGAAAATTGCCTGTCGAATATTAGCCTATAGGTTGTATTTTTAAACCGAATGAATATTTTGGAAGTGAAATCTGAAAGGTGAATATGGATTATTGAATTTTTTTAAATGAATACGTGTGTGAAATGTTTTGAATTGAAATATTCACAGCTTAAATATACAACCATGTTGAATGTCCAGCCCATAAAAATGCAAGTATACAATGCGTTTAAATGCAAGCAGGGTTAATGCAATGCATATTTTTTCAAGTAGTGCAATTCAACAAGCTTTTTTGTTTCAAAAACATTTGTCATTATTTTACTTCCATAGTTTACTGCATGCACTGACACAGATGAAAATGAAAAGACTATCAGTCAAAGCTCAGCTTTAGGAGGGGAAGAGACAGGGCAAGATAAGGAGACTGAGAGAAAAAGAGAGAGTGATGGAGATGAGGTAGAGCAGGTATTGACAAATAATCTACTGCCCACTGACATGGTTTTAAAGCTATTGTTATGGAATTTTTGCCCTTCAAACGTCTTAAAATGCACATATGTAGATCAGAGAAATCAAATTTTTCTCGGGGGAGCATTTCCTTGTACCCCCCTAACTAGCTCAAATTTGGGACCTCTGTGATTATAAAACCCTGCCTACAGCCCTGCATGGGTGTGATATTGTTCCAAAGCTTGGAACTTGTTTTTACTGTGGTGCAGCGCAACATCAAAAGTTAAATGCGTACACGTGAGTTGGGAGGGTTTCTTCCTTGGCACGAGACTCCCCCTCTCTCCACACACTCTGAGATACATACAGGCGTAGCACGTGCACAGACACCTGACTGGTCCAGATGTCTTCCGCAGTGCCACCCCTTCTTACCCCCTCTTTGCCCTGGTATGCCACTGCCTATTTATCTGGAGCCATTTTGGTTCTGAATCTGATTACTATATGAATATTTCATTGCCAGAGGAGCCAGTAATATGCTCGGTGGCTCCTTGTGTTTTACATCTTTCACACCTCTGCAGTGTAAGTTGCCCCGGCAACCTCATCAGCCAGTTCGTATTGGCCACATCCTTGGCCAATAGAACAGCTTTCTGATTATGTCATATAAAAACAACCTCGTAGTTCTAGTGGCGCCTGTGTTTTGACATTGTCCGGTGAGAGTGTTATTATGTCGTCGTCAGCGTCAGCCCAGTCAAAAATCGATATTTTAGAGGTTTTTAGTTGTTTGTCAATTAATGTTTGCTTATTTGGGAGTTTAAAGGCATTTTAATTTATTAGATTATAAGATTTAATTAAAAAAAATACAAGCCAAGCATATCTGAAACACAGAAAGTTATTCAAATCGAACTGCACGTTGGCTACAATAGCAGTCGTATATTATTCGTTTTGAGAAAGTGTAATCGATTTTGGTTCACATCGAATGACCTCAACGACGACTCTGCGGCAAATCAAAAGGGAGAGGGAGTGAGCTGTAATTTCCCGCCGCGTCTGTAATTTGATGTGTTCCACTCACCACTCGTCATTCGGCGCCGGTCTGCAGCTGCCGCGCGCGCGTTTCTCTGTCGCTCCGCTGGTGTGAAGTCCTATCGCTGCGTGCGCACACTGCGCAGAGCTATGTAAATGAAACAACGGTGGGACAACATGACTATCCCGAAAGACATCCCTGAGAAGTGGTTTCCAATCATTCTCCCTCTAAAAAGGAAGAAAGAGGGATTAACCAACACAACAAAAATAAGAAACGGAGCAGGTACCTTTGCTTTGCGTTGTCATTTGTTTACCACAGATCAGATGATCTGAATTACGTCTAGTTGTTTTTTATTTTTTATTATTCTAAATATATAACATTATATTCATAGTGAAATAGAGGTCATTTAAACTTTAAATCAATCATTTAAAATGTATTGTATTTTTATTTTTATTTTTTTAATCAATGTTTCATCCTCCTTGAACACTTCCATGTAAATAAAAACACATAGTGTTCTCCCATAAGTGTGTTTATTCATTCATTATTCCACCCTAATGATTGTCTCACAAAATCAAGCCAATATCCAGTATCCATATCCAGCACGCGCGTGTGTGTATGTTTGTGTGCGTGTATGTCCCATGATGACCTTGTGATCATATCCATCATGCTTTCACCTGTCAACACTCACAAATATCTCAATATATTTACTGCATCTCCATTCATTTTAAATGTAAATAGTCAGCCTTTATAAAGGGCTTGTTATTGAGGTGATTATATCATGTGACCAATCTTGAGGCATTAACTTTCAATGTAGAAATTATGCACAGTATCTCACAATATTTAATTGACTGACTTCAAGGATGTAAGTTTGATTTGGACATTGGTGGGGACATAAAAGCAGAGGAAAAAAAAAATGTAGGGATTGACATTAAGGTTTTTAGTCTTGACTTCAATTAATCAATTCTGTAATGTTATAAGTTAAAGGTAAAGATGACAAGGAGGCCGTTTAACAGAGATTTAACTTGACCTTTACTGTGTTTTTTTAATTTTGTGGATATTTGAACTAACAGTTTGCTTCAGACATTCAGTTTAACAACATTTAAGTTAGAGGTTAAACTTAACTGTGCACGGATATTCAAACACTACTCTGTCCATGCACAAAATGCACATCCTTGAAATAGCGCAGATTTCTTACGTATTTACTTTGACTTCTCTGGGAATGTCAATGGTTTGACACATTTCAGATGCTTCCAAAATTACAACAACAGTGGTTATATATATATATATATATATATATATATATATATATATATATATATATATATATATATATATATATATATATATATATATATATATATATATATATATATATATATATGTGTGTGTATCAAAATAATTGCTTGGGACAATTCAGTATCGCTGAATATTGGGACATGTCCCTACTAAATTCTACGCCCTTGACTGACTTGTATATTTTACATCAATTTTTTTACCCATGCCTCATCATAGCAGTTTATTTCAATTCACAGTATGATAAATGCGTATGTAAACTGCTCATCAACATGCTGTCTGGTGTTTTTTTTTATATTTGCCCCGTTTAAATGTCATTTATGTAATTAACACAGCCAGCAACATTTTCACTCTCATGATTTGTTGTTGCAACACATGCAGTTTATATTTTTCACTAAAGGTAGTAATTGTTAGAAATGTTTTCGTAAACATTTGTTAGTGAAATGAAGTAACTGGAAATATATTTAGCTGTTGTGGTTTAGATTTGAGCTGGACCTCTCAGATTCTGTGAAGCAGACCGCAACTGAACAAACATTGCTGTCTGTGTGGGGATTTTAAGTTCATCTTGATGTGTTCTGATTATCAGTCACTACTAGACAGATAGCACCACTTGAAAATGCCCAGAATGACTCATTTGGACAACAGGTATACAACACCAGCAGTTTCATTTCAAATCAAGAAGAGGCTCACAAAATCACCTTTGCTGTCTTATTTTGTACTTGTTGTCAACTTTCATTTAATCCAAATGTGATTAGACATTGTTTTCCTTTTTCAGTTATTTAAAGGAACTAACCTTAAATTGACCTTTAAGGCCAATAAATATCCAAACAAGACAAAGCTGCATGAAGAAATGTCTTGTAGTGGAATAGTTAATGTCTTGTAACAGTAACCCTGTTCCTGGCCTATTCAGGTTGATTTCTTAACACTGGGTTTGTTAAGTGAATGTCTCCCAGCAGTCTATTCTGACACAGCAGTGATCATCTCCTGCATGCATATCATATCTCTAATCATTTAACATTGCCATGATCATCATTGCTTCCCATTAGAGTTAGAATTTAAAGGTTTAAGGGAGATAAGTGTCTTTTTGTCATCACTGTAGATAATTTATGCCATCAAAATGGATGAAGTTGTATTTTATATGGCTGTATAAGTGACCTCTGAATGTATTGCATATTTACTATAATGTGAAATATTCTGGAGTAAAGGGCTTAAAGGGATAGTTCGGCCAAAAATGATATTTAACCCATGCATTACTCACCCTCAAGCCGTTCGAGATGCATATGTCAATCTTGTTTCAGACTAACACATTTTCAGTTATTTTAGAAAATGTCTTAGACCCTTCAGTGGATATAATGTGAAGCAATGGGGTCCACCTCCTTCAAGTCCCAAAATGTGCATACATCCTTCACAAAAGTAATCCATCCGGCTCCAGGGGGATAAACGAAGGCCTTCTGAGGGTAATCCGTGTGGTTTTGTCCTAAAAATATACATATTTAAAACTTTATAAATGAAAATATCTGACTTCCGGCAACGATCGACGCGCGTGCGTTCACGCGCTTTCGTGTTTTGTTTTGCTCTGCTCTCTGGCTGCGCTGGCGCGTTCGTTCTACGTCACAACAGTTCCTACGCTACGTCTTACCTCGTATGCTGACTTCCATCACCCGTGAACGCGCGTCGATCGTTGCCGGAAGTCAGATATTTTCATTTATAAAGTTTTAAATATGTATATTTTTAGGACAAAACCGCACGGATTACCCTCAGAAGGCCTTTGTTTATCCCCCTGGAGCCGGATGGATTACTTTTGTGAAGGATGTATTCACATTTTAGGACTTGAAGGAGGTGGACCCCATTGCTTCACATTATATCCACTGAAGGGTCTAAGACATTTTCTAAAATAACTGAAAATGTGTTCGTCTGAAACAAGATTGACAGATGCATCTCAAACGTCTTGAGGGTGAGTAATGCATGGTTTAAATATCATTTTTGGCCGAACTATCCCTTTAAAGGGAGAATTCACAACTAGCCAGATTGGCTTTCAATAAAACTTGGCTGTATAAGCATTTTAAATGTGAAAAATTGACTAGAGAAAGCAAGGGTTGTGGCATCCTCTGTTATTTCGACAAAAATGCGGAATTTCATACAAAAGCCCTGGAAGTGTGGAAAGTCTGCCAGATGACGCAAAATAATGCTGTTTTCACCATACTTTACCTGACAAATAAACGGGGATATCTGGGTTCAGGAAACACAGCGAAAGAGTATATTGTTCATTAACATATGCTACCGACATTGTAAACGTACATAGTACACACTTTAATTCACGCTTTTATGATGTTCTAGAAATTCAGTTTATTGATGCCTTATTTATTTTTATATTTCGATTATACATCCTGCATCTCCTCCAGTGTGTTTGAGTGCAAACTTCTTTGGTTTTGGTTTGTTATATGTGCAGTTGTCCAAGTGCTTCATATGTTTACACGAGCGTGCACACACATCTAAAATAGCCTTCAATGAACATGTTTTTGCCTAATTTTGCCATACTGAATGCATTTGTTTTTATTTGGAGTGAAATGTTCTTTGTTGCAGTCAATGGGTGTTAAAGGGTTAGTTCTTCTGTCATTAATTACTCACCCTCCTGTCGTTCCAAACCCGTAAGACCTTAATTTATCTTCGGAACACAAATAAAGATATTTTCAATGAAATCTGAGAGCTTATTGACCCCCCATATACTGCAACGTTATTGGCACTTTCAAGGCCCAGAAAGGTAGTAAAGACATTGGTTAAAATAGTCCATGTGACTACAGTGGTTCAACCTTAATGTTATGAAGCGATGAGAATACTTATTGTGCACAAAAACCCCAAAAATAACACCTTTAATTAACATTTTCTTCTGTTCCCTGTCAATCTCTGATGTTGTTCACGTTGTAGCACAGTGCAGTGCTTCGGGTTCTACATCAGAACGCCGGTTCAGTATTTGCCAGCTCCTGCGTCAGCATCACACATGAACAACGTCAGAGACTGACATAAAAGAGAAGAAATTGTAGAATAAAGTCGCATTGCTTCATAACATTAAGGTTGAACCACTGTATGTTGTTCACGTTGTTCATCTCTGATGTTGTTCACGTTGTAGCACAGTGCAGTGCTTCGGGTTCTACATCAGAACGCCGGTTCAGTATTTGCCAGCTCCTGCGTCAGCATCACACATGAACAACGTCAGAGACTGACATAAAAGAGAAGAAATTGTAGAATAAAGTCGCATTGCTTCATAACATTAAGGTTGAACCACTGTAGTCACATGGACTATTTTAACGATGTCTTTACACTCTCAGATTTCATCAAAAATATCTTTGTGTTCCGAAGATGAACAACGGTCTTACCTGTTTGGAACGACATGAGGGTGAGTAATTAATGACAGAAAAATGTCATTATTGGGTGAAATCTAACATACTCCTAGACGGTCATTTTGGTGGTTTGGTTGGACGGATTTGGTCAATGCAGCTAAGGTGAAGGAATAGGTTGGTGCATGATGGAGGGTGTTTTTCGGGATGCATAGATGAGTCAGCCAGCTGGGCATATGAAGGCACATGGCAAAGAAGGAGTTGGGAAATGGGAGCAGACTGCAAGAGGAGAGAGGGCAAAATCAAGCAAGTGATGCATTCATCACACTGAGAAATATTCATGTGAAGGTCATGTGCATGTTTTATCAGATGAACAAATGCCTCATGATGGCTCGGCATATGTTTTGGCATTAGTGTGCAGCATAGTAAACTTTCCCTCACCATACAAAACAGAAGGACCTCCTACTTTAAGGAAGACTGAATAATGTGTAGTAAATAAAGAGAATACAAACAACTCTTTAGGCAAGTGCAACCATTTACATGAATGCATTAGTGAGTATTTTGCCTCTGTTAAGGATTCATGTATCATTCCTCTGCTGTGTGTGCAAAGAGGTTGGAGTACAGTAGCAATTAGCTCACCCACTATGAGGCTAATTTGAGCCTGTGGCTTGTCTTTTTTTAGGCGTTAAATAAGACGAATGCTTTGAAATAGTGGAGACAACAGGCACTTCAGTTGTCCTTTAGTGCTACTTTGGCATGTTGATTAAATGTGTGCTGTTTTTGAGACCTGACCGAAAGATTCCCTTTAATTGGAATTTATTGCATTCTTTTAATGCATTTAAAAGGTGAGCATAAGAGATAAAAAACATAAACATTTTTAGAAGTAATCCAAACTTTTTACTGGTAGCGTGAGTGTGTATGCTGTAAAGCAGTTTTGTGAAAATAAAAGAACAAACTATTATGCCAAAATAAAACGTCTCTGGTTACTGGTGTAACCTATGTTCTCTGAATAGGGAACGAGACGCTGCGTAGCTTAAGACGCAGTGGGAACGCCCTCTGGGTGTGCCGATTGTCTGAAGCCCTTATAGAATCACGCCAATTGATTGGCTGATGGCGCGGGCACCGCCCCAACGCTCTTGCGTCATCATATTATATTAGCGTGCACGCGCAATCTGCCCCTCAGATTTCTCTGCCGAAAAAGGAAGCTTGTCGGCAGCGCAAGGAGCTTGGCAGCGAACGCAGCGTCTCGTTCCCTATTCAGAGAACATAGGTAACACCAGTAACCAGAGACGTTCTCTTTCATAGGTTCACTCAACGCTGCGTAGCTTAAGACGCAGTGGGAACGAAATGCCAAACTCGCCAAGCTAAGCGCTGCTGTAACTAGTACAAAGACCAGATAACCCACACGACTGGTTCAAGCAGATACAACTTGGGAACCTGGAGTCATGTCAAGATCCAAACTGTAGAATCTGACAAAAGTGTGCGGAGAGGACCAGCCTGCCGCTACACAAATGTCTTCCAGGAGGGCACCTCTAAAAAGTGCTTGAGAGGAAGCCACGCCTCTGGTGGAATGTGCCCTAATGCTAAGAGGTGAAGGCAGACCGCGCACCTCATATGCCAGTGAAATAGCCTCTGTAACCCAGTGGGAAATTCTCTGCTTTGATGCGGCAAGCCCGCGGCGGCCAGCACCAAAACATACCAAGAGCTGGTTGGATTTTCTCCAACCGCCAGAGCGATCCACGTATAACTTCAATGCTCGGACAGGGCAGAGCAAATTAAGCTTCTTGTCCTCCTCAGAGACAAAAGGAGGAGGATGGAAAGAGTGAAGGTTAATAACCTGAGACCGGAATGCTGTGGACAATACTTTGGGCACATATCCCGGTTTCGGTCTCAAAGTCACCCTGACAAGACCAGGAGCGAAGTCTATACAAGTCTTGCTAACAGAAAGAGCTTGTAAATCCCCCACCCGCTTCAAAGAAGCCAAGGCTAACAAAAAGAGTAACCTTGAGAGTCAGAATCCGCTCTGGAGCTGACTCTTAAGGGCTCAAAGGGAGCCTCCGTTAAGCCCTCCAGGACAACCGACAGGTCCCAAGAGGGAATTCTAGGGGAGCGTACTGGTTTCAGGCGCCTAACCCCACGCATAAATGCTGAGACTAATCTCAATTTACCTAGGGGGATCTCATCCGACTCTCTATGAGCGGCAATAGCAGCAACATACACTCTCCGAGTAGTAGCGGCCGCTCCAGAAGCAAACTTCTCCTGTAGGAATTCCAGCACTGAACCGACTGGGCAGCTGACTGGGTCTGTAGCGTGTGTCGAACACCACGACTCAAAAACCCTCCACTTGGAGGAATATAACCTTCTCGTGGAAGGGGCTCTTGCACTCGCAATGGTCTCCTGGACGTCAGCGGGAAGACCAAAGCTCAAAGCTAGCAGCCTCTGATGGGCCATACGCATAGCCTCCAAATTTCGGGGCGAGGATGCCATATCCTGCCCTGAAGCTGGGACAGCAGATCCTCCCTGACCGGAATCTCCCAAGGGGGGAGTTCCAGAAGAGGAACCAGCTCCGAGAACCACGGCTGGGACGGCCAGAATGGGGCTATAAGTAGGAGATGGGCTCCGCTCTCCCTCACTCTGGACAGAACTGCCTGGATCAACTTGACAGGCGGGAATGCATAAAGTTTCTGCATCGGCCATGGGTGGGCGAATGCATCTATCCCCAATGGTGCTGGGGGGCTCAGGGAGAACCAAAGTGGGCATTGGGACGACTCCTGTGATGCAAAGAGGTCCACCTCTGCTTTTCCGAACACTTCCCAAATCAGGGCTACTGTTCGGCGGTTCAACATCCATTCCCCCGACCTGAGCTTCTGCCTCGACAGAAAATCTGCTGCGAGGTTCAGGATCCCAGGAACATGGACTGCCCTCAGTGAAAGGAACTTGCCCTGAGACCACAGGAGAAGGTGGCGCGCATGCCTGTCTAGGGTGCGCGACCGTGAACCCCCCTGCCGGTTTACATGAGACACTACCGCCATATTGTCTGTTCTGACAATGACATGCTGTCCTTCGAGAAAGGGGAGAAAGTGAAGAAGGGCCAGGGAAACAGCTCTCAGCTCCAAGCTGGTTATGTGCCAAGAGAGAGTCTCTCCAGTCCAGACCCCACATGCTGGCCTGCCCTCGAAAACCGCACCCCAGCCGGTCAGAGAGGCGTCCGTCGTAACCATTTGGCGACGGAAAACTGCACCCATGCCGACCCCTTTCCGAATTAAGAGAGGGTCCCGCCAAATTGAAAGGGCGCGGAAGCAACTGCGCGACACCTTCAACAGGCGAAGAGCCGGTCCTGTGGACCGGGCACCTGAAAGTTTCATCCACCACAGAAACGGTCTCATGTGGAGCAACCCTAGGGGAAGCACAGGGGATGCTGCGGCCATGAGACCCAGAAGCCTGCGGCAAGTGCCCACAGAAACACGATGGCCGAGCGTGCAGTGAGCCAAACATGTCAAAAGACTGGAAATCCGGGCAGGAGCCAAACGGGCCTGCATCAGAACGGAATCCAGGCGCACCCCTAAGAAAACTGTGCTTTGAGTTGGGGTAAGAACACTCTTCTCTGTGTTCAACCTCAAGCCGAGAGACTGAATGTGATGAAGGACAATGTCCCTGTGGTGAGTCACTAATTCCCTGGAGTGGGCTAAAAGGAGCCAATCGTCCAGGTAGTTGAGTATACGGATGCCCTGGAGCCGCAACGGGGCCAGAGCAGCATCCATACACTTTGTGAACGTTCTCGGCGCTAGAGCGAGACCAAAGGGAAGGACCCTGTACTGGAACACCCTCTCTCCAAAGGCAAACCTGAGGAACCTCCTGTGTCGCCGTACGACCTGAATATGAAAATATGCATCCTTCAGGTCTACTGTCACGAACCAGTCCCCTGCTCGAATTTGAGATATGATAGCTTTCAGCGTCAACATCTTGAATTTCCCTTTGTAAAGGGAGAAACTTAGCCGGCGTAGGTCTAGTATTGGTCGCAGACCTCCGCCCTTTTTCGGGACCAAGAAGTAACGGCTGAAGAAGCCTTGCTCGACTTCCTTCGGAGGAACCTCTTCTATTGCTCCCTTGAGGAGAAGGGACGAAATCTCCTGCTGTAGTACAGAAGCCTCTGAGGCGCTGTTGACTACAGTTGGAAAGACTCCGTTGAAGCAAGGGGGCGGGCGACAGAACTGAACTGTGTAGCCGAGCCGAACCGTGCGGAGGATCCAAGACGATACCCCTGGCAGACGCCTCCATTCTTGAAAGAAATGAGATAGAGGAAGTGGAGTGTTGCAATGCGGCGGACATACCTGTGTTTGGGTGGCGCGCTGACTCCTGTGGGGTGGCGTGGTCCAACGTGAAGGAGAGCACTTGACGTCCTGACACGTAGTGGGAGATACCACTGCCTGTTTGATCAAGATCATAGGGTCTGCCTGCTCCTGAGGAAAACCGAAAGTGTCTCCGAGGATGCGAGCGGCAGGTATCAAACGCGTCGGAGGCAAGGGGAGAAAGCTGAATGCGTCTCCGTCCTCCTGCGCCAGACGGTTTGAATGAGGTCGAGTAGGAACTGCACTTCGAAACACGCTGGGTGGCGAAAGTGACAGGTTTAGAGAAGGAGAGCAAGTGAGAGGTGGGCAGAAACGCTTTCGCGGTCTGTCCCAACCTCGTAAATCGGGGGAAGCTCTCCTTTTTCTGACCTGTGGGTCAGGAACGATTCGAGGAGGCTGGAGCGAAGGGTTTGTTAGACCGCTTCAGCTCCTGACGCTTATGAGGTCGCTGGCGGGGAAACGGGCGACCGCGGGCTCCCCAAACCGTAGCAGGTGGGGGATGAACCGAGTCACTTCTCCTAGCAGCAAAATCCGGCCTATGAGACGAACGTTCTCTGGGTTGAGCCGGGGAGGGGTTAGAGGATTCCCTAGCCCTCCTGGGCATAAACTGCCTGAGGGCAGCTGACTGGGATTTTGCGGCCCGAAACTTGTCAACCACAGTGTTGACCGCCTCCCCAAACAGTCCGGATTGAGAAACTGGGGCGTCCAAGAGGAAAACCTTCTCTTTGTCACGGATCTCCGTGAGATTGAGCCATAGGTGGCGCTCTGCAGCAATCGCCCCCGCCATAGAACGACCTATAGCGCGTGCGGTGTGCTTGGTGGCTCTTAAGGCCAGATCCGTGGCCTTACGAAGCTCTTTGACAGCTTCTGGAGTAATCCCTGTTCCCTCGTCCATCTCCTTCAAGACGTCCGCCTGGTAAGCTTGGAGGATTTCCATAGTATGCAGGGCCATGCCTGCCTGACCAGCTGCCATGTAGGACTTTCCGATAAGGGCGGAAGTAGTCCTGCATGGTTTAGAGGGAAGGAGGGGGCGAGATTTCCACGACGGAGCAGACGACGGAGAAAGGTGAGTAGCCAACGTGTCCTCAACCGCTGGAATGGCGGAATAGCCCTGCTCCACAGAACCAACGAGGTTGGTGAAGTCAGCGGCTGCCGCGTTTGTTAGACGCGCGGAAAAAGGCTGCTTCCAGGATCTAGAGATCTCGTGATGCAGATCACTGAAAAAGGGCAGCTTTCTCCGCTCAGGCCTAGAATTAGGGCCACTTAAAAATCTTTCGTCGAGTTTAGACGATTGTGACTCGCGGGGCTCGTCGGGCCAGTCGATAGAGAGCTTCTCTGTAGCGCGCGAAAGCACGTCGATAAGGTCCGTGTAGGCCGCAGTAGGCCGCGCCTCCTGGCCGCTAGACGGGGGACTGTAGTGTAAATAATATCTTCCAGCCCGAAAGAAACCGTCTCGCGCGCTCTCGGGCTAGGGCATAAATAATCATGCGAAAACTCGACTGGCCGAACACCGCGTGCGTGCTCGGTAGAGGGAGGGAGAGAAAAGGCCTGGCCCGTCTGCTCGTACTCTATATCCTCGAGCTCTACATCCGAACCCCAGGTCGCGGATTCCAACGAGGCCTCGGCAGCCTCGGGAGCGCGACGAGGGGGAACGAATGACTCCTCAAAAACCGCGAGCCGAGAGCGGAGGGTTTTGAGAAGCAGGTTGTCACAAAACTTGCATTTAGACAAGCCTAAAACAGCCTCGCGCGCATGCGAAAAACCCATACATTTAACACACTTACTGTGAGGGTCGTCGTTCGCAATAAAGCGAACGTATGGCGGCGGGCAACGACGAAACTCCATGGCACTTCACCGCAAGGAGAACTGAGTTCCACTATTCGCAGTCGCTGAAGTGCAGATGAAGAATGCTGATGATAAATCCGAATTATTTTGGGCCAGAAAAACCGAGACCGAAGGGCTTAAGATGGCCGCTTCGTGAAGGCAGAGAAATCTGAGGGGCAGATGGCGTGTGGACGCTAATATGATATGACGACGCAAGAGCGTCGGGGCGGTGCCCGCGCCATCAGCCAATGAATTGGCGTGATTCTATAAGGGCTTCAGACAATCGGCACACCCAGAGGGCGTTCCCACTGCGTCTTAAGCTACGCAGCGTTGAGTGAACCTATGAAAGAGAACTTAATTTAAAATTTTTTTTTTTCAGAAATTAAACTATTAAAAAATATGCTTATCATAGAAGAGGGGAATTCAACATGTATTTAATGTTTGCTTCTTTTTTTAAATAAACGAATAATAGATACTGTTAAAAATAAGCATCATGTCAATCACAGTGTCAATGAAGCTTTCCGTGACTTTGCATGCATAACTAGCTTACACAAGACATATGTTCTGCAACATTGCACATCCATAACTTGCTGGTCTGTTTGAATTTGCACAGATTTATGAGCTAGCATAACGGATGTCCTTGGCAGTTGTGCTGAATCACAGCAATGACTTCTCCTTCTCTGTCTTCTCTGTCTGTTTTTTGAGAAACATCACACAAGCAGCGCTTCACTGCGTCTTTTGCTTGTCCTTGGCTGTATTAGTAAGGGTGCTGTGTTAAAAGTGCTTAATGGCCCAGTTTGCTGAGGTGCTGTCCGGATGGAACAAGACCCTCCGACAGCCAGAGCCATTATGTCATCGGCAGCCAATAGGCAATGCACTCTCAGACTCTGGCAACAGCAGTGTGGTTTTCCATTAGGACTGATAACAGAGAGGCAGAGAGTACAACAGATAGCCACGAGCAAGGGAAAAGAAAGATGTGACCTTGAGGAAGAGGGGAGAAAGCGAAAGGATAGGGGATGAGTACTGAGCGATGGGAAAGGAAGGTGATAGTGTACGGACAGCTGAGAGGACAGATACAGATTTTCTTCTTTCAATTTAAAATAAAGGCAGGATGTTGTGAATTGAATGAATACTAAGTCACCCTTCAGAGTTATTAATATTAGTATATGACACTGCCATAGCTCAGATTCTAAATTAATCTATGAGGGAGATCATAATGCTATATATTATTAGAATAATGATCATGAAATTAAATTTTATATGTTTATTTGTTGAACTATACAGCTTGCCTCGTGGTGAGACCTGAGTCAATGACAGGAAAGAGAGTTTACTGACTAATACAAACCCAATACAGCATGGAGTAAACCTCCAAATCTTAACATATGGAAAACAATATGTTAATAAGCAACAGATCAAACATACGAAGGCTAAGAATACATGTGTTAACACAGAGAATTATACGGTAAGTGTAAAGATATTTGTTACTATTATTAACTATATTAGTATCCACACCAATAATAACGTATGATACCACACATGATAACGTTGTTTATTATAAGTATGCACTGCAGTTATGTTGTCTGCTGCTTTAAATGCTCAAGCTCTATAAAGCAGGATGGATTCTGATTGGCTGCCAATGTTTTTATCGTTCATCAGCTGAGAAAAAAATTCTGAAAGTGAGTCACAGTTATGTTTATTTAGTTGAATTTTCACTGACTTTAAGTTTATCTTCAGTCACCTACTTCCTTTGTTCTAGCTTTCCCACCAGTCATTAATTTCCTTGGACATTCATTAACAAGTGTGTTTTATTTTATATAAAAAACTGTTGTTATCTGAACCTTCTTCATCATCATGTGACAGTATACAGTGCCTGACCTAAAAGAAGATGGAATATAATGCAATATTTATTGCTTTAGCCCAGGAAGGGCTTCCATTATTGGACTTTTCAATTCAGTTCAGCACACTCTCCCAACGGACTGCCTTTGATGACGGGACCTTAAAATCTCTATATTGGATTGGGGCAAACTTCCACTGACCTCTCACAGCGTTCTGTCACAGTTATGTTTAGTTTTTTTTTATTTTCACAGACTTTTAGTTTGTTTATCTTCAGTCACCTGCTTCCTTTGTTCTAGTTTCCTGCCAGTCATTAATTTTCATGGACATTCATTAACGAATACACCTGTCTGTCTTTAGTTCATCACCATGTGTATTAAAGTTCCTCATTGTTCACTGTTCATTTTTAGGGTATTGTCGTGTGTTACACGCTGTGTCATTTGCTTTATCCTGTGGAACTTCCTGAGTTTGTTTTAATTTTATAAAGGCTGTTGTTATTTGAACTTTCTTTATCATCTTCGGAATTAAAACGTGACATCAGCAATATCGTTCATCTGAGTCTTTATCGTTATAGTTGTAGTGCGGACTTGGACCTATTCTAGGGAGGTGCACAAGTCACAAGTACTCGAGTAGCCTACTCGAATACTTGGGTGTGACAGCGACGATCGATCATGATAATGATGATCGCCCTGACTTAAAAAATATATTATTGCTGCATTTTTGTATCTGAGTTCTGATTGGTTAGATCAGGGGTCTCCAACCTTTTTTCAATTGAGAGCTACTTTTTAAAAATGAAAGTGGCCGAGAGCTACTCATGTAATACAATACTTAAATCTCTTAAATAATGTCTCATAACTCTCATATTAACAGCTATCCAAACTGTTTTAGACCTAAAAGAGTTTTTGTAGGCCTATATATGTCACCCTTAAATGTCAGAGAAAAGAACAGAATCAGAGATTATTTTTTTTATAGAAAATTGTACTTTGCATATTATACTGTAAACACATAATTATAGTTGATTTTATAGTGGATCATAACTAGAGATGAAATGGCATGAAAATTTCATGATTATAATGACCAAAATGATCACGGTTATCACAGAATCCTGTTCAAAAAGTACTAATACTACTAAATAAAATCAATTCACCAAGTTTTATGTCGAAAACCAGCAAATAACAAAAAAATAGTATCAATATGCACTTTTTGTTTGCATAAATATTAAAATAATAACATTAAAAATGATGGCCAGATTTTAAAGGAGTGTCTTGCAACATGTTATCTACTAACATGTACAAGTTCAAATAAAGTTTTGACAAAAAAGGTTTTATAAAAAGATAAACCTCACATATTTTAGCCTTTAAATCAGTTTTATACAAAGAATGAGTCAAAAAAGATAAATTACTGACATTTACAATGCACATTAGCTTATCTTTTATTATTAATAGTAAAATTCGGTCCGATTTTCCCGTGGCGTCTGTCGTTGCACTGCGCTCTCCACAACGATAAAGAAGTTTTAGTAGCTAATGGATTTCCACGACCGAAAAACGCTTGCTGTAAGATTTATTTACGGAGAAGAGAAAAACACCCGTAGTGTTTGGGTGCACCCCCATCCTTCATGTTGACTGAGCTTTCAATGTTGTTACGGAAAGGGTGAAGCTGATTGGTTGGTTCTTGTCACATGACCTGCGGTGTGCTTGCGGCATTCTGAAAAGTTGAGATTTTCTCATCTCGCTGCGCCTGGAAAAAATGAGCGTGTCGCTTCAATTATGAGCGCGCTTGCCCACGCGCCTACATTTGAAATAACGAACAGTTAATGTGAACGGACCCTTGGCGAGCTACCTCCAATAGACCAACGCTACTTTTGCGTCATCGAAGGGTAACGCCCCCTTTTGGGGGAAAACAAACGGATTCCCCTGAGAACAGAACTCGCTCTAGATCTGCAAAGTTTCTTGATAGAAAAAATGGCACAAACTTAAAGAAGCTACTGGATACGGGGTTACAGAGATGTCCCTTTGAAATGGTCAAAAACTGGATTAATGACCCCACGCAGTGGCCAAATATGGACTATTTAGACATCTAACGTTACCACTAACGTTATCTCGTGGAATCACCAAGTAAGTAACGTTAGCCTATTTTTTGTCATTAACACACTCACAGTATGACAAACTAGACGATGAGGCCATGTCACTTGGATCATATTTAACTTGATTTAAGCTATTGACATAGTTTGGTTGTCGACTAGCTATACTAGTTAGAAAGACGAAGCTGCTAGCAGCTAACGTTACGTGATTAGCTCTCACTAGGCACGCTACTTTGGCTGTTAACTGATTTTACTGTTGAAATAGTGGCAGGCTAGGATTAAAGTGGACTTGGCTGGTTTCTGCTTGTGTCTAGAAAGTGCTTTAGGCCTAACTGTTATATGACTTTTCGACGACCACTGCTCTGGGCTACATGAAACAACACGAACGGCAGTAGATCAAGCCTTCTAGGCTAGATAGGATAGCGTAATGTCACAACATCCAATTTGATAGCCCCATACATGCATACATTGGTCCTATACATATTTTGCCGTACACTGTAAACCTTTTTACAACTTTCAAAGTCCTATCACTTTCTAGACACAAGCGGAAACCAGCCAAGTCCACTTTAGTCCTAGCCTAGTCGACAACAAAACTGTCAATAGCTTAAATCAAGTTAAATATGATCCAAGTGACATGGCCTCATCGTCTAGTTTGTCATATTGTGAGTGTTAATGACAACAGCAAAAAAAAAATAGGCTACTTACTTGGTGATTCCACGAGATAGTGGTAACGTTAGATGTCTGAATAGTCTATATTTGGCCACTGCGTGGGGTCATTAATCCAGTTTTCGACCATTTCAAAGGGACACCTCTGTAACCCTGTATCCAGCTCTTCTTTAAATACCGCTCACGGTCCTCGGCCGGCAAAGAGAGTGTGTATGTTTGTGCCATTTTTGCTATCAAGAAACTTAGTCAGCAGATCTAGAGTGAGTTCTGTTCTCAGGGGAATCCGTTTGTTTTCCCCCAAAAAGGGGCGTTACCCTTCGATGACGCAAAAGTAGCGTTGGTCTATCAGGCCACGAGCTACTGGTAGCTCGCGAGCGACGTGTTGGAGACCCCTGGGTTAGATGATATGGTATAGTATGCCATATACAATAACATTGTAATGAGAACACTATTGTAATAGAATGTTGTAGATTCTTTGTGCTTTAGTTTCCCATGTTTCAGCGTTGTTATTATGGGAAGAGCGCATCCACAACAGGAGTTAGATTCAGACAAGCACGATCAAGTTCACATGCATATTCGCGTCCTTTTGTGCATAAGTAAGTTTTATTATTATATTTATGTTGTGTATATCTGAATAATCTCATCATATATGATAAGTTTGGTTGAGTTTATTAACCCTTGTAAGGCCCGTTTATCGGTCCAAATGGGAGTTTCCGATAGGACGGGTAAAGGTCTTTGCGTGTTACTGTCTACTGTATTACCTTGTTATTTTATCTGACTTATCTGACTTTATCTGACTTAAATGAAAAAAGGTTCTTAATGATATCCGAGTATCATTAAATGTTGGTGAACGTTTGATTATTCTATTTAACTCTTTACTTTATATTTTACTTGTTCATTAGGAAGCTATGTCGCTCAGAGAGTCTCGCGCTGGCCGTTTACGTGGATCTCACGGTCACAAACTCGCCAGTCTGATAGATAACCAGAGGTTATGGCTAAAGCAGTTCAACAATGCCGCATACAAGCTTACTATTGTTAAAAAATACCCATGTAGCCCCCTACAGTCACCCATATAACAACTTAGTTAAAGCCCGAACAATAACCAGAGGTTATGACTAATACATAAAGATAAGGCTGCTTTAACGCTTGCTATTACCTTAATAGTATTTTTATCTAGCCCCCTATTTGCGACTGCATAACAACTTAGTTAAAATCACGCAGTTAGTCAGGAATCTAGAATCCCACCTAGGGTGACAACCTGCTAATAAGCCCAAGGGGGGACAAGGGGTATGTTTCTGAGGGACAATGTGGGACACTGCCTGGCGTGGCGGTGCCCCCACCCCACGGGCAGACTCACTGATAGTGGTTTACCCATTTCTAGCACATACCACCTTACATGGTACTAGTGTTGTCACGGTACCAAAATATCAGTATTCGGTACCAATACCAGTGAAAATCCACGGTTCTCGGTACCAATTTCGGTACCAAAGCTTAATTTAGATTAAATTTACACATATTAAAGTGTATATCACGGTTACAAAGATGGAAACTGTAGTATTAAAAACAATTTACAATAAGATTCTATTTGTTAGATAACATTAGATAAGATTACCTAACAATAAACAACAGTTATATACTGTAGCAATTATTCTCCATGGGGTTAACTTAAAAATGTACTAATATATTTTTAAAATCAAAAGTTTTATCTGTTAACATTATTTAATGCACAATGAATGAAGTGAACAAACATGAACAAATCAAGTGTTTGTATTAAATAACATTCACAAACATTAATTAATGTTGTAAAAATATATTGTTCACTCAATGTGTTGATGTTGCATTAAGTAATATTAATGAATTGTGTCTTATTGTAGTGTTACCAAACTATACAGGAGATAAAACATGTTTTATTTGACTTAACTGTACTTTTATTTAATCCAAAAATGTCACTCTTGCCTGTCTTCAAAGCTTGAGAACCCTGTAGCTGATTTCTAATGCAAGGGCTAAAAATCAATTAATTCTGATACTTCCTCGTCATCATGGAGAGCGCATCGCACCGCTTTCTCCTTTCCACAAGTGCTTGCTTTCCCATGTCTCCGCTATGCAACCATGAACAGCGGCGAGCCTGGAAAGACGAGCTCGCACGTCTCTTCTATTATGAGCGCGCTTGCCGCGCGCCTACATTTGAAATTTGCACGCGGAAAAAAACGCGCTATATAAACGTGTGAACGGCCCTTTATGGCAACGTGACATTAGCCTAATTCAAAATATTTCCATATGTGGCTCTTTCCTCCTTTCTTGTCAACAAGTGGATTCAGAGCCACCGCATTAGTAGCGCCGGTCGCCGGGATTAACCCGGTACTCGGTACCTAGAAAAGCTGGGACCGTAACCGTTTAATTTTTTTAGTACCGACTTGGTACCGAAGTACCGAGTTTTTTGACAACACTACATGGTATATTAATAATGCCCTATTCCCTTAAACGTGTAATTTCTAAGGGTGTCACGATTTCGATTTTAAATCGAAATCGATCGAAATTAATTCACAATCTCGAACTTCGAATAAAAAAATGGAATCGTCGATGCTGCCACGCCCCGATGTCACGTCCGTTTGGCTTGCCAAGCGGAAAAAAACACGCGTGTTGAAGTGCTGCTAGTCTATGGTCAACCTCCTCTAACTTAGCTACAGCCATTCAAAAGATAGCATGGCAACTGCAGATGCAGGAGACCCATTGACAGAACTTGAACCCCCTCCTCTTTCATTGAAGTCGCAGGTGTGGAAGTTTTTTGGATTTCCAGTGAGTTATGTTGACAACGTTCGCGCTTCAAAAAAGCCACAGTTTGCAGACATCCCAAGTCTCGCGGAAGTTCCGGGAGTCTCCCGCATTTTGATAGCGGCTCCCTGATGCACGCAAATTAGTTAAAATCTCCCGGAATCTAGAGTGAGCAAGCAAGAGCGCACATGCGAGACAGAAAAAAACTGTGCTCCAAACCGTATTGCGTGCACGGCAGAGAGGGAGAGAGCGAGTAACCTTGCGTGTGTGCCTCATGAAGCCCATGTAAGACAGAGAGCATCCTGATTGGCCGGTTTCGGCTTTAAAAAAAATGAATGTAAAAATCGAGAATCGAATCGAACCGTGACCTTAGAATCGAAAATGTAATCGAATCGAGGATTTGGAGAATCGTGACACCCCTAGTAATTTCTGATGAATGCTCATGAATAGGCCAACCAATGTGTATTTTTTTCTAAATAAAGATTCATAATATTTTGAACATTCAATGAATTGACAGATGCACTTCCACTTACGATTTACTTTAGCTATTTATTTGAATTATTTTTCATTACAATTTATTCACTTTAAATAAATTATAATCTAAAATTATAGGATTAACAGGAAAGGTAGTTGCTCAACACCACAGGAACAGTTAAAAAAAAAGTCTTAACTCACAACTCCAGAGGTTCACGGAACGAGAAGGGGGAGGAAGGACGGTGAACTTGCATGTTAGTAAAGGCAGGCGCAGGGGGAAAAAACTGTTCAGTGTTCTGGGGACACCTTTAGGACTTTGGGGATACCTTTAGGACTTTTCACCAGCATCTGAATCAAATAAGGAAGAAAGATAAGAGACAGAATTAAAGCAACATTTATTTTTATGATAAGCTTACGAATGGTTTTCCAGTATAGACAGAGGAGTGCAAACCCATAACCATCACAAGGTGACAACAATACAACAAGGTGCCAAGATACAATCCTATGCAAAACAATAATATATTTTGACCTAAAAGGCTACTGTTTCCTAAAAGTGACACATTTGCACCCCTGTAGACAGTCCACCAATGTTCGAAATGAATCATACTTCATCTTAGACAAATGGGGTCTTGCATAACTAGGTTTCTTACCTTCAGGTTTCTTCTTGAACTTGTATTTCTTGTTGGAGCGTACAGCATTGAGGAGAACTTTCTCGTTCACTACAGAAGTGTAGAAATCCTTGCAACTGAATGTGAAGTTGCTCTTCACCTGGATTTCTGACTTGATGAGGTTTACCGAACATCTGTTCCTTGTGTCCGTCCAGCATACTGTCATCAGTGAAAAGACCCTCTCCACTGATGCATTGGTGATTGGAACACTCAAGAGGATAGAAGCTAATGCTGTCATGTTTGGTGTGTGTGTGTGCTGGAGTAAGGTGGCCCACTTCTCCACGACTGGAGCTCCAGACTGCACGATGGCCTGTTGGTGTGGCAGAACAACACAATACTCATCATATAGCGCATCCATGTCCAACTTCTTGCTTAGCTGCAGGACCTCTACAGCTTCACAGAGATGGGAGAAGTTGAATGGGCTCTTCTTTAGTGCCAGGCTAGCCACTTTCTTCTGGTATTTGGAGTCTGAGAAGTCATAGTGCTGCTCCAGGTAGGTGAGAGAGGACTGGTAGAAGTTGCACATGTCCTCTCTGAGCACAGCTGCCTGTCTGTCTGGAAACTGCTGAGGAGTACACCCATCTAGGCCCCAAAGAAACCATCACTGTGTCGTTGCTGTAGCTTGGTTTTTAGGGTGAACATCATATCGTAGAGCTCACAGACAGTCCCATCTTCTCGCTCCAGCACAGTGTCGTGGAAAATCTTCAGCGCATTGCTGAGGAAGGACAGGTAAACCTAAAAGTGGTAAGGAGAGTCAATGATCTTCTGTGCTGGCACTGTTTGCATTATCATCATTTCTCTAATCCCTGTTTCATGTAATAATATTTAGATGAAAAAAAAAAAAGTTGAGTGCAATTAAAATTAATTACCTGTAGATCAAGGGGGTTGCCCTCACCATCCTCATCATCCTTGAACAGCCGCCATAGTGACTTTGGGCACTGGTCCTCTCCCAATGAGAGAAAGTAGGTCTTGATAGGAGCCCAGCCCGTGAACCCTCTTCACTGCAGGCCACAAGCTCAGCCATCTTGTGGGCACATGTCTAAGCAGGGACTGGTACTCTATCTCCACAATGGTGTGAATTGACTTAAATTCCTCTTGTTGACGACAAATGCAATTGTTGTTCTCTTTCAGTTTCTGGAAGACAGAGTTGTATCTCCCGTAATTCACACTAGCATTGTCAGCGGAATATGCAGATATAATGTCTAGTCCCTGTCCGTTTTCCTCCAGCTTGGTGACTATCTGGTTGTGGATCGCGGCAGATGTTTCATCACTGTCATCATAGAAATCAAGGACCTTCGTCTGTACTCCCAAGTCTGGCGTCCAGTAACGCACTGACAGTGGGAAGAGCTTGGTGGTCCCATGATTGGAGGCATCTGAAGCCACTGAGAAGAATGGCGTGTGGGCTGTGGAGACACACACACAGATGGGATGAACTTAAAAGAGATTCTCTAAAAACAGATTATTATAAAAAATACATGATATTGCTTTACTGTTTTGATCATTATTGATTTTATATAAATATTATCTATAGAAATATTTATACCTTTTCAAAAATTATAGTTGCTTTTGTTTGTTTAGTTTGGGAGATAACGAATAGTGAAATGTTGCTCACAATCATGTAGGAAACACAGAGCCTGGTTTCACAAAGGCACGGATGAGCTGCATTATGTTAGCTAACGTTAGCTACTGATGTAATTGAAGGAAAAGTTGACTTTTAACATACCAGTAGAAGAAGATGATTAGCTAACATTAGACAAATAGCTAACACACAACAATGTTACATCCATGAACATAACTTTAACTTTACCTTTGGTTGTTGCCTCTCGTTGCTCATTCAGTGGTCTTCTGAGGACTTTCAAGCAATCTTCGACGGTCACGGAGGCAGGGGCAAGCACATCCGTGACAATGGCTTCTGCCTTCGTCCGACCACAGGCCATCCTCTTGGCAATGTCCGAGTCCGGATAAATCGTTGGGGCTAGCTTTGTGCCACAATCTCCTGCTCGATATGATGTAGCGTGTTGGACAGTGTGATACACTCGTCACCTCTGCAGCAGTCACTTTGTCAGCTAGAAAGTCGTTTTTTAGGTCGGAGGAAAGCATCCATAGATTTGGATGTCTCTTTCTGTTGGACACGTTTTTTGTGAGTCTCCGTGAGTCTGTCGTTTGACATCGTATTCTCCTCCATGTCCGATTGAAAAGGACGTTTTGCAAAGGTCACAAAAAGTCCTCTCGGTATCCCCCTCAACACCTTTCAGCCACAAATATTCATTTTCCCAGTCTTTCTTGTACCCACACCTTCTCTTTTTAATTGAAGATGGCGGTGCCTTAGACTCTTTCTCCATTTTTCGAATTGGAAAGCGCGCATCTAAAAGTTCCTTCCCAGTGTGTCTGGTTTGCACGTGTATGCGCTGTCATGACAACAACGAAAAAGTTGACAACAACCTAGTCAGCAGTTCAACTGAGGGGTGGGTCACGTGGTTGTGGCAGCGTGCTGAACTGTCAAGTAATGTTCGTTCGGCTGCCTGGGGCTCGAGGATATAGAGCGACCAACTTTTTTTTTAGCAAGCATTGATTATGGGTGACACGGTCTCAATTTGTGGGACGCATGAATTGGGCTTCAAACGCTATACGCGCACGCGCTACGTGGGATGGGTAGTCACCCTAATCCCACCAGATGTGCCTCACGCTCCATCTTAACTGGGATCTAGTATGTAACCCTGGACACAGATTTGCGTAAACATAAGACTTCACTTAATCTACTTGAGAAAATAATTTCAGAGTAATTCAGAATAAAATCAAATAGTTATCATCCTTGATGTGAATAGACCATCAATCTATACAAATGTTGTATTATTGACCTTCATGACCATGGAAATGGTATTTTTAAGGACTTACCTTAGAATAGTTCACCCAAAAATGAAAATGTATTATGTCATATCAACCCTGTATGATTTGCTTTTCTCTGTGGAACACAAAATATTTTGAACAACATTGGTGTCCAAGCAATAATAGAACCCTTTGACTTTTATTGTATGGACAGTATCTTCTTTTGTGCTCCACAAAACAACGAAAGTCATACAGATTTGGAACGACATGGAGCATGAGTAAATTATGACAGAATTTTCTGTCTCTTTAAAGGGTTAATTCACCCAAAAATGTCTCCAGTGGTTTAACCTCAATTTTATGAAGCGATGCAAGTGCTTCGTTTGCGCAAAAAAACAATTTACCACTTTATTTATAAAATATTAATCTCCAACTCACGTTCACAAAACAACGTCTGCTCTCGCATCAACACTGCATGCTTCGTGTTGGTTTCATGAATGGGTGTTGGAGATTCATATTTTTTAAATCAAGTGGTAAATTGTTTTTGTTTTTTTGCGCAAAGCACTCGGGTCGTTTCATAGAATTGAGGTTAAACCACTGGAGTCACATGGACTACTTTAATTATGTTTTTACTACCTTTCTGGGGCTTAAAAGTGATAGTTGCGTAGGCTGACAATGGAGGGACAGAAAGCTCTCAGATTTCATTAAAAAGATCTTCATTTGTGTTCCGAAGATTAACCGAAGTTGGTTACACTTTATTTTAAGGTGTCATTGTTACAGTGTAATTATATATTTAAGTACTGAGTAATATTAAGCAACTACATGTACTTACTATAGGGTTAGGGTAGGATTAGGATTTGGTTGAGGGTTAGTTGCAAGTAATTATGCATAATTTACTGTTATTACTATGGTAAGTACATGTAACATATGTAACAAGGACACTGTAAAATAAAGTGTTACCCCGTGGTCTTATATGCAGGGTGAGTAATTAATGACAGAATTGTCATTTTTGGGTGAACTAACCCTTAAAGGGTACCCTAGGTTAGTGTTAGGTTAAATAGGTACATATTGAATACAAAGGAGTTCTTTTAAGGGTACTGCCCCCGTAAAAAGTTAATGTACAGTTTTTGCTGACGGTGTAGACTCTTTTTTTTTTTGTTTTTTTTTTTGTTTGGCAGCATAAGGTTGTTTTAGTGTGTGTGCATATCGCTGTGTGTTGGCTATGTGGGCAGTATATATAAATCGGCCAGAGCTGTTTTAACACAGGAAACCACAGACATTGAGAGTCTTGGTGACTGAGCAGAGGACCAGAGCGGGTGTGAGGGGCTCAGTGCAGGAGGAAACAGGCTACAGACTGGCTATATTTGCATGCATGCATGGGTTTATGGGTTTGACCTTTTGATGCAAACATACAGTAAATGGTGCAGATGCAGCTCTCGGCCATTCAGCAGTCCTCTTTCTCTCACTATCAAGCAGGGAGTAAATGAGGTCAGTGTTTTTTTTTGTTTTTTTTTTTGTTTTTGTTTTTTCAAAGAAGATTCTCATCTATATTACAGCAGCACAGAGTGAAATCAGACCAACCAAATGCTTCAATATATCTTTATCTGCAAGCTACTTGCAAACTATCACAGTAAAAGGTTTTGTTGAGGGTGAAGAAGAGATGAGAGATAAGAGTGAGTTTCGGTGTCTTTTGTCTTGAGGGGAGAGGTTTGATGGAGATGAGGATGCTCAACACTTCCTTGGTCTATCTTCAGCTCTAGCCTGCAAAAACTGAGACTTTTTGCAAATTCACAATGGTCTATGATCTTTTCATCACAGTGGAGCAAAGGGACGTGTCTCCTCCACTAAGATGCAGCAAGTCACCCATGGATAATATGATGTAATGACACACACTCACTTTCTTTCTCTCGCTCTCTCTTTCTCACGTACAGACAGTCTGTCACATGGAGTGGCCATTACCTAGCACAAAAATACTGTGCAGCTGTGAGCACAGGATGTGACAGATGCATAGCGAAGTGAATCCGGCAAAGACATTTTCTACAATTTCTATAAAAATAGGAGAGAACCAAAAAAAGGAGCTTTTCTCAGAAACAAACGGTTGTGTTGTTTTACTACACACTACTGTGTGTTTTTGTTTCATATATGTCAGTTTGGCTGGAAACAGGTGTAAAGAGCTTAATGTGAGCTTCTGAAACTGAGTCTCGCTTTCAACAGCAGGTGAATGACTATATGCTAACCGCAGTCTATTCTTTCACACTTAGTCCCGTTTTCAGCCTCATCATGCAGAAATTAATCTGTCACACAACAATTAGCCATTGGTTCCTTCTTGTTGTTGTTTTGCGTTTGACTTAGCAACCACAGCTCGGTCACACTTGATGAAAGTTGGTGTTTAGCATTGACACGACCCTGACCGTATAGTTTGTCTCATGAGGAACTGAAAGTTACTGTATGCCACTGCCACTCGATGATGTCTTTAAGTGTGTGACTTTTATGACTGTTATTGACCAATGTGCTTGTTTTCGCACTGAAGAACTGACTTTTTTCTCCGCAAAATAAAGTGCATTTTGCATGTGTTGATTGTTTTTCATGGAACACACAATCTCATACATTCATTGTTTCTAACATTTTCCAAAAATTATATTTTGGTTGTAGGAACAGTGATTTAAAATGTCGGAAAAACATGATAATGTTCAGTTTCCTTAAAGGTACAATATGCAGGATTTTTGCAGTAAAATATCCAAAAACCACTAGGCCAATGTTATATATTTTGTTTAGTTGATTACTTACAATATCCCAAATGTTTCCAACTATTTGTCAATCGTGAGAAAATTGCGATTTTAACCAAGGAAACGGGGCGTGTGAGCAGGGGTGAGGAGCCGCCAGTCAATGGCGTCATATCCGCGTTACGCCCGGTTTCTGCCAGGTTTGACCTCGTACTGCAATAGTAACCATGGCGACAGATGTTGACAACTGGGTTATGCCCGTTATGGCTAGAAGGACGCTCACCCTGTTGTTGTTTTGTTCAAACATTTTGGACCATGGCAAGCAGACTTTGAGACAAAAAGAGGACTAGAACGAAGATCAACATCTTTCGAGATGCCGAGAGCTCCACGTCCGCGACTAACTTCGACTTGACAGAGATGCGAGTGTTTCATGTTAACTTACTTCATTAGACAGGTGAGCAAATGTATATAAAACTAATCAATGTTATGTAAAAAGTTAGAATATGATCTGTATGTTATTCTAATGTTGATCTAGCTTACTGTCTCATACAGCCAACAAACAACCTAACTAACAACATTCCACCCACAAATGAGGTTTAGTGTGATAACGTAGTGTAACTGTTAGAGCAAGTGAAACAGCGCTGCGTTACCTCGAGTTTCATTCGTCTGATAAACTGACCTGTGTGAGAATTAATTCAGCACTTGCGTGTAGTTAGGTAGAATGAAATGTCCATATTCCTTTATATCCGCGGGACTCGTGTTGCGTGTGGCGCTGGTAACGTTATACGTCTAGCAATCGCGCCCTGCTTCATACCACAGTTATGTTAAAAACATCAATGTATTCACTCATCCATAAAAGATCCATCAGCTTGACGGCAAGATCCATAATTCCACTTAATGCGGAATATACGTCATTAATATACGTTTTTGTTATTGTAAGAGGTTAGCGACCCCTGGTGGTGAAAAATCTTGCATATTGTACCTTTAATGATAGTATAGAATAACGTTTCTTAATTAAACTTATTTTTTTATCAACATTCTTGGAGTGTTGATTTGTAACATTGCAAGAAAGTAAATATGACCAGTTTCTGTTATAAAATGTTAGTATGAGGTTTTTGAAATTTTCTTTAAACTTTAAACATTTTTATTTACTACTCAACATTCCAGGTATATTGATTTGTGTAACGTGCAATACAGTACGTGGAACGGCGCCTTAAAGCAAATCACTTTGCTCAAACTGAGCAAATATGTCAAGACATTAAATGGAAAAAGATTGAGGACACTTTTATAATGTCCACTTTAAATGTATCTTTCATCAGCCTTTTTATTTCGGATATTTCAGCCTGTTTTTACATATGTGACCCTGGACCACAAAAGCAGTCTTATGTGTCCATTTTTTTAAATTGAGATTTATACATCACCCGAAAGCTGAATAAATAAGCTTTACATTGATGTGTGGTTTGTTAGGATAGGACAATATTTGGTCGAGATACAACTATTTGAAATCCGGAATCTGAGGGTGCAAAAAAATCTAAATATTGAGAAAATCGCCTTTAAAGGTTTCCATTTCTGTTGGCGATTGTGCTGCATCCACGTACAAAAATAAAATTTTGATATATTTAAGGTAGGAAATTTACTAAATATCTTCATGGATCATGATCTTTACTTAATATCCTAATGATTTTTGGCATAAAAGAAAAATCGATAATTTTGACCCATACAGTGTTTTGTTGGCTATTGCCACAAATATACCCGTGCAACTTAAGACTTGGTTTTGTGGTCCAGGGTCACATATCATGTTTTGTTTTCTTCACAGAGGAGGAAAGAAGAGTCCGAGCCAATGATAGAGAGTACAATGAGAAGTTCCAGTATGCTGTAAGTCACACATTCAACCTGTACAGTCACACATTCAACCTGTATCTTCTGCCTATCCCACCCCCTTCATCTCTTTTCTTGTCCGCAGAACAACTGCATCATGACCTCAAAGTACAACATCATCACCTTCCTACCAGTCAACCTGTTTGAGCAGTTCCAGGAAGTTGCCAATACTTACTTCCTGTTTCTTCTCATACTGCAGGTATATACTCCAAATAAATGTTTATTATGAATGCTGATTATGTGCAGATAAAACAGTGAGGTAATTTTCAAAGATCTATTCATTGCTGTGATCATGACAATTCCTCTAGACCTAAAACCTGCAATTAGCAGCACATGGACACCCATTAACTTTAATTCTAAAAATGCCGAAAATGAATTGTGTGTTTTTGTCTCAGTTGATTCCACAGATTTCCTCATTGTCCTGGTTCACCACCATTGTGCCTTTAGTGCTTGTGCTGAGCATCACTGCAGTCAAAGATGCCACCGATGACTATGTGAGTCTCACACACACGCATACTGTAACGTACTGTAACTTCCAAACTCCCCTCCTCACAGAAATATTCTAAGACTCATAACATCACCTTAAACACCACAACTTCCTCACGAAAAAACAGTCAGACACACTTTTCACAAACATCTGTTTCTCCCACAGTTTCGTCACAAGAGTGACAAACAGGTGAATAACCGTCAGTCTCAGGTCCTCATCGGTGGCATGTAAGTCTTATATTAATATGCACACTTCCTCTTACATTGTGTTTACAAGAAAATCTACTAAGAAAATATAAATGTGTCTGAGCTGTTGCGCACAATGTAGTGAATGTTCACAACATAAAAAAGTTTGTATTTTATATTTTAATTTGTAAAGTAATATTACTTTTATTCACAAAAATGCAATGTATATGTGTGTGTGTGTGAATGTAAAATATATATACAAATATTACATTACAACAATTATATATAATTTGTACAACAATCACAAAGCACTTTTTTCACTTTCTCAGTCTTCAGAAGGAGAAATGGTTGAATGTCAGAGTGGGTGACATCATCAAACTGGAAAACAATCAGTTTGTGGCTGTGAGTTTTCCTCTATAGTCCTTCGTGACATTAATTCAGTAAACATGGTTTGTTAAAATAAAAAGACACTTTCCTAGCTCAGCTTTCCCAGACATTGCTTTTTAACCAATTCAGGGTCATGTAGGCGAACGTACAATGTCTGATGCATTTGCTCTTGAATACTGCACTGTGATATTGATCCAGTTGCCAAGGTCTGATTCGCTGATTATGCTGCTGGTTATGCAACTCTGTCTCCAGAGGATAAACAGCAGCTTGGACGTCTTTTTAACATGCTAATTGCAGTTTTGATTTCACTGTATGCCAGTGTTATTTTTGTAATATTTATATACTATTGTATTTTTTATTGATATTTCGAATTGGCTTTTATTTTTATACTTTTACAAAGTTTTAATTTTAGTTACATTTTTAGTGATTTCGTTATTTACTTTTGTTATTATTATGAGTTTATTTTCTCTTAAATATCAGTATTTAGGTTAATTACTTTTTATTACATTTTTATTTTTTATTTATTTTCTTTCCAGTTAGTAATTTTAGTGTTTCAAATTCAACTAAATTAAAATTAGAAATGTTGTCTTGGCTACTAAATGGAATAACTTCTTTTATTTTAGCTTTATTTTTATTGAACAAAAATGTTTTAACAAGTTTTAGTTTTAGCTAACAATGATAACCCTTCTGTATACTGCAATTGTGTTGCAGGCTGACCTGCTCCTGTTGTCCAGCAGTGAACCACATGGCCTCTGTTACATTGAAACTGCAGAACTGGATGGGTAAGTTCTTGAATTTGTCCTTTTGATTTCATATTTCCAGTGCAGCTCAATACAAAAAAAAAAATTGTTAATGTCTTCATTTATCTCCCACAGTGAGACGAACATGAAGGTGCGTCAGTCTCTGTCTGTTACCTCAGAGCTAGGATATCCTAATAACCTGGCCCAGTTTGATGGTATGTCATTTGGTATTGAATGCGCTCCAGTTAGATGTGAAAGTTAGTGAGAGTGGAAATGGGAAAGAATTAGTAAGTGAAAGAGAAAGATAAGCAATCTTGTGAACTGATAAATGAAAGAATATGTTTGTGTACAGTATGTTTCAGATTTGCAGAAGTGCATGGAACAAGAATAGAAAGGCAAAAAAAAGGAATTGCATATTTTCAGAGGGGTTATGTATGAACCGCATTCACTGATACTGTTAATTTGCATGTACTGCCTGTGTTGTATTAGCACAGATTTACTAAAGGAATTATGCAAATCAGGTAACAGCACAAACTCATCCAAATCTGTGCTGAATGGTTCAAGCTCGATTGTGTAAGCAGACTGCAGTGATAGGGCAAACGTTACTATAGCACCACTGCACCATCATTTGATGAATTGCTTACCATGAAAAATACAAATTGTATAATTAAATAAAATAAATGTGTAAATGTGCAAAAATTACGCAACTGTTTTCCCTCACTGCGAGTTGGTGTACTGGAAAAATAGAGAGAGGAAAGATATACTGAGTCAAAGTGTGATGTGATGTGGTGGACAGATTCTCAGCAACATTTCTTTAACACCCTCCGCAGTTTTCTGCTACACACACACACACACACACTCACACCATCAAACCTGTGTCAGCACAGACCACCCACGCTTCCTGTTTTTAAACAACAACAAAAAATTCCAAAGCTCACAATAGTCCCAAGGTCCAGCATGCTGAACAGTTGGTCATGACACATATTACATAAAATTTCAATATTTTCCTTATGTCTGACCTCATTTTTCTTATCTTTCTCGCGCTGTGTGTATCTGCAGGAGAAGTGGTGTGTGAGCCTCCCAACAACAAGCTCGATCGTTTCTGTGGGACTCTGTATTGGAAAGACTGTAAATACCCCCTCAGCAACCAGAACATGCTGCTCCGAGGCTGCGTACTGCGCAACACAGAGAGCTGCTATGGCCTCGTTATATTCGCAGGTTGGTGTGTCTGTCGATGTGTGTGTCTGTGTGAATGTGTCTGTGTCTGTGTGTGTGACTATTTTTCGTTTTAACCTGTCATAATGTTACATCTCAGGTCCTGACACCAAGCTGATGCAGAACAGCGGACGGACTAAGTTCAAGCGGACCAGTATAGACAGATTGATGAATACACTGGTGCTTTGGGTGAGAAGAAACTGTTTACGAACACACACTCTCCTAGAAACCTCTGCTGAATGTGTAAAGATTTGAGGACATACTCTGCAAATTAATGTTTGACTGTAAATTAAATAGGCACACTCAAGTTTTGACAATTAATCCAGTTTCCATGTATATACTTTTCCCCTGCTCAGATTTTTGGGTTCCTTGTGTGTATGGGCGTGATCTTGGCCATAGGAAATGCCGTTTGGGAGAAAGAAGTGGGTGCTCTGTTCCAAAGTTTCCTACCTTGGGATCCTCCAGTGGACAACTTCCTGTTCTCAGCCTTCCTGTCCTTCTGGTCCTATGTCATCATCCTCAACACAGTCGTGCCCATCTCTCTCTATGTCAGGTGAGAGAGAGCATGATGTGGAGAGATGAAGGATGTAATGAAGAGAGAAAGTTGTGAATAATCTGAAAATGGAAATATGGAAATGGCCTTAAACACACAAAAAATGTTTTAAACAAATGGTCTGTGGAAAGCGGTGC
Organism: Tiaroga cobitis; assembly: GCA_030578255.1. NCBI lineage: Eukaryota > Metazoa > Chordata > Actinopteri > Cypriniformes > Leuciscidae > Tiaroga > Tiaroga cobitis. The sequence continues at coordinate 26,019,655 of CM060606.1, read as the reverse complement.
TTAAGCCATTTATTTAAGCTGTTCTATTCTCTTTTTATTTTAGATGAGGTTTGTCAACATTTGTGTGATTTTTAGTGATTTGTGTGATTTTGAGTTATTTTCTAGTGATGAACAGACATAAGCATTACATTTTTCGTCATTCAAACTAGTTATTAAATTTTTTACTACAATTATTTGTTGTTGTATCAGAGTTATTACCGGTAACTAAAACTATTTTAAAAAAAATGTTAACTGAACTAAAATATAAATATTAGACAGAATTTGGCAACTAACTGAAATAAGTTTAAGTTGAAGCATTAAAATTAAAGTAGTAATAAAAATAAGTTAAACCTAAACAGTAATATTTTAAATAAAACATCATAAAATTACTAAAAAATTAATGAAAATGAAAAAATAACAAAAGCTAATTTAAAACATTAATAAAAACTATTATAAATAATAATAAAAAAATACTTGAGTTGTATGATTTTAGTCATTAGATGCTGTCTACTTTTCATGCTAGGTTATTTTTATGTTAGAAGATACTTTATCTATTGCTTTTGCTTTTTAAAAAGTATTGAGGCACCAAAAGTGTATCATATTCAGGACAAAATGCCTATTTAATCTATTTATCTAGACTTTTTTGTATTAGCTTCAGTTAATTTTATGCTTAATACATGCTTTATGCATTCTCTTTATTTTATTTAGATTTTCTGTTGTTGTTGTTTTCATGTTTCCTCAGGCTTTCCCTAACAGGTAAGAGATAGTCCCTATAGACTTCCCCTTTTTTCTCTCTCTGGCATAACAACAGCCTCCCGTATAACATAGTCCATATAACACCACTAAAGTCCTGATCCGAACCCTTCTGAACCAGCTCTCTGAATGAGCGCTAACTCTGCTTTGTGGTCCAGTGAATGTAACCCACCTCTGACCGGTGCAGACTCATACAGGAAGAACCGCAGCGTGGCACTGAGCAGCACCATGGCATGACACACATAACCATAGTCTGTTTGTGCATTTTTAAATAAAAGATTTCTAAAGCTCCTATAAATTAATATGATTAAATCTAGCTTTTAATGGTCTGCCAGATTGTTGTGCTATTGTCTGTCTCAGCTGCACACTAAATAACCTATGTCTGTAAAACAGGAAATATGTGTACATATTTGTGTCTGTTATGATTTGTTGTGAGTTTGCCATGTGTCAGAGGTCTGTAGTCATTTTAAGTGTTTCTACAGGAAATCACACCACATTTGCATTGTGATATGATAATAACCCTTCGTCTATTTCTCTGTCCATCTGTCTGAATATCTTAGTGTGGAGGTGATTCGTCTGGGTCACAGTTACTTCATTAATTGGGACCGGCGGATGTTCTGCAGTCGTAGTAACACAGCAGCAGAGGCCCGGACCACCACACTTAATGAAGAGCTGGGACAGGTGGAGTACATCTTCAGTGACAAGACAGGAACCCTCACCCAGAACATCATGACCTTCAAAAAGTGCTCCATCAACGGTCATACATATGGTGAGGAACACACACTACTGACAGTTATAACAGAGGTATAATGTGCAAACAACTGGTCATTATCACGGTATCAGTCTTGTAACATCTTGAAGGGGGTTATATTGTGCGTTACCTTGCTTGTACACAGCTGCTTAACAAATAATACAAATATCATGATTCTGAACAGACAACTAAACAAAATAACCTGTAATTTACTTGATGTTCTGACAACATTTTAATTGCTGCAGTCAATTTATAAGGTTTAATTAATCTGAATTGATTATTTTTAAAAAAAACGGTTTAAATGAATGATTCAGTGACTCACTTATAAATACTTCACTTGTTTCATTACTGGATGAATCAGCATTTTTAAAGAATCTCCTGAGTGAATGATTCAATGGAAGTCACTTGTCACCATCTGCTGGTGTAACAATATAATTGAAACAATCGTTATTTGAAGTGCCAAGTTTTATTCAAAGGGTGATTTGCTCTATTTTGATCTCTTCCTATTAAACAAATATTTATATTATAAAAGAAGTACTGGGATAAAATTTTATAGTTCAGATATGAACACTGATATAGACATCAGTGTTCATATCTGAACTATAAAATTTTATCCCAGTACTTCTGTTATAATATAAATATTTGTAACACAGAAATGACAAAACTGTGTGCTTGAAAAGGCTGTTTGTAAAGCTGTTTTATACTTACACATGACTCTGGGTCAGCGGCAGCGCAAAAGCAGATTTGAATGTTCCGTTGTTATTTTGTCAAAGGTTAAATAGACACAGACGAATCGTTGTCATTTAGAAATGAGATCACCATCTTTTAACTATTAATTGTGCATCTCTACTAGGATGGTTTGGCAGCGTTGCAAGTGACAGGGTTGCAGATTTGCAAAAAATAAATAAATAAATTCATTTACATTTAAATAAACTAATTAAATAGACTAATAGAAATGATTGTTTAAAAGTAAAATACATAAAAAATTACAATTAACAATACATAATAATAACAAAATATATAATAATGAAAAAAAAAAAAGCAGAATCAACCTCAAATATGAGCGAGATCAGACAAAGAACTGAAGCAACACAGGGCTTAATATACCCGAGCAAACTAATCAAATGAAAATCGGGTACAGGTGCATAGAATTAAACAGACACTTAATCACCCTAGAAACTAACTCAAAACATAGAAGACAAACCAAAACACATGCAAAACCAATACAAATCAAACACAGGCAAGATTACACATGACAAAACAAACCAGAACTCACATTATCCCTTACAATAGTAACAAACACAGACATGTTATACTGGATTGGATTTGTGTAACAAATCTCATGTCAGTCTGTCTCTTGTTTCACAGGTGAGGTGTTGGATATTCTGGGTACACAGCAAAAGGTCAGTGCAATCCAGATTCACTTAGTGGAATTCAGTTGTTGTCATTGTTAAAATATTGCTGCACAGAAAGAGCTAACATAGTCTGTTTTTCTCAGAGGGTCCAGCCCTTGGACTTCAGTGCTTGGAACCCTTTAGCAGACCAAGGCTTCTGTTTCTACGACCAGTCTCTTCTAGAGGCAGTGATGGTGGGAGAACCAGCAGTGCATGAATTCTTCCGGGTCTTGTCTCTCTGCCACACTGTCATGAGCGAGGAGAAGAGCGAGGGTAAGCATCTGGAACATCCTTTAAGGGACGATTGTCTGCCTTACTCAGAGAGTTATTTCAACCAATGGAAGAGTTTAAATAAGGTTAAATAAGGAAGCTGTTGACTTTAATATTGTTAGGATGGAGCCATTCTGGATTGTAATATGATTATATTATCTCATTATCTGTCCTCCTTCATGATGTGCTCCTTGCTTATTCTCTCTGTCTTTCACTTCTTAAAGGAGAGTTGGTGTATAAGGCTCAATCTCCAGATGAAGGGGCGTTAGTAACAGCTGCACGTAACTTTGGCTTTGTGTTCCGCTCTCGCACACCCGGCACAGTCACCACACAAGAGCTCGGCAAAGCGGTCACATACACGCTCCTCGCCATCCTGGACTTCAATAACATCCGCAAAAGAATGTCTGTTATAGGTAACACAAGCACACGCACACTCATTCTTGCATTTTACATAACAAAAATCATTTGACAACCCAGACAGCAAAAATAGTGTCGGCACAGATCCCGCCCACATCTGGTACGCGTTGAATCTACATGTACCAGATGTGGCCCGGATCTGGGCCGAAACTGTTGCTGTCTGGGTATGTTTGTAAAAAGCACAGTATGCATCACAAAAATGAAAGAGCTGCCACATAAAATTATTTTAAAAGGGAAGTTTTGTCAGATTTAACTAACCTTTGAGCCCCAACTATAACTATGTATGTACATAAACACTTTATTGTGCAGTTAACTGTGGCAAACTCCAGAGTATACAGTTTTTAAACATTGTTTAGGCTGTAATGCCAGATGGTTTAGTACTGTGCAAGCATGAAAGAGCCAGTAAAATTCCCTCGGGACTGAGAAATCTAGATACAGCATAAATACTGCCCTGCCAAGCATCGTAAATAAGTGGAGCATTTGCGCTAAATTCAATACAGACAGTGTTGTGCGTGCCATATACACTCCTATAATGCTGAATTATGGCCCATACGTTTGGGTAAGTGGTGCTTACATTGCTGCAGGCATTTCATTTTTGTTTGCATATTGTTATTTATGTTCATTTGGTCTGTTTACATGGAGAAGTGAGAGATTTATTGAGTGCACTGCAGAATTTTTTCGTAATCAATTTTGTTCATCTTTTTTTTTTTTTCATATAACAATGTCCAAAATATCTTTAAAAAGAAGATATTTTGATTTATGAATTATAAAATGAATCATATACCTTGTTAGATTTTCTTAAAACAAGAAAAAACTATTTGCCAAATAAGTACGAAAAATTCAAGATACGTTATTTGAAAAGAAGTCAGATGTTATGTTATGACTATGAGATAATGGGAGCTATAATAAGAGCAGAGCTTCTGCCATCACTGCAGAGGCACAAGCACATTCTGTAATTTAATGTGTGTGTGTGTGGAGGGTGGTATACCCTAAGTTATAGGAACAAAATGTCCCCGCAAAGATGGCAATATCTGAAATCTTTGTGGAGACGTTTTTTTATCTCTATGAGGTAAACAGAATATAAATCATAGTAAGTGATGTTTTTTTGAAAATGTAAAAATGCTGAAAATTTCTGTGATGGGTAGGTTTAGGGTTAGGAGATGGAATATACAGTTTGTACAGTAAACAAAAAAAATATTTCCCTTTAAAACATGGAAATCCAATATGTACGTGTGTGTGTCTCTCAGTGAGAAATCCAGAAGGCCGTATTCGTCTGTACTGTAAGGGGGCGGACACTGTGCTTTTCGAGAGACTTCATTCTTGCAACCATGAAATAATGAATATCACTTCAGATCATCTCAACGTGAGTGTTTGCATTTTTGTATTTGTTTATTTTGTATTTTCTTGTTCGCTTTGTTTGTTACCTTGACTGTTTGTATCCAATATCAAGTCCTAAAATTACTCCCGAGGAGGAGAAGCCAACTGTCTGCTACTTTCTTTATAGATTAAACAACAGAGCCCTCTCGTGGATATTTTAGTATTGAAAGTCTATTAGTTGCGCTGTTACTAACATTATATGAGCTATTGTTGTGATTTAGTTATTTGTCTAGCAAACAAACAACAACATTTGGAATATAAAAATATAAATAAAAAGTATGTGTAATTAATCAAATGAGGTTGCAAGTAACAGGGTTGAAAATGTAGGCTATCACTAAGTAGGGGTTAGCAGGTTTGGGACTATGTTTGTTTGTAGTATTTAAAATGTATATTTCTCGTAATATTTAATATAGAAAAACTATATATATATATATATATATATGTTTTTTAATTTTTGAAAAGTTTCTATTTTTGCAACAGAGAAAAAATAATGCTGTAAAATTAAGCATGCAATTCCTGTATAATATTATTTTAATTATATGATTTATAATATTTTACTACAATAAATTGAATATCAATTCAACAGATTACACAAATATTCAAAAGCTTGGGGTCAGTAAGATTTTTTTTAATACTCTGAAAATGTTTTTGTGTCCTTGCTGAATAAGTATCAATTTCTTTGTTACCAAAAGTATTTTAAACTTTCTAGTCATCAAATACTAATAAAAAAAACAACATTGATAATAATAAGAAATGTTTCTTGAGCAACAAATGATCATATTAGAATGATTTCTGAAGGATCATGTGACACTGAAGACTGGAGTAATGATGCTGCAAATTCAGCTTTACCATCACAGGAATAAATTACATAAAATAAAAAAAAAGAAATCAATTATTTTATATTTTAATAATATTCACAATATTACTATTTTTAACTATATTTATTTTTGATCAAGTAAATGCAGCCTTGGTGAGCATAAGATGAAGTTCTTTCAAAAACCACAAAAAAAAAAAAAAAATTATCGACTCCAGACATTTGAAAGGTGCTGTGTGTGTCAAAATGTAAAAAAGAAAAAAAAAGTTTTTAATTGCTGATAATAGTTTATCTAATATATCTAATGGTTTTCACAACAAAACAAATTAAAAACATGCATTCACCTTAATTATAAAGTTGATGTGGGAGGTTTGTGTATGTGTGTTCATGTAGGAGTATGCAGGTGACGGGTTACGGACGCTCGCAGTGGCCTATCGGGATCTGTCTGAGGAGCAGTGGGAGGAGTGGTCAGAGCGTTTCCGTGGTGCTGATAAGGCCACAGACTGCAGGGACGACCGGCTGGCTGCTGCCTATGAGGAGATCGAACAGGACATGATGGTATGTTTGTGTGTTCGATTCCTTTTGTTTTGTTTTACATACTATTTTTTTTTTTGGTGATTAATATCAATACTTGTTATAGTTGTTGGGAGCTACGGCTGTAGAAGATAAACTGCAAGAGGGCGTTCCTGAAACTATTGCCATTCTCACACTGGCAAACATCAAGGTCTGGGTGCTCACTGGAGACAAACAGGGTAAGAACTGCATCGGATTCTAATGTCTTGCGAATTGGCCACAAGTGTTATCATTTACTTGACATAATTACAACTGGAATGAGTCTTTTTCACCCTTTGTGACAGAAACTGCAGTGAATATTGGTTATTCCTGTAAGATGCTGACGGATGACATGACGGAGATCTTTATTGTAAATGGACACACTGTCCAAAGTGTACGCGAAGAACTGAGGTAAAAGCCTGACGTTTGCCCAAACCGTCCATCCATCAATCCATGAAATATGAGAGATGCAAATTTTTCACAGAAGGCTTTTTCATTTTGTCATTCTGTTTCGTTCTGTGTATTTTTGTTAGGAAAGCAAGAGCACGAATGCTGGAGTCAGCACACACCAGAGATGGAGGGAAGGAAGTTGAAGCTCAGGGATTGGGTGGGGCGTGTGCCTTTGGAAATGGATGTGGAGCTGGTGCTGCTGCTAACTGGATGCCTGATGAGAGTAAATGCCCCCCTCCTCAGGCTCCGCCCTCCTCATTATTGGAGTCAATCAGTGGAGAGTTCGCCCTCGTCATCAGTGGACACAGTTTGGTAGGTGGGAGCCGCATTCAGGAATGTAATTGGAAGACATGAGCCATAAGTGTTTTTTTGTAATGTACAAAGAGACTATAATGGTATCGGTTTCAAAAAATGCACATTGAAAGCTGTTTTCAAAAGTTTGTGTTTTCAGGCCATCAAAAACACAGTTGTTGTATATATGAACAGCCAAAACGCATAAAAAGTTTTCATGTAAATACCCCCTTGAACAGGAGATTCATTCATGTTCTTCAGTTTACTTAAATGGTTATGAGTTCAGTTTGGTTTAGTCCAGTGTTAGTATTAATTGTGAGTATTAAGTGTCATTTTTGTCAGAGTGCAGCAAAGGGATCCAAATGCAAAGTTAACTCAAATGAAAGTCTTTAATGTTCAACAACACAGGCGGATAGCTGATGACACAGAACTGGAACTCAAAATAGACTCTCCAGGAAGACAGCTTTAAAGGACAGCATTTTTTTATTTTTTTTATCTAAAATTTGTTTTATTTTAGTATTTTAAAAAAAATCTATTTTAATAGTTTTAGTTATCAAAACAAAACTGGTTTAATTCAGAAAGAATATGAATTATCCCATTTTTAAAAATCAAATAAATGGTATTTATTTGAGTTCAGATAGAAGATATATGGTCCTAGCTGATTTAAGCTGTTGTTTTACTGGTTTGTCTGGACTAGCAAACGGGCTTTGGCTGTTTTAATGAATTTTTTCAAAAAATATTTCCCTGTCTTTCTGGGTCAGGCTCATGCACTGGAAGCAGATATGGAGCGTGAGTTTTTGGAGACGGCGTGTGCTTGTCGAGCAGTGATCTGCTGCAGAGTGACTCCTCTTCAGAAAGCTCTGGTGGTGGAGCTGGTTAAACGGCATAAGAAGGCTGTCACACTCGCTATCGGAGATGGAGCCAATGATGTCAGCATGATAAAGAGTAAGAGAAAAGAGATGCAAGCAGGCATGTTCAGCACTTGTAGTCTTCGTCAGGCCATTGACTCTTTTTGACAGCTGATTTGTTTTTGATGTGCAAATATTAGCGTTCTCAGAGTCAAATTACTAGGTTAAGGCTATAAATAACAAATATTCTGTATACATTACTAGAGATGCACCGATTACCAGGGCCTGAAATTAACACCCGACCACATGCCAAATGCGGGTGAATTTTGCAATTGGCGGGTAACACTGTCAATCTACCTGCCACATTGTCAGGTAGCCAATGAGAATTGAGTGATTCATTAGGGTTTTTTTTGCAACTGTTGTTCTTTTACATTTCAACGAAGTCCGCCATTTTGTTGGATTTTAGCTAAAATGTGGCGGCACATTACTGGGGTAAAGAGGCCAGCTGAAACAAACAACCAACAAAAAGATGAGGATGAGTCAAAGAAAAGTAAAAGAAGACGTTTTAATACAAAGTGGACAATTGGTGACAATAACAAGGAGTTGAGATGTGGCATGCCAGCAGCATACGGTCAAGGAGACCAGACCTCATGGAAGATGCAGCTGCAGCAGAGGTGGAGGAAGAGGAGTGCATCTGCTCCTTTTTTGTGGACTCAGATTAGCAGAAGTCAGTATATGACTGTCTGTGACACGGGAAATCAATGAAAAGATTAAAAAAAATTATATTCTAAAACTTATTATTACTTATATTGATTTCGTTAATAACTTGGCAGCACTTAAATGTGTATTTTTACAAGTTAAAGAACAATATTGTGAAATTCCTGTTTTTCACCTTTGAGGCAAAAAAAAAAAAAAAAAAGGCTGGTAAAAAGTCACTGTGGCAGGTGGCCAAAAAAGTTAACTTCAGGCCCTGCCGATTACAATTTTCTAGGCCGATCCCGATTCCGATTTTTCCTTGAGTTTGACCTGCCGATTCCGATTTTAGCCGATTCTGATTTCATTTTTTCAAACCACTTTATAGCACACACAAATATTTATTTTCTATCTTCTCTTTAATAGAACATTTTGCATAGAACATTTTTTGAACAGATAATCGCTTTAAAATGGAACTATATAAATTACTCCTGGTGTGGGAAATTCCCACACATCTAAAGTGCAGTGTTATGGAAGAACCATTTCCTTTTCACATCCAATATCCAATTAAAAAAATCTGATATATTTAGCAAACTAAACTTCTGTATGAAAACAGGTAATGGCAATAAAATAATATAACAAATAAAATAAATATAGCCTTGCAGTATAAAGATATTTCTCTCTCTCACACACACACACACACACACAGGCCTATTGCAATCACATGTACATCAATGGCAAGTTATTTTTCTCAAGCAGTTCTTCTCTCATCTGACACATGTCCAGCCAGGCTAAACAGGACAAGTGGAGCATGTGCAGGGAAACGATTGGGAAATAATAAAAACAAGTTTAAATGGGTAAATTTTCTATAAATATTTTTGAGTCTTCATTTTCTTTCTGACATAGCCTACTTCAGTTCTTGTTAAAACACACTAGACATGCAAATTCTGTGCATTTTGGGCACTGTTTGGATGAAATCCTATTTATTTTGGCCATCAAAAGTGTGCTTTCACTTAAATTGAGCGCAGCAAAAATAGACACGGCGCCGAAACCCGCGCTTCACTGTTGCTCACGCAACGCTCCTGCTCGACGCTCACGCGCTGCTCCGGCTCCCGGTGTGAATGCACTCACTAATTAACATGCACGCCGAACAAAAAAAAAACGCGCTGCTCCCGCTTGCTGTGTGAATTCAGGAGGTTTCCTACATGTGTGTGTTTGGTGTGCACGTGTGATGCTGATATTGCGCGATGTTAATCATGCGGCGCCCGAGTGCATTTGACCGGCATAAAATCGGATTATGTCAGACTGACCGGCCGGTCGCCGATCACGTGAAAATCGGACGATTCCGGTCACCAGCCGATCAATCGGTGCATCTCTATACATTACAAATCAATGTCGAAATAGTTACTGTAACTGTCAAAATCAGAATCTCAATAATATAATGTAATTATTATTGTGTGTTTTTTTAAATACACTACCGTTCAAAAGTTTGGGGTCTGTAAGATTCTTTAAATTTTTTGAAAGAAGTTCAACTCACCAAGGCTGCTTTTTTAAATCAAAAACAGTAATATTATGACAAATAATTTCATTTTAACAAATATTTTCTGTTTTAATATTTAAAATGTAATTTATTCCTGTGATAGCAAAGCTGAAATTTCAGCATCATGTCACATTATCCTTCAGAAATCATTCATATTTGCTGAATTGCTGCTCAAGAAACATTTCATAGTATTATCAGTATTGAAAACAGTTGAGCTGCGTAATATTTTTGTGGAAACCGTGATACATTTTTTTCAGGATTATTTGATGAATAGAAAGAACAGCATTTATTTTAAATATAAATTGTTTTTAACAATATAAAAACATTTTTTATCTATTTGTTGCCTCCTTGCTGAACAAAAGTATAATTTTTTTAAATAATCTTAATAACCTCAAACTTTAGAACTGTAGTGTATATATTATTGTAATATAATGATGATTATCATTATACATTTTGAGCTTAAGTTTAATCAGTTTAAAAAAAATTCATTTCCTTTTTAATTGCATTCACTTAGGCTCATATATGATGCACATTACAGGTAAAGTACAGTGTGTGTTTTAATCCACATAATCTTGTCTTGTGGTAATTTTTTTTTTTAACCATGAGAGCATGGATTCTAATTTAACATTTTTAGTAAGGAACAAACCGGTCAAGCAAAACACATTTTTAATGTGTTTAAGTTCCTTTTTTTAGATTATGCAAAGGTGCCCCAGAGAAACCAAATTAGTGATGTTCGTTCCTTCGTTTACTTTGTTGTTGACGTATGTGGTTGTGTTACTTCCTTCAACTGAGCAAAAACATCTCCGAACTCTGTCCTTGGGGTCTCACGGTGTCACAACTATATTTCAAAAGGCTGCTGTGAACATGGATAACGAGATGTGGAGGATGTGGTTTATGTCTAAATCTTTTTACACCATCCTGTGCTGTACCTACTCAATAACATTTACACACGCACAAACACGTTCTTCCAATGTTTCATCTTCTGTTTGTTTGATTCTGTTGGGTGTGTTGTGTTCAGGGGATTCTGCTGGTGTGTAGCAGTCAAGTGTCAATTAAAAAGATTTGTTCTTCACATGAATGTTCCCTGCAGTTTTAATGTTATTTAGACTGATTCATATCACTTGGGACTGTCCCAAATCTATGGTTTTAGTAAAATTGAGATTCAGGTATTAGTTTATCTGGCTTAACCCAACATTTGGAGTGTTACTTGAACCTGACCATCAGAGAGCTAATACCCAAGAGCAGGGGGTTTCAAACAGGTCTCCAGGGACCCCTAAGGGACCTCAAGTGGGTGGAAACATTGGGAAAGAATTATTTGTAGGGGTGTCAGAATTAACTTTGTAACTTGAGATACTCCAGTATGTTTTTAGCAATCATTGTTTTACTCATTTAACGAATTAGATAATAGCCTATTACTGATTTGAAATGGTTGACTGATTGAATTGGATATTTATACATTTAAGTCTCCATATCTTAAAATGGAAGATTAGTGCCTGATTTCACAGACAAGGCTTGAATCTAATCCCAGACTAAAATGCATGTTTTAACTGAAAACAACTTGAAATATGTCAGTATGTTTGTCTCAAGAATGCACATCAGTAATATCCCCCCCCCAAAGGCACGTTTATAAAAGCTACTTAAAGGTCTTGATTGAACTTGTGTGTTTTTCTCCTTCTGTAGCGGCTCACATTGGCGTGGGCATCAGCGGTCAGGAGGGGATCCAGGCCGTCCTGGCATCCGATTACTCATTTTCCCAGTTCCGTTTCCTGCAGCGACTTTTGCTGGTACACGGACGCTGGTCCTATCTGCGCATGTGTCGTTTTCTCTGCTACTTCTTCTACAAGAACTTTGCCTTCACTATGGTGCACTTCTGGTTCGGGTTCTTCTGTGGGTTCTCAGCACAGGTGAGAGATTCATTCTCAGGGTTAAAAAAAAAGTTATTTATGAGGTGATGTCATGACCTCGGTTTACTGTGTTTTCTTTCATTTAGACTGTCTATGACCAATACTTCATCACTCTCTACAATATCGTATACACATCCCTGCCGGTGTTAGCCATGGGCATCTTTGATCAGGTAAGAAAAAGAAAACGTATATAAAATATAAAATACTTTTTTTTTTTTTTTGCATTTGATAAGAAACTCACTTCCACCTCAAACTTTGTCTAATTCAGGATGTTCCTGAACAGAGGAGTTTAGAGTATCCAAAGCTGTATGAGCCGGGCCAGCTGAACTTGCTGTTTAACAAACGAGAGTTCTTTATCTGTATCGCACAAGGAATCTACACTTCCGTGATTCTGTTCTTCATTCCGTACGGCGTTCTCTCTTACGCCACACAGAGCAATGGAGTCCCACTGGCAGACTACCAAACTTTTGCAGTAACTACTGCAACGGCCCTTGTCATCGTTGTCAGCGTCCAAGTGAGTCCATGTGGTAAAGTTGTTTAAGATTAAACATCCACACCCAAGTAGTGCTTCTGAATGTATATATGGTTAGCAGTTCTCATTTTGTTATTGGTTGTTTAATGCTGTGTACTGTGACAATACACTTTGTGACTATTTTGAATGGCTCAAGCTTTTTGTTACTTCTTTATAGATTGCTCTGGACACTGGTTATTGGACTGCTATAAATCACTTTTTTATATGGGGCTCTTTGGGTACCTACTTCACTATCCTCTTCGCTATGCACTCCAGCGTCCTGTTCAGCATCTTCCCCAAGCAGTTCCATTTCCTTGGTGAGTCAGCACTCTTTGGCCCAACAGAAATCTTGAACAGAAACCCACATTTGATAACGTCTATACAGTATGTGTCACAAGCACAACTTATCAGCCAATACATCTGGAAATGCAGATAGCATTGACTCTATATTCATTACTCTTATACAAAAATAACTGTTTATGGATACACTACCATACAAAAGTTTGCGGTCAATGCAATTTTTTTGTTGTTGTTGTTGTTGAAAAAAAATGTATACTTTTGTTCTGCAAGAACACATTAGTGATAATTAATTTAATAATTAATAATTTTTTTAAAAATCTATCAAGTAAATACTGTTCTTTTGAACTTTATCAAAGAATCCTGGAAAAAAAGTATAGTTCCCACAAAAATATTTAGCTGTTTTCAACATTGTTTATAATAAAATTTTTGATTAAATAAATGCAGCCTTGTAAGCATAAGAGACTTCTTTCAAAAACATTAAAAAAGAAATCTTACTGACCCCAAACTTTTAGTTGTAACAGTAGTATACATATAAATTTCCTTTGGAGTAGGCGGCACAATAAAACTATGTTAAAGAAATAGTTTTCCTAAAAAATTAACATGTAAACATACATTTAACAAAAAACAAATAAAAATAATAATTAATATACAATGAAAAGTAAATGTACTAAAAAATATAATGTCTTTAAAATACCGGGGGATTTTTAATTGTGTGGTTTATAAATTATATATTGTTTGTATTTTATCTTGTTCAAAATGTTTGTGTGCATTTGGTGTAAATATTTGTTGCTTATTTTGTGTTTGTGTGCATACCATGTGTTAATATACCACAGGAAGTGCCCACAACACACTCGGACAGCCAGTGGTTTGGTTAACTATTGCTCTGGCTACCATCATCTGCATTGCTCCAGTGCTTGCGTTCCGCTTTCTCAAACTGGACCTTAAACCTCAGCTCTCAGATACCGTAAGTATGCGTGTGACACTAGTTTGTCTGGTGTTTTTTTTTTATTCCACATTTTATGTTTATATTCAACCAAACATTCATTATTAGTATATCACTAAGATCTGTCTTAAAAGGATTATATTTAATAAACATTCTCAATTTTCTATGTGATCATTGAGTAAATCCCTAGTGAATTGTGTTGATTGTGTTTCTTTGCATGTGGTTATTTGCATTGGTGTTAGTGTGAGTGAAAAAGTGTTTTTTTTTTATGTAAATATTAATATAAAATATATGTTAGTAATTATTATGGATATAATCTTGTTAATTAATGTTAATAATATCAGTATTACTTTGTTTTTATACATATTATATCTATATAAACACAAATATAAATGTTAAATATAAAGAATAAATAAACTTTGGTTTATTGGATGGTTAAGGTTGGCTGACTATTGCATATACTGATTCATAGCATAGATCATATTTGTTTCACATCAGTAGGTTTGACATATTTTGTAGTTTCGGGTTATCCCCTACACTCATCCTCGCCCCTTATTATATTCTCACTCTCTTTCTGCAGGTGCGCTACACTCAACTTGTGCTGCAGAAAAAGCGGAAGCCTGGTGCGGGTCGTGGAGTGGGCGGTTCAGGAGTAGCCAGTGGCAGTGCTCTTGGTCGCCTGGGGAGAGGTGGATCTCGACGCTCCGGTTACGCGTTTGCGCATCAGGAGGGCTTTGGAGAGCTGATCACTTCGGGAAAAAATATGCGGCTGAGTTCGCTGGCTCTTGCTTCTTTCGCTTCCCGCCACAGCAGCAGTTGGATCGATACCCTTCGTAGGAAAAAGCACACAAACAGCCCTGGTGTGCAGAACACCCCGCCCACCGGAGATGACAGCGCCGCCTCCTCTCAAGCCTCACCCTTTTCCACAGTAAATGGTCGTCAGGACACAGTGGCAGGCGAGGCAGGGCAGCAATTCAATGAACCCGTCCTCACTCACAGCCCTGATGATATCGCTCTCAGTGTGCTCAGGTGTGCAGACAGAGAGATGGGAGGATCTAGTACTGGAACAGTGCAGGTAAATATACATCTTGAAACAAGTTCGAGCACAAATTGTATACAGATACACCACATGCAGGCCAACATACACAAATATAAGACATTATTCAACACGGGACAGAGGGTTGATTCTGTAGGCGCGCCTGACATTTTGTGGATTGACAAAAAAAGTCAATTTCCCCCAAGGAGAAAACGGCAGGAAGCAGAACTATTAAAAACACTTTCATTTCTCACTTTTTGAACATAGTATTAGTCTCAGCTATAACTGCCATGAGTTCCTCAATAATTAGGAAAACACTTTATAATTAGGATATACACATTATTGTTCAAAAGTTTTGGGTCAGTAAAACAATTTGTTTAAAAGAAATGAATACTAGTTTTATTCAGCAAGGACGCATGACATTGATCAAAAGTGACAGTAAAGACATTTGCATTGTTACAAAAATATTCTATTTAAAAGAAGTGTTGTACTTTTGAACTTTCTCTTCATCAAATAATCCTGAAAAAATGTGTCACAACATATTAGGCACCACAACATTGATAATAAGAACTGATCCTTCAGAAATCATTGTAATATGTTTATTTGGTGCATTGTATTGGTTCACAATATTGCCATTTTACAAATAAATGCAGCCTTGTTGAGCATAAGAGACTTCTTTCAAAAACATTTGAAAATCTTACCGAACCCAAATTTTAGAGTGTGCGTGTTACAAATGATTTATTAATACACAATGTACAAATTATTAACTTTTAGGGATGTGGTGTTGTAGACTATGTAAATGTTAATTTAAAATCAGAAAGCCTAGCTGTTTTGGAATTTCCACTTATTTTTTCCTCTCTTTACTTTGCATGTATTTATTGTGGGAAATAGGAACTTGGTTGTGGTTGCATAGGGGACATTTAAGAGCCAACTAAATTTGCTGAATGATTTCTGAAATAGTACACAACACTATTTAATTAGTATTAAGTTATTGTAATCTCCCTGATCCATGTTTTAGGTAGGAAGGTATACAGTTTTAGTTAGTAGCTTCAATGAATAAATAGTAATGTGATTCCATATGAAACCGATACACTTTCCTTTCAATAACATAATAAACACAACAAAAATGACTGGTGAGAAAACAGCAGTTAAGAAAGCATCTGATCATGTGGTGAGTGATGTGGATGTTTACACAAGCTCTGCAATTCGGCACTCCAGACTCGATGGACTGAAGAAATGAACATACTGTAACATACTTAAAATTGTATCCACACAAATTGTAATTTCTTCTGTTCAGTTCATCGAAGTCATACATGAGTAAAAGAATGAACACACTGAAGAGCTTCCGTATAGTAGAAAAAAAATGTAAAAAAAAAAAATGGAAAAGCTGCACATCCCAGAGCACACTTACCTATTACGTAATCGACTTGGACCGTAGTAGTTTAAAGGTGTTTACTAGCCGGAGCAAACTTTTCCAGGAAGTTTGCTTTGGCAAGCTGTTTTGAACTCCCGAAACGAAATCCAAACGAACTTCGTTTTGGCCTGAATTTTTTTTAATTGACGTCACATCAGTTAGTTCTTTGAAGTATATCAGGTCCTTAAGAGGTACATTTACTCTAGTGCATTTTATGTAGGTAATATGGCCATTTGTTTTGTATTTTTGATTAATCCTCTTATTGATTCTTTCTTCTAGGAAGCACCGTTTGTGTGGAAGGGTTCTGGAGCTCGTATCAGTGGTGCAAGCAGCCCTGGACCTCCTCCCATTGCAGAAGAAACTTCCAGTGGCGAATGATAGATAGACAAGACCAACTGGAATCCTTCATGTGAATGCTCATGTTTCTGTCTGAGGACATCACCAGAGAAGACAGCGCCCCAGACAGTTTAGGAGTAAACATGCGTAAAACATGGATGCAGATTTAGTAGACAAACTGTGTATACAGACAGCACAAAGAGTTTCATCCCTCACATTTCCTGTATTGTTTCCATTCTCAGATTTCCTGTAAGTGAGAAGGACAAATTTGGTGTTATTTGAGCTGTTTACGACTGAGTTTTTTCATTCTAGCCAAGTTATCTGACAACAAACCGCTAAATAGCATTGCCAAGGCTGATATTACATCACACCTGACTACCAGCTATAGCTGTTTTACTAAATACATATTACGTTGCACTCAAATGCACTTTTAGATTCATTATTTTTCATTTGGAGACAGGAAAAAAGCTCCCATTTTTTTGCATTAACATTTCTCTCAATATCTTAGCTTAAATATATCAATACATATCACAATATATTAATACATTACACGCAGGGCTTGACATTAACACCCGCCAATCCGCCAAATGGTGGATTTCAGTGTCGTCTAACAGTCACTCCCACTATCCACTTTGGTGGGTTGAATTTTATAGGCCTATATAAATATACATTTTTCAATTGTAGACTTTTAAAAAGGCATCTGAAATAAACTAAGTGCATTGTAGTGTTTTTAAAAATATAAATGTTTCGATACATATCGATACTAAAATATCTGAAACGCTTCCAATACAAATTTTCTGCAGAATAGATACTCAAAACCAGCTGCGCTTTCTCACTCTCTCATGATCTCTCTGACTGCGAGTTGACACACAAATTTGCTTCTCCTCACTCACTCATATCATTTGCTCCAGATGAATATTGTTGCTGTTACAGGGCTTGAATTTCGTTGTGGGATTGCGCATAATTTTACTAATTAACGCAGATTTTGTTCTCACACCCAAAGTCCGCGCACATAAAGCCGCCTCTCAGTACTAAATTGAGTCCTTTTTTACTGCTTATTGTGCGTAAACAGTCAAATGCACACAAACTAAAAATGCCGGTCTTGGCGAGTATTCATGTGAACACTGTCAGTTATGTTTTAAGTGAACGTAAACAGTTGAAAAAGAAAACGCATGTGTAAACAGTATTAGTGCGTCAGGTCTTAAAGTTTAAAGTCTTAAAGCAGCCTAATATACCTCCCACCAAATATTGAGATAATATTAAAGATTTTCCCCATGGTAACGATGTCAAAATTGTGGCCAGTGAAAATGCTGAGTGGCTGGTAACTTTGGAAAACCACTAGCCACAGTGGCTGGTAAGCAAAGAAAGTTTTTGTCAAGCCCTGATTACACATTACAGTTTCAAGTAATGATTATTCAAGTATTACTGATAACTAAAGGTTTAAGGTTTTTGTATTCAAATTGAGTAGTTCTGTTTCTTTTTCATTTGAAATCTCAGTCAGTTCAAGTATTGTCTTCATCTCTATATATTGAGGGTGGGTTTATCTTTTCTTCTGTTTTTTTTAATCTCACTGTGACTTTATTTCTTGTGGTCTCATACTGTTAGGACAATTTTGTCAGCATATTGTTTTGCTGAGTCAGTTTGTTGCTCAGAGATAAGTAAATCTACTTCAGATTGGGCAAGTGAATTTCTCATGTGCTGATAGAAAAGGCTGCAGATTTTCTGTTTTTCCCCACTGCTGAAAATAGCACTAAGATGTGTGCAGTTCTGTGTGATAAAACGCTACAGTTCTCAGTGAGAACGTGACTCTGCTGGATGGACCCGTTCTTCCTCATCCATGTCTTTGCACCATATTGGTGCTCCAACCCTGACTACTTGACTAGAAGTCCAATTCAACCCCAAACTCTGCTCTGCTGGACCCTTGATGGTCTAGCCATTTGCCCAACGGTGGTGCATTGATCCAGTGGACTGTGATAACAAATGTGTGTGGACTTTTTTTTTTTAAGTTGTATTAAAATAATTCACTGAAGAGTTACCAAATGGAATCCACCTTGACCATTCTGGTCTAAATGTGGCCTTTACCACTATTTGAATTTAGGTTATAAGAATGTAAACGCAATGGTGTGTGTGTGTTTTATTATGAGATAGACCAAGAAAGTTGATAAAGATGTTTGAAAAGTTAATAAGGTCCATACTTGTCCTGTTCCCTGTAGAAGTTAGGCCTAGCTCTCATACTGTTAAATGGGTAACAATTATATGCCTTAAAAGCTAAATGTGTGAGTGTTAATTTTTTAAAATGTATATCTCTTTCAATATCCACACAGTACAGTATTTACATATAATTGCAATTATAGATTACAGGTCAACTCAGAATATAGTAGTCTCTTTCAGTGTCTGTTAGCCAAATTAATGGAATGGTCCATATGACCTGAAGTAAACAGTAGATGGAATATAGATTATGATTACATTATTTTAATCAAGTAAAAAACACCTTTTCTCTATACGTTTAATTGATAAATAATTTCTAATGGAATAGTTCACCAAAAAACCCCCCCAAAAAATAGAATTGTCATAATTTGCTCACCTTGGTTCCAAACTATGACTTTCACTTTCAAGTGTCCTGAAATGTACGGTGAACTTATCCATGCAATGAATGTGACCTGAAGATGTAAAACTTCAAAAAGGACACAACACCATTAAAGTAGACACCGTGTGATGTGGCACCCTACTCTGTTCTCACAAGAGAAATATGATGCCCGTTTTGTGAACGATTTGATCTTTTGAGTCTAATCTTTTAAATGAATCAATTCATACGATTCACAAGACTGTTGTTTGAATGATTCAGTCACGAATTGGGCTGATTCGGTTCTAGAGTTCATCTTATTAATAAGATAATTAGAGTTAGATTATTATTAAATTATCAATGAATCGCGAACACGAAGTTTTTGAAGCTTACATTTCTCATTTTGTGTTCTACGGATGCCAGACTGTCAAATGGGGATAAATGAGGGAATCATAGGCTAAATATAACTTCAAATAATTAACTGCTAACGTATCCAGCAGCACCTCAGATAGCCTGGCTATTTCGCCCTGATATTCTGGTGACCCTCATCGACATAGTAGATCTTGGATCATCTACTTCTCTGTAGTAGCTGTAAACCTGACCGCAAACAGAAATAATTCGTTTTTCGGTCATTGCCTTGTCAAATAGGAACTTGTTTGTCTTTGTGGTTCGCAGTTTCGCAAGAGCGGATTTGTTAGTAACAGATAACGTTAGTCTAATGTGCGGGAGGAGAGGAAGGGGCAGCAGTCTTCTGCTTCTCTCACAAACAAAAGAGCTCCGGATCGTTGGCTAATCTTATCTTGAAGCAACTGAAAGTATTTTTGTCAAACGAATTGTCCTAGATCTGTACAATGTTTCAAATACCAACGTAAGAGTTTTAGATTAAGCAAACGCCCGTATGAGTTTTTTTCGGCTGTCTACAATTTTGATGCGAGGATGTAGGCTAATATCTCGTTTAACTTGCTGAACGGGTTGACATTATGACCCGTTATATAGCCTATGTTGCATATTTTGGTGGCTGATT
Source organism: Tiaroga cobitis (assembly GCA_030578255.1). Lineage (NCBI taxonomy): Eukaryota > Metazoa > Chordata > Actinopteri > Cypriniformes > Leuciscidae > Tiaroga > Tiaroga cobitis. The sequence goes on along the minus strand of CM060606.1, from coordinate 25,999,495 downwards.
CTTTTTTTTTTTTTTTTTGGTAGCCTAGTGAAAAATAATGTGGACCCGATTTACACTCGTGTTTCTCTTCGGTGTATCTGCGATTAAAGTTCAGTCTGCACAAGAAGATGAGCTGTGTCCTCGACAAGGTAATTTATCATTTCATTTCAAAATACAATTGAGAATTTTAAGTAACTGAAATCAGTTATACTTTACTTGTATTGCAGGCTGTTTTAACATTAAAAACATGAATTAACTCCTTTACGGTCTTATTAGGTTGTGATTCACCTCTGACTCAGTACGTGGTTAATGGTTATGATGAGCGCTTGTGGTAAAGAAGCTAATAGCCTATTAATAGACATTCCTTGATCATTTTAATAGTCTAAATAATAATTCCATTTTATTACGGGACTTTTAAATAGTTTATTGTGAGCTGTAAATAAATAAACCCATTAAGCCCACTGGAGAACCAGAGAATTTATGTTTGTTTCTTAAGTTTCAGGCAGGGGTTACTAGGCTACATTATTTCATTAAAACTGTTAGATTCACTTTATTTAATTTTTATATATGAAATTCACATTCAAACTGTCTTCCAAACTTTTAACTTTGCCTTCATCTAAAACAAAAACGTAACATTTTAAAAACCATCATTAAAAATAAAATGAGTTAGGCCTCACCGTACTACGTTTAATTTAATTTTGAGAAAATTATTTACGTCTATTTTTTATTATTTATAAATTATTTATATCTGTATTTGACAATGATTTACATTAGTTACAAGATCTACATTTACATTGTCCAAAAATTATGACTGCACACTCTCTTTTTATCAACAACGTTTCATCAAAACAAGTAGCCTTTTTCATACCTTGACAAAGGCTACTTGTTTTGCCAATATGATGGTAATAATAAAATGTGTGCAGGTATCATTTCTTTTCATTAAGTTTTCTACTTCAACTTGCACCTCAAAAGGTGTGTGTTTGCTTTGCTTGATGATATTTCCACCACAGCCATGGTTTAACCCCTAATTAAAGCTAGAGTGAACTATTAACTATGACTTTTGCCTCAATAACCTCCTACTGCTTATTAATAGTTAGTAAGGTAGTTGTTAAGTTTAGGTATTGGGTAAGTATGATTGGGGAGGTAGAATATGGTCATGCAGAATAAGGCATTAATATGTGCCTTATTATAAGTACTAGCCAATGTAGTAATATGCATGCTAATAAGCAACTAGGTAATAGTGAGAATTGGACCCTAAACTAAAATGTTACCAGATTTTTTTTTTATTGGCCATCATTATAATCAAATAAAGATCACATAATCTCAAATACATATTAAATGCTATGATTTTAGACTCAGCAAAGCAAAACTGTCTGTCTGCCTTTTTTTTTTTTTTTTAAGTGATTTCCACGACAAAATGTTCTTAAACCCAATGTAAATTTTAACATGTGGTAGAAATGACCATGAAATTAAGGGAACAAAAGACAGAATTGTTCTGTGATTCGTGTATGTCCACTATTGGGCATTGTTAGTGGACAAATTAAATAAACAAGTGAGAGTTTATTTTCTACAGTCCCAAGAGCCAAAAGTGCCCATAGTTAAAGGAACTCTTGTCATTCACAAATGAAATAAAATCCTAGGCATTAATGAGCATTTAATGGGGTATTTCTCTGGTAATGTATTAGCAAGTGTTTGCGTATGCACATAGAAATGAAGCATACATATGGACGTAGTATCGATTTTTGTAAGCTTTCATCAATTATTTTTGTTTGAAAGTGCCATAAACTTGGAGATAAAAAAAAAAGATTTACCATTTATTGTTTTCCTAAATTTCTTTTACATTATATAATAGTGGTCACCTTTAGTCCTTTTATGAGCATTCTGGTGTTGTATTGCCTTGGCATCATGTCAAACTGGTGCAGCGAACAAGTGATTGTGAAGAAGAATCTGAGGGATTTTAATAAAAGGAAGTGAAAGCAAAAGTACCTCTTTGTTGCATAATTTTATTCCATATTTAGACAACGCAATGAACTGTGGGTACAATTGTACTGTACCCATGCATGAATATCATGTACTCAGACTAGACAACGAACACGTGACAAAGCCCAGCTGTGCACATAATATTCTGTAAAGGATTATTAGTGTGATTAAGGATCTAACTGCTGTGTTCTTCTTCAGAGCCCCTTCCTGGAGTTTTGGTCTTGAAGTTAGGAAGCAATGTTGTGCTTGGCTGCAGGGGCGATGTCACTGTGGACGATGTGCCGTTGGCTTCGACCAGTGTCATGAATAAAAAATATAGAAACAAGCAGAGAGAAGACATCACTGTCAACTGGACGTCCCACAGAGTCCATGCTAATGCTACACAAATAACCAGTCTGAAGGGAGATGCTAAAATTGGAACATACCAAAAGACTGATTCTGGTATATATACCAAAACTAAAGGGGGCACAACGGTCACTGTTAAACCCCCTGTAACCATAAGAAAGGAACAAAGCACTTCTAGACGTGTTTTGCGTGCTGTCAGTCAAACTGCTGGTCATGAAGAAGAGTTTTTAGGTATCACCATGGGGACAGATCCTGATCAAGATGATTATGAGGACTATGATTATGAAGAGGAAGGGTCCAGGGTGACACGAGGAATCAAAAAGCGAACGCGCTGGACTCTCAACGGACGACAAGTGCATGTTGGAGTGGAAAGGGGAGGGATTTTAAGACGTCCACATCTCAGCTTGGCAGATGTTGGGAATTACAGCTGCTACAGAGGAGAGAGACTCGTTTCCACGTTCAAAATCAGCGTAGGGGGTGAGGACTTTCTTTCGCAGGTATATTGATAAGTGATTTACAGATACACAGAAGAAATTCACATTCTTGTGTTATTTTCACAGTGCCCCCAGAGAGACCCACTGTCTTTTGCTACAGGAAGTTTCACACCAGTAAGGTCCGCTGCGATTGGACGTCCAAACATCCAGTAACCCCACAACCGCTGTGTTACCTACTTCTTATTAGAGGGTGAGTGTGTCTTTGGTAAATGGACAAAGACAGACTGAATTTATTGAACAGTAATCAGCATTTTTAGGAATAAATGACATGCTGTCATGCCATTCCAAATTGGTATGCTTGTATTTTTAATCTTCATTCAGTTTTGTGTGATGTCAGGTTTCTGGTGTGTTCTATTCAAAACACACAAGGAAATACTGATTCAAAGTTTTAATAAGAAAACCAAAACGCAGGAGAGTATAAATTAGAATGAACACACTGAACACACATAAAGACGACACGGAACAAAGAACAGACAGAACTCAGGGTTTGAATACACAGGGGTAAAAAAAGGAAACTAAATAAACAGGTGAGGTAAATTAGTGACTATCTGGCACACACTAGGAAACTAGGGCTGTGTCTGGAATCGCCCCCTATACCCTTAAATAGGGCATTATTTGAAGGGAAAGCCATTTGTACTGGTGTCCGAAACCGTAGTGGGTGTTATCGAGTGCACTCATTCAATCCCATAACGCACCGCAATAACGAGTGTACAACTGATGTACGCTCAACGGCTAGAGAATACCCATAATGCACTGTGAAGGCAGTGCTGAATGAATTCCCGCTTCTGATAAAAGATGGCGTTTTCCACACTGCTGGTCCTATGTGGCTTGCAATATCATACAGGTATAAATTCGTTTTTAACTGATTATTAAATTGTTTAATTAAGATTTATACATGCTAGTTTCCATGGCAGAGTTCAAGATAAATATTTTCATCTTACTGCTGGAGCTGCCAGTTTGCTGCGTTTCAAATGATTATTAAACAGCAAACACAAACTATGCGAAGCCAAATGAAAGGTCTGTGTGAGGAAAAGGCAGTACTTTAAACCTTTCTGTATGAATAATCATCCTCATATTATAATATATTTATAATATAAAGGATTCATACAATTTTTTACAGTGTTTTTACAATGTCCAAATATTTCAAGACACAAAATCGTATCATTTGATCTCTTTTGTGCACTTCTCTTCCTCCCTTTGTCTCCTTCCAAAGATTGTTTGGTAACATCACTCGTGTGCCTTGTTCATTCTCCCGGTCCCGCTGTTGGTGTGCTTTCCCCGTGGAGGAGGGTGACAGAGCTCTCCATGTGGCAAAACTGTGTGTGTCGAACACAGCAGGCAGTGCCACGAGCCCTGAACTCAGCCTCAAGCTACATGATATCAGTGAGCGTTTGTGTGTTTTTCCGTCCTGTAGGATGTTGATTAGTTACTTTTAAAAGCATACCACCAATTTGTTTGTGAAATTAAAAAAAAATTCTCTCTGTAGTTAAGCCAGACCCCCCGACCAGAGTGGTGGTGAGAGCAGTTGAGGGCCAGAAGCATATGCTTAAAGTATCCTGGTCTTATCCTAGTTCCTGGAAGCATGGCTTCTATGTCCTACATTTTCAGCTAAGATACCGACCACAACTCGCAGAGCAGGTAGAGTTGGACAGCTTGTATATAGTTATGCATAGATCTTTTGGATGAAATGACACAATGGATTACCTTGGGTTATGAGTCTATATTTATGAGTGCTTGTATTTGTATTTAGTACCAGCCAGTGTTGATAGATGACAGTTTAGACAGACGACAGTCCTGGACGATTAATGATGCTCTGCCACACACTCAGTATGAAGTGCAACTTCGGGCCAAGGATGAGTTTGACGGTGTTTGGAGTGACTGGACTGATACTGTACTTGCAGTCACTTGGTCAGGTAACAAAATACATGGTTATTTATAATACTGCAAAGAAAACACTGCCATCTATCTATCTGTCTCTCTGTCTGTCTCTCTGTCTGTCTGTCTGTCTGTCTGTCTACATACTATACATCTATATACAACTATTTACAAATTATATAAATGTTGGTGTGTGTGTGTGAAAATATCATACAAAACTGTTCAACTGATCCACTTTAATCAAAGCTGATTGAATCCATGCTTTAGTGGGAGTCTTTGGCACAAACCTGTACTATTGATTTTAAGAGAGCAAAGATCAATGTTCATCAGATAAAAGTCTCTAAACACATTATTTTGGGTCCAGTCCAGATGGCGTGCTTCACTGGGAGACTAGGACAGCATTATTTACACTGTTTGCATTGGGAAAAGCATCTGATTGTCTATTGGACATTTAGCTTTCTATCAATTGGGCAAGCTCTCAAAAAGGACTGGGCTGTGCAACAAACGTCCAAAATTGTAAATGACAGCTTTAAATGACAGTGTTCAAAATGTAAAAAAACACCCATTAAGTTGAAGACCCATTTTGTTGAAGTCTGTCACATTGCATTAAATGTAGGGTTTATAATTACCTCATGTATTTGTAGACTTTGAAAAAAATACATAAATCTATAATCTATATATGTATGCATTATCATTGTCTTGTTTTCTAGCATAGAATATGCAAGAACAAAACAAAATACACAGTGAAAATGCTCAAAGAAAATAATTGACCAGACTTTTTTTCAATATTTTAATCAATAACTCTCTAAAAATAAGAATGAATATATTTTATACAGTTTTGAGGTAGAACCAAAACAACAGCTTTAAGGGTGCAACAGCCATTTATTTTTGCCCTTTAAAACATGTTTGTACATTTGGATGTTTGTTTAGGTTTCTTTGTAGCTCCTGAGACGACTACTTCCTTTGAGAGCATTACCTTGGTGAGTTCATTCAACACAATACCACACAGAAACACACCGACATATCTGTACATGCACTTGAATGCATCCACATACACATTACTATATTTAAACCTTATGTTTATTATCTCTTCTGTCTTTCAGGAACCCTTTGAGATGTTTCCTGAAGGTTCTGGAGAAGTTCCTGGTGTAGGTGAGTCTGAGCAAGAAAACATCTCATTGTTATCCTTCAGGTACTGTTACTCACACATCTGGTAAATCTATTATGAAACGAGAAAGAAAATTAATGTGGTACCTTACCAGAAAGCCAAAACAGGAAATGGTCACTACAGCATGTTTGGAGTTTAACAATGTCCTGTACTTTCCAAATGTTTCAGCCTTCCGTGACATTTCACCTCTGTCCTCACTCACTCTTTCTATCTCTCAGAATCAGTGGTAATTGTTGGGGCTCATGATTTTGGACATGCTACCGTGTGGCTGTACGTGTCATGTGTTTTTGGGCTGTGTTTTATTGTAGCCCTCACCATGCTCACAGCCTTTTTCTTCAGGTAAAACTCTTTCCTATCACATCCATCTTTTAATGTCCATTTAGCGATTTCTTAGCTCTGAAAACGTTCCTAAAAAGTTTTACCAGTTTTCATTTTGTTCTTGTGTCTTCTCAGGAATAGGCTGCATTTCATGTTTAAAATAGGAAAACAGACTTTGCCCTTTACATTCCTCCTACATTCCTCTCATCCTCTTCCTACTCCTGCTGCATCTGAGCAACTTCCAGAGGAGGGAAAGTCACTGATGTCTCCTCCCAAGCACAGCCAGCAACACTTCCTTCCTGTTCAGCAAGAGGAGCAGGAGGGCATTCATCTGCATAACATGGATTATTTCCTGTCTCAAGGGACTGAGGGTGTGCCATGAATGATAGACAGACATGAGTAAATGGATGAAACCTCACTGTAGTACATATGCTGCGGTTGCCTAAGGATCACACACTGTGTTTTATATGGTTAAATAACAGTGCAATGAGTTTGTAAAAAAGAAAATGGAGTCTTATTGTAGACGAAGTAATTCAGTATTCTTTCTTGTTATTTTTGAATACAATAAAAATTATTTGTAAATAAGTATTTTTAAAGCAACTTCTACAAAATGCCTGCCATCTGTTGACCATGACAGTCTCACATGTGAGGCTAAAGCACTTTTTATAAGTCGCTCTGAATAAGATTGTCTGCTTAATGCCTTACAGGGTAATGTTACAGGTTCGGTACAAGATGATCTTATTCAATACAAATATATATATATATATTGATAAGTGTGTGTATTGAATAAGATTATCCTATAAATAAGAATATATATATATATATATATATATATATATATATATATATATACAGTATATATATTCTTTTTTTACTTGTCCCTTGTTGAAGAAAAGAAATCAAGATTATAGTGAGTAATTTACAATGGCAATGCATGGGATTTTTTTTTTAAAAGCAAACATGTGAAGCTTAAGATTTTATAAAAGCATTTCGATTAATTCTTCTATTGAAACGTGTGATATTTGAGATGTAAAGTTGGTCTTTTGTCATTTTTAGGGTTTTATGCATTATATTGTCAAAATGTATCCAAAACAAAGTTGTAACATTGTGTATAACTTTACACAGATACGTTTTTTTTTTTTTTTCACACCTAGACCATGTTATTTTCATCTTGTTTCTGCAATAATGATACTGTGTGGATTGTAACATTTACAGACTGGCCCTATTCATTTCTTATGTAAGTGATTCACTGTTAAACTTATTTTTTTTTTCAAAGAAAGTAAGAAAATTATATTTTTGTGGTAATCAACGTTATGCCACAAGTGCTGTGGCATTGAGTTTAACTTATTGAACCTGGAATAATCCTTTATATTGTTGTGGAAATTTTTGATTTTCATTGATTTTCAGTGGACCTTACAAAGGAATGTCATATGGTTTTATCATTTGAAGTTTGATGTGAGAAGGAGGAACTTCTCTGAAATGTATGTATGTTAATACACCTGAAGTGCAGGAGCGAGACGCTCTAGAACCAGATGGGCAAGGACCTCTGACCTCTGAGGTCAGAAGGTCATCTAGTTTAGGGGAACTTAAAGGGTTAGTTAGTGATAAATCAAAGCTAGCAGTAAAGGGCCTTTTGTCTGTGGAAAACTACTGTGAAGCTTTGCAGGGAAAGGACCTTGAAAGAGCAGTATAAAGATTGCCCATTTCTGTATCTCAGTGTCTCACTCACTCCACAGGGTAACTGCTGTGTTGGCGACTGGGCCTATTCTTGCAAGTATAAACACTTCTCTTTTATAAATTTGATTCTGAGTTGTCTCTTACGCAGTGATGATGTTTAACAGAATTTTTGCCACAACAATATGTAAATAAGTGTTCGCTAGTTATAAAGGCAAATAGAACATTGGAAATCACCTGTTGTAAGAAGTTGTGACCTTATGGATTATCAAAGAGCCATGCAATAAAAATGATTTACATTGTGCATAACATTAACCACAATTTGTAATGGTATGTCCTAGGATGAAGAAGATAGACAAAGTATTTCGAATAGAAACGTTGTTTATTAATCAAAGAGATAACCCTAACTAAAGAGGAACTTAAATACACTGTGATGATGAACCAAATACAGGTGTACAGGTGTTAATGTATATCCATGGTAACCAATGACTGGCGGGAACAAAGGAACACAGTAAACGGGTAACTAAGCAGAGTGAAAACGAAAACAGAATGTACATGTGACGCATGTCGGTTTACTCCAGGGATACTGTCTTAAATGTGAAAATGGCATACAACCACGTACAGTGTAATGTTTCATGATTTCTTGTTTGTAGAGTTCTACTGCTGAATTATATTTAAAATTCAGTTGGCAGATTGCTTTTTAAAATACTAACCACAAAATATGTGAAATACTTTCACAAACAAGGCTTAAACTTAGTCCCAGACTAAAATGCATGTGTGAGCTGTTTTAACTGAAAGCAATCTGCATAACATATCTTAAAATATGTAAATGTTTTGTCTGGAGATGCACACCAATAATATTTTTTTTTTTCCCTATGGAAAAGCTACTTAAATTCCCTAATTTAACTTATCCTAGCTTAATCTAAGCCCTGTCTGTGAAACCAGGCCAGTTGCAGTGCAGCTTTAGTGACTCACAAACCCCAAAGAAGTCAAAGGAGACAATGAAACGTCTCGGTTACGGATGTAACCCTCGTTCCCTGAGTAGGGAACGGAGACGTTACGTCGGATGACGGAGAATGGGGGTTTCGCCTAGAAGCCAATCCTCTTCGAGTATTGAAAAACGAGCCAATGGCAAGAAAATGCCATGGGTCTGCGGAATTTGCATAACGTATCCCCGCCTCCCCACGTGGGTATAAAGGGAGGATGCGGACGCAAACGCAGCATGTTTTCGCTGAGGAGCCGAGACTGAACTCAGGCGTCTACCCAGCGGTACAGCGGAAGTGGCAGGAAGACGTAACGTAACCTACTCAGGGAACGAGGGTTACATCCGTAACCGAGACGTTCCCTTTCGTAGTCACTCCGAGTTACGTCGGATGACGGAGAATGGGGGTCCCCGTGAAATCACGCCACCTTCACAGCTGTCTTCCAGTGCCCTGCGAAAGTCTGATCCCCTGTCGTGAACTTAGCACGGACGAGGAGTCCTACTTAGCACAGGAATACCAAGGTACACTGGGAAGCATATCTCAGAGGAGATGTGCCGCAGTATGCCTACCCGTAGGGAGGACTTACGAATACACATATGGCCCAAGGGGGCTACATATGGAGGAACACTGGAGTACCAACCCGTAGGGTGGCTAGAATTTCAACTCCAGGAGTGACAAGGTGGCTTGCCAAGGGACAAAGACATATGCTCAAGAGAGGCTTACAGTGGAAATACTCATGTGGGGGTTACTCAAGGGAGGAACCATGCACACGGAGGCACCTAGCCGACGCACAGGCAATAGACACTGGCGCCAGCATCAACAGTGCTGGAGGAACTCAGGGCTTCAGAGGGGAAGACTGCCTGAGGAAATATCGCACGTATCCAGTCAGTGGAGTGGAATGGCGAGCAAGCGAAGACACCTGAACAGCTCCCATGTTAGCTTGAAAAAGACAGTACATGGGTGGAGACTGGCTCCACTCTGAGATTGTAAAATCTGGCGAATGTGTTAGGTGTCGCCCAGCCTGCAGCTCTGCAGATGTCTGTTAGCGAGGCGCCATGCGCTAGAGCCCAAGAGGACGCCACACTCCGGGTGGAGTGGGCGGTCACACCAAGGGGGCACGGTCGACCTTGCTGCTGGTATGCCAAGGCAATGGCGTCCACTATCCAGTGAGACAACCTTTGCTTGGAGAGAGCCTTTCCCTTCAGCTTCCCACCATAACAGACAAAAAGCTGGTCTGAGGTCCTGAAACACTGCGTCCTGTCTACCTCGCTCCTCTCAGGAACCTGATGATCAGGTCGTGCTTTCCAAGAGACTTACCTTCAACTGCTTCGTGATAAGCGGCGATAGCGGCCACATACACCTTCAGGGTGGAGGGAGACAGCCTTCGCTCCAACCCGTCTTGCAAGAAGGAAAGCACGACACTGATCGAGCATCTCCTGGGGTCTTCTCGGCGAGAAGAGCACCAGTTGACGAAGAGGTTCCACTTCAACGCATAGACATGTCTCGTGGATGATGCTCTAGTGGAAGTGATGGTAGCCGCCACCGCTGGTGGCAGGGTACTCAAACCTGCCTCGTCCCGTCCAGGAGCCACACGTGGAGTCTCCAAAGATCGGGACGAGGGTGCCATAGGGTGCCCCGTCTCTGAGAAAGGAGGTCCTTCCTCAGAGGAATTGGCCAGGGAGGTGCTGTCGCGAGGAGTATCAGTTCGGAGAACCAGGTCCTGGTGGGCCAGTATGGGGCGACCAAGATAACCTGCTCCTCGTCCTCCCTGATTTTGCACAAAGTCCGTGCAAGAAGGCTCACTGGGAGAAACGCATACTTGCGTAGGCCCTGCGGCCAGCTGTGCGCCAGTGCGTCCGTGCCGAGCATGCCCTCGGACAGGGAGTAATACAGGGCGCAATGGGATGAGTCGTGGGGATGGAGTCTCCATTCGCCAGAGGCTGTTCGGAGCCGTGACAGCTCGTCGGCTGCAAGGTTCTGCACTCCAGGAATGTAAATAGCACGAAGGGACCTCAGGTGCTTCTGACTCCATAGGAGGAGATGGCGTGCGAGTTGTGACATACGGCAAGAGCGTAGACCACCCTGATGGTTGATGTACGCTACAGTCGCAGTATTGTCTGTACGGACTAGTACGTGTTGACCCTGGAGCAACGCGTGGAAGCGGTGCAGGGCAAGGCGTACTGCCAGCAACTCGAGGCAATTGCTATGCATGAGGCGCTGGGGTCCTGTCCAGGAGCCCGCGGCTGCATGTCCATTGCACATGGTGCCCCAGCCCGTGGCAGAGGCATCTGTGGAGACAACAACATGCCTGGAAACTCGTTCTAGGGGAACTCCGGCCCGTAGAAAGCTGAGGTTCCGCCACGGGGTGAAGGTCTGACGGCAGGTCGGAGTCACTAGGACTCTGAGCGTGCCGCGATGCCATGCCCACCTCGGGACTCGATTGCGAAGCCACAGCTGCAGCGGTCTCATATGAAGCAATCCGAGTGGTGTTGTCACGGCTGCGGATGCCATATGCCCCAGGAGCCTCTGAAAAAGTTTCAGTGGGACCGCAATCTTGCCCTCAAACTGTCGAAGACAAGTCAGCAGTGAGTGTGCGCGCTCGCTCGTAAGCTGCGCGGACATGGCGACCGAGTCTATCTCCATACCGAGAAAAGAGATCCTCTGCACGGGGCAGAGTTTGCTCTTCTCCCAGTTGACCCGAAGGCCCAGACGGGCTAGGTGCCGGAGCACAAGGTCTCTGTGTTCGCAAACCTGGACTCGAGAGTGAGCTAGGATTAGCCAGTCGTCGATATAATTCAGGATGCGAACCCCGTGTTCGCGCAGGGGAACAAGGGCTGCCTCGACGACCTTCGTGAAGACGCGAGGAGACAGAGCCAACCCGAATGGGAGAACCGCGTACTGGTATGCCAGCCCCTCGAAAGCAAACCGAAGAAACGGTCTGTGTCGAGGTAAAATGGAGACATGAAAGTAGGCGTCCTTCAGGTCTATCGCTGCAAACCAATCCTGCGGCCGCACGCATTCGAAAATGCGTTTGGCCGTGAGCATCTTGAACGGCAGCCTGTGAAGGGAGCGGTTCAAGACGCGCAGGTCCAGGATTGGCCGTAACCCACTGGTTTTCTTGGGGACAATGAAGTAGGGGCTGTAGAACCCTGACCTCATCTCGGCTGGAGGGACAGCCTCGATTGCACCCTTCGCCAGCAGGGTAGCAACCTCCGCTCTCATGATCGGGGCGTTGCCACCGACCATAGTAAAGCGGACTCCCCTGAAGCGGGGAGGAGACCGTGTGAAATGAATCGCATAGCCGAGCCTGATAGTACGGGCGACCCAACGAGACAGATTGGGGAGCTCTAACCAAGCCCCCAAGAACTGATCCAGTGGAATCATCCGAGCCACAGGCGTCCCCCCGGAGGGGCAGCGGAGCGGAGTGACCGGCACAGGCGAGGGTGGCATAGCGACCCTGCGCGCGTGCACAGTCATGCTCCGCGCCCTGACAGAGGAGACCAGGGAAGGACCAGCGTTCCACGGGGGTCTGCTCTGCCAGGGGTCTGGCGATAGAGGGGGATGAAAGCGGTGTGGTCCGGAGACGGCACGCACTGTCATCCTCGCCCTCCGAGACAGAGGAGGACGAGAGTGGCGAGGCACGGGGGCGTCGCGCACTGCCATCCGGCTCTGTGTGCTCAGTGATAGTGTTAATTCTTTCTTTGACCACAATAGGGTGCTGCCCACCCGTGGGTGAGCAGCGGGGAGTGGAGAACAAAAGATTCTCCCCCGGCCCTCCACCGGGGGAAGGAGGGGGCCTGCTACCGCCTCCTGAGAAAGATCCAACACCATCACTGAGCAGCCCGTCTCAGGAACGCCGCTTGGCCTGGCGTTTAGCGGGGCGCGGGGCCTGAGGGGGCTGGGGCGCCTTCCTGCGATTTCCTCCACGACGCGGCCCGGGTGAAGGCTGCTGCTGGGGCCGTGCGGGAGGGGTGGGAACCGCAGGAGGGCGCCCTCGGCGGCGAGCAGACTGAGGCGTCTGTGCCGACGGCTGGGTGGAGGCAGCAGCTGGCCGTCGAAGCAGAATATGTTTAATCGCCTCAGACTGCTTCTGGGCGGTTGAGAACTGCTGGGCGAAGTCCTCAACCGCACCGCCGAAGAGGCCAGCCTGGGATATGGGGGCATCGAGCAGACGAGTCCGCTCGGTGTCCCGCATATCGGCCAGGTTTAGCCAAAGGTGACGCTCCTGGACCACGTTAGTGGCCATCACCTGACCCAGGGAGCGTGAGGCCACTTTCGTCGCCCGGAGAGCGAGGTCAGTGGCGGCACGCAGTTCGTCAAACGTCCCTGGGTCAGTCCTGCCCTTGTGCATGTCTCTGAGCAGCTGGGCCTGGTAGACCTGCAAGGTGCTCATAGCATGCAAAGCAGCAGCCGCCTTTCCTGCAGCTCTGTGAGACCTCGCCACCATAGATGACGAGAATCTACAGGCCTTGGACGGGTGCTTAGGATTACCACGAGAGGAGGCACTCTGAGGACACAGTTGCATCGCAACAGAGCGCTCCACCGGGGGAATCCCAGTGTACCCATGGGCAGCCGCGCCATCGAGGGGAGGAAAGGCGGAGAAAGCTGACGAGCGTTCAGGGGAGGTCAAGGGAGCCTTCCATGATCTCGACAGCTCCTCATGCAGCTCTGGGAAGAAAGGAATTGGGGTTGGCTGAGGCCGTGAGGCGGCAGCCGCACCCAAAAACCAATCGTCCAGCCGTGAGCGCTCAGGACAGGGTGGAGGGTTCCACTCTAGCCCGATGCTCACGGCTGCCCGGGACAGCATGGCCGTCATCTCGGGACCCGATACGGGCAACGCTGGGACTCCCGAAGGAGGCAACGCAGCCGGATCCTCACTTCCCGAAGACTCTAGCCCACCTTGTGATGCCGCGATCGACATAGCGTCCTCCTCTGGAGCGCCGAATGAAACACGCGGGACCTCCGAAGAAGTACCCGCCTGAACCACCGCGGCGCTCGCGGGTTGCAACACAGAAGAGGGGGGTGTGGTCCGAGGACGCATCGTCGGATTGCTCCACACCGTTATCCTCAGATCACCCTGTCCCCCAGCCGAACTACCACCTCTCGTGGAGGAAGCAGGACGGGTGGTGGACGCGGGGACTCTCACTGAAAGATCATCGAGTCTCAATCTAAGTGTTGCGATGGCCATGTTCCCACAGAAGGAACATGAGTCATCCACGAGCGCTGCTTTAGCGTGCTCAAAGCCCAGACACACAAAGCAGCGCTCGTGCCCATCAGAAGATGACAAATATCGACCGCAACCAGAAGAACACGGGCGAGACATCTTTAAAAAGACGTGCCACGTGCAGCTCTTTTAGGAGAAGAAACTCTGCAATGCTGAGGCGACCAGGGAGAAAGCACAAAGTCTGGCAGACCACTGCTCAGATCGCAGGCAATGTGAAAACTCGCTGGAAACCGCCGTCACACCAACACTGGAGAGCTCGCTCGTCTCGAAGAGGTGAGTCACTTGTAACTCAGGTCTTGTGGCTGTGGAGTGAAGATTTCTCTTGGCTCCGAAGCGAAAGCATGCTGTGTTTGCGTCCGCATCCTCCCTTTATACCCACGTGGGGAGGCGGGGATACGTTATGCAAATTCCGCAGACCCATGGCATTTTCTTGCCATTGGCTCGTTTTTCAATACTCGAAGAGGATTGGCTTCTAGGCGAAACCCCCATTCTCCGTCATCCGACGTAACTCGGAGTGACTACGAAAGGGAAAGAAAATTCCTTTCAGGTAAAGGAAGGAATCTTGGCAGGAACAAAGGCCCATGTTAAAACAAATTTCAATTGACCGAATATAATCTAGCGATGTTAAATTATAAATTGACTAATTAACAATCTGTAAATAAATGTGTAAATTACACAATATAATTCGATTTGAGTTCAATCAAATTGACAGTGCTGAACACTGGTGTATAAAGGTCCGTATTGCCTTGTTACACATTCACCAGGTCCTTTTAAAGCCATCTGAATGTAAGCACACTGGATCCTGGAGCATCACTGGATAACGCTATCTCACGACGAATTCGTACGAGTGATTAAAATGTGGCTAATTCGTACGAATTCGTACGATTTGTCTAAACCCACGTGGGTAGGTTTATGTAAAGTAAAATTGAAATTTAATCTGAGTCTCTCTATACATCTATTCTCTTGTGAAACTAGCTTTAAGATCCCTTAAATTAGCTCCACGAGTCCTGAGGAGAAATAGCTGTTTGTGTGTGTGTATTCGTGGTGGGGATTTTTCAGTGATTCTTTATGAATGTTACATTGATACATCAGTAGGTGGCGACAAATGATTTGTTTTGTGTATTATGAGTCATTGAAATGGTTCGTTCAAAACATTGATTTATGCAGAACACTGCTCAATACACAGTTTTATTAGCCATTGCATACATCTGACTTCTTAGTTCAATATAGTTTATATTATACAACATGTAGTCTAACAATTCATTTAAATAGTTATTTTACAAGAGTTCAAACTAAAGTTTATATCACAGTTGGTGCTGCATTCATATTTGTCCTCAATTTCAAATGTATTATATGTTTTCTTTAGCAACATAACTCACACATATTTCACACATAAAATTATTGATCTGGACCAGTTAAAAAAAAAAAAATCAACAATAAAGATTTCCAACAAACAATAAAAATGTCCAGTTGTGAACAACACTGTTTGCATCTGTTGGCTTGATATGCAAGTTGTCGGCACCTAACCAGCCAGTCAATTTATTTTGGCCGTTTCAATTTATGCTGACTGCTGAGCTAATTAAACTTAAAATATTTTTTAATTATTGTGTGCAATTAAAATTTATATGAATAATGATTCAATTATTTACATAATGGAATCATTATTCATATACATTTTAATTGCACAAAATAATTAAAAAATATTGGTATACAAGCACATACTGGAATAAAGATACAGTATACCTCTTCTTTATAGCCTATATAAAAAAAAACTTTCTTAACAATTTAACCAGTATCTCTTCACAATAAACTTAAAAATATAATCATTCAACAAATTACACAGAGGATAATAATACACATTTAAATTACAAATAAAAAAACAAATCACAAACTGGAACATGACTACACCATATCAATTAAAAAGTTGAAAGATCTCCCATAGTTTTATAAAACCGAAAATCAATCAAAACGATAGATTTTATCAAAGTAAAAAAAAAACAACAACAACAAAAAAAAACTGCTGATATAAATAGCCATTTTTGCTTGCA
This sequence comes from Tiaroga cobitis, assembly GCA_030578255.1. NCBI lineage: Eukaryota > Metazoa > Chordata > Actinopteri > Cypriniformes > Leuciscidae > Tiaroga > Tiaroga cobitis. The sequence continues at coordinate 25,983,407 of CM060606.1, read as the reverse complement.
TGCCCTAAAATAAAATTCAACAGTTTACAGATGAAAATTGTTTTTCTGAAAGTATAAAACCCAAAATGAAAGTCTCAATACAAAAAGTTTCATCAAACCTACAAAACAATACTTTTAATCCCATAAGGGTTCTAATCTAAAACAATGCATAAAAGCATGAAAAACAGTTTCCATTTGAAGACAGAAATGGCATGCAGAACTAACTTCTGGATTCAACCCCAAAATAAAACTACAATGGGCACCATGGAGAATTCTCCATTGTATATTTGTTAATTACCATTTTCTCTTATCCAGGCGACTTAACTTTTTCCATCAACCACTCACAATTTTTCTGTATCACGCGGTCATCTGGATAAACTCCTAAATATTTTATACCCCCATTACCCCACAACCCATCAGGAAGGAAAGGTTTACCATTGTCCTAACAATAAAGCATCACTTTTTTCCAATTAATCTTAGCAGAAGACAACACTCTAAATTCTTCAATTAGGTTAAGTAAAATCTGCACATCACTTTGTCTGTTGATCATCACAGTATCATCGGCATAGGCTGACAAACTAATTTTATTATTAAAACCTGGTAAAACCAAACCACCCAATTGACCTCTTATTTGTTGAAGCAATGGCTCAATCGCAAAGAAATACAATATTCAAGACAAGGAACACCTTTCTCTAAAAGGCCACCATTTATTTTCAGTGCTCTCTCAATATCACAGTAGCCTACCATGTCTAACCATGTCTACAATTTTTTGGCAAAAACCTAAAGGTGTCAAAGCACTCCACATATACGAGTGATCAACTCGGTCGAAAGCCAACGATATCAAGCCACAATTTAGAGACATAAAAAATATCCCAAATTAAAGAAATATTGTCGAATATCTACCATGTCAGGTCCGGATGGATAACCTGATCCAACACTCCAGCCAATCTGTTAGTTGGTTAGTCAATGCCTTGGAAAGCAATTTATAGTCGCTACAGAGAAGTGAGACAGCAATGTGATTTTTTGTCTAAATCAATACTTGTACAGTTAAAATCCCTACCCAGCACTAAACTTTCTATATTACATTTTTTTTAGACTATCACATAAAGTTTCAAGAAACAACATTATTTCCATTGACTTTACACCTGATTCAACACCTCCCCAGAACTTTTAGTAATGGTCTCATCTTGTGCCTTTTTCTTTGATGTAGTTACAATCTCACAAAGATTAGACTTCCTTTTCACTGATGGCACTTTATACTGCTTCGCCCTCTTTGAGTATTTCACCCACCATCTCATCAAACTCTATATCCATGGTCTCATCATTTTTTTTATTCGTTTCTCACTAGGCTACTCTTCACTCTACTACTTCCTGATCTTCTTTGTCATTACTCAAATCCGAAACCTCACCAACTTCGCTTTCTTTTTCCACACTCTGACCTTCATTATGACTTTGAGACCATTTTTGTCTGGACAAGCGCGTACCAAGTGCCCCATTTTCCCCGCATACGCCGGACGAATAGGCTACTACTGTGACCAAATATCTCTCTTACCGCTAACACTTCACCTGAGCACTCAACTTCAACCGGCACTTTTATACCATGCTGCAGGGTGAATTGCTCAGATCTCGGCGTCACCGCATTCGTCATGAAAGCCAGTTAAAAAAATGGCTAACCCAACCGTTTGGAGTGAGAATCATGCTAAAACCTCACACACACACAAAACGTATTCTATATCAAGCAAGAGCAAAACGTCCTTGCGGGCGACCTCCAACAACATGGAGTTGCTGTGGAGGATGCAGAGCAGCTGGCACAAGACCGTCAGCACTGGAAACAACTGGTTCATCTGGTCGGCTTAACGCACAGGGATGGGATGCCCCCCCACCCATCGCAGGAGCCAAAATGAATTAATGAATGCATATAGCCTACAGACCTTTTACAGTTTTGCGTTTTTCAGATTGTCCCACAACTCAGAAAATGCTACAATGTGAGAACATGGTTACCTCCAAGGAATTTATATAGGCCTACCAGGTGCCTCGGAACATGACAGTTTACCTGAGAGATCGCCATTGCGAACATAGATGGTATACGGTAAGCACATCTTTTGTTTAATTTAAAAGACAAATTAATATATTACAAATATATTTAGGTTTTTTTTTATCATTACGTTTTTCTTTTGTGCATAAAATGGAACGTTTATTGTTGACTCAACTATTGATAGGGAGAAGTTAGGATCTGTTGTGGCTGTGACTCCTCAGAACCTGACACTGAGCACTTGTGCAAGCCTTCAATGGCAAATCTACTGTGACAACATTCAGGTATAGCTATTAGCAACAAATGTGTATCTGTCTGTGTATTATAATAATAAGATTATACGAATAATATTATATTATAAGAATAAGATAAGTTCTGAGTAAATAAATGCAGTGCATAGACTCCAATATCATACAGGTTCTAATTATTTTTGTTCTGTTACGGTTTCACTGTATTATCAATTATACAAGTAAACACCACAAGGCATCACACCATGAATGCTCTAGTAGTCTATAGAATGTCTTAGGCCTGTTTATTATAGGATTAGTTCACCCAAAACTGATAGCTGAGGAATCGTTTACTTACCTTAATGATGTTTCGGAACATTATGATTGTATTTCTTTAGTTGAACATGAAAGGAGATGAGGCCAGAATGACTTTGTAACCATTCACTTTCACTATATGGAAAAGATTGTGCAGTGATAATAAATTGGAACTGAGTAGCATAGCTCCTTTTTGTATAAGTTTTTCAGTATAAATAAGGTGTGCATTTGTGTGTTTGTCTAAAGTAAAACATCAAGCTACAAACAACTCCATCCCATGAAATCACACTTTTTCAAAAGACAAAGAAGATGGTTACCAATATAAACTTTTTTAATTCCGTATAAAATCCACCATTAACTGAGTTTATCTTTATCATGTGCTTTTCATGTACCTTTCTCTTATCATGTTTGTTTCAGCAATTTTTTCCAACTGACTGGCTAATTGCTGTAATTGTGGTTGTGTCTGCTACCATCCTGTCCAGGGACGTGCACAGACATTTTGAGGGGCAGGGGCTCAAGTGAAAAAAAGGGCACTTCTCATAATTACATTTTTTTTTTATAAAAAAACTACATTTCCCTTTCGTAGTCACTCCGAGCTACGTCGGATGACGGAGAATGGGGGGTTTCGCCAGAAAGCCAATACTCTTCGAGTATTAAAAAACGAGCCTATGGCAATGAAATGCCATGGGTCTGCAGAATTTGCATAATGTATCTCCGCCTCACTGCGTGAGTATTTAAGGAGAGACACCTGCAGCAGCAGATCATGTTTTCGCTTCGGAGCCAAGAGAATCTCTTCACTCCACAAGCCAAATCCTGAGTATTCTCAGTGACTACATCTCTTCGAGACGAGCGAACTCTCTGATGTTGGTGTGACGGCGGTATCCAGCGAGTTTCATATTGCCTGCGATCTGAGCAGTGTCTGCCGGTCTGTGTGTCTCTCCCTGGTCGCTTCAGCATCCGCAGAGTTTTTTCCTCTCACTAAAAGAGCGTGCACGCGGCACGTCTTTTTAAAGACGCGTCTTTCTAAAGACGATCTGCCCGTGTATTTCTGAGTGCGGTATTCTGATAGATTCAGCTGTTGGGCGCGAGCGCTGTTTGGCGTGTTTGGGCTTTGATCACGCTCGGACAGCGCTCGTGGGTGTGTCACGTTCTCTCAGTGGGAACGTGACCATCGCAATGTATACGGTCGAGACTCTGTGAGCTCATTTGAGTGAGAGTCCCCTCATCCATCACCCGATCTATTTTTCTCCACGTGAGATAATACTTTGGCTGGTGGCCAGGGTGACTAAGACGTCAGGTCTGGAACTAACCGACGAAAATTCCTCGGTCCACACCCCGTCTTTCACGTTGCAACCCACGTGGTCCCGAGTGGATTCGCCGGCCCGCCCGCGGGCCCGCGTTCTCATTCGGTCCACCAGCTGATGAAATCATGTTTATCGCCGCATCACAAGGTGAGCTGGAGTCCTCTGGAGATGGCTCGTCTGTGCTGCTGTCCTCGGATGTGCTAGCATAGCGAGCTTGATTCAGAATTCACAGCTATGCTTTCCCGGGCTGCCACGAGTATCGGGTTTGTGTGGAAAATTCTGCCATATCCCGAGCACTTGAGGCTGATGATTGGTTTTTGGGGGTGGCGAACCCAAATCCTTTCTACCCGGATGTGCATGAAGAGGCCATGAGATCGTGGAAGTCTCCTTTGACTTTTCGCGACTGCTCTGCAGCCTCTTCCGCCTTCTCTGCCCTCGTAGAGGCCGCAGTCTACGGTACACTGGGGTTCCCCCCTGTGGAGTGTTCTGTGGCAACACTTAGGTGTCCCCACAGCGCCTCCACCTGGCGTGGCAACCCTAAGCACCCCCCCAATGCCTGTAGGTTCTTGTCTACTCCGGTGGCGGGGACCTATAGAGCTGCGGGGCAGGCTGCCACCTCACTGTGTGTTATTGCCATCCTTCTGGGTGTTCAGTGACATGCACGAGGGTAGGGCTGATTCAGGGCTCATCCTTGAGCTGCCTGCCGTCACCGACCTTGCTCTACGAGCGACGAAGGTGACCGCACGCTCCCTGAGTCAGGTGATGTCCACATGTGTGGTCAGACATTTCTGGCTTAACCTGGTTGATGTGTGCAAGGCTGAGTGAACCAGTTTCCTCAACTTCCCCATATCCCAGGCTGGCCTCTTCGGCGGCGCGGTCGAGAACTCTGCCCAACAGTTCTCGGCCGCCCAGAAGTGGACTGTGGCTTTTTTCTGACCCTGCGGCTTCTGCTGCCAATCAGCCGGCGGCTCAGACGCTTCAGTCCGCTTGCCGTCGAATGCGCCCTCCTGCGACTTCCGCCCCCTCCCGCCCGGCCCCAGCAGCACCGGGCCGGGCCGTGGAGGTGGTCGCAGGGAGGTGCCCCTGCCCGTACCAGCCCCGCAGCCCCGCTGTACGCCAGGCTATGCGGCGCTCCCGTTACGGCCAGCTCAGTTATGGCTTGCAGTTCTCAGGGAGTGGTTGCAGGCCCACTCCTTCCCCCGGTGGAGGGCTGGGGGAGAATCTTTTAAAAAAGAGCTGCATCCCATCCCTGAGCACGCAGAGCTGGACGGCAGTGCGCGACGCCCCCGAGCCTCGCCACTCTCGTTCCCCTCTGTCTCTGAGGGTGCGGATGACAGTGCGTGCCGTCTCCAGACCACACCACTCTCGTCCCCCTCTATCGCCAGACCCCTGGCAGAGCAGACCCCCGCGGAACGCTGGTCCTTCCCTGGTCTCCTCTGTCAGGACGCGGAGCATGACTGTGCACGCGTGCTGGGCCGCTATGCCACCCTCACCTGTGCCGGTCACTCCGCTCCGCTGCCCCTCCGGGGGGACGCCTGTGGCTCGGATGATTCCACTGGATCAGTGTTTGGTGGCTTGGTTAGAGCTCCCCAATCTGTCCTGTTGGGTCGCCCGAATGATCAGGCTCGGCTATGCGATTCAGTTCGCACGGTCTCCTCCCCGCTTCAGGGGAGTCCGCTTACTGTGGTCGGTGGCTATGCCCCGATCATGAGAGCGGAGGTTGCCACCCTGCTGGCGAAGGGTGCAATCGAGGCTGTCCCTCCAGCCGAGGTGGAGTTACGGGTTTACACCCCGTACTTCATTGTCCCCAAGAAAACCGGTGGGTTACGGCCAATCCTGGACTTGCGCGTCTTGAACCGCTCCCTTCACAGGCTGCCGTTCAAGATGCTCACGGCCAAACGCATTTTCGAATGCGTGCGGCCACAGGACTGGTTTGCAGCGATAGACCTGAAGGACGCCTACTTTCATGTCTCCATTTTACCTCGACACAGACCGTTTCTTCGGTTTGCTTTCGAGGGGCAGGCATACCAGTACGCGGTTCTCCCATTCGGGTTGGCTCTGTCTCCTCGCGTCTTTACGAAGGTCGTCGAGGCAGCCCTTGTTCCCCTACGCGAACACGGGGTTCGCATCCTGAATTATCTCGACGACTGGCTAATATTAGCTCACTCTCGAGATCAGGTTTGCGAACACAGAGATCTAGTGCTCCGGCACCTAGCCCGTCTGGGCCTTCGGGTCAACTGGGAGAAGAGCAAACTTTGCCCCGTGCAGAGGATCTCTTTTCTCGGTATGGAGATAGACTCGGTCGCCATGTCCGCGCAGCTTACGAGCGAGCGCGCACGCACACTGCTGACTTGTCTTCGACAGTTTGAGGGCAAGAGTGCGGTCCCACTGAAACTTTTTCAGAGGCTCCTGGGGCATATGGCATCCGCAGCCGCAGCAACGCCACTCGGATTGCTTCATATGAGACCGCTTCAGCTGTGGCTTCGCGATCGGGTCCCGAGGTGGGCATGGCATCGCGGTACGCTCAGAGTTCTAATAACTCCGACCTGCCGTCAGACCTTCACCCCGTGGCTGAACCTCAGCTTTCTACGGGCCGGAGTTCCCCTAGAACGAGTTTCCAGGCATGTTGTCGTCTCCACAGATGCCTCTGCCACGGGCTGGGGCGCCATGTGCAATGGACATGCAGCCGCGGGCTCCTGGACAGGACCCCAGCGCCTCATGCATGTCAATTGCCTCGAGTTGCTGGCAGTACGCCTTGCCCTGCACCGCTTCCGTGCGTTGCTCATGGGTCAACACGTACTTGTCCGCTCGGACAATACCGCGACTGTAGCGTACATCAACCGTCAGGGTGGTCTACGCTCTCGCCGTATGTCGCAACTCGCACGCCAGCTCGTCTTATGGAGTCAGAAGCACCTGAGGTCCCTTCGTGCTATTTACATTCCTGGAGTGCGGAACCTTGCAGCCGACGAGCTGTCACGGCTCCGGCCAACCTCTGGCGAATGGAGACTCCATCCCCAGTCGGTCCAGCTGATATGGGACCAGTTCGGGGACGCACAGATAGATCTGTTTGCCTCCCACGACTCATCCCATTGCGCCCTGTATTACTCCCTGACCGAGGGCACGCTCGGCACGGATGCACTGGCGCACAGCTGGCCGCAGGGCCTACGCAAGTATGCGTTTCCCCCAGTGAGCCTTCTCGCACGGACTCTGTGCAAGATCAAGGAGGACGAGGAGCAGGTCATATTGGTCGCCCCATACTGGCCCACCAAGACCTGGTTCTCCGAACTGATACTCCTCGCGACAGCACCTCCTTGGCCAATTCCTCTGAGGAAGGACCTCCTTTCTCAGAGACGGGGCACCCTTTGGCACCCTCGTCCCGATCTTTGGAGACTCCACGTGTGGCTCCTGGACGGGACGAGGCAGGTTTGAGTACCCTGCCACCAGCGGTGGCGGCTACCATCACTTCCGCTAGAGCATCGTCCACGAGACATGTCTATGCGTTGAAGTGGAACCTCTTCGTTAACTGGTGCTCTTCTCGCCGAGAAGACCCCAGGAGATGCTCGATCAGCGTTGTGCTTTCCTTCCTGCAAGACGGGTTGGAGCGAAGGCTGTCTCCTTCCACCCTGAAGGTGTATGTGGCCGCTATCGCCGCATATTACGAAGCAGTTGAAGGTAAGTCTCTTGGAAAGCACGACCTGATCCTCAGGTTCCTGAGAGGAGCGAAGAGACTGAATCCTCCTCGCCCTCCTCTCGTTCCCTCTTGGGACCTCTCAGTGGTCTTAAGTGCCCTGCAGAGGGCTCCCTTTGAGCCTCTGCAATCAGCTGAGCTTAAGATCCTGTCAATGAAGACAGCGCTCCTGGTTGCGTTGGCCTCCATCAAGAGGGTAGGGGACCTGCACGCATTCTCCGTTGACGAAGCGTGCCTGGAGTTCGGGCCCGGTCACTCTCACGTGTTCCTGAGACCCCGGCCTGGATATGTGCCCAAGGTTCCCACCACTCCCTTCCGGGACCAGGTGGTGAACCTGCAAGCGCTGCCCCGGGAGGAGGCAGACCCAGCCTTGGCACTGCTCTGTCCAGTACGCGCCCTCCGTGCTTACGTAGACAGGACGCAGTGTTTCAGGACCTCAGACCAGCTCTTTGTCTGTTATGGTGGGAAGCTGAAGGGAAAGGCTCTCTCCAAACAAAGGTTATCTCACTGGATAGTGGACGCCATTGCTTTGGCATACCAGCAGCAAGGTCGACCATGCCCCCTTGGTGTGACCGCCCACTCCACCCGGAGTGTGGCGTCCTCTTGGGCTTTAGCGCGTGGCGCCTCGCTAACAGACATCTGCAGAGCTGCAGGCTGGGCGACACCTAACACATTCGCCAGATTCTACAATCTCCGAGTGGAGCCAGTCTCCGCCCATGTACTGTCTTTTTCAAGCTAACATGGGAGCTGTTAAGTGTCTCGCTTGCTCGCCATTCCACTCCACGGACTGGATACGTGCGATATTTCCTCAGGTGAGCCTTCCTCTCTGAAGCCCTGAGTTCCTCCAGCACTGTTGACGCTGGCGCCAGTGTCTATTGCCTGTGCGTCGGCTAGGTGCCTCCGTGTGCATGGTTCCTCCTCTGAGTAACCCCCACATGTGTATTTTCCACTGTAAGCCTCTTTGAGCATGTGTCTTTCCCTCGGCAAGTCACCTGCCACTCCTGGAGTTGAAAGTAGATGCCACCCTACGGGCTGGTCACTCCAGTGTTCCTCCATATGTAGCCCCCTTGGGCCATATGTGTATTCTTAAGTCCTCCCTATGGGTAGGCATGCTGCGGCATATCTCCCATGAGATATGCTTCCCAGTGTACCTTGGTATTCCTGTGTTAAGTAGGACTCCTTCGTCCGTGCCTATATCACGACAGGGAGGTCAGACTTCGCAGGGCACTGGAAGACAGCTGTGAAGGTGGCGTGATTACACGGGGACCCCCATTCTCCGTCATCCGACGTAACTCGGAGTGACTACGAAAGGGAACGTCTCGGTTACGGATGTAACCCTCGTTCCCTGAGTAGGGAACGGAGACGTTACGTCTCCCTGCCACTTCCGCTGTACCGCTGGGTAGACGCCTGAGTTCAGTCTCGGCTCCTCAGCGAAGACATGATCTGCTGCTGCAGGTGTCTCTCCTTAAATACTCACGCAGTGAGGCGGAGATACATTATGCAAATTCCGCAGACCCATGGCATTTCATTGCCATAGGCTCGTTTTTTAATACTCGAAGAGGATTGGCTTTCTGGCGAAACCCCCCATTCTCCGTCATCCGACGTAACATCCGTAACCGAGACGATATTAACACAACTCTGACTTTTTAAAAAAAATATTAAAAAAGTTCATTTTATCTTCCTTAAACTCACGCAATTGTCTCAATTTCAAAAGATGTCTACAAAATAATCAGAAAGAAAGAAAGAAAGAATTGCTAAAAAGTAGGAAAAACTAATGGTCAGTTTCTAGGGGACATCCCATACAGTGTGCACACCTCATATCAAAGCATTTTACTCATTTTGCAGATATGTCACTTTATTCAAATTTAGAGGCCTATACATACTTATTTCTAGTAAAAACAATGGCCAGTTCTTATAGGGTCCCATATATGCACACCTCATATGTAACAATTTTTACTGCAGCATTTTGGAGATATGTCACATTATTTCTATTTATACACCTATGCACCTAAATCGTCCGTACTAAATTCTGTGCAAAAATGGAACCTAAACGAAAATATGGCTAATTCTGTGAACGAAAAAAGGTTTGTAATAACAGAAGGCCTATGGGTTTTTTTGTTTGTTTTTCATACGACAATACCATATATTGATTATGGAAGCTTTTTTCCACGGAATACTTTTTTTTTTTTATATAATTGCGACTTTATATCTCGCAATTCTTACTTCTTTTCTCAGATTTGAGATAGGCCACACTTGCAATTGCGAGTTATCGGCCAAAGCCCAATTTTAAGGGGGGAAATGCTGACTTTTTCCTCAGAATAGCAATAGCAATGTATCCAGAATTGTGAGATAAACGTTTTTATTTTTATTTTGTTTTATTGTTTTTATTTTAACCAGTTACCTTTTTCATTCTTCATTCATGGCGGAAATAAGCTTTCGAATGAGATGGCGATTGTTATGATCAGGCACACTGGCCACAACATAAAGTGACCGCAAAGTCAGCTGTACTCGTTTGTCTAGGGGATTTATTAAACAATTGAGTAAGTTACAAACAAAACTGAATTTGGGAAATGAATACAACAGAGCAAAACATTGCAGGAAGATCAACAATAGGCGTGGTGGCCGGTACACAAGTCTCTCCCTCCTCTCCTTCCTCTCTGCACGAAGTCCCTCAGCTTTTAAAGGGTGTCTCTCCGCCCACTCGTTACCTGATCACACAATAACAAATGGAAAAACATACTGCCAAGCAGCCAAACATTAGTAAAAGAAACAGGGGAACGTAACACACCCCCACACCAAAATGGTGACTCCAGTCTCCACAATCATAATATAAGTAACAAGACATAACATATAATGCCATACACAAACACCCCACCAATAGCGTATAGCAATTTCAAAACTAAAAAAAAAAACCTGTCATTTAAATTACAAAACACACAAACAAACCATTTGAATTATGACAATACAGTTATCAGTAGCTAAACATAGCAATACTAGACTAAGGTACTCTAGATAAGGCGTCTGCTAAGACGTTATCCGTACCACGGATATGCTTAACCTCAATGTTAAAAGGTTGTAAGATCAAACTCCACCGCATCAGACGCTGATTAGCATTTCTCATGCGGCTTAGGAACTTCAGAGGGTCATGATCACTATAAACGGTCGTTCTATCTGAAGCACCCAGATATACTTCAAAGTGTTGGACAGCAAGAACAAGGGCCAGAGTCTCCTTTTCGATGGTGGAATACCGCCGTTGATGTTGATTAAACTTCTTGGAGAAGTAGCAAACGGTGTGATGGACATTCCCAAACCCATCTTGAAGGAGGACAGCACCAGCACCTTGATCACTCGCGTCAACCATTAAGAAAAAAGGTGTCGCAAAGTCAGGTGCAGCCAACACAGGAGCTGAAATAAGTAATGCCTTTGCGTTCTCAAAAGCGCTCTGACACTGGTCAGACCACTGATATACCACTTTTGGACTGAGTAAATTAGTCAGTGGAACTACTACAGATGAAAAATTTCTGCAAAACCCACGGTAGTAGCCCACCATACCAAGGAATCTGCGTAATTCACGACGATCAGTAGGGGGAGGAAAACTACATATGGCAGACACTTTGGCATCCAAAGGACGCACGCACCTGGCCACCTCCTACCACTCTACCCAAGTAAGTGACTGTTGCTTTGCCAATCTCACATTTAGCCAAATTGATGGTCAAATTGGCTGCAGACAGTCGACAAAATAGATCTCGGATCTGCTGAATATGTTCTGGCCATGACGCACTATAAAGGACCACATCGTCCAAATAGGCCTCACAGCCAGACATGCCAGACAACACTGTATTTATCAATCGCTGGAACGTGGCGGGAGCATTACGCATTCCAAAAGCCATAACGTGGTAATTCAAGAAGTCATCTGGGGTAACGAATGCAGATATTTCTCTTGCACGACTTGTGAGGGGAATCTGCCAATAACCTTTCAGCAAGTCAAACTTACTAACAAAAATTGCAGAACCCACCTGATCAATACAATCATCCAATCTGGGCAACGGGTAACAGTCAGGTCTAGTAACTGCGTTAACACGCCGGTAATCAGTACAAAACCGAAACGTACCATCAGGTTTTGCCACCAAGAGACACGGAGAACTCCATGCACTCATACTAGGTTCCGCAATGTTATTTACAAGCATGTACTGTACTTCCTTCTTTAACACAGCACGTTTCAAAGGATTAACCCTGTATGGATGTTGTTTTATCGGTTTTGTTGTTCCAACATCAATATCGTGCTCGATGACATGAGTTTGTTTTGGGACATCACTAAACAACTCAGGAAATTGATGGACAACGTCCAAAATGTCAACCTTCTCAGAGTCTGTGAGGTGTGGGAGGTGGTCAGATAAAACTGAAAGCATTTCAGTATTATTAAGACGACCCTCAATTAAAGCACGAGATGGATTATTTTCAGTTTCATCACTCTCTTCCACCACAACAGACAACAGCATAGATTTATCACTCGTCGACCTCGACGAATCCGACTCCAGCTCAGCTGGAAATGAACCTAGGCAAGTGGAAGGAGAAGCACGCTCAAAATAAGGCTTCAACATATTAATGTGACAAAGACGCTTCTGCTGCCGTCGGTCTGGAGTGGCGATTACATAATCGCGGTCGGAAACTTTATGCACTACCACATATGGGCCACTAAAACGGGCTTGTAGAGCAGATCCAGGGATGGGAAGTAACATAAGTACTTTATTACCCACTTCAAAGTGCCGATCTGTGGTTTTACGGTCATACCAATTTTTCATCTTGTCTTGTGCTCTCTCAAGATTTTCATGGGCTAACTCACGGGCTCTGTGTAAACGAGAACGAAAATTTGACACAAAACTCAAGATGTCTTCTGCAGGGAACTGTCTGAAAAACTGATCTTTCAATACAGCCAATGGACCTCGTGGAGTGTGTGCAAAAACAAGATCAGCAGGACTAAACCCAAGTGACTCCTGTCTCACCTCTCTACAGGCGAACAGCAGCCAGGGAATTGCATCTGCCCAATCCTTACCAGTCTCAAGGCAATATGCACGCAACATGCCCTTCAGCGTTTGATGATAACGTTCCAGTGCTCCCTGACTTTCAGGATGATAAGCACTGGAAACGTTATGTTGTATGCTAAGCTGTTTCAAAACACGAGTGAACACACGAGACATGAAATTCGATCCCCGATCTGTCTGGATGATTTTAGGCAGACCAAACACAGAGAAAAATTTTAGCAACTCCTTTAACACCACTTTGGTAGAAATTCCTCGCAGAGGGATAGCCTCCGGAAAACGAGTAGCTGCACACATCATTGTTAGAAGATACTGATATCCACTCATAGAGCGTACAAGTGGACCAACAATATCAACAATGACATGATCAAATGGCGGGGCCACCACAGGAATGGGATACAAAGGAGCAGGAGGAATTTTCTGGTTGGGTTTACCAACCAGCTGACAGACCTTACAGGTTTTACAGAAACTAACTACATCCCGCTTCAACCTTGGCCAGTAGAAGTGTTGACTAACACGGTTTAAGGTTTTAGCCACCCCCATATGACCAGCTACACAGTCATGTGCTACACTCAAAATTTTATCTCTGTATTCGACAGGCATCACAATCTGATGAACAGAGTTACCATGGTCTGGAACATTGTAAGGCCTCCACTTCCTCATTAGAAGACCGTCCTGCAAGAAAAAACATTGGGGTTCTTCATCAATGTTAATATCAGATGAGGCAGAGCGGAATAGAGGGACTAGTGACACATCTGCTTTTTGAGCAGCAATCAATTTTGTGCGGGATAAGCACGCACTCTCCGACATAATTTCATTAATTTTCTTATCAGGCCCAGATAGATCAGTGACGGATAATCTTTCTATTGACTCTGGGGATCTTTCAGACTCAAGATTCACAAAGAAAGAGTCAGAGAGTTCATATTCAACAGGAGAAAGGGAGCTCCCTTCTTTCCTCGACATAGCGCGAGTTATCGCACATGCAGGAAAAACTTCTAGATTTTCCTCTACACACTCATGGGCAGCTGCCTCGCCAAGCACAGTAACAACTTGAGGGAGAACTTCCGACCTCCCTCGATTCCACACATTACTACCTGCCAAATCATTGCCCAAAATAAAGGACACACCAGGAATGGGCAGAGATTCACGAACACCAACTGCAACATGGCCGGTGACTACACAAGATTTTAACATGATTTGGTGAAGTGGAACAACCGTAAAGCCCATCTCAAAACCACGAACTAACACACTGGTGCCATTTTCTGTTACTTCCGACAAAGGCAAAACCCCTTTCAAAATGAATGATTGGGCAGCACCGGTATCACGCAAAATGCGCACGGGAATGAGATTATCATCACCAGACAATGAAACAAAACCATCACTAAGGAAAGGTTCATAGCCGGTCTTCACACCACTTGAAATTTCAGGACAGGACGAAACAAAATGTGGGGACGCTTTAATCAACCCAAAACCTTTCGCAGCTTGTTGTTTTTTTAGCACTGGACAGTCTGCCACCAAGTGCCCAGGTTTCTTACAATAGAAACAAGCACGCTCTGGACTACTGGAAGAATGCGCCGCCGCATAACTGGGCTTAGGAGATGAAACTACCGGCTTATCTCTGTCTTTAAAGATACGGTGGGTCAAAACAAATTCATCTGCCAAGACAGCAGCTTCATGCAGAGAATTGACTTTATGTTCATTAAGGTAAGTGGCTACAACATCAGGCAAGCAGTTTTTAAATTCCTCCACAAGAATCAAAGCTCGCAACTTTTCCTGACTGTCCACCTCACTTGACGAACACCATCGATCAAACAAAGCCTCTTTGTCTCGAGCAAACTCTATATAAGTCTGATGTTCGGTTTTCTCACATCGGCGAAAGCGCTGTCGGTAAGCTTCTGGAACTAGCTGGTAACAACTAAGAATAGCTGCCTTAACCACACCGTAGTCTTTACTTTGCTCAAGTGAAAGTGAAGAATACACTTCTTGTGCTCTTCCAGTTAAAACTGACTGAATTAACAAAGTCCATACTTCTTTCGGCCAATTTAAAGTTGACGCAACTTTCTCAAAATGCGGAAAATATTTTTCCACGTCTTTCTCAATGAACGGTGGTACAAGCCTAATGTTTTTGCACACATCAAAAGACCCAGTGTGAATGAGATCAATATTTTCCTGTTTAGCTTTTAAATCCAAGCGTTTCATTTCCAACTCATTCTCAGAGACTCTTAAGCGTAACTCCTCTCTCTCATTGTCTAATTCTCTCTCCCGAATAGAAAGCTCCTTCAACCGGATAGAATCTCTCATATCAACGGGAGGCAAAATCCTCTTCTCTACCAAAACTGGTAGCAGAGCAGCTCTAATGCGGTCTTTGAGGCGTTTATCAGAAGCCGACAACTCAATTTCATAAAGAGTAGCTAATTCCAAAAGTTGCTCTTTTTTAAGATTATTAAACGCCTCTACAGAAGGGTTTTCAATAAACTCCTGAGCTATAGACATGACTAATATAGCAATCCAAAAAGAAGGAAAAAAAAAAAAAACTACAGACTGCTAAACAACTGCAAAGGAAGAGAAGGGAAAAAAAAACGATCAAATCCCCAAAATGACCATAAGACTTTACCGTAACACCACCACGCCAAAATACTGACAAGTTGAAGAAAAGTTAGACACACTAATAAAAAAAAATAAAAAAATCACTGCAGCCAACCAAATGTCTAAACCCAACCTCAACCTGTTTAAACACTACTTTAGGCAGTGCACTAATAAATCACTAAAGTGACAATCAAAATAAGCGAGTACCAGACAACTGGGAGATTCACTGCTACACCCCAACCCCTACTTACCTATCCAATAAAACTAAACTTAGCCTCACTAGTCTTCAGTGGATCCCCCTACCCGGTGTACATTAAACGTTAAGCTCGTGAGGACGTAGCAGACCGATTGCGCAGTCTACCACAATCCCCCGAAACGTACCGACTAAGGATACCACCAAAAATAATGAAACTAAAATAATAAAGTGGCAGACTCAGTGTCTGCCCGATGACTTACTTATTGAGGTGCACACTCCTCTACCCAGAAGAAAACTATGGTACTCACCAACAAGTCGGTCACAAAACATTACTTCCTACCCGATTCGAAAACGGACGAGCCCCCAAATGTTATGATCAGGCACACTGGCCACAACATAAAGTGACCGCAAAGTCAGCTGTACTCGTTTGTCTAGGGGATTTATTAAACAATTGAGTAAGTTACAAACAAAACTGAATTTGGGAAATGAATACAACAGAGCAAAACATTGCAGGAAGATCAACAATAGGCGTGGTGGCCGGTACACAAGTCTCTCCCTCCTCTCCTTTCTCTCTGCACGAAGTCCCTCAGCTTTTAAAGGGTGTCTCTCCGCCCACTCGTTACCTGATCACACCTGCACACAATAACAAATGGAAAAACATACTGCCAAGCAGCCAAACATTAGTAAAAGAAACAGGGGAACGTAACAGCGATGCATTTGATTAGAATGATTATAGGCCTATTCAGGATTCATGGATTGCTGACCCGATTTTACTTTTTAATGTAGCCTTATAGCCTATCGAAGTTTTGGTCCTATTCACCGTGCAATATTTAAATCACACACGGTTATGACTGGGGGACATTTCAAGGTTCCATTTTTGCACAGAATTTAGTACTACGGACGATATGACATGTCCCCATCCAGCGACTACGACCAGACTACTAAATTGTCCCTATAGTAATTGTTATTTCAATTTTGGTCACATCTGACATGGGTCACATTGACAATACCTGAGAAGTGAGGTAAGTGTTTAAAACATATAGGCCTAGTCTACTTGCACAGTTCAATTGAATGAAAAAATTTGCCCTCTTTAACTTAATGTTGTTAAAATGTATGTCCGTAATGAATGTCTTCACCAATGTCAAAATCATGCCCCATTTTAAACACTTTGGTTAGACTTGATTTAATTGATGATTCGATATTTAGATTGAATTCAAAAGCAATTGTTGCAAATACACTTAAAGGATGTTTTAAATACTTTGTCTTCTTGAACAAGAAAGGTTAATACTTTATTGCGCTAAAGGTCGTTTGAAAGGCAAATTAAACTGAGGTCATAAGTTTATGCAAGCAGAATAAAATGTTAATAATTGTTTAAAATAAGATGGATAATTTTTTTTTATAGTATTGCTATTTTAAATTTTACATAACATAGACCAAAGACAAAATAATTACTGAATTTACTCAAAAGACCCATTTCAAAAGTTTAAAAGATTGATTCTTAATTGTCTCGATGATCAAAAGCTTCTTAAGCATCAATGAGTATTTCATTTGCATCCTTTGTAATTGTCATGTTGAGGCTCATTGTCATGAGGCCTACACATTTTGATTTCCCAGGTAACAAGAATCATGTGACCTTTTGAAATGGTTCATCTAAATACAGCTATTATTTTGTCTTGGACTCTGTTAAATAACTTTTTAGAGCATTAGGCTCTAAAAAAAATACCATTTTGCATATTCTGCCAGGTGTATATGTAAACTCATTGCAATATGATGATACATTAGTGATGAGCATGACTGAGCAAATGTGAGCAAAACTAATCGATATTTCACTAAGAATTAAATAATTTTATGGCCTGGAAATCACAATTTTAAAATTCCCTGATATGGTTTTCTATGACGTGTATCAATGGTTTGAACGCTTTGAACGCAATTGTGTCAGAGAGAGCTGTAATTTGCTCACGTGATTGTGATAGTCTGTCCTGAGAAGTTATAAGCCTCTGGAAACTGCTCAGAAAAAAATTCACTGAGCGGGCGCAATCCCCAACGAGCGACAAAAAGTGCTGAGCATGTCTGTGATGGACAGCAGCGAGGCGCGCGAGTAATAGCCTAGCTACACTTGTCTCTAATTCGCGCATAGCTAATGCAAGCTAAAAATATAGTGTCATTGCAGTGTTGTGCGTATGACTGACAAAAAGGACGACCGCAAACGGCACTGATATATAGCCTACTAATAATAGGATATCACTCATTTTTACCATCTCTACCGATTCCCATGCCGTCCGCTGCCGTATCAAGTCATCGCCCAATTTGCTTTCATTTCAGCCCCCATCTCATTCAGGCAGCAAGATTAACTTTTTATGACCTCATGACTCATGAGTGACAATATTTTGTAATGGTGCATTACTTTGTGAATCATCTGAACCAATTGAATTGTAAAGGCCGATATACACACAAAACTGCCCAGCAGCTCTTTAATTTACAGATAGGCCTACTGGGGTCCATAGCTGAATCCTGGTTTTCCCCATACTCCAAGAGCTGCCTGTTTTCTCTTCATTCCTTTTGGATTCCGGACCGGCAGATCCAAATCCTCTCCATCCTCTTTGTGAACCTTTCAGGTCTGAAAAAAAAATGAGAAAAGTTTTACTATTGAGCAAAAATTCTTCATGATCTTGCATCTTTGAAAAAAATAACAATTAGCCTACACTTTCATAACAAAATATGTATTTTATAGCTCGATTTTATTTTTAAAAAGACAGGACTTTCAAACAAGCAGGAATGACATGGAAACTCGATAAGAAACCATAGTCAGCAAACAAATATTGCATTGTGTTATTGCAGTTTGTTATTACGAAACTTTTTTTTTTTTTAAATAGGCCTATATATTTAAAATATCGAAATTGTTTCTAGACATAAGGCAAGGTGAGAGACAAAAAAAAGAACTGCTATGTACATTTGCTTAAATAAAAATGAAGGGCAAAGGAAGAATTTGCTGCCTTAGATTTTTAACTTGGACGTTTAAGTAATTTCTTACTTAAAAACTTAAATGGCATTAAACTAATTTTTTATAAAAAAAAATAAAGAGTTGAACCTTTATAAAAAAAACGTTGAAAATTGTTTAACTTATTTTGATGAATTAAAGCAATGTAAAAACATATGTTATCATAACATTGATCATGTAGGCCTAATTTTTCAGTGTGACTCAGGATCTCTATTGGTAGACTGCACGTCTGGTCTGGACATATCTTTAGAAAATGCAATCTCAAATGATTGGCTACAATATATTGCCATTCGAAAGATACCATTCTAATTTGACTTAAATAATTAATGATCATCCTAATTAGACTTAAAAGAATAGCAGTCTGCTGTTAAAATTGTTATGATATAAACCACAGCAGTGCTCAGTGCATTAAATCATTAACCAGAGACATAGATCATACAATCAGAAATTAATAAACATCATTCGAATTTGACAAATAGCCTAATCAATTGCTTGTCAATAACCAACATAATGCAAGAGACACTGTAACAGTGCTAAACAGCTCACTGCATCATATAATTGACAACACGAACTATCAATGTATTAATCAAACTCACAAACTCACTGTTAGCCTGCTACCGACAGTTTCTTTTGATTTTAGTTGCGCGATCTCTTTCCGCCTTCCCCGTCACCCTATTACTATGGAGGGATTATTAGGACAGATTGAAAACTAAAAGTCTAAAACTAAAAGTCTTAAACGAAAACCAAAAGTCTAAGTTTGAAACTAAAAGTCTAAGTCGAAAATGAATTTGGTATTTAGGATTGGGCATTTGGTATTTAGGATAGGGCATTTCATATTTAGGATTGGGCATTTGGTCATTTAGCCATTTAGGATTTAGGATTGGGCATTTAATCATTTAGCCATTTAGGATAGGGCATTTGAGGATTGAGGATTGAGGAGTGTATGCAAATAAAGGGAGGCGTGGCCCAAATACTGGAGGCTGGGTTGAGATACCCCTCGCTGCAGACTGTAGCGCGGTGACGTCACGTATACACGTCACGTATGTACGTCACGTATGTGTTACCACGCATGTGCAAAGTAGACGCATGAGCGCACGCGCAAATTATACGCATTTGTGCACGCGCAGTTCATTACAATCACTTCCGGCGATGGATTCGATGCCAGTAAGCAGTAAGTCAATAAGCATTATTTATGCTGTTTTAACAATTGTTCTTTTGTGTTAACGGCTTTTAATTGTAAGAGATTCCATAGAGCGCGCCATAAATGTTTTAGATTTTACTAAATGTTATTATATGTTTTATGATCTCATATTATCAAAATGACTTCAGCGAGTTTCAGCGAGTCTTAAAATGATATGTAGTTTAAACAAATTAAGGCTTGAAAGATGTCTTCAAATAGAGCAGAAAGACTTAAATTAATCAAGTAATGTAGTTGATTGTTGCATCCATTGCAAAAGAAATGTTGTTCCTCAGTATCAGATCGTACTGTAAAAGTTACATTCATGAATGTAGTGAGTGTACTGTAAGTTATGTTAAATACATTTGTGGTAAAATTAATTAAAAAGTAATGGAGTTGAACATTGTATTTTCAAATAAGATTCAAGGTGATTCTCCTTAGTTGTTTTTTATCATTTAGACAGCGTCACTTTGTTTTTTTTTAATTAGTTTATGTTGTTCATAAACAAAGAAAAGTTTCTTAGATACTTTACAGACAAAGCCAATAACTTTGTTTAATACATGGCAGAAGGGGAGTCCTGCGTTGATTTTATTCTGATAAGGAGGTTGAGGGCTATTGCTCAGTTGATTGTTTTTTCAATGATGGAGGGAAATTTCAAGCTGAGTAGGTGTGTGTGTGTGTGTGTGTGTGTGTCTCTCTCTCTCTCTCTGTGTGTGTGTGTCTGTCTCTGTTTCTCTCTCTCTCTGTGTGTCTCTGTCTGTCTGTCTGTGTGTGTGTGTGTGTGTGTGTGACTGTGTGTGTGTGTGTCTGTCTGTCTGTCTGACTCTGTGTGAGTGTGTGTCTGTCTGTCTGTCTGTGTGTGTACAGATGTATGTGATTATCTGTATTTGTACATATTTCTTTTACACAATTATCTTTGTTTTGAAATAAAAGTTATGACTGTTATGAGTTCGTTTTTTTGAGTTGGCATGCATAATATCGGATACAGAGATTGACAATGTACTGTATGTAGTTGGTTTAACTTCAAACTACTTTATTGGAATAAATGTTTTATGATAGCCTATAATGCACAAAAATAAACAATTATTAACTATTAAAGGGGAATGATTAAAATTAGAAATATATAAGGTGCCATCAGTGTTTACAGTAATTTTGTCATTTACAAAGTGAAGTGGAACAGAATGTGAAAATAAACTTTAAATAAAATACTACACAGATATTACACAATAATACATTCTGAAATTTCTTATAAGTTTACCTTAAATCAGGCATAGTTAAAACTATGGATGTGTGTTGTACTTCTTTTTGCTGCTTTCATTATTACTTTAGATTTTTAATACATTAACATTTTTTTTATATTATGTCAAATTAACGCGGGTCGTCAAAACACGTGACGTAACCGCGTAACGCGCTGTCACCGCGATATGGCGCATGCGTGGTAACACATACGTGACGTACGTACGTGACGTATTGTATATACGTGACGTCACCGCGCTACAGTCTGCAGCGAGGAGTATGTCGGTACACGATCCGTTCCACCTGCACGATCCGTTCTACGCATGCGTAGTAGACGCAGGAGAAAACGCACATGCGCATATGATAATTCTGTTTTGCGACGCTGATTTTGATTTACGACGCTGCACGATCTGTTCCACACATGCGCATATTTTGTGTGTGTGTGTGTGTGTGTGAGAGAGAGAGAGAGAGTGTGTGTGTGTGTGTGTGTGAGAGAGTGTGTGAGAGAGAGAGAAAGTGTGTGCGTGAGAGAGTGTGTGTGTGTGTGTGTGTGTGTGTGTGAGAGAGAGAGTGTGTGTGTGTGTGTGTGTGTGTGTGTGTGTGTGTGTGAGAGAGAGAGTGTGTGTGTTTGTGTGTGAGCGAGAGAGTGTGTGTGTGTGTGTGTGAGAGAGAGAGAGTGTGTGTGTGTGAGCTTTTACTCCTAAATAAAGATACTCAGTGTACTTCACTACTGTCCACCGCTGGTCTCATGTCACTTCTGTGTGCACACATGCTTCTTTCAAGTAATTTCCATTGTCAGTTTGAAATACTCTATAACGTTTCCCCAAACTTGTTTGTAGTTCTTTCTTCATGTAAGTGCAGATAATCTAGGCAGAAATGCATGTCCCTTATTGTCTTCTGTAAACAAAATTGAAGGGATTATTTTCCTCATTTAGATTGTATAGATATATAGCTTATATAGACGACCCATACTAATACAAAATTACTTTAACTTAAAAGTTAACTAATATTAGCAGCTTTTAATAAAAAAAAAACGACACAAACCGTCTTTGACAATCCTACCTCAGACCAAAACACGGCAGGTTAAGTAAATTAAGCCTAATACCATACAGCAAAGGAGAGTATGGAGGAAACAGATCATGTATGTTCATGTAACAACTCACAACTCCTTTATAATTTTGGATTAGCAAACACGTAAACACATAGTAATGCATAGCGTAAGCTACATTTAAAAGCATAAAAACAGACCCGCTGTGAAATGTTAAACACAATACAACTAACGTTACACAAATATGCCGCAAGTTGTGCCGCCTGGCCGTCAAGTGTTTCATCGCATGCGTGGTACCGATAGTGTAGGAATACCGTGACGTTTTCTACTATGTAATTACGCGCATGCGTGAAACGGTTCGTGCAAGTGGAACGGATCGTGTACCGACCATAGACAGTAAAAGAAATGGACACAGCGACCCCATTGATTTCAACGGAGAAGACTTGAAGCCCGATTATTGCACTTCCTGTCTGATGTCTGAGCGAGTGCGCAGGCTCAAACTGAGCGTGACGACAGTCTGATTGTTGAAAATCTTCTAGTAGCTGTGCCAAGACAAATCTGAATCCCCTAATTCCTCAAAAACGTTGTTGAAATATTTTGTCCCGTTGCTTTTATGGACTCTCTATTTATGAGCTTCTCCCTTGACTTTGTACCTTCATGTCCCCCCGATTGCCTCATAGACAGTAAAAGATTGCGCGAGCTTCTCCTCCTGTCTATACGGTAATGTCTCTATTGTGCGACAGAAAGTCCCGTGGTTATGACGCAATCTTTAGCCTATTTTTACAAAAACGGCTTCTACGGGGTCGTAACGTAAGATACAAAGTAATGGAGCATTTTATACATTGTCGTGTTTCTTTAGAAATAAATAATCGACAAATTAAGCCTTTGGACGCCTCAGATGTAAAGTTATTCGCTGTAAAAGTGACGCCAAAATGAATGGGAGTCAATGGGATGCTAACAGCAGGTGAAGTTCTGCTACAATGGCGGCTCCCGCGAGGCTTCAACTTCCGGCTGATGGATTACCCCCTTGGGTACCGACAGAGTACTTGGATGGGTTTGAAATGGCTGGTGCAGATGCACCTTATGGACAGCAGAGGGAGCTCCAGTGCTAAGGTGCACACTGTAATGAAACCAAACAGGGCGACTGAGCAGGTCTGGAGCGCGGACTGTACTTTATAATGTGATAACTTCAATTTAATGACAGCGTTGTATAGAGGTACTGGAACGGTACATGTATTCCTATTGAACCGAAACGGTAGCCCACGGGCGTCACGGTTCGGTGCACGAATTTACACGGAGAATACACGGTATAAAAATAAATAAAACTCTACAGCGATACATTTCGCTCTATTCGCGTTTGATGTGAATGTGAACGCAGCATAATAAACAGGCTGGGACCGGGACGTCAAGTTGGCTGGACCTGGAGTCTGCAAGCGGCTCAAGTTACGGGAAAGACCGCCCACAGTCTACCGCCTTCAGATATTCCCATTGCCCCTTCTGCTGCTTCTGCATAGGCGCGAGGAAGCGCGACAGAGCGGGTGGAAGTGGAACAGACCTTGTCGCAGCGATCTATCCGATGGCCCGTGTCAAGAAAGGCATACTGTTTTTAGATCTATTTGTTCTTTTTCTTGCAAAGTCTGCGGGATCTAACGGTAAGAGTTTTCTCACTTTTTTTGTTCGTAGTCCGTACATTGATCATTAAGTAGTTTCAACATCACTGATGAATAATTTAATTAAATTTAAATTTTATTTCGGGTCAGATTGCCATGCAAATCAGGAAATATCATGCGAGAGCCTTCGCTCGTCCAGGGGATTCACATACACCGTGCCATCGAACATCACATGCTTTGGAAATTGCGAACAAGGATGGTACTTTCAGGTCTGTTGCTGTTCTGGATTTAATCGATACATTTTTCGTTTTAAAACAATCAAATGTTTTGCAATGCCTCAGTTTGCTGTTGTTGTTGTTTAGAATGGGACGTTTGTTGTCGATTCAACCCCGAATGCCGGTGGAAAGGGGTTATCGATTGTAGTAAATGTGAAATCTGAAAACCTGACAGTCAGTGTCTGCGAGAACCTGCAATGGCAACTTGACTGTGGCACGGTAGGAGCAATAAATGTGTATTTAATTTACACACCAATAAATATGCTGCATACTTGTTTGTGTGTCTCTAAATGCGAATGGGGGTTTAATCTTCGGCTGGCTGGCAGGAGCCGCCACTGGCATGTCAGATAATAGTTGTTGAAAATCCGGCTCGCGTACCCCGAATTGATAAAAGAAAAGAAAATGTTGTATCAAAATTTATAGGCAGGACAAGTAGTTTGTTTAGGCATAGGTTGTATGGAATTACAAACCTGCGCACATATTTTCAAAAGCACATAACTATAGAATCAATTCTTATTGCGCATGTGAACGCTGTCAGCGTTAATCACAGGTTCGCGTTTAAAGTCTGTTTAGAGAGAACGGCGTCGTCTTAGTGGCCCCTAATTTAATAACAAATGATCATTTCAACGGAGGTGAATCAATCAAAACTAACTTTAGCTGGAAATAACATTATTCAAGAACCGCTATAAAGCCAAAACAATCTCTGTTACCTTAAATTATATGTTTATCTCTGTAAAGCTGCTTTGGAACAATCCATTGTTAAAAGCGCTATATAAATGAAGATGACTGACTTGACATGTCACGTGACCTGGCAGGGGCTGGCTGGCAGCTGCCAGTCGTGATCACGGCCCTTTGACTGGTTTAATTTGGATAACTGGCCCCAAAACATTAATCATACTAAAGAATAGATCCATGCATGAGATAATATTCGTAATAAGAAAACAATTTATTTCCTTACAGCGAGAGTGTCAGGCAACGCGTTATACTCGCAGTTCAACCGCGGCTGGCTGGATTGAGCGTCCAGCAAAGCGGTCAGTAAGCAACTAGTGATCAGGGCCATTTGACTGCTTTAATTGGGATAAAATTCTCTAAAACAACAATCATACAAAAGAATAAATGCATGAGATTACATTCACAAAAAGAAAACAATGTATTTCCTTGCAGCGAGAGTGACAGACAACGCGTTATACTCACAGTTTAACCGTGGCTGGCTGGATTGGGCGTCAGCTACCAGCCAGCCACTGACGGGTCACGTGACATGCCAGTGGCAGCTCCTGCCAGCCAGCTGAAGGTTGAACCCCTATAGTGCTAAATGCAGTGTTTCATGCTATGCCATTAAAAATATATTTTTTCTTCTGTTACAGTGTATCTGTAAAATCAATTATACCGGTAAGCATAATGAATCCTCAATATACATGTTCTAGAAACTAATACCTTTTTAGTTTAGCCTGTATAAATGATGCTTTTGATTTTATTTATCTAAAGTTACAGATAAGAAACATTCACCAGCACATGACCCCCAAGAAGAACAAGATGGCAACCATAATGGCAACGGTAAAAGCAGGTTTAGTCTGTAATGTTTTTATGTTAATTCACCTTGCTGATTTCTCTAAATCCTGATTACACTTATCTTTTGCTATCTTTTTATATGTGTATTTGGCAGGTTTACCCCTGTGGGGGATTGCTTTATTGGGATTAATTGGGATTGTTGGTGCAGGTGCATTTATCGCCATTTTGATTTGCTGTTTCAGAAATAAAAAAAGGTGAGTTCCTTAAAGTTGGGTATAATATGTAAGGTTTATGTTGTACTTCTGTCTGATTAGAAGAAATAAAGACAATTACAGTTCAGTCAATGTATTTAGATTTTTGTCTAGGTTTTTTTTTCACGGAAAGACTTCTGCGTTTTTTCCTTCAGTGACACAAAACGAGATGGTGTGGTGTGAGGTTAGCAAAGCTCCCCAGCTTGCTTCAGCAGAGAGACATGTAAGACATGCTCTGTTTGTCACATTGTAAAAAGGTCTAAATGGCTGAAATAATTGTTACGTGCTGTAATTTCTTTATTTCCAGTCATTCCCAATAGCATTGCATTATTTTAGTAGCTTTTAGCATCTCACTTTTATAGATTGTAGGGATTTGTGTTTGTCTTTTAATCCAAATGTAACCTTAAAAGAATAGTCCACCCTATAATGAAAATTAAGTCATCATTTACTCACCTTGCTGTTGTTAATGCCGTTTGCCCTTCTTTCTTTTTAGGACCTCAAAAGGATAATTTTTCTAAAAATGTCCCGCTCGTGCTCGTCCATATAATAGCAACCAGCATCAAGCTTTTAAAAAAAGACGCTACAGTATCACAGAATGATCCCATGCGACATGTCATCTTAAAGTGGTCTTGGCGTTTTAACAGTGGTCAAGCGTTTTAACAGTCATCAGCATTGTAAATTCTGCTAAGTTTTGTATATTTTCATTTTTTTAAATGTTTGTACATTCATAACACTATCCTTTGTATTATATTACCTTTTTTTTATGAAATTATTACAAGAAACTAGTTAACGCTGCTGTGAGGGTTTTCTAATATAGCGTCTATGGGAGTGATGGTAAAATCTTTCTATTTTCTGAGTGCCATTATCAATCTCTTTCTATTTTTTCCCTCTTTTTGAAAGTTGTGAAAACACAATTGTGGAGTTTTTCTTTTTCTATTTGAGAAAAAGGGGGGGGGGGGTTATTTAATATAGTCTCTCATTTACTGCTCTAGATGTTTACCCAACTATGAAGACTTCCGCTTCTGAGAAATCCGGAAATGTGAAAAGAGTTCATATTTAATGAAAATCCTGACTTTGGCTGTTGGTCTTTTGTGCTCGACTGCACGTTCACAGTTAACATCTACTCACCCTCGAAAAAAAGCACACAAGTTGTGAGAAACCAAGATTATTAAAAACGTGTAATGAAATACAATCTATGTAGCCTACTTTCTTCTCTGAGGTTAAATCTGTTGTGTTCCTCACGTTTAGCGGTCATTCTGACTCATCGGACAAACAGAGTTCCGGAGAACTCATTGAAGAACATGCATCCGATCTCACGGCAATTCGTACGAATTTTACGAGGTGGCTAATTCGTACGAATTCATACGACCTCACTCGTACAAATTCGTCCGATTTTTGCTAATTCGTACATATTTTACGAGTTACCAAATTCGTAAGAATTCGTACGAATGACCTACCCTTGAACACGCCCGTAAACCTACCCATCACGTGGGTTTAGACAAATCATACGAATTCGTACGAGTGAGGGCGTACGAATTCGTACAATTTAGCCATATTTTAATCACTCGTACGAATTCGTACGAATTGCTCGTGAGATAGCGTTGGATTCCTACGCATTGTAGCCTATGTCGTGTTTTTATCAATCTTGATTTCTCACTTGTGTGCTTTTTCTGGGCGAGTCGGAGTGTGGCACTAAAAGAACACGCAGTTGAGCACGAAAGACCAACAGCCAAGGTCAGGATTTTCTTTAAATAATACATTAAATTTCATATCCTATACCCCAGAAAATTTGGAATATACGACATTCTGTGATACTTTTGCGTCTTTTTTAAAAAGCTTGATGCTGATCGCTATTCACTGCCATTATATGGACGAGCGCGAGTGAGACATTTTTTCAAAATTCTCCTTTTGTGGTCCGAAAAAGAAAGAACAGCATACTGCATTAAAACAACACCAGGGTGAGTAATAATGAGTTCATTTTAATTGTAGGGTGAACTATCCTGTTAACTTTGACCTGTGCTACAAAGGCAGGCCCATAGAGGCACTGATACTAAATGTAGGAAAAATTGCATAATCTAAAACTAATTTTGATAATAATGTTGAAGTAACTTTTATATAGCTCTAAATCATATACATATACCAGGGGCATGCACTGCATAAGCTGTGAATGCTCTGCATACACAAACAATTTGAGAAAATTAGTTTGTGGACTCGCTAAGTAATATTTACACTATAAAATCCCTTATCATTTGAGGTGTAATGTTGGTAATACGTATGGCAGAGGGGGGTACTCAGCATACCTGCTTAAAGAAGTCACCATTGCTCACCACTGATATATAGCCTATAAGTAAATTAATTTCCTATTCAGGTGGTGATGACACTGTTAGTTGAAAATTCATCAAATTTGTATTACATTTCATTACATTACCAGAGTGTGTGTTTTTGAAAATGTATTTTTCTTAATGTATTTCTTATAAAAGTACATTTTCAGGATTCAATTTTGCAAATTAAGATAACAAATTTGAGTAATTAAAATCCAAGATAAATCCAAGTTCTGGTTATCAAGCAGTTGTGTGTTTAGTATGCATGTAAAAAAAAAAAAAAAAAAAAAAAAAAAAAAAAAAAAAAAATTATATATATATATATATATATATATATATATATATATATATATAAAATACTTTGTGGGTCAAAGTAACTGTACAATCAGGGCAAGTTTTTGAATTGCTGCTGTGGAAGCAAAATGCAATGAATTGCTGTACCAGTGAGTTCACACATCTAATGCATTACTAATTTAATCCAGAGAAAATTGTTATCTAGAAGGCATCTAACATTATAGCAAGCTTGTCACTGGGAAAGTAAACTAATTATCTGCCCCTAAACAGTGCCTTTTAGTACCTTAAGGGCTAGATAAGGTAAAGGTGTACTTTACAAGGTATTGCTGTTGAGTTTTTTTCTGAAAGTGAACTGTCATACATTAAAATACTCACAGTACTGTATACCCAAAATGAATCGAAATGGTTGTGTTGCTGTGTGCCTAGCTATATCTGATAAAATATACTCAATATATTGGGTACTATTGATTTGTTTATACTGAATATCGTAACTTAAAGAAAATGAAAGGAAGATGTTACATTTGTCATATTATGTGTAATAATATGATATTGATCAATAATGATAAAAGTTTAGTATCAGCTGCCGTTGTGTTTTGAGATGTATAATTATTATACTTATCTTGAATGTCTATTTTTACATTAAATCACAATATTTTTCACATATATTAGTATATTATACAATCTTTGTTGTTTTGTTAAAAGGGATAAAAGTTGTTTGTTAAAAGTTGTTTTGTTAAAGGGATTTCTGTTAATAAAATATGTTAAGACCTTTCATACCGTGTGAAGTTACTTCATTGGTTTTACATTTTAAAACTTTGTTTTCCTTTCTTTTGAAGTGCTGAGAAATGCAGAAATTCAAAATGCCTTACACTACAATCCAACTATCTTTCTTCTAGCTGATTTGTTTATTAAAATTATATCTGTGAGTTTGAACATTAAACATAACTGCTGGTGGTAAAAAAATCGAAATGTGCTTATCCTGTGGGGCTCATGTTCTGGCTTCACAAAGAGAAACCGTGCCAAGGACTAGAATTATGATACTGCTAGTGTTGCAGAGCGGGCGTGTTACGGATACGTGGTGTAATTTTTTTAGTAATCAAAAAGCATGTCTAATTAATTGAAATCATGTATTATGAATCATTAAAGTTATACAACATTTTTTTTTTAAATCTATGAAAAAAGTCACTATTTCTGTGTTGTGTTTTTTCTGGTAATAAAATGAAGACATAAAACACAAATTGTATCATTTATCATCAATTTTAATCATATGCAATTAAATAAACTTTTTGTCAAATAACGTGCTGCACAATGAGCTTAGGCTACTGTTAAAATTAAAACATGGAAGAAAAATATATTATTTTGTAAAAAATTTAGTTTTGATCATTTATTTGGATTAGTGTTAGTATTATTACATTGGGACATATCTAAATTCTACAGTACAACGGTAATATATTTCTGTAAAGTTAAACCGAACTTTTATTTTGACGGGTTGCCGTGAAGACCTTTTGAGTTTCTGTGCGTGTATGTCATGATGGTAGTTTTTCTCAAATGAAGCGGTTAAATGATCACGAAGTTACATTCAGAGTGGATCTAGAGCAGGGGTCTCCAACCTTTTTTCAACTGAGAGCTACTTTTTAAAAATGAAAGTGGCCGAGAGCTACTCATGTAATACAATACTTAAATCTCTTAAATAATGTCTCATAACTCTCATATTAACAGCTATCCAAACTGTTTTAGGCCTAAAATAGTTTTTGTAGGCCTATATATGTCACCCTTAAATGTCAGAGAAAAGAACAGAATCAGAGATTATTTTTTTATAGAAAATTGTACTTTGCATATTATACTGTAAACACATAATTATAGTTGATTTTATAGTGGATCATAACTAGAGATGATATGGCATGAAAATATCATTTCATGATTATAGTGACCAAAATGATCACGGTTATCACAGAATCCTGTTCAAAAAGTACTAATACTACTAAATAAAATCAATTCACCAAGTTTTATGTCGAAAACCAGCAAATAACAAAAAAATAGTATCAATATGCACTTTTTGTTTGCATAAATATTAAAATAATAACATTAAAAATGATGGCCAGATTTTAAAGGAGTGTCTTGCAACATGTTATCTACTAACATGTACAAGTTCAAATAAAGTTTTGACAAAAAAGGTTTTATAAAAAGATAAACCTCACATATTTTAGCCTTTAAATCAGTTTTATACAAAGAATGAGTCAAAAAAAGATAAATTACTGACATTTACAATGCACATTAGCTTATCTTTTATTATTAATAGTAAAATTCGGTCCGATTTTCCCGTGGCGTCTGTCGTTGCACTGCGCTCTCCACAACGATAAAGAAGTTTTAGTAGCTAATGGATTTCCACGACCGAAAAACACCCGTAGTGTTTGGGTGCACCCCCATCCTTCATGTTGACTGAGCTTTCAATGTTGTTACGGAAAGGGTGAAGCTGATTGGTTGGTTCTTGTCACATGACCTGCGGTGTGCTTGCGGCATTCTGAAAAGTTGAGATTTTCTCATCTCGCTGCGCCTGGAAAAAATGAGCGTGTCGCTTCAATTATGAGCGCGCTTGCCCACGCGCCTACATTTGAAATAACGAACAGTTAATGTGAACGGACCCTTGGCGAGCTACCTCCAATCAGGCCACGAGCTACTGGTAGCTCGCGAGCGACGTGTTGGAGACCCCTGATCTAGAGCCTGGAGAGGAAGTTCGTGCATTTGTGTCTTCATATAGGCAAAAAAACAGCGCAAGCGTCACACGTACTTCAGTGTGTGTGTGTGGTAAATGAAACTGCACGTAAAGTTGTCTGCACCATTCATTCACACAGAACATGAAGGATTCGTATTTAAATAGTCTTTGTGGTTTAATATTCACACACACTAGTCTACATCGCGATTTGATTTCAAGTGTAATGAACTGCTTTCTATTAATCAGGCATGACAACGGGTCAGGGGTGAAAAAGGTGAGAAGGATATAACCCCTCTAGGGATGGTCCGGGGGCATGCTCGCCCGTAAGAAAATTTAAAATATTCCATATTTTAAAGCATCAATCTGATGCATTTTGAGATGCATTTTTGCCAACCTGGGGAGAGCTGGAGAAACTTAACTTCAGCCATTAGTCAAAAATATTATGGCCTCCGTAGCGTTAGCTAATAATATTTTTTTTTTTTGAAAAGACCGATACCGATCCGTTACCAACGCAGTTTTTAAAAAAAATCAAGTAGAATTTCTATAACTGTGTGTTGAACTGATAATAACTATTTTGTGTGTTAAACACAATCTACTTAATACAGACAACTTCCTTATAAAGAAAAACAACAACAACAAAAAATATGATCATAAACTATGACAAAAATTATATTATAAACTAGATTAGTGGGTAACTCAGTAAAATTTAGTCTAGAAAAACAATAATTTTATAAAATCAGAACATTTAGTGAAAAAATATATATATTTAGTGGGGAACAAATAAGAGACAATAAGTGTAGCACTAAATCTGGTAAAACGTTACACATTGATCTTTGTATTGTTGTAAAATACATTCATGAAAAACAAGATAAAAATCAAAAAAGATCAATTATTTTATAGTCTACTATAAAATTAAGAAAATATAGCACAAATGTATAGCACAGCTGTTTAATGAGGCAGCAACATATGATAGATAGGGCAGAACAAAACAAAAAATACTATTAATAATCTTTCAAAAGTATTATGATATGATTATGAAAGACTCCAATAGAGTGCTGCACACAGCGCTTATGCGCATCCCGGACGCTGAATGATGTGCTTGAGGCAACACGAGTCACAGCGCGCAGCTCTTCGAGGACGCAGTGAAAAGTTCAAAGGAAATACATATCGATGCATAGTGTATTATACAGTATCTATCTATGCAATAGTTTATTGAGCCTTTTCTTTTAACCGTTTTAAATTTCAGTTACTGTGCGCGTGAAGAACAATGATAGTGCTCTCCAGTGTTGTGATCTAGACACGCGGTAAAGGAACATGATTGAGGTAACGTTACTACAGCAAGATAGTCAATTTATACGAAACCACAGAGCTTTATCTACAGATCAAGTATAATAATATTAACATTTAATTATCTTGGAGAGTTCATCGTTGCCGAACGCGACGCGCTGTGCTGTTTGAATGCTGAATGACTGACGACGCACTGTTTGAACGCTGAATGTAGAATTACTGACAGCCGCAGCTGAGGGAAAAGTTTACGTGAACTTGAATTTAATGACTTAAATATTAATTTCTATCTCACATTATACTATAGTATGGCTTCATATAGGCCTATATTATACACCCGGCGAATTTCGCCGAAAGGTGAGTAATTTTCATGTCTGAAATTTATTCCTCAAATTTTTTTTTACAAATTCTGCGTTATACAGTAAATTCCGTTTTTATGACTGGATATCGTCAGCATTTTAGGGGGGGCGGGGGGTCGTTTTAGGGGAAACACTGCTGTGTGTATAACGCTTAGGTTCAACAAAGATTAAGATTAGGAA
Source organism: Tiaroga cobitis (assembly GCA_030578255.1). NCBI lineage: Eukaryota > Metazoa > Chordata > Actinopteri > Cypriniformes > Leuciscidae > Tiaroga > Tiaroga cobitis. The sequence goes on along the minus strand of CM060606.1, from coordinate 25,950,786 downwards.
TATAGCACACATGGTTAATTAGAATGATCCAAACAGACAGCCACAGTGCGAAACAGCACGCTAATATGAGACACTAACTATACAACTGAAAAGTGCACAAGGAGGAATGGCTGAGTCATGTTGCTATATGGTTGGCATGGCTAGGCAGTTGCTAGTGTGATACCTAAACGCCTAAAAGTAAAAAGAGACCTCCCTCAAAGCTTTATGAAGTTGTTGTTTTGATATATGGCATGTTGAGTGAATTTGGTTACAAACACACTTGGTTAGGGGCTTACCTCATGTGACACTTCTTTTGACAGAAAATGCACTAACCATAAACCAGCAAACTGATTATGTCTAAACATATACTGTACACAGCCCCTGCTATGTTTATGACACGCAAAAGAGTTCAGTGCAAAGACATATTAGGCACATAATACATACAATGCTCCTCGCTTTCAGGTGGAGTTTATAACCACAAGATAAAAATCCCCCATAAACTTGCAATGAAAAGGAGCCCCACATATCCCAGAACTAACATTGTAGTGGAGAGTTTTGTGAAACCGAATTTTCAGAAATCGATTTTTAATACACATTTCAGAAATTGTTTCAATTTAAATGTAACTGCTTATTTACATGGTGTGGTCAGCGATGTCTTAAAGGGATAGTTCACCCAAAAATGAATATTAGCGCATGATTTACTCACCCTGAAGCCATCCTAGGTGTATATGACATTCTTCTTTCAGACGAATACAATCGGAGTTATATTAAAAAATGTTCTGGCTCTACCAAGCTTTATAATGGGAGTGAATGGGTAAATTTTTTGGGAAATCCATCAAAGCACATCCATCCATAAAACTGCTCCACACGGCTCTGACGGGTTAATAAAGGCCTTCTGTAGTGAAGCGATGTGTTCGTGTAAGAAAAATATCCATATTTAAAACTTTAGTGACTACAATAACTAGCTTCCAGGAGATGGATGGGTTTGATTGATTACATTAAAGTCCCTGTAAAGTCAATATTAAGTATGTGTTCTGAGTATGTCACACCACAGAAAAATGTGTTATTAGCCATCCAGCCAAATTTGAACGATAAAAAAAGCCGGCAAGTACATTAAATAAGCTATCAAAATCTTGAAAAAATGAGCATTATTCTCTGCTCTCAAACGCTGGGGGCGTGTCCGCTGGCTGCGCTGAAACCACGCCCACTAGCGGGAAAGCTGTCGACGGCGATATTAGGTGATACCAGGGGCGTAGAATTTAGTAGGGACGCTAGGGACGTGTCCCTACCAATATCCAGTGACACTGATATATCCGTGGCAATAATTTCGATCAAAACTTAATATATATTTATACATTGATGTCCCCGTCCCCACCAATTTCAAAATCAAACCTACGCCACTGGGTGATACTGCTTTCGGGACGGGAGGATGAACGCTGGCGGGGGATAGTCGTTTCGGCCCCGTTCACCAGTAACAGCGGATTATCAGTGAATCCCAGTTGTCTCTGAGGAAAGTTTATAAAACGATCCTGTGTAAAATGATCACTACAGAGGCGGGTGTTGTTGGCGGTGATCCTCAGCTCTCCATCAAGGTTGGCTCTTCACAAAATTAATCCACCTCTTCTTGATGTGATCGTTTTTAGGAAATTTAAATAAAGACACCGATCTGTTTTGTACATGATCGCATCCAGGTAGTAGCCTATATGCATTTCTGTGTCGAAGGCTTAGCTAGCTAGCAAACAGTAGGCTGTAGTAACTAATAGTACTGACAGTAACTCGCGTTTGAGCGGCGAATGCGAATGGGGTCGGGAGAGATCAGCCTCAGTGGCCTCGGTGTGTCATCAAGTAGGGGCGTGTCCACGAGCTCATGGGCTCCAGTGCGTCATCGAGCCCTGTTTTAGCCCCGCCCAAAAAATCCGTAAAATAGCAATGGTGAAAAACTGTTTAACGGTCTAACTCCGCATTTCAGTACTTCACAGTTCACAGTCTTTGTAATATGTTTTAGCAATACATAACATTTATAATGTGTTTAGAATTTTTTTGTAGAATTGCCTTTACAGGGACTTTAAGACATAACTGACCGTGTTTACATTCATTTTGAGGTTCAAGTGCATTTAACCTGCTTGTGATTGCCCTTGTATTTCAGCTACGAAACTTGATGTGAGTTTATATACTATATACTTCACTGTTTTGTGTGCGTGTTTGGGTGTAATTGGCAGCAAACAGAATACGGCTGTCTGTAGGGCACACAAGCCATCCCGCAAATGCAAAAAAGGAGAGCTCAGAATCGATTCAGAGTTGCTAAAGAGAGTATTACATTGCATTAGAGAATTGATTTTTCTCTCTATCTCTATACTCAACACTAGACAGCTTTCACTGATGCCTGTAGGCCCTTATAATTACTCATTAAACTCATTGACTGACAGATTGGCTTTCTGACACCATGAGTGTCATGCTTTCTAACTGGCTTAAATCCACTTTTTTTCTTCTGTTGCAATTATTCTACTTATAGTACATATAAAATACAGAAGTTTATACCAGTAGTCCCATATTCATAATTGTGACCACACAGTCTGTTTACAATGTCTACCAATGTTCTTTTAAAAACATTTACAAATCTTACCAACCCCAAATTTTAGAACAGTAGTGTGCGTGTGTGTGTGTGTGTGTGTGTGCGTGTATGTGTGTGTGCGTGTATAGAGAGAGAAAGAGAGAGTATCTTATTAGAATTATTCTAATAATATAATAACAAGATATATGATAGGCCTATAAATATAATGCAATAGTAAAATACAAGTATCAGATTGGGACTCAGACTCTCACAAGTAAGCACATAGGCTACAACATATTTAATTTCACCATGTTTTGAATTTTGGTGCTGGTCTCTCCCTGGGTCCCATGACCCTTTGCGTAAATAATAGGAGTGACTTATGTTGTAGCCTATGTGCTTACTTGTGAGAGTCTGAAGTCACTCCCATAATTTATCCAACAACTGTAAACAATCAGTGACTACCAATAAACTTTGATTCACTCTATGAATGTAATAATCATTTGCAAAAACTGGGTACAATGAGGTGACATTATTCATTTTACATTTATTATTATCCTGCTTTAGAAATATTTCAGTAAACACACACATACACACACACACACACACACACATACAACTGTAACCGGTAAACTACTTAGAAACTCAATGGTTGCTCATTTCCGCATAGTATAGAGCCCTGGGCACGACATCTTAGCTATTACCGGTATTTAAGAATTGTTTCCACTACATGAACAGGTGCATCAGAAGGAAATATAATCAGAAGGAATAGAACACAGACGACTGAAAAAAGTTGTCACATATTATTCTTGAGATAATGTCACCTTAAAATACCAAACATTAAAAGATTTTCCTGATAAAAATAAAATAAAATGTATGACTTGTTATTTTAAATGATTTGTTTCAGTCATTCGCCAAAACCGAAGTACCACCCCTATTTTAAAACTGAAGTGCCACCCCTATTTTAAAATACAGTATGCTTGTTTGGATAAAAGGTGGATACAATTATTATAGTGCAAGGCATGCCTAACATCTCCTTTTGTGTTCTTTGGAAAAAAAGTCTAGCTGGTTTGGATCAATAGTAAGTAAATTATGACAGAACTGTACGTTTTAGCCTATATTAGGACTTCCACAACCATCTTAAGGAGAGAAAGGAAACACATGACTGCACCGCAATTTTTTTAAACAATATTTCACATGACTTCCAAGTTCTGATGCAACACAACAGGGAGATTTCTAGTCAGCTCTGTGGAGGTTTGTTACATCTCTTTGTATAGACCTACCACCTGCATTCAAAATGCATTGCAAAATCATTTCACTCAGGGGATTTCCCTCTGACACATGTGACTAATTTATCTGAAAGAGAATGCCCTTTTTTTTCACGAAACATACTTCCAACAGCAGAGGTTAAATGTCAACCCTTGTTGTGTAAGCTGATGGTTTAAATCCATTCATCACTGTAAGCTGCAGGATATGTGGTGGAACACTGAAGCCATGCAGGGCTATAACATGTTTTGAAATAGCAACAGCTTTATCTTCAGTTAAATTCAAAATGGCAAATAATTAGACTGGAGTAATTTCTTCAATTTGACATGTCAGACCAAAAAAGAGCAACCATTCAATAAATGTGTTGATAGGGGATTTAGTGGCATCTATGAGCAAGAGGAAAATTAAAGGTGGGGGTACATCTTTTCCCATCTTCCCCTACATATTATATTCACTTCCTGATATTGTCAAAACCCCGTTTCTCTCTCAAAGTGGTTTTGAGAAAGTCTATGAAAATATGCCTTTATCACACAATACATCTTTTCAAATCAGTATGTTAGTAGCACAACCACTTCTCAAGAAATCTCAGAAACAATTCTCAGAAATCACATGCCAGTTTTAACATTGACACCTCACCTTATCAAACTATCACTGCAGCCAGTCACATCAACAAACATGACACAACTTGTCGTTTCAACCACAGGAAATGACTGTCTAACGTTCTCCTTGTCCAACAATAACAAGGCATCATACAACAGGCAAATGCAAAAACTGGTTAGTTGTGTGATTTGCATAAAGTAAAGAAATTACATTATGCACTTGAACAGATTATAGCACATTGAACAGTAGCCTACAGTATATAAACTATGGGCAAAAATTACAGGAAGTTAATGATCTACTGCCAGCTTTCTTCATACGAGTGTATGGGTGTGTGTGGTCCAAGTGTTTACTACAATTTCCAGAATTTTGGATCTTCTGGGGACATTTTTGGTCCCCACGAAGAAAACAGCAAGGTTTTCAGTGAGGTTGGTATTTCGGGGTAGGGGATAAAATATACAGTACAGTAATTGTTTTTACAGTATAAAAACAATTATGTTTATGGCAAGTTGCCATAAAACATGGAAACCCAACGTGTCTGTGTGTGGTGTGTGTACTTCAGCAGACAGGGGCGTCACTTTTTAGATTTCTAAAAACTTATGCCCAGCCCCCCTACAAAATTGTGATTAACTGTACATTAATTCGTTATCGCTTCAGTCCCCTTTAAAACATATGAAACCGGCAGCAGGTTTCGGCTTCGCCCCGTCTTTTTATAATCATTCCGTTCTTCAATCCGCAGCGGCACCGAGCAGAGTGCACTTCAGAAACAGAGGACAGGGTGTGTGTGTTCACCTGAGCCTCATTGGTCTGTCACTGCTCGTCAATGTCAGAATATTTGAGATGACCAATCAAATTCACGTGTGTGAAAAAAAAATATATTCACAAAAAGCAGTTTAAATGCGCAAAATAAAATTATATACTCATAAAATACATTTCACAAATACAAAACACAATTCGTAGATATACAACTGTGCACAAAAACCTTTGAATGTTTCAAATGTATGAGTTTATCCTTGAATCATCATTCACGTGTGAATCGCCTTGGATTTGTGTGTGTGTTTTTGAGACCTTCCTGGCAGCACTCTCCTCCTACACAGAGCAGTCGTACTCTTTATCCAATCAGATTTAAGCTTATCAATCGACCAATCAGTATCACGTGAGGGCGGGCCTACCTGCATGTCATGTCATCAACTTACGACCAGTTCATGGCTGAGCAGAGGTATGTGCACTGCAGTTGATCGGTTCATTTCTGTGTGTTTACTGCACATTTTAGAGGGGCAATAATCATGCTGTCTAATCAGCATCTTGATATGCCACACCTGTGAGGTGGATGGATTATCTCGGCAAAAGAGAAGTGCTCACTAACACAAATTTAGACAGATTTGTGAGCAATATTTGAGAGAAATAGGCCTTTTGTGTACATAGAAAAAGTCTTAGATCTTTAAGTTCAGCTCATGAAAAATGGGTGCAAAAACAAAAGTGTTGTGTTTATAATTTTGTTCAGTGTATAAACTTTACTGAATGTAGATAGTTATTGCACAGTATTTGAAAAGGGTAGGGATTTAATTATAATATTAGGTCAATGTACATGAGTGAGTCGTCGCTAGAAAAGGAAGTCGCCGTCTGAGGGGAGTAAGACTAACAGTGTTGAGTTATATAACAATAATTTGTTTTCTGTCTATAAATTCATCCAATTGTGGGAAGTTCCACACCGTTCCGTGAAGGGACATGTGAGCAGTGTGTCATCAGTTCAGCACTCGACTCTCCATGACAGACTCAGCCAGAAAAGGGGATCCCCAGAGTAGCCTACAAGTCTGTTTCAAAAAGGGCAAAGTCCAGCCGGTGTGGTGAAGTAATGAGCCCCAGCTTAGGACCCCAGTAGTATGCCTGATCTAAAGCTGTTCTTGCGATTCTTAAAGTCCCTGTAAAGGCAATTCTACAAAAAAATTCTAAACACATTATAAATGTTATGTATTGCTAAAACATATTACAAAGACTGTGAACTGTGAAGTACTGAAATGCGGAGTTAGACCGTTAAACAGTTTTTCACCATTGCTATTTTACGGATTTTTTGGGCGGGGCTAAAACAGGGCTCGATGACGCACTGGAGCCCATGAGCTCGTGGACACGCCCCTACTTGATGACACACCGAGGCCACTGAGGCTGATCTCTCCCGACCCCATTCGCATTCGCCGCTCAAACGCGAGTTACTGTCAGTACTATTAGTTACTACAGCCTACTGTTTGCTAGCTAGCTAAGCCTTCGACACGGAAATGCATATAGGCTACTACCTGGATGCGATCATGTACAAAACAGATCGGTGTCTTTATTTAAATTTCCTAAAAACGATCACATCAAGAAGAGGTGGATTAATTTTATGTAGAGCCAACCTTGAAGAAGAGATGAGGATCACCGCCAACAACACCCACCTCTGTAGTGATCATTTTACACAGGATCGTTTTATAAACTTTCCTCAGAGACAACTGGGATTCACTGATAATCCGCTGTTACTGGTGAACGGGGCCGAAACGACTATCCCCCGCCAGCGTTCATCCTCCCGTCCCGAAAGCAGTATCACCTAATATCGCCGTCGACAGCTTTCCTGCTAGTGGGCGTGGTTTCAGGGCAGCCAGTGGACACGCCCCCAGCGTTTGAGAGCAGAGAATAATGCTCATTTTTTCAAGATTTTGATAGCTTATTTTATGTACTTGCCTGCTTTTTTTATCGTTCAAATTTGGCTGGATGGCTAATAACACATTTTTCTGTGGTGTGACATACTCAGAACACATACTTAATTTTGACTTTACAGGGACTTTAAGGACAGGACAAAAAATCTGATATGTTAAAACAGATCTGTGTTTAGAGTGAATGCAGCTTATTTAACTTGTCGCTGTTTATGATGTCATCAGTAATTATCAAAAAAAGTCCATAACTGTGCTTGTCTGGAAAACTTCCAGATTGGCTACTTAAAGCACTCTTTTATTTAAAAAAAGTACATAATTATATATGTAATTTAATAATGCACAAATAAATGTGATGTTTACAGTTGCTGAAATCATTAAGTAATAAACAAAAATGTCGATCAAGAATTATTTTGGAATTAGATTGTGTGATTCCCAGAATCAGAATCGGATCAGATCATGAGGTGCCTAAAGTTTCCCACTCCTAGTGCACACACAGTATTAACGTATCTGTGAGCCGAAGCGGGCCGTACCGTACCATGCGGTGGTAAAGCGCCATTACAGTGTAGCAGAGGGACAAACATGCTGTAAACTGGGGTTTGATTTCTGAATAATGTTGGTCTGGTTTCAACCAAGAAAGAGCAAAGTATATCAGGATTTGGTTTGGGTGAAAATTAATTTAGTCATGGCACAAAAAAAAACTCTCAGATAAAAGGATTAGCCCATTTGTGCTGTTGCTTTATTTTAGTATTTAGGAGATGCGTCTAAACAGTTGAAATCGTCCCGGGTTACGTATGTAACCCTAGTTCTCCGAAGGGACGGACGCTGCGTGTAATCGCAGTGGGAACGCCCTCAGCGTGACGCGTCTGAAGCATGAATGAAATCAGTCAATGGAGAGAATGAGCGTACGGCGAGTGACGTCATCGACCAGGAAGCTATAAATATCCCCTGAGCACACCAGCCGCCAGCTTAAAGTACCGAAGCAAGCGACCCAAGGGGATGCCGGGAGAATGGGAGGACACGCAGCGTCCGTCCCTTCGGGGAACTAGGGTTACATACGTAACCTGGGACGTTCCCCTTCAGGTACTACCGCTGCGTGTAATCGCAGTGGGAACGCAATACCCACATCCCCATACGTCCAAATTCCCGTCATGTGTCATTAGGAGACACAAGCCGACGAGAGAACCTGAGCCCCGGGAGTGGAGCTAAGGTCAAGAGAATAAAATCTGACGAAAGTGTGCGGTGAGGACCAGCCTGCCGCATCACAAACGTCCTGAAGAGAAGCTCCTGAAAGAAGAGCTGTAGAGGCAGCCATACTCCTGGTGGAATGAGCCCTTACAGCCAAAGGTGAAGGCTGATGGGCCGAACCGTAAGCAAGCGAGATGGCCTCGACCACCCACTTGCTCATCCTTTGCTTAGATGCCGGACACCCCTTCTTAGGTGACCCAAAACAGACAAACAATTGTTCTGATTTCCTCCACAGGGCAGCTCTGTGGACATACGCATCTAAAGCCCTAACGGGACACAGCAAATTAAGTTTCTCCTGGTCTGAGGTCAAAAAAGGCGGAGGACAGAAAGCCTGCAGTACTATAGGTCTAACCGAAGTGGTTGGTACCTTAGGAACATACCCTGGTCTCGGACAGAGAAAAGCCTTTACCATACCAGGAGCAAATTCCAGGCACGAGGGAGCCACCGAAAGTGCTTGAATATCTCCAATTCTTTTTAGAGATGAGATAGCAAGAAGAAGGATAGTCTTTAGAGTAGGAAACTTTTCCGAAACTTCCTCGATGGGCTCGAAAGGAGCAAGGGATAGACCTTCTAAGACGATGGCCAGATCCCAAGCTGGTACCCTCGTGCGAACTGCAGGCCTCAGCCTCAAGGTGCCACGAAGGAAGCGAGATATAAGTGGGTGTTTCCCGAGGGAACCTCCACTTGAAGGGGCGTGGTAAGCAGCTAAGGCTGAGGCCTGTGGAGAGACGGTCCTGCAGGAAATCCAGCACTGTACCAACCGGGCAGTTAACTGGGTCCTGCTGGCGCTCTCCACACCAAGAGGTGAAAAGTTTCCACCTCGCGGCATATAACTTCCTCGTGGCGGGAGCTCTGGATTGGAGGATGATCTCAACGACCTCAGTCGAGAGACCAGAACCTATGAGCTGGGCCCCCTCAGAGGCCAAGCCCACAGCCTCCATAGTTCTGGGCGGGGGTGAAGGATCGACCCACTCGCCTGAGAGAGTAGAACTCTCCTGATCGGTATCTCTAGGGGAGAGCCGTCCAGGAGAGACACTAGGTCCGCAAACCATACTCGGGCCGGCCAGAACAGGGCTATTAGCAGAAGACTGAGCCCGTCCCGGCGAACCCTCTCCAGAACTCCCGGGAGCAGAGCGATCGGGGGAAAAGCGTACTAACGTGACCTCGGCCACGGATGTACCATCGCATCCAACCCCAGTGGGGCTGGCTGGCTGAGAGAGAACCACAGTGGACAGTGTGATGTCTCTCGGGACGCAAATAGGTCTACCTCGGCACGACCGAAATGTCCCCATAGGAGCTCCACCACCTCGGGGTGAAGACTCCATTCCCCGGGCCTCGGCCCCTGCCTCGACAGGATGTCTGCCCCCTGATTCAAATATCCCGGGAGATAAATAGCTCTGAGAGAGAGAATTTCCCCTGGGACCATAGAAGGATCTGACGTGCCAGCTTGTAAAGCGGGCGAGAACGCAGACCCCCCTGATGGTTGATATGAGACCACCGATGTGTTGTCTGTCCGGACAAGAACATGGTGGCCTCGTAGGTCTGGGAGGAAATGTTTCAGGGCCTGAAACACTGCCAGCATCTCTAGACAATTTATGTGCCATAGACGGTGATGGTCCTCCCACAGACCCCGAGCTGGGCGACCACTCATGATCGCCCCCAACCCGTGAGAGAGGCATCTGTCGTTAGCATAACCCGACGACAAGGAGCTCCCAACACAGGGCCTTGGGACAGAAACCAAGGATCTTTCCACATGATCGGGGCGCGATGACACCGTCGTGAACTCACGATCATGTGAAGCGGATTTCCCCTCGGGGAGAATCCCTTGGTTCTGAGTCACCACTGTAACGGTCTCATGTGCAAGAGGCCAAAAGGTATCACATTGGACGCAGCTGCCATGAGACCTAACAGTCTCTGGAACTGTTTTACAGTGGATGACTGGCCTAGCTTGACCTGATCTACTGTGGCGAGAATCAAAGCAATACGAGCAGGTGACAATCGTGCCTGCATCGTCGTTGAATCCCACACTACACCTAGAAAAGTGGTTCTCTGTAATGGAGAAAGAACACTCTTTTTGGCGTTGAGCATCAGCCCCAGTCTCTTGATATGAGCAAGAACGACATCTCGGTGCCGAACCGCCTGTTGTTCCGATTGAGCTAAAATCAAGCAATCGTCTATATAATTCAGAATGTGGATGCCCTGTAACCTCAGCGGGGCTATAGCAGCATCCATACACTTCGTGAATGTTCGGGGTGACAGTGCTAGGCCGAACGGAAGAACCCGATATTGGTACGCTTCGCCCCCGAAAGCAAACCTCAGGAACTTCCTGTGTTGAGGGAGGATAGATACATGGAAGTAAGCGTCCTTTAGATCTATCGTGACAAACCAGTCCTCGGATCTGATTTGAACATCCCGAGTGACAGACACAGCGCCCTGTAACGTACTGGCAGGGAACAGCTGGTCTGGGCACTCCACAACCCTCCTCGGAGGGGGCGAGCTTCCCTCTGGAAATCGCTCGCCGAGTCTCTCTACGCCCTGTGAAGGCAGGGTTAGTAGAGCAGACCCCTGAGGGCATCGGAAAAGACAGGGCACCGTGTTTTTGTGCAGTGAACTCAAGTCTTTCACGATGGGGACCACCCTCGGAGTTCTGACGTTCAGCACGTCAGGATTTTTTTATTTTATTTTTTCTCAACGCGGCCTTCTTGGCGATAATGACTGTCCTCATATCAGCCCTACCGCGAGAAGGTTGCGCCGGAATTTAACGATGAAGTACCGGCTGTAGTATCCTAACTCCCTGCTGGGTGGAGGAACCCGCTCTAAGGCTCCTTTCAGCAGGAGAGTTTTTACCTCCTGTTCTAATACCAGAGCCTGCTCGGGGCCCACCACTGTGGGAAGAACCCCTCTGAACCGAGGTGGACGCGTTCTGAACTGAATAGCGTACCCGTTCTCTATAGTATTCAGGCCACTGAGAAACATTGGGGAGAATTTTCCATACCGCCAGGAACTCTACTAAGGGAACCAGCCTCTCGAGGTTGGCCTCTGGATGAACATCCCGAGTGACAGACACAGCGCCCTGTAACACACTGGCAGGGAACAGCTGGTCTGGGCACTCCACAACCCTCCTCGGAGGGGGCGAGCGTCCCTCGGGAAATCGCTCACCGAGTCTCTCTACGCCCTGTGAAGGCAGGGTTATTAGAGCAGACCCCTGAGGGCATCGGGAAAGACAAGGCACCGTGTTTTTGTGCAGTGAACTCAAGTCTTTCACGATGGTTCCTCAGAGTCCTGACGTTCAGCACGTCAGGATTTTTTCGACGCGGCCTTCTTGGTGATAATGACTGTCATAGCTGACGAGCGTCTCCTCTGCCTTCGGCATCGTTACATAACCAGCAGATTTAGCACCAACAATGTTATTATTTTTTCATAAGCATTGGACTGATTTGTGTAAATTCTGCTTGAGACCGGTCTAACCCAGGTCTTTGAAACCTCAGCATGAAGATCTGGGAAGAACATTAAGCACGGGCGAGAAGGTTGAGGTCGTGCAGACAGAAATCTATCATCTAGTTTGCTTTTAATTCTAGAATCCTGTCTATCAGCTGACCACTCGATACTGTTTTTTTTTTTTTTTTTTTAGCTTTTCAACAGCCCGAGATAACACATCCATCAAACCTTCTTCATTTGCAGTATAATGTGATAAACTAGTCTCTGATGCAAAACTTTCGACATCCAGCTCCTCAGAACTGGATAATCTCAATTCAACATCACCATGTGCCTTCACCCGGGCAGAAGTAACCGCCGCAGCGCGTGCTTCCAAAGCCGGGTGAGAGGCACTGGATCCCGCCGGAGAAAGCCGAGATAGGGCGGGGCCCGTCTCAACGTCGCCGGTGAGATCCATCTGCGAACCCCAAGACAAGCGCCCCCGCTCTGCCTCAACAGAAGCGGGACCCGAGCCTTGGTAAGCTCGCAGCAAACCATTCTCCTCGAAGAGCGATCGCCGCGAGCGCAGAGTTCTCAGAGGAAAGCGCTCGCAATGCTCACAATCGACTCCCTCGAGAGCTGACTGGGCATGCTGCACTCCAAACAAGCCACACATAGCTCGTGTGAATCCCCACCCGTGATGTATCGAGCACAGGGGGGAACACACTTCTTATACTGCTCGCTCATATTGTTTTTTTTATATATAATATATATATAGTGATAAACTCCTGACAGAACAGACAAACACAATCGACAGATTCAGACACACCTCAGAGCTTGCTGAAGTACAAAAAGCTGGCGGCTGCTGTGCTCAGGGGATATTTAAAGCTTCCTGGTCGATGACGTCACTCGCCGTACGCTCATTCTCTCCATTGACTGATTTTATTCATGCTTCAGACGCGTCACGCTGAGGGCGTTCCCACTGCGATTACACGCAGCGGTAGTCCCTGAAGGGGAACTGGTTACCGTGAGTCAGTTGTTGACAGTTGTGGAGATGCTCTTTATGAAATGCAGGTATAATGTAAACACCCAAGCTGTAATTGAGCTTTTTTAGCCTGTGTCATCTGCTGATAGTACACAAATGTTTCTATGTGTTTGTCCTGTACATGTCAATGTCAATGAGTAATGAGAATCTGGCTCTCTTTAGACCAGTGGGTTTCAAATGGATCTGGGGACCCCCTAGGAGGCCGCTTGAGGGTCTGTGGAAAATTTCAGAGTGAAAGAGTTAATAAAATTCTTATTTGGAATCAAAATGACATTAGGACCATCTGTTGTCTTGCAATGCACAGGAAATAGACTGAATGATGGACAATTTCTCTTTAATATTTTGTGACATCTAAAGTCATGAGGAAACTAACTTTTTGGGGCTTTTTAATAATTGATATACTTTCTATGTAATTTTTAGCCATCTGATTGATTAAACTGAACTATAGGACTATGCTTGGTTGCAGGGCTCTGGCAAGAGAAATGAGCTACAGTATTGCACATGGGTCCTGTTGTGGGAAGATATTGTGAAGTGAGTTGGCATTTATCTACAAAAGAAAACAACTTGCAGTTTGATTCTTCGTTTTAGAAATTCCGCCAGATTTGCACTAAGCTTTTTTTAACACGTGAATCTTGATTTCAATTATCCTGATGTGAACTGTAATAATGGCTGGTTAACCCTGTTTAACACATAGTAATATCAGAACAAATATTTAGATATTTTATTTTCCTTAATACGTGCAGCACCGAGTAGTATTTCATTGTATTTCAGTCGATATCAGCACTCCAACATCATTTTCTGAAGGTAAGGTCAATCAACTACTTATGCTATAGCACTAAATTAATTGTGTCAAGCTGCTACAGTGGAAGTGTTCAAGTAAAGAGTTACTGTAACTGTATACTCAGTTGCACATTTTCTGTTGGCAAACATTGGCATTTTAGGCAAACAAACTAGCATCCTGTTTCAGAAGGCCGAACGTTATGAAATGCACAAACATGTTTATTTTAAAATGTTTATGGCCAGATTTTTTTTTTTAATAACTTACCATAGACATTCATTTTCATAGGGATTTTATTTATTGAAAATTATTTAATAAAGGTGAAAATCAGAGGGGAAAAAGGCAAGGTTTGACTTTATCTTTTGAGGCAATGAACTACAAATTCTATAAAGCATATTTTTTTCCATTATGAAAGATAAAAAAACAGTACTGTGCTACAATTTCAGGAAGTACTGGCTATAACTAGAGGGCAATGATAATCATCAAGACATTCTTCTCTGCAAATTCATAACATATACATATAGATAATTTCTTGAGTTGAGAAGATGCTGTATTCATTTAAACAAGTAACAACCAGTTATTTGTTTACCCTTACACTGCAAACAAGCAGTCTCTCCAAATTGTGTGTGGCACTATGGGGGGGGCTAACAGTTTATGGGATCCGATGGTGTTACGAGGTTTAGGTTAGCTCTTTTTAATTCACACTAAAACTCACACTACACTCACATGTAGCTTCTTCAGAAGCATATTCAGAATTTAATTTCTTTGGAAAAAAAAGGGGAATTTTATTTCTGGATTCTGAATGCTACTTCATGTTCTCCACAGGGACTGCAGAGACTGTTTTATTACAAGTATGTGTTGTGCATATTTCGATAGATGGTAACCATTTAAACATTTTAAAGGAATAATTTTTGTCTCTGCATGTCGTCATTTAACCTTTGATTTGGTCTTAATTGTTACACATTAAGCAATTTGTCTAAAAATGCATTCTTTTTTCACACTTCTCTGTTGTGTTTTTATGTTTGTTTGTTGTTCTTTTTTTCCCAGTGGGTTTTTCCCAACTGGAGCATTGGAGTGAGTGTGTTTGTGATTCTGCTGCGTCTGTGATTTTCACAGTTCTTCTAACAAAGTTGTGAAGATTTATACAGTACATACTGTATATTGTGCCCATTTGTTTTTATAAGGCATGAACAAGCTAAACACATGGATCCTTCGGGTGAGAAATTAAACCTGTCTCTGTGGTCATTAAAAATCCAAGAGCAGATTTGCTCCAGAGTTCTGCCCGTCCAGTTGCCACTGCCCCCACCAGCTCACTGTGTCGCAGCCGTGACTCAGCCTGGTCTACTGCCTCTTGGGCCTCCCACTTCCTGCCGGATCTGACCTCTATGCCTTCCGAAGAGACCTTGATGTCACTGGAGTCTCTGTACAGTAGCACCTCTCTTGATCGGGTTACCATAAACTCTTCCTTCAAACTGCTGAAGGGCAGTTTTTTCTTCCTCCTGTACAAGGCGATGTCACTGAGGTCACTGAGGCACCCATAACAGCTGGGTGACAACTCCTGTATGCTCGACGCATCCTGGCATCTTTGGGACTCCCCCCTTCTGCACAGAGGTGTTGATGTATGTGTTCCTCAGAAGGAACTCTGTCAGGTGTCGGGCAAGAATACTAAAGAAAATTTTGCTCTCAACACTGAGGAGCGAGATGACTCTGAACTGCTCGATGGTGCTTGAGCTCTCCTCCTTCGGGATCCAGACGCCCTCTGCGTGTCGTCACTGCTGCGCCACCTTCCCCCTCCTCCAGATGACCTTGATTAATTTCCATAACCTCTTCAAGAGTCTGGGGCACCACTTATAGACGATGTATGGCACTCCACTCAGGCCTGGTGCTGAACTGGTTCTAGCAGCCTTGACGACTTCAACTTCCTTCAAAGTTGGCTCCCTAGTGTTAAATGCCGAGGTGTGTTCCGGCGGAGTTATCAACGTTTTACATGGCCTGAGAACTTTGTCTTTTGCGCTGTCACTGTAGGTGATGCTGAGGTACTTGTTAACCTCTTCTTTAGTGCACACAAGATGGCCACTTCTTTTCTGCCCGAGGATCTTCTTCATAAATCCAAACGGGTTAGAAATGAAGGCGACACGTTTCCTGGCTCTGTCCTAGCCCCTCCTTCTATGCCACTCAGCTCGCCTGAGGCTGGTTAGTCTTTTCCTCAGGAAACTCCATTCTGCCAGACCAGCCTTTTCCTCCTCCCTTGCCCTCTTAAACTGCCGTCCGAGCAGTCTAAGCTCACTCCTTAGCTGGCTGATCTTCACTTCCCGTTGGTTTGGCTCTGCCACACATCTGGTCAACTGTTGTTCCTTAATGCCGAACCTTTCAGCTCCGATGCTGATGATCACTACTGACAGAGCCCGCAACTTCTGGTCTGCATCCCCCCTCGCAGTAGCTTCAAGGACTTAGTCCAGGTCCCCATTGAACTGGAGCCACTCTCTCTCCTGGTTGGCAGCAGGCCACTTGACCCGGCGGTGTTTGGAATGTCTGATTTGGGTTGGGGCTTGTGGGGCTTGGAGGTTCTGGGCGCTGTGGGGTGACTCGCGCCGGGCTCCTCCTGCGTCTAACCAGGTACTGGACCTGTGAGTTGCAACACCTGCTAAAGCAAGAATTACAACTGCTCACTGATCTATAATAATATATTATTATTTGCTCTTATGACTAGCTACTAGCACATTAATAAGAGTGGAAGTCTGACTGAAAGTGGCATTAGAACATCACTCGCACACCTCTTTTCCCTCTTCTCTGCCTCTGGGAGAGAATGCAATTTTAATAGTATAGCTCCGTTCCCACCAACATCTGTTGTGGCCAATGTTGAGAATGTGTGTTAGGGAAGTACAGCAGGAAGAGTTATACTACAGCTTTGCTAAAGCCAAAGTTCCTCCTGAAATGAACTGTAAAATATACCATCTACTCTTTAATGGACACCATTTAAAGTTCTTGACTAATTCCTTCCACACCGATCAAATCATAGTAATATCAAGCAGGTCAAAACCGAGTAAATTCTTTGTTGTCCTATACAACATAAATCAATGTGCAAAGAGAGTGTTTTCAATTTCCAAATGTGTGACTCTAAGATGTCCCTCTATCCTGTCATTGAAGGCAAAAAGAAAATAAAAAAAAGGTTTTGCACATTAACCTAATGCATATTAGCCAGTTTTAGACATTTCTGGAAAATGCGGATGAAATATTGTAAGATCTGATTTTACCATTAACCAAATTACTGTGTAATGAACATTTTACAATATTTTGTTTTACCCAAATAGGCTTTTATGGACCTAATAGATATACCTTGACATAATCTGAGCATAAAAAGTGCAGTGCAGTTTTGTGTGCATTATGAAAACATGCAAGTTCATCATAGACATTGCAGAGGTTGTTGTTTTCTATAGTCAAAAAGTAATGTCATGCATTTAGTTTGCATTTGAAGTGAGCTGCATAACTTAAAAAAGACATATAGATATATAATTAACAAAAGATAATTAACCGGTTAAGAGCACACAGACGTGGCATTAGTTGCAACATCCGAGTAATTGAATGCACTATTGTCAAGTGAAATGTTAAATAAAATGCACACTATCTTACCATGATTTAGTGTCCATGTTCAGATAAGCGCAATCCACAGAACTCTTTCTCTGAAAAGTATAGTAATCCACTCTTCAGAAAAATAAAATATAGTTGTTTTTCTTCCCTTTGCTTGTTTGCAGTTCTGTGTTGTGTTGTTATGCGATAGAGTTGCGTCTGACTGGAATGCATTCCACACTTAAGCTTCAGCCCTGCCCTGGGAAAAAAAAGAAAAACTAAATCAGTGAATACCATTTGTCAAGGTGTGGGTTTGTCTTGTCATGTTTAGTGGTTCCCTGTCTGTCTATTAGTCATCCCAGGTGTTTCCCGTTAACCACGCCCCGTGTTATCCTGTCTAGCTCGTTTGTCCCTTGTATTTAAGCCCTGTGTTTCAGCCCTGTCTTTGTGAGTTTTTCACTTCCGTTGCCTACAACAGATCCTTGGCCTGTCATGGCAGGATTGGGTCCCGAACACAACCGTGCTGAAGCTCAGTAACAGCAGTGACATGTACACCATGTTCCGGAGGAGGCGACTCAGATGGATCAGCCATGTATGTCGTATGCCAGATGAATGTCTCCCAAAGTCTATCTTCCATGGGGAGTTAGCTGTGGGACACCGCCCTCGTGGCCGACCCAAGCTCCGCTTTAAGGATGTCGTCAAGCGGGACATGAATGTCTTTAACATCAACCCTGAACAATGGCATCACCTTGCGAAAGACCGGGCAGCTTGGCGGTCTGCGCTGACAGAAGGCACAACTTTGTCCTGCCATGCTTACACCAGCTTTTGCACAGAAAGACGGCATGCTAGACACTGTTCAGATCGGCGCTTGCGCTGTAAAAGGCCTTGATGATGGTTGTACTGCTCCTGAGTCCTGTTCCTGGTCTGAGTCTTTGTATTGATTTCAGTTTAATGAATACAGTGTGCTGCATGTGGATTCTGCTTCCTCCTCTTTTCTACCGCATCGTGACACCATTAGGGATGGGAATCGAGAACCGGTTCTTCTTCAGAACCGGTTCCCAGTGAACTGTTAGTATGCCTGCTTAACGATTCCACTTAAGCCTAGTTCACACTACAGGATTTTAAGCCCGATTTAAGCCCGATTTGCAAATCGTTGAGCTCGCCGACACGTCAGGGTGTTATGGATTAGCGGACGATGGACGCTTGCCAATCTGTTAGTATGAAAGAGCCAACAACGCATCAAAGACGCTCGAAGACGCCTCGCAGACGCGTCGCCGAGCCCAGAAAAATATCTAGCATGCTAGATATCCAGAGCTGTCGCACGACTCAACCTCAGTGATGTCATGGGCTACAGCCAATCAGAGCAAGGAATGAATGGGTTGCTCCAATCAGAGCAAGGCATGGGTCTTTGTCTTCTTCGCTGGGTATTAGCGCACGTGCTGTTTCGCGTCATTTCCGGTTCTTTTTATCGCGTGATTTTTCGTGACAAAATGTGGTTTGTAGACAAGATAGAATCGTTGGGTGACAGAGTTGTTGTCAACTCGTGTAGTGCGTTAGGCTACCTCCTGTTGCGGATCAATCACGTTGTGTCGTGTGGTGTGAACAGCTCAACAACTTGAACACTCCTGATTTCTAGTGGTGTCAACAATAATCGATTTGGCGATGCATCGTAATGCAGGAAATGTACGATTCAGCATCGATGCGGCAAAGTGCCATAATCGATTGTCACTGTTTATTTTCAGGCCTTGGACAATAAAGTTTTGAAGTTTCAATTACTTCCGGGGGCATAATAACAGGCGCCGCGTTCTCCTTTTTCCAAAGCGCTAGGGCGGTTGCGCCATAGACATAATAAATACATAGACGCCCTATTGGCCGCTTTGGAATGTTGCTGCGATACGTCAACGGGTCCGCCATTTTGCGGAGGGCAAGACTGCACTGAAATCTAATGCAAGTACAAGGTGAGCTGGGTTTTTTCTGGATAAAAACAAAAACTGTTTTTACATTTATCAACCGATTTCAGTGGTTTGAATGTGGTGTACAAAAAGTTCCATCTCTAGTTATTTAAAATCTCGATATAGACTTGTAAAATATTTTTTTTAATAAAGAATGGTCAAAGCTCAGGCTTGTCATGCATCTGGCTTTTTATTCTTGGATAAGAATGGTGAAGACCCCCATACTGAGATATAATTTAAGTGTTTTCTTATTGTGGAAAAAGCATTTTCTGTGATTGACCAGATTTTAGCAATAACAAAGATGACTGATGGATCCTTTATGATAATACATATGTTATGGTACAACTACAGTGGAGTGCAAATATATAACATTAAATGAGAAGTAATAGTAAATAGTTTAGTCAATAAAATAAACAAATAGTATACAGCAAATAAAATAGTAATGAATAGTATAATTATATAATATCATAAGTACAATAATACAATCATAAAAATATTGATAATAGCATATAGTTTATTAATAATACTATAATAATAGCAATAGAATAATAAATATCAATTACAGAATATACACAATAAAAAATAAGTTAAATAGTGACTTATATTTAATATTGAACTCTTTTTGTTAAATTTCAGTTTTATTGATAATTAAATAGCCATTATAACAGAAGTAGCTTCAGTCAAACATACAGCAGGATACAACGTTAAAATAGCCTAAATATAAAGTTATGAAACTTCACTTTGACCTCAGCCAAAACGATTTACCAGGGAACCATTTATAGATTAATGAGACCGTTAGATATTCACAAGACGAATTATATCTCACGTTTAAACCACTAGACTAGAGACATCCGAGCCAGCGGCAAACGTCAGAAGCACTGGCCGAGGTACGGCTGTTCCAGGCGGGGTGCAGAGCGCTGAGCGCCCGGTGAACGGATCTCACAACTCCGAAAACGTCAGATCAAATATTTAAATAGGCGCTATCTTTATAAACAAACCACATATTTGAGCTTTAAACAACTACATTGTCGACTGAAAAACTACACAAAAAAAAATGCTGGGTTGTTTCTGTAAACAAATTGTTGGGTTTATTGTGCTGGGTCAAAATGCTGGGTTGTTTGGGGCACTGTAAACACATTATTGGGTTGCTCATGCTGGGTCAAATGAGTTGTAAGGGGGTAATTCACAAATAAACAGCTGGTTGGGTTATTTTGACCCAGCAACTGGTTTATTCTTTGTGGAACTTTCTGGATTCTTCACTTCTGACTCGAGGAGGACGTCACTTGGAGCGGGCAGTGTTTTATGGTAAGTTAATATGAATGTTTACCAATATTTTTAACATTAATAATTTCACTGTTCAGCTCAGCATACAGTCTTTGATATGGAAGTGTGAGGGGTAACGTATTTATTCTGTAAAACATTAAATAGTAACAGCTAGCCGGTTAGATTTTTTTTTTACAAAATGCCGCGTTAGTTGTAGGCTAAACCAGCTATATCGACAGCAGCCTTAATGAAATAGGCAGTTTAAATTGTAATTTCATCACGTAAATATCGTATTTATTGTGGACGTTTAGTAATTAAAAGTGAGGAAAGCGTTTTGAATGAAACCGTATAGGCCTACACGCGCAGTAGGCTATGTTTTAGTCCCTAGGGGGCTCGCACGTAAAAAACTGCGGGGAAAAAGTATAGTGAGCTGTGTGTGAAAAGTCTGCTGGCACATTTAAGAAATTCTCGTCAGAAGAAGCTACGGGGTAAGTTCCAGCACAGTCTGCGTGTTTCTTCTGTAATGTCTATGTCGGAACCAGGATCGTTTTTGCACACAAAAAAAAAAAAAGAAATTGTATGACGTGCAATCTTTACAAACGGCGGCTGAGGCAAGGAGAAATGAATCGATTCATATTAAAGGGTTAGTTCACCCAAAAATGAAAATTAAGTCATTAATTACTCACCCCCATGCTGTACCAACCCCGTAAGACCTTCGTTCGTCTTCGGAACACAAATGAAGATATTTTTGATTAAATGTGACAGCTGGATCACTCCTACATAGGCTCCCTAAGGGAATGAATCCTGACGTCCCAGAAAGTCAATGAAGAAAATGTTTAAATATTCCATGTCACAACAGTGGCTCAACTATAAGTTTATCAAGCGACGAGAATACTTTTTGTGCGGAAATAAAACAAAAATAACGACTTTATTCGACTATTCCTTTTCTTCCTTGTAGGCCTGAAACGAGACTTCAAGAGATTTCCACGACGCATGCGCGAGAATTGCGATCTCCTTCAACTACTTCAGTTAAGTTCTCGCGCGTGCGCGTCGTGGAAATCTCTTGAAGTCTCGTTTCAGGCCTACAAGGAAGAAAAGGAATAGTCGAATAAAGTCGTTATTTTTGTTTGTTTTTTCGCACAAAAAGTATTCTCAAAATTTACAAAATGTTTATAGTGAGCGAGTACATCATGAATCCATTTTCCAAATCGTGTTTTTGTCTTATCCTGAATCCCAGACTGCTAAATGTCTATTTAGATGTGTAAATAGACATTTTGTTTGTTTTTCACATTTGGCCATATTTGGTAATGTTTGCAATAAAAAAATATAAATACTTCCACAAAAAAAGTTTAACTTGCATGTCAGTTAGATTGCAACACTCTAAGTGATTGTGTGTAATCAACAGGTGGAGACCAACATGGATGAATATTTACAAAATGACTGGAGCATCAGGGATGCGACGAGGGGGACACGTCAGACCTTTGCCATTGTTCCAGGCCATGCCATCGAGACCGAGTCTTTGCTGGAGGCTGTTGATCTTTGTTTCAAAGTCTTATTTTGTTTTTCATGTTAAATACTCGAAGCAGTGTATCAAATTAATGGAAAAGAGTCGTCCTCTGTCAAATTTGATGAAAACATTTTTTTCAGGCCCATGTGATATTTAGTTCGCATTTTAAATGTTTGTTGCTATTCTTAATAATTCAACACATCTTAATAAATGAAATCATAATCGTATAAGAGTTCAAATGAGTTGCTTAATGACTTTTAAAGGTGCATTGTGTAATATTTAGGAGGATCTGTTAACAGAAATGCAATATCATATACATAACTATGTTTTCAGTGGTGTATAAAGACCTTACATAATGAATCGTTATGTTTTTTTTTTTACCTTAGAATTAGTACATTGTATAATTGTGTACAAAAAAATATTAAAGAGATGTATTAAAAATGTAAAAAAAATATAAATAAATGATTGAAATCACATACAGTGGCCTCTCTCGTTTATTGTATTACAGAGACAATAATTATTTTACATTCGTAATATAACAAATATTTGTTACTAATTTTAATAAGGCAATGAGACAGGAAATAACCCAGCACATGAATAAGACTTAACCCAGCAAGATGGTCAATTTCACCCTCTGGTTGGGTCAAATGAATGACCCAACAATATGGGTTAAATGGAAAAACCCAGCACTTGGGTCAAACCAACCCAGCGCGTGTTCTGTCCCATAGTGACCCAGCGGCGTGGTTAAGGTTGGGTTATGTTTTAACCCTGCATTTTTTAGAGTGTATTAAAACTACATTTCGTGACACAATAACAGTAGTATTTTGAAATTTAACCTCTTACTATTACTAATTAAATCATGACTAAATACAACCAAAAACAAACGTTCAGTCTTGCTTGTGAAAGGTAATTCCTCGAAAGCTGTTCTGTGTGGCGATGTGTACAGCCCCAAGCAGCGCACGAAACAGGCATTTTTCTCAATTCCCGGTATGAGAGGTATGGGAAATTTACCATCCCCAACATGGCGGCACCGTTGACGTACGCTCCAGCGGCCAATAGGGCGTCTATGTATTAATTATGTCTATGGGTTGCGCTCTGGAGGCGTCTGTCGTTGCGAAGCAACCATCAGCTGCGCTCTCAGTTCCCTTTCGAGAGGTCTCTCCTATTGCGTAAGTAGCTTACGCTATGGGAAAACTCCTTTTCTCAAGAAATATTGAAGTCTTTATGTAAAACGTATTGCAGCTGCACAGCATACAGCAGTGAGCGAGGCAGCTCGGTCATTGGCTGTGCTGTGGCAACTGCACGAACCTATGACGGGGCGACTCTGAACCCGCGTCCAATGAGAGTGCTTCGCTCCCGCGCGCGTCAGAGCCCGCCAAGATGGGCGTGGCTAAGGGCTATATATTGGGCGCCCCGTCATCTGAGTCCTTTAGATTTAATCTCCTTCAGCAAAGACCTTTCTTTTCGCTGGATCCTCCGGATTTTGGGAGTCTTTTCGCCGCCGCCGTCGACAAGCCTACAGCAGGACTGCTACGAGGACGCCGGCGCCTTCAGCCGCCTTCGAACGCCTTCTGCTAAGCCATCCGGCGCGCATCACCTCATATCCTTTGACAAAAAAGCTATTATTCTAAGTGTTCGCCCCCGCGACACTTTTTCTAAAAGAGCAAATTAAAAGGCGTTGTTCCAAATGCCTTCCTGCGCCTCGTGTCGAGGCCTCCTTCCTGAAGGGGATCGTCACATCATCTGCTCTCGCTGCCTGGGCCCGGACCATGCAGAGGCTGCCCTTACTCGAGGCGGATGCCCCGAGTGTGACACCCTGGGCCTCACCGAGCTGCGCGCTCGCTTCGCCGCTTTCGCCGCGAGAGAGCCTACCACCACCGTGCTTCCGTCCCCTCTAGTTGAGCCGCGCAAGAAGAAGCGCCGCTCACAGAGGCCGCCAGAGCACACGGAATGTAGTGACGTCACGCCGGGCCAATCCCTGCGTGCTTCACCGCCACCCGAGGATTCCCCGCCGCCAGTTCAGTTCACGCAGGCGGACCAGCACCCCTCCACGATGGGTCTCGTCTCGTTTGGCGCGTCAGGGGATGACGAAAAGGATGACAGCCTTTCGCTTGATGCTGCATCCGACGACTGGCCGGGCTCGTCCTTCGACCCCGCGCCATCGACGCTAGCGGACACGAGTGTGGGCTCCAATATGGACTCGGAGATCGTCCGCATCCTGTCCAAGGTCGTGGAAGACCTCGGGCTCGATTGGTCTTCCCCGGAAGAACCCGCCCGCAGCCGACTGGACGAGTGGTTCCTGCAGGGGCGCCGGCAGGCCCCCCGACAAAGGCCCTCCCCGTTCTTCCCGGAGGTTCATGACGAACTCACTAAGTCGTGGAAAGCCCCTCACTCCGCTCGCCTGAAGCCTTCTTTCTCTTCATCGCTCTCCTCTGTGGACGGCGGAAAGAAAGAGGCTACGAGGGAACCCCGCCCCTCGAGGAGGCTGTGGCCAACCACCTGTGTCCACCCTCCAACGCGGGATAGAAAGCCAAAGCTTCTCACCCCTCGAAGCCCTGCCGATCTACCTCAGCTCTCGCCGGTCGCGCATACGCCGCCGCCGGCCAAGCTGCGTCAGCGCTTCACTCCATGGCTGTCCTCCAAGTCTATCAGGCCAAACTTCTCCGCACCATGGGCGAGTCTGGACCTGATCCTGAGGCGTTCAAGGACCTGCGCAGCGCCACCGACATATCCCTGCGAGCCACGAAAGCCACCGCCCAATCCATCGGCCGTGCTATGGCTAACTTGACTGTCCTTGAGCGCCATCTGTGGCTGACGCTAACAGAGATGAAGGATGCAGATAAGGCGGCGTTCCTTGACGCGCCTATCTCCCAAAGCGGCCTGTTCGGACCGGCGGTAAGAGAGTTCGCTGAGCGCTTCACCGAAGCCCGGAAGGATTCGCAGGCTATGCGTCACTTCCTGCCCAAGCGCTCCAGCTCGTCGCAGAGCCGCCAAAAGCCGCCTCAGCAGCAGCGAGTCAGGACGGCACCTCCCGTCTCTCAGCCCAGACCTGAATCTGACTTCCGACGCCGCTCGCACTCCGCCAACAGGAAGCAACCGCCCGAGCGACGGGGACCTCGGCCCAAGATCGTGCTGAACCCGGAGCCTCGTAAGTCTTCCTAGATATAGGGAGAAAAAGAGAGAGCGCGTGTCTCGCAGAAGCCGGACCACTCTCTCCAAAACGTCTAAAGCATTACCCAGTCCCCTTACAGGCGGCTGGAAATGTCTGTACAGCAGTCAATGGGCCAGCCGCACAGCTCGCTCACCTGCAAACAAACGCCGTTTTAACGGCGACACACAGAAATCACATAAAGAGTCATTTTCTGCCTGTGTTTTATTAAAGGGTCACGTGTCCACACTAAAGTGCGCATTCCCACATTTCAAAACTGTCAAAGCAGTGCCAAATGCTTCCCCGGCTCAGGCTGGACGCCCCATAAATGTAGATCGTGTGCCCACAGTCATGTATGCACCACTACACATAAGCACTGTTCCCACAGTTATAAACACTTCCCCAGTAAAAGCGGGAAATCCTATCAAAGTAGCGCGTGTGCCCGCTGTAATGCACGCACCCCTACTCACAAACACTGTTTACATGGCCAAAAACCTACCGCCACGAACGGGAGGTTTTATGAAAGTGGCGCGCGTGCCTACCACAGTTTATGCACCCCCACCCATAAGCACTGCCCATACAGTCCCAAAATTTTCTCCAGCCCGCGCTGTGAGCATTACAGATGCGGCGAGCGTGCCTGTAATCTCACACGCACCCCTGCACTCGGCACTCAACAAAGCTGCTCAGCGCGCGCCCGCGCCTCTGAGAGCTGTAAGCTCGGTGTTAGCACAGAGCGATTCGCCGGCGGGAGCCATACGTCACTGCGACACGCCCCCAGCCAGCATTCAGCCCATATCTGTGCGAGCGAAAGCTTGGGAAAATATCCCCGACATGCCGAAATGGGTTTTGAACATAATAAAACACGGTTACTCGCTTCAATTCGCTCGCAGACCACCCCGCTTCTCAGCGGTGGTCGAGAAGAAAGTGAGAAAAGATGTTTAACATGTTCTGCGCACCGAGGTGCTCAAACTAATAGAGAAGGGCGCTATAGAAACTGTTCCTCCCTCTATGAGCGAGGCGGGTTTTTACAGCCGCTATTTTCTCGTCCCAAAGAAGGATGGTGGTCTCCGCCCCATCCTAGATCTCAGACATCTGAACAAAGCTTTAATGATTCGCTCGTTCAGAATGTTAACAACCAAAAACATCCTCGCGCAAGTTCGCCCAGGGGATTGGTTTCTATCAGTGGATTGGTTTCTATCAGTGGATCTGAAAGACGCTTACTTTCACATTCCGATAGCGCCTCATCACAGGCCATTTCTGAGATTCGCTTTCGAGGGACAGTCATACCAGTACACAGTACTACCATTCGGCCTATCACTGGCACCCAGTACATTCACGAAATGTATGGATGCAGCACTTTCCCCCCTGAGACAACGGGGAGTGCGAATACTGAATTATCTCGACGATTGGCTAGTCCTAGCACAATCAGAGAGTCAGTTAATGACGCACAGGTCTTGGATTACCAGCCATCTAGAATGCCTGGGTCTAAGAATCAATTTTGCAAAAAGCACGCTATCTCCCAGCCAGAATATTTCTTTTCTGGGAATAGTGCTAGACTCTCATCAGTGCTCTCTCAATAGTGCTCTCATCAGAACGCGCGCTCACTATTCAGCGCCTTGCAACATCGTTCAGAGCGGGCGCGCGCGCCCCCGTCAAGCGTTTTCAAAGGATGCTCGGTCTCATGGCCTCGGCATCAGCTGTACTCCAGCTAGGATTGTTGCACATGCGTCCTCTCCAGCGCTGGCTCAAGAGCCGTGTCCCCACTCACGCGTGGCGCTCGGGCCACTTTTTAATCAGAGCGAATCACGGCTGCATAAAAGCCCTGACGCCCTGGAAAGCTGCCGACTGGTATCAGTCCGGTGTGAGTTTGGGCGTGAACACAAGGAGAAAAATGATCACGACAGATGCCTCCAAAATAGGTTGGGGGGCCCTTTACGAGGGCAGGCCTGTCTCCGGCTTGTGGTCAAACCCGAAGAAGCGCCTACATATAAACTGTCTGGAACTGAAAGCGGTCGCTTTGGCTCTCAGAGCCCTGCTTCCGTACCTAAAAGACGAGCACGTCCTGGTCCGTACGGACAACATGACGGTAGTCTCATATATAAATCGCCAGGGTGGACTCAGGTCGAGCTCCCTGCACTCGATGGCCAGGGAACTCATCTTATGGTCCCAGTGCAACCTGCGCTCGCTGAGGGCAGCGCATGTGCCGGGTGCCCTGAACCAGGGAGCGGACATGCTGTCCAGAGACAAAGTTCTCCCAGGAGAATGGTCTCTCCACCCCCTGACGATCCAGTGGTTATGGCAGACCTTTGGCAGAGCAGAGGTCGACCTCTTTGCCTCCAAGGAAAATGCGCACTGCCCCCTCTTCTTTTCAAAGAGCACAGACGCACTCGCCCAAGTCTGGCCGAGCCGCCCACTGTATGCCTTCCCCCCGATCGCGATGCTACCTCAGGTCATCAGTCGGGTCAAGGAAGAGAAATGTGCAGTGCTCCTAGTAGCCCCACTCTGGAAGAACCAGACGTGGTTTGATGCAGATGATGCAATCTGCCCCAGTGACTGTTCAGTGACTGGTGTAAAACCAGGAACCTGAATCCTGAGACATGCGAGGTACCGAGCGTGCTCGTGTTCTTACAAGAGCTGTTGGAGGCAGGCCGCACCCCCTCCACGCTCAAAGTATATATGGCTGCCATAGCGGCGTCACACGATCCTGTGGGAGGACGCACACTAGGGAAAAACCACCTAGTTGTTCGTTTCCTGAGAGGCGCCAGGAGGATGCATCCCCCACGCCCCCCCTCAGTGCTGATCTGGGACCTGGCCACTGTCCTGGACGCACTCAAAAGTGCCCCGTTCGAACCTCTACGAACTGTGCACCTTAAACAGCTCTCGCTCAAAACCGCTCTCTTGCTGGCTCTCGCCTCAGTCAAAAGAGTGGGCGACCTGCACGCGCTGTCATCAAGCGCTGCCTGCCTGGAATTTGGACCTAACGACAGCAGAGTTGTCCTTAGACCAAAACACGGGTATATTCCTAAGGTGCTCTCGACACCCTTCAGAGCACAGGTGATATCTCTGGCTGCGCTATCGTCTCCAGCAGACGAAAGCGACGCTAATTTAATCTGCCCAGTCAGGGCGCTCAGAGTATATTTGGAACGCTCTGCCCTGTTTAGGCAGACAGAGCAATTATTTGTATGCTTTGGCGGCCGCACCAAAGGTCTCGCTGTTTCAAAGCAGAGAATATCGCGCTGGATAGTTGATGCTATAGCGCTGGCTTATGAAGCCAAGGGCCTTCAGTGCCCCTTGGGCATCAGAGCTCACTCTACGAGAGGCATGGCCTCCTCGTGGGCGTGGTTGAGTGGGATACCCATTCAGGATATTTGTGCGGCAGCAGGCTGGGCCTCGCCGTCAACATTTATCAGGTTTTATAACCTACAGGTCCCCTCATTGCATTCCAACATACTGTCGGCCTAACTATGTATAGACTGGAGTGTGTATATGCTGAGCATTATCTCCTCCCTTATAGGGTCCGTCTCTAACTGACTTAGAGGGGGTTTTTTTGCATATCAGTACATAAAGGTGCTTGTGTGTTTTTCCACTGGACGGCCATTGGGCCGTTCTACATTGTCCCTTATAAAGCCCGCCTTCAGCCGGCTCGTTGGATAATCACTTTGCTTAACCCTCTGGGGACCAGAAACTCGTTTTTTTGCTCGTTTTTTTCACATAGCAGAAAAATAGACTTAAAGTACTACCATCATTTCTGTTCATATAGAGTTAAGAAATATGAGAAAATAATCTGTTAAATGTCTACTTTTTTATGTGCCCACATACAATCGAAATAAAATATTGTGCTTTTGTAAAATAAAGAATATAAACAGGGTGTGCGTTCTGCCTCTCAGTCACCGTGAACTTTTTTCCTGGAGCACGTCTCTAATCTTCAACAAAACTCAGCAAATACTATTCACCCAGACATGAGCAATATATCTTTTAAATCATTTGAGTTTGTACTTTTAAATGATCCGATTCAAAACTAAAATAAATATTCTCCGTTTATGTAATCTATATAAAAAGAGAGATGTGTCAGCCATTCTAATTATCTTTCGCTCAGCTCATTATCTCCGGTAATGTGACACGCCCACGGAGAGCACCCGCTATTCAAACGCAAATACGTGAAGCACCACATTGAGACGCGTTAACGCCCATAAACTCTGAAAACACACTATATTTTTTAGTCAGATGAATCTACTGTCATCTTGAGCGGCTATGAGGAAAAATCCTGGGACATTTACCTACCTCAGAACAAGTGCTGGTTTATTTTCACCACGAGGAGGAGCAACAGATTCAGCTGAGAAGTGTGTAAGTGTTTTATGCTTGTGCTTTGTTCTAATCGCGATATAGAATAACGTTAGTGTCTGTAAACGGAAAAATAGCATACTGTTTAAATGTGAATCATGTTTCTGTGTGTGTGTGTGTGTGTGTGTGTGTGTGTGTGTGTGTGTGTGTGTGTGTGTGTGTGTGTGTGTGAATGAATGAAATGAACGCACAGATATGCACTGTTATAGACGAAATAAAAGACATTTTGTTGACTAGCTTTGGATAGAGTATAAAGTTTTTACTCTAAAATAGACATCAAATAAGCTTTGTTAGGAGTTTCTGCTCATATGTTAAATATATAGTATGTTTTGTCAATAAACTAATCAACTAAGATGTTATAGTCTAGTGTTTGTTCCAATCCAAGCTAAATCAAAATAATGAATCCTCAACTTTGAAATATGTATGATCAAACTAAGACATTTATGGAAAAGACAATTTTCTTTTCAAGATTTTTCCAACTCTAACTTTGAACTGAAATAAAACCTTGTCTATATGGTGAAGGGTGTGTGATAGATGTGTCCAGACATATGCTGTCACGGTAGACGTATTCACTGGTCTCTTCTAGTCTCGTGTTTATGTTGTTTTGTGAATGCACGTGTGTGTGGCGTGAATGATTGGCATTCCTGATCCGCTCCAGCTGATCATCATCACGTCACCACCTGCGAGCAATATCAACACTCTATTTATACTTACCGCTGTTTCCTCACCTTTGTCAGATCGTTGTCTTCATGTGCCTGATGTTCGGTGTTCCTGTGTTCTGTTCCTGCTTGGTGTTCCTGTTCATCGTTGTCTTCGTCGTCGTCGTCGTGTGGATTTGGGTTGTCGTTTTCACCGTCACCTCTTCACTGCACTTCACGGATCCTGACCATCGAAGTCCCTGCGTCACCATTACCATCACCATCATCGGCTGTACTGTGTGTTCCCTGTGTTTTCATTAAAAGGAGTCTAACTCGCTTTTGCTTCCTGATTCATTCAGCAGACATGACAGAACGATCTGACCAACAGATGGGAGCAGCGAGTGAACCGCGATCAGCCATCGATGAGTTCATCCATCATAGTATCCGGCGCATGGACGCACAAGAGAGAGAGATCGGCGGCACGGGACGCGCAGTACAAGCCTTGGTGACGCAGGTGTCCGAGCTCACCCAGCAGATCCAACGCATGCGTGTTCCCACCGCGCCGCCCACACCAGCCGTTCCCCCCACACCACCAGCGAGTTCACCCCAGGCAGAACCGCGCCTACCAGTACCGGAGGCTTATGGGGGAGACCCATCACATTGCAGAGCTTTCATCACACGCTGTTCCATGCACTTCGCATTACAGCCCCGCACTTTCAACTCAGAAGAAGCCAAGGTAGCGTTCACACTGACGTTACTCAGAACGTTGGCTGAACTGACACAGGGAAGAAGGTCGGTCTCAGATTACTCCATTGAGTTTCGGACTTTGGCGGCGGAGTGCGGATGGAACGAGGAGGCGCAGTGGGACATGTTCCTGCATGGGTTGGCTGACCACGTCCAGAAGGAGATCTACGCCCTGGACCTACCCACCACTCTTAATGGACTTATTGACTTGGCTTTGCGGGTGGACGCTCGGCTATCCAGAGTGGAACGTCGAGCACAGTCCACCCGCACCTTCGGAGATAACAACAGCCCACGGTTTAGTGGCAGGGACGTGGTCAGTCCCAACTTCGATCCCGAGCCCATGCAGGTGTGTCGAGCTCGGCTTTCCCGGGAGGAGAAGGAGAGGCGGAGGTCCCAGGGCCTTTGTCTTTACTGTGGAGGATCGGGACATTTTGCATTCAGCTGTCCAGTAAAAGGCCCAGCCCGGTAGTAAACTTGAGGCTACTATCGGGTGGGATCTCCGCCAGGAAGACCTCATCAGCTGTTACATCTACCTCCACACTTCTCCCGGTAAGACTAAGATGGTCAGTCCACCAACACGACTGTCACGCACTGTTGGATTCCGGGGCTGAAGGTAATTTTATGGACTACAGTTTCGCTCAAGAATTTCATATTCCATGTAAACCCCTCACTCACAGGATTTCAGTGCACGCACTAAATGGACAAGAACTACCCAATATTTCCCTCTCCACTGAAGACCTCACACTCATCACTTCTGGCAACCACTCCGAGACTATTTCATTTTATGTTCTGGACTCACCATTGGCACCCGTCGTCCTTGGACACCCTTGGCTTATTCAACACAACCCCCGAGTAGACTGGCATCATAGATCAGTGCTGGAGTGGAGCAAGGAGTGCCATAAGTCTTGTCTCGTGTCTGCCTGTTCGTCTGTGCCTGTGTCTGTGTTACAGGAGGAAGCAGGGGATCTGTCTAATGTACCCGAAGAGTACCTGGACCTGAAGGAGGTGTTCAGTAAGTCTCGTGCTGCTTCTCTACCTCCGCATCGTCCCTATGACTGTGCTATAGATTTACTGCCAGGTAAGTCTCCGCCTAAGGGCAAGTTGTATTCACTCTCTATTCCTGAGAGAGAGGCTATGGAGAAATATATTTCTGATTCTCTAGCAACCAAGTTCATTCGCCCTTCCTCTTCTCCAGCGGGGGCGGGGTTCTTTTTTGTGGGAAAGAAGGATGGTTCTCTGCGACCTTGTATTGATTACCGAGGGTTGAACAACATCACGGTAAAGAATACTTATCCTTTGCCGTTGATGTCTTCAGCTTTCGAGAGGTTGCAGGGAGCTTCCATTTTCACAAAATTGGATTTGCGTAACGCTTATCATTTGGTTCGCATTAGGGAGGGGGATGAATGGAAAACTGCTTTTAACACCCCTAGGGGGCACTTTGAATATTTGGTCATGCCGTTCGGGCTGTCCAACTCCCCAGCAGTTTTCCAGGCGTTGGTCAATGACGTGTTGCGAGACATGATCGATCAGTTCATATATGTTTACCTGGATGACATATTGATTTTTTCTTCGTCTCTCCAGGAACATGTGCAACACGTTCGACGAGTGCTTCAGAGGTTGCTAGAGAATGGGCTTTTTGTCAAGGCGGAGAAATGCGATTTTCATGCACAGTCTGTTCCTTTTTTAGGTTACATTGTGTCGTCTGAGGGAATGCGGATGGACCCTGAGAAGATCAAGGCTGTGGTGGAGTGGCCAAGTCCAGATTCCCGCAAGGCCCTGCAGAGGTTTCTGGGGTTCGCCAACTTCTACCGGCGTTTTATTCGCAATTACAGCCAACTAGTCGCACCTCTGACTGCCTTGACCTCCCCCAGAACGACGTTCAGGTGGTCGGACACAGCCGAGGCTGTGTTCGTCAAACTGAAAGGCCGCTTCGTTTCAGCCCCCATTCTTGTCACCCCTGATTCCACACGTCAGTTCATGGTGGAGGTCGACGCGTCAGAGGTGGGAGTAGGTGCAGTGTTGTCCCAACGTTCTCCCACAGACGACAAGATGCATCCTTGCGCGTTTTTTTCCCATCGACTGTCACCTACCGAACGTAATTACGACATTGGTAACAGAGAGTTGTTGGCAGTTAAGTTAGCTTTGGAGGAATGGCGCCACTGGTTAGAAGGGTCAGGGGTACCTTTTATCGTCTGGACCGATCATAAGAATCTGGAATATATTAGGACTGCCAAAAGATTGAACTCCAGGCAGGCTCGGTGGGCTCTATTTTTCGGTCGTTTCGATTTTTCTCTGACGTATCGTCCGGGTTCCAAGAACATCAAACCCGACGCCTTATCTCGTATCTTTGATTTTTCCGAACGCCCGTCTACTCCCGAGTGCATTTTGCCCGAAACTCTATTCGTTTCAACACTCACATGGGAGGTCGAATCGAGGGTCGTTAAGGCCTTGGAAGGGGTAACGCTTCCGCCCGGTTGCCCACCGAATCGATTGTTTGTGCCGGAGGGATTACGGTCTGACGTTATTCAGTGGGGTCATAGCTCCAACGTGGCTTGCCATCCAGGAGTTAATCGGACTAGATTTTTAGTCAAGCAACGATTTTGGTGGCCACGTATGGCTCAAGACATTCACAATTTTGTTTTGGCTTGCTCAGTTTGTGCCACTGGTAAAACTTCCAATCGACCTCCAGACGGGTTACTTCAGCCACTGCCGGTGCCTTCGAGACCTTGGTCCCATATCGCTCTAGATTTCATTACCGCCCTCCCACCCTCTCAGGGTAACACAGTGGTTTTAACTGTGGTGGACCGGTTCTCGAAGGCGGCCCATTTCATTCCCTTACCCAAATTACCGTCAGCTAAGGAGACAGCAGTGACAGTCATAGATCATGTCTTTCGGTTACATGGCCTCCCGACAGACGTGGTTTCCGACAGAGGTCCCCAATTTGTGTCCAAATTTTGGCAAGAGTTTTGTAGATTACTGGGGGCGACGGTTAGTTTGTCCTCTGGGTTTCATCCCCAGAGCAATGGTCAAACCGAGAGAGCCAACCAGGATTTGGAGAGAATGTTGCGATGTTTAGTCTCCAAGAATCCTTCCTCGTGGAGTCAACAACTCTCTATGGTGGAGTACGCACACAACTCATTACCAGTGTCGGCTACGGGCCTTTCTCCGTTTGAGTGTAGTGTAGGTTACCAGCCACCAATTTTTCCCAGTCTGGAATCCGAGGTTGCAGTTCCCTCCGCTCACACCTTTGTCCAGAGGTGTCACCGCACTTGGACTAGAGCCCGTGAGACTCTACTCCAAGTGGGGGCGCGCACCAAGGCCAAGGCCGATCGCCACAGGTCAAGGCCTCCCGTATACGTCGTCGGTCAAAAAGTGTGGCTTTCTACTAAGAATATTCCTCTTCGCTCCGTTTCTAATAAGCTCGCACCCAAATTCATTGGCCCGTTCACTGTCACCAAGATCCTTAGTCCGGTGGCAGTCCGCCTCAAATTACCTCCCGCGTACGGGAGGGTTCATTCCGTGTTCCATGTATCCAAGATTAAGCCCGTTTTTCATTCACTCATTAATCCGCCTGCCCCGGTTCCTCCTCCACCGCGACTCGTAGATGGGGAGACCACATATTCGGTTAATCGAATTCTGGACTCTAGGCGGAGGGGACGCGGATTTCAGTACTTGGTGGACTGGGAAGGTTACGGTCCGGAGGAGAGAAGTTGGGTTCCTGCTAGAGACATCCTGGATCACACCCTTATCGATGATTTCAATCGACAGGTAAGGGAGTCTGGGAACGCCAGGAGGCGTTCCTAGAGGGAGGGGTACTGTCACGGTAGACGTATTCACTGGTCTCTTCTAGTCTCGTGTTTATGTTGTTTTGTGAATGCACGTGTGTGTGGCGTGAATGATTGGCATTCCTGATCCGCTCCAGCTGATCATCATCACGTCACCACCTGCGAGCAATATCAACACTCTATTTATACTTACCGCTGTTTCCTCACCTTTGTCAGATCGTTGTCTTCATGTGCCTGATGTTCGGTGTTCCTGTGTTCTGTTCCTGCTTGGTGTTCCTGTTCATCGTTGTCTTCGTCGTCGTCGTGTGGATTTGGGTTGTCGTTTTCACCGTCACCTCTTCACTGCACTTCACGGATCCTGACCATCGAAGTCCCTGCGTCACCATTACCATCACCATCATCGGCTGTACTGTGTGTTCCCTGTGTTTTCATTAAAAGGAGTCTAACTCGCTTTTGCTTCCTGATTCATTCAGCAGACATGACATATGCACCCTGTATTTTAAAGAAGAACATTTAATTATTTGTGATAAATTTTTCATTCACAAAGAATTCAAGGACATTATTCATGTCCCTAAAGGTTGGAGTTTTCCTCATTTTTTTAATTAAGGCATTACGATTTTTTATTCCTCTTTTTGTAAACATATTTTTATTTTGTTTTACAATAAATGTACAGTACAGGATTTTCATAAAAAGAAAGAAAACACACCCTCCCTACCCCAACAAGAGAGCCATAAAGGTATATTCACACCCATAAAAAAATTTAAAAAAATAAAATAAAATAAAAAATACATATATATATATATATCACATTATTAGTATTACTCAAGAGTCACTCCATTCTGTTCTAGAAAATGAAGGAAGGAGTTCCAGATCCTGTAAAATATGTGCTTTTTTTGTTTGATTGAGTAAGTCAGTCTTTCCATTGCTATACAAGATGACAGTTCTTTGATCCAGAGTGATAAAGATGGACAACAAGTACTTTTCCAGTGTATGGCAATCAGGCGTTTCGCTTGCAATAAACACAGATTTATAAGCTTCTGTTCATGTATTTTCAAAGATAAGGCAGGTGGAAGTACACCAAGAATACATATTTTGGGGCATACAGGGATTTCTTTAGCAATAATTTTAGATAATACATTGATTACTTCTTTCCAAAAGGATTGTAAGTGCTCACATTGCCAGATGCAATGAAATAATGTTCCTTTATGAGTTGTACATTTTCCACAGACATCTGGGATATTTGGATTGAATCTATTCAACTTTTCAGGTGTTATGTAAGTTCTCATTATCCAATTATATTGGATCATTTTAAAACGAGTGTTGATCGATAATGTTTGAGCTTGGACACAAGCTTTTTCCCATTCATTTTCTGTAACCTCCATTTGAAGATCATCAATCCAAGCCAGTCTTTTATGATCTGTTGAGTCTTTAGAAGCATTAACAAATTGGCTGTATATCATAGAGATTTTACCTTTATCATTGGGATTTTTAACTGCCATTTCTTCTAAACTACTTAAGGGAGGACACTGATATGAATGAGTCTTAGATCGTATGAAATTACGGATCTGGAGAAACTTAAAAAAGTGAGACTGGGGGATTTTGTGCCGTTCCCTTAAGATTTCAAAGGACATCATTGTATTCTCTGCATACAGGTCTGTTATTTTCTGTATGCCTTTCTGCCACCACAACTTAAAGCCTGCGTCTGATTTGCCTGGAGCAAACATTGCATTGCCCCAAATAGGGGAGAACTGAGATAATACAGGTGTCACTCCCATC
Organism: Tiaroga cobitis; assembly: GCA_030578255.1. Taxonomy (NCBI): domain Eukaryota; kingdom Metazoa; phylum Chordata; class Actinopteri; order Cypriniformes; family Leuciscidae; genus Tiaroga; species Tiaroga cobitis. Next base: position 25,914,509 of record CM060606.1, on the reverse strand, counting down.
TCAACTTGTGATTCGTGCCATACTGAAATAGCGGTTTTAGCAAATGGGTTGGTTGTATTTCGTTTGAGTCGCCTCACAGAGTCAGAGTATAAATATGTATCAAGACTCAATTCTCCTGCGCCTTTTTTTTCAATCTGAACCCATGGAGTGTGAGATGGACTAGCAAACCAGAAACATGTGGCTCTCAGTTGGGCTGCCTTAAAATACCATAAAAGATTAGGGAGTTGTAACCCCCCTCTTTCGAATGGAAGGTACAGAAGCGATAAGCGAAGCCTGGAGCGTTTCTTGTTCCAAATGAATTTAACAAATGTCTTCTTAATATTTGAAAAAAAGGAAGTAGGAGGAGTTAGGGGGATTGATTGAAACAAATATAGAAATTTAGGGAGTATATTCATTTTAATGGTGTTCACCCTTCCGATAGTGGTGAGAGGAAGAGACATCCATCTATTTAAACTTTCATTTACTTGAGATATCAGGGGGGTGTAGTTGGATGCAATCAGATCCTCCACCCGTGGAGTAACTTTGATTCCCAAATATCTAAATCCATCGCTAGAGATTTTATAGGGATGTTGAACTGTTGGATTCCGCCTTTCTTGTTCATTAAGAAAAAGTATAGATGACTTTGATTTGTTAACTTTATATCCCGAGAATATTCCAAAATCATTAATCAAATTATTAAGAGTGGGTATTGAATCTTTAAGTTCAGTTAAATAAACAAGTATGTCATCTGCAAATAGCGAAATCCGATGTTCTAGGCCTGCAATTTCAATTCCCTTTATACCTGGGCACATTCTAATCGCAATTGCCAGGGGTTCCAGGGCCATTACAAATAATAACGGCGAGAGTGGACAACCTTGACGAGTCCCGCGATATAAATTAAAAGGTTTGGAAGTTAAATTATTTGTAATGACCTCTGCAGTCGGGCTATGATATAGAATCTTTACCCACTGGCAAAAGATCTGACCACATCCAAACCGTCTGAGTACATCAAATAAATAAGACCATTCGACTCTGTCAAATGCTTTTTCTGCATCTAACGACAAGATACATGAGTCAGTAGAGCCATTCTTCTCATAAACAATATTAAGTACTCGCCTGATATTATGGAAGGCCTGTCTATTTCGGACAAAACCATTTTGGTCAATTCCTATTATGGACGGCAAGTTATCCTCTAACCGAAGGGCTAAAACCTTGGCTATAATTTTGGCATCGCCATTCATTAAAGAAATCGGCCTATATGATTCACATCTGTCTTGGGGCTTGTCAGGTTTGGGGATGAGTGTTATTAAAGCTTCTCTAAGAGAAGGGGGAAGGCAGCCCTCAAGTAAAGACTCTTTATACATTTCTAATAACGGAGTCACCAGTTTATCCTTAAAGGCTTTGTATATATCTATTGGTATCCCATCAGGGCCAGCTGTTTTACCACTTTTCATCTTCATTATAGCATTTGTCTTTTGGCATCACTGTTCATAGATGGGAGCTTGAGATTATCTAAAAATATATTTTGCTGCGTACTCTGACCTGTAGATTCTGCAGTATATAACGCTTGGAAATATTTGGTGAAAGTTTCATTGATCTCCGTTGGATCTGAAGTCAGATTTCCAGCTGTTGTGTAAACGCTATTTATTGCTTTACTCGATTGGAGTTGTTTAATCTGCCATGCTAACAGTTTACCCGACTTCTCTCCGTATTCATAAAATGTTTGCTTGAGACGGATTAGGCTGGCTTCAGCTTTTGCTGCAGATAGTTCATTATACTGCGCTCTTAAAATGAGCAATTCCTGCTTATGAGGATTCGGATTTGATTGATCTGTGTAAATAACTTGTTCCAATTTCTTTATTCTTTCATCTAAATTTTGTAATTTCAATTTCATTTTATTATTTAAGGAACTTGTGTAGCTTATCATTTGACCCCTGAGGTAGGCTTTAAAAGCTTCCCATCTAACAGATGCCGATGTTTCTTTCAAATTAATTGTAAAGAATAGATCTATATGAATTCCAATGAACTCCATAAATTTTGAATCATGAAGCCATCTAGAGTGTAACCTCCATCTACAAGGTCCCTTAATAGTTTTTGACATGCTATATATAAGTTTAACTGGACCATGATCAGAAATCACAACAGACTCATATGAACAATCAAAAATCTGGTGAAATAAATTATTAGAAATCAAAAAGTAGTCTATTCGTGAATATGATTTTAGTGATGAACTATAGCATGAATATTCAGTTTTTTTGGGATATTTTCTCCTCCATGGATCGCATAAATCTAATTCTTTTATGAAATTATGAAGTGTTTTCCTACTTTGCATGTGAGCTGTGTCTTTACTGTTGTATCTATCTAAATTTGGGTTTAATGTTACGTTAAAATCACCTCCTATGATTAAATATCCCGGTTGGGATGCCAAAGTTAAGAACAAGTTTTCAAAAAATTCTGGACTATCAGAATTGGGCCCATACACGTTCACAAGGGTAATTGTGCTGTCTAAAAGAATGCCTTGTACAATTAGATATCGACCAGATTTATCTGGAATTACTTTTAAGATTTTAAATGGAATGGCTTTATGAATCAAAATCATTACTCCCCTTGAGTTAGATGTATATGAAGCAGAGAATACTTGTCCCGGCCACCTTCTACGTATTTTTAATAGTTCACCGGACAAAAGGTGAGTTTCTTGCAACAGCACGATAGGTGTTTTAAATTGCTTAAGTCTAGTCATGACCTGTTTTATCTTGGAAAGTTTACCTAGCCCCCTAACATTCCAGGAAATAAATGTTATCTGCGATTCACTTGACATGTTTTACAACAGTACATTTCCATAACTCTATGATCATACACACAATGGATAATAATAAATAATAATAATAATAATAATAATAATAATAAAGAAAAGAAAAGAGAGAGGAAAAATAATAATAAAAAAATAAAAAAACATTAGGGTGGTGAAAAAAATTGAATGCACTGAGCTACGATTTTGCATACCATGACTCTTGAACGCACTAGAACAGAACGACCCGGCGTTCACCCCCTTCCCACCAAACTGCAAAGATTCTTCAACAGGCTCGTCTGGTCCTACAACTAGGAACACATCCTTGGCCAGCAAAAAAAACATTAGGCATCAGCCTAGCCACAAACAGTCATTAAACAATGAATATATGATTATCTCCCCTCAAATACTCGTTGAACTGAATCGTTGAACTAACCGAGTTAGTTTTAAATATGTTGTTTTAACTTTGACAGACTAACATTATCTGTCCGTTTACACATCAGAGTTAAACCGATAGAGAATTACCTTGGTTATGATATCAGCATTGATATATAAAACTGCCTGACGTTTCGATCAAATACTAGGATCTTTTCGTTGCTCTCCTGACGCTTCTCCGAATTCCTGTATGCATTTCTGTACATCTCCCGCCGTCTCGCAAATCTTCCACTGTCCCTTATACAGCAAACTCAGTTTGGCTGGATAAACAAATCTGTATGAGATGTTCAGTGTCTGGAGACGCTTCTTCACATCATCGAATTCCTTTCGTTGTTTCCTCACCGCTACTGAGAAATCCGGGAAAAACATCACTTTGTGTTCCTCATACTTCACTGTTCCCATCTCCCTGGCGGCTTGAATCACTCTCTGTCGGTCGCGGAAATTGAGGAATTTCATGATCAGGATTCGCGGGTATTGTTGCGGCTTTGTCGGTGGCTTGCCGATTCGGTGTGCTCTTTCGATGACTAATGGACTCGGAAAGGTAGATGCACTGAACACATCCAACAGCCACTTTTCCAAAAAGTTTGCCGTATCTTTCCCTTCCACTTTTTCAGGCAGGTTGACTAAACGGAGATTGCAGCGACGGTTGCGATTCTCTAAGTCATCCAAATCAGAGGTGAGCGTTGCAACTTGACGTTCCAGAACGTTCATAGTTTTCTGTAACTTTTCCACATTATCCTCGGTTTCGCTAATTCGGTGCTCCGCTTCTGATACTCTGTCACCAAATTCGGAAATGTCCTTTTTTATCTCTTGAATGGCGTTCAGGACGCCTTCGAATTTTGAAGAGAAAAAGGTCTTCATGTCTGCGATAGCCTTCATTACCTCATTACCCTCTTCGTTGATCACGCTAACGGCACCCACTGGCTTAACGCTAGCTTCGTTCCCGTCAGGAGTTTCCTCAGTTTTATCCATATTTTTCTTTGTGGTTCTTCGATTTGCCATGACGAATCAACAATCTTTGTGGTCACGGCTTAACTCGGATAGTACTCAGTTAGCTAAATGTCTTGAGGAGTTTTGAAAATTAGAAATCGGGCTGTTTGTGGTAGGAGCGTTGAGTCGAACGTCTACCTAGCTCGCCGCCATGTTGGATCCCCCTTTATTCCTCTTTTTAGTCAACTTTAGCATGGGTGTGTTCACTTATTCTAAGCAGTGTGTGTGTGTGTGTGTTGTAAATAAATCCAAACAATCTAAAAGCCATTCTTTTTTAAATCTCCTCATTCTTTCTGCAAGGCTCTTCATAATGATATGGCCTGATAGCACCTAATAGGGCCATTATGGGAGGGTCTTTGTCTTTCTCAGGTGTGAAATGGATACATATTAATGAGAGATCAAGCCGCCTCGCATAAAGCTTTCTCAAACAAAACACGTCATACACATTCTAAAAGACTTTATTGACTTATCTGAATGAGTAGTCAGGATGTTTCTCACATAGTTTTGGAGCAAATATTCTAGACTATGTGATACAATTTTCAAAAGTCTTGTGAAGAAATAATCAATATGTGTTTTGTGGCCTTATTTCAGAAATTTTTAGTTTTAGTTTTTTCAATAACCACGCATAAATAATATTCTCTCAAAAATACAAACATGTACATGCATGTTGCTAACAAATTATGGTAGCCCCGTGTGTGCTATATAGAGTGAATTTACACCTTTGCCATTAACATGTTTATAAATAACTGAAAAAAGCACAAATGTCAGTGCATGTCAAAACATCCCAAGGGCCCCAAAAAACCTTTGGTCCCCAGAGGGTTAAAGGCTCAGGCATCTGCCTCTGGCTATAATAGAGCGAAGTCAGCATGCACAGCGTTTTACATGGTGTTCCCATAGCGTAAGCTACTTACGCAATAGGAGAGACCTCTCGAAAGGGAACAACTCGGTTACTAACGTAACCTCGGTTCCCTGAGAGGAGGGAACGAGTATTGCGTAAGCTGCCGTGCTTGTGCTTGGTCAGTTCGCTTCAGTCGATTGAACCTAAAGGACTCAGATGACGGGGCGCCCAATATATAGCCCTTAGCCATGCCCATCTTGGCGGGCTCTGACGCGCGCGGGCGCGAAGCACGCTCATTGGAAGCGGGTTCAGAGTCGCCCCGTCATAGGTTCGTGCAGTTGCCGCAGCACAGCCAATGACCGAGCTGCCTCGCTCACTGCTGTATGCTGTGCAGCTGCAATGCGTTTTACATAAAGACTTCAATATTTCCCGAGAAAAGGAGTTTTCCCATAGCGTAAGCTACTTACGCAATACTCGTTCCCTCCTCTCAGGGAACCGAGGTTACGTTAGTAACCGAGTCGTTACAGCAAACCGTTCTTGTCACGTGACCTACTTGTGGCTTGTGGCATTCTGAAAAGTTGAGATGTTTTTATCTCGATGCGGCGCGGACGCGCTTGGAAAAAACGAGCGCGTCGCACCGCGACCGCCTCGCTTCCATTATGAGCGCACATACCGCGCGCCTGCATTTGAAATAACGAACTTGAGCGCGATTTTATTTAATGGCATTTATGTTAAAGATACAGGAGAGTTATAATACACACATAGCAGCCAATAAATCTGTTGTTCGATATCTGACTGCTTGTATTGCCTCGTGACTGATGACAAATTTGCTATGTTGTGTGCAGTAGAATTGTGATGCATCGCAATGCATCGTAGAATCTAATTGAATCGAATCGTTACCTGGTGAATCGTAATTGAATCGAATTGTGAGGGCAGTGCCAATGCACACCCCTACTGATTTCACAGAGAGCAAGTCATGTAGTGTGAACCGCACAGTTCAGCCCGACGTTTTAAAATCATGTAGTGTGAACTAGGCTTTATCGGTTCCGCTCGTTGCAAATGTGTCATGACGTCACACACGCGCTGCGTTATTTTGATTCAGAACGCAGCAAACATGGCATCGAGGCAGAAGCGCTCGTTTGGTTATATTTCACGCGAAAAGACGACAATATATGAGGTGCTGTCTAGGGATTAAATCAAACTTCATTCATGCACACATATATGAAACACTTGCATACATGTATACTAAGTAGTCAAACATACATGTATACTGCTGAATGCTCAAACAAATACATATGAAATGCACAACGACACACCTAAAGTCGCTCACGCATACTCTCTACACATACGAGATGCGCGAAACTCTCCAGGCACATAGGCTACTCATCTGAGACGCGCGCACACACAAACTCTCCACGCATATACTCATATGAGACGCGCGCGCGCACACACAAACTCAAATGAGACGCGCGCGCGCACACACAAACTCTCCACGCACATACTCATATGAGACGCGAGCACACACACACTCAAACTCGCGCACATACTCAATGAGAGTATGACGGCGCCTCATAACAATAGGCTTGTTTGAGATGAGCAAAATCTGCGAAGAACCGATCACCGGTGATCAGCGCGAGATCCATGCCGGTTAGAAATGTGTCTAAGTGCGGTCCGCCTTGCTCTGATGTCATGCCGACGTATGTCAAAAAACTCTCGCGACCGCAAGGCGCACGTGTCGGATTCTGCAGTTGCTCTCCACCGACTGCGCTGATCAAAAGCATGATGGGAAACGACTTGCTGACGACACAGCTTAATGCTCATTGGTTTAAACAAACGTGGTATATTGTTATCTTTTAAAATGTTTGATTTGAAAACTCTGATATCATGTTTTATGTGTATAAATTGTGGATATTCCCAAACTCTCTGACAGTGCGATCTATGAGATGTAATTTTTTTTAATGTTTTAAAAATAAAAAAACATGTCTGTATTAAAGAAAAAATCATTGATAAACACGTAGGCCTATTTAAAATGGAATTATAGTACTTTGGGTGTCTTGTTCATTATATTTATTTTCATATTCATATTTTCATTTTCAAAACTTAAATTACATCCAGTTTATTAGCAACACCGTGCGGGCGTGAATCCCGTGAATCCCGCGATATCCGCCTTTGATCTCACAGGTGTCTGATCCACTGCGAGAAGAGAGATCTGTCCGGCTTGCCTGCGCTTTTTTCACTCCTCCTCTCACTGCAGCCGCCTACTCTCGACTATATTTCAGGCGAGGCAACTTGGCGCATCTCAAACAAGCCTAATATGGTCACTTGCAACACCTGTAAAATTTCCATTTCGTCAAAGGGGGGGACCTGACCTCCAATATGCAGAAACATTTGGCCACACAGCATGAACAGACTTTAGTCCCATGAAACTTAAACTGGAATGTCAGTGTCACTGTTTCTGTCACTGCGACTTCACGAACAGGTGAACACCCGCACGCACGCACACATCACTTTTGAAGTAAAATTGAGGATTCAGTGCATGTAATGCATCGATATATCGAATTGAACTGAATCGATGACATGCTAATCGTAATCGAACCGAACCGTGAGACCATTGTAGGTTCACACCCCTAATACTCTGTGCTGTGTCAGCGAGTTAATAATAATTAACAAACAAAATAAGTTATAAGTTCAATAAGGTAATACAAACAAACAAATTTGTACTTATTCCCTCACCCAATGAGAATCGATAAGAGAATCGATTAGGAATCGAATCAATAAGCAATATCGATAATGGAATCGGAATCGTTAAATTCTTATCAATTCCCATCCCTAGACACCATTAGCCTACCATTAACCAACCATTCGCCTACCATTAGCCATTGTAAGATGTTTTTTTAATACAAGCTATTAATATAGCTTTGCTAAAATAATGGAAAACTATTTCTGGTTCCCTAAAGAAGGTTCTTAAAGAACAGATTTCTTTAAGTCTGCAGTACCTTTTAATAGTCCAAAGAACCTCTTTCCACTACAAAGAACAATTTGTGCAATGGAAAAGTTCTGTGAATGTTAATGGTTCTTCATGGAATCATAGATGCCAAAAAAGCACATTTTTTTCTAATTGTATTTTTGGAATGTAAGGTTGGCCAGTTGCCCTCAGCAGATTTTGTACATAGGCTATATCATCCATTTTTCCATGCCATGTGATAAAAGGCAATAGATAATAAATGGTTTTACACTTTATTCAGGTAAGCAGATTGTAGTTAAATAGCATATGTGAACATGTCATCGTGTTTGTTGAGGTATGTTATATAGAAAGATTTTAAGATGTGAAAGTGCTGTATATTTGTTATGTTTTGTTATCTCCCCCTCCCCGGGTACTTTCCAAGATTCCTTTGAAGACACACACGTGCACACACACGTGGCCAATATGAAAACAAAGAAGGAAAAATTTCACTGGGGCAAATGTGTTTACCAACTCAGAATTTCACTCTAAATAATGTTAACATCCTTTCAGTCACTAATTCACCAACAACAATTACAATATTTAAATTCTACCTAAAGGCCTTCACCTCACTGATTACTTTGACATATATCAGTGACAAACAACCATTTCTACCTATGATATTTCAACAATTAAACTAGATTATGACTTATGGTGGCATGACATTGACAAGGTTATTACTTTGAGTGTATTACTGGGTTTCTGGATGAGCAACATTATGATGAAAGAGTAACATTACACTATGATGATCAAACATCTTAATAAACATGCGTGTCAAACGCATGAATTGCTGTCAAGATGTCAAAGTAATATAATATATTGGATCTGGAGAGCTATTCTGTAGCCCTGTAGGCTGTACAAACTCAGATCCTTTGAATCAACAAAAGACTATGAGACAATCATCTTGTCTCAGGCTCTGAGTGTTACAAGTCTCAAGGGCGTAGGTTTAGGGGGGGGGACGCTAGTCCCAATCAATATTTTGAGATGACAAATTTGTCCCCACCAATATTTAGCAAGCTCCTTTGAACTCCTATTTTGATATTTGCGCTGCATTTGGATCTTTGCGCTGCTATTTGGATCGATTCCAACGGCCAGGACGACGACAGTACAAGATACGCCGTAATTTGATTGGCGGCGGGGTATCTGACAGGCAGGCTACACGCGCGGTCCGGGACTACTTTTTGTGCTTGCACTCACTGGCAGCGAGCGGATGGTTTGTGCGTGTGTGTGTGTGCGCGCGTGACGACGCCGACGGTAAGTTACCAGGGCTGTCTCTCTGCCTGCCATATCCACCTGTTTCCGGGGGGCGCTACTGTAAAAAATAAAGTGGGTGCAACTTCCGGTCAGGCGGCGGAAGTAGCATACCGATGGTATTTTGTGTGCTATTTAGCGAAGAGGCTAGGTGTTTTTCAGATAATATTTTACTATTTAAAATAAGTCGCAAACCTTTATGAGAGATGTCGTTACGGAGCTCAGGGACAACACTGTTCGCGGTTGTACATAGGCCTATAACCGGACTAAACTAATTCAGTGGCAAATTGTATTATCCAACAATCTTGGACTAAAGATTTTAAGTGAAGGCTACTGTGAAGCAACATATTCAGAACATGAATGACACACAGTAAACATTTCATAGTATATCTAATATAATATAGGCTATATATATATTTCTCAGGTCTGTAAGGCAAGTAGACGCTGAGTTTCGGTTCATTTATGAGACGAGCTGCAGTTCAGGCGCCAGCGCCTCCATTATTGTCTGCTATATTTACCGCTACTTATTATTTATTAAATCCAGGTAAATTGTTGATGAAACATTGATTGAAATTAAGATACAATTAATACAAAACGAAATTAATTTTAAATAAAGGCTCAGTGCTTTCAAAAAGTTAAAGTTTTTTTTTGTGTCACCCTCGTGTATTTCCCTCATATTAAATACAAAATGCATGTGCTATATATTTTTAATGTCTGGAATCCTTTATTGATATGATAGGATATATGTATATAAACCGAGGTTTCAATAGCCTAAATGCATTTTCGGAGAATTTATATTTTGACTGCAAATGTCACGTCCATAATGCTGGAATCGCCCAATTTTAAATAATTTATCCTCAACTAGTTTTGTGGTGTGGGTCTACAAATTTTATAATGTTAACTTCAAATAATACAAATAGTAAAGATAGCTATATTGGATCTGGACGGGAAGGATATCTCTGGGAGTGGGAAGGGCGTATCGTGATTCTGCCTTCCCTGACCGCGACACAGGTCCGTGGATCTGAGTATCGCGATTTCGGTTTTATTTAACATGATTCTTTTTTATTACTATTTAGGAACAAACAAGGGTCTCTGTTTAAAAAACGCCGACTCGGACCGGCAGTCCAGAGCACCGCAGCGCATATCTTCAAGTTTAGCCATAACCGAATGTCCAGTTTAACTGCCACAAGTTGATCTTGTAATAAAGAACTCATCGTGAAAAAAACACGCTGTATTTTTGTATTTTCATTGCATTTGTAATTGATAAAAAGTTAAACAAATTAAATAATACATTTTAGTATAAATATTAATGATTAATCGATAGTCGAATGAATGAATGCGTGTCACGTTTAGCTTGTTTACTTCGAACCGGAAGACGCACCCACTTTTGACGCAAGGCCTCATGGGACGTAGGAAACTTGTGGATAGAGGGAATGCATTAACGTCACTTCCCCGCCGGAACACGCCCCCCTCAGCGGGACTGAGTGGCAGAAGAGCTGCGGCGTGACTGGAGTTAATAGGGGAAACTGCGTTAACGCGAGTAAAACAAACTATTATCAGTTTAAACTAAAAGTTGGACTCGATATAGTGTTCCTTACAACTTATCAAAGATCCAGTGATCCATGGATATTGACATGCAGCCAGGAATCGTGTTTCCTGACATTTATATGTGCCTGATTTCGACGCCGGGGAAATAAATGAAGAAAATTTGCCTGTAAACGTTTTATATAAATACAATATAGAAATCCGAGTGATCACTTACATTAATGTTATACTGTATATCATCATATCGTCCAGCCCTAAAACTTGTATAGTTTTTTGTCAGTGTTTATTTAAAAACATCCAATTATGCAGAATATAGTCTGTTCTGTAGCTTTTTGCAGTCTGTAAAAATATACAGTACCTCAGATTTCTGATCAAATCTAGTTGTACAGTCAATCGCAAAGCTCTTTCCCGTTTTAGATGTGTTTTGTGTGATTTTCACGGCATTCACGCTGAAAACAAATGCTGCCGCTCAGTCTTTTTGCCACTTGTGGGCGTGATCGCATTCACTCCGGCCGACGGTGACGTCATGCGCATACCCTCTATACAAAGGCCAGAGTAAAACATTTTAATATTCCGTTTTTTGCCCCTTTTTGTACTTTGTAGATCAGCTATGTCACCCAAGAAGAAGAAAGGGGACATACGAAGCTTTTTCATAAAGCAGAGTGCAAGTAGGCAAAAATAACTAGCCACACAAATAACTAGTAGTAGTGGCTGACCAGGCTTTCAAATGCAGATTCTACTGTAGAAAATAGTATTAACTGGTGATCCTGGTTACCCAGGATATTGTTACAGTTAAACCTAGCTTCTGCATCTTTCAAGGTTAGGAGCATTAATTAGGTGTGTACAGCACGGATAGACTCATAGAAGTCAAGCTATCATGATAGAATGCTACGTTAGAAAGTCACTGAATGTTAATTAGCCTACCTTAACTTAGAATCTTGCGGTCATAAACAGTGGATCATCCGAGACAGTTTTCGTTTCTACATTCTGTTTATGTAATGTATTTGTGAGTGTAGCCTACTTGCTAGACACATGTGCTGGAAAAACATGTTGGCAATGTTAAAAAGGCAAAAGTTAACACTGTTGGTTATTCAAATATAATGAATCATTATTTGATTGATAATATCCAAATAACAATATCTGGTAGGAGGGTTAAACTTGCTAGCCATAGGATAGACTACAAAATTAATTAACCATTTTGTATGCAGGAAAGACAGCATCAAACCACAACAGATTTACCTTTATTCATTTAGCAGACACTTTTTATCCAAAGCGACTTACAATTGAGAACAATAGAAGCAGTAAACCTAAGATAACAATATGTAAGTTTTATGACCCTTCCCAGTTTAATCTAATGCACTTTTTTTTTAAGAATAGAATATATCTATTCTTATATAATAGAATATATATGTCCCCACCAAAGCTGTGACCAAACCTACGCCCATGACAAGTCTGTTTGTTTTTGGTTTTCCTTCCTTCATGTTGTTCTGTTTCCCCCCACTCCTTGTTTCCATGTTCACGTCTTCATTAGTTCATTTGGTTCAGCTGTGTTAAGTTAGTCAGTTATTATGGTTACAAATTGATTTGAGTCTGTTCAGGTGTGTCTTGTCCATTATCTCGTTTGCCCATGCATTTAAGTCTTCTGTTTCAATCTGTCCCTTGTCTTGCATTATTTCAGTTCTCAGTGTTATGTGGTTGTATGTTTCCTTGTTTAAGTATTGAATTAAAGTCTCCTATAGTATCTCCTTCGTCATGCGCTTGATTATAGCCACCTAATCCGTAACAGAATGCAAGACCAGAATAAAAATCCAAAAACAAAGATGGCTAAAGACAGACCATGATCCAGCAGAGCGGACGGCCTTCGGACGGTACAGTATGTGGAGGAGTTCCTGAAAGTTTCCCATCTGGTGAGCTGGGGTGATACTATGATTAATCCCTGCTTCCGGATGGGACTGGATGATGATAATTTATTTCGATTCCATGTCCCTGGCGAATGGCGATTGTTATAGGTCCGTAACAGACTTTATTAACTATGTCCTCGATTTAAATAGTTTGGATTTCTTTGTTGATATAGCTAATGAGGACAATCAAAATTATCATTCAGTCCCTCTCCGGAAGTTCCCTGGTTGGAACTCTTGTGGCGCGAGGTCGCGCCTTCCGGGAGGGGGGAGTAATGTTACATGTGTAGGATTACAAATTTATTTAAATGTTCAATTTAGATTTCCCATACTATAGTATATAGAAGTTTATTAGTGTGTTTTTTTTTTTTTTTTTTTTACTAAGTTAAATGTCACAAACCTGTCCTGATCGTTCTATTGCAAGTTAAGTTGATACCATCACCTTGTGTTTTAAGTTCCCGTCTCAGTACGAGAAGGCCATGCCTTTCCTGTTCTAGTGTCTCACAGTGATGGCTTCAACAGAAGCAAATACTATTGATTAACAACCTTGTAGCTCACAGTATAGATTTGTCTCTGAAAGTTAATAAGTTATCATTTAAAACCCATTTTCCAATGGAGAAAATGAATGGAATTATTACTTGGATTTTATTGACAGAAATCAAAAAGTTGATATGAGCATTGAGCAAAAGAAGCTTTGCAAATATCAAAATATAATATAAATTCATAAGTGGCTATAATAATGCTATCAGCTGTTTCAAAATCAAAAAAAAAAAAATTGTACTATACTGTAAGACAAACTTTTACCATTATTTATCGTATTACTCCACATAATATGACATACCGGTATTTAAAATGAAACCGTATTATTACAAAATAAGTTATAATATTCAGTATAACAGGGTAAATGCACATTTTATAAAGTTAGATTTAAGACATTTTTTTTTAAACCAAAAACCAAGTAAAGAAAATGTAAGAAGTGAAGGGAACACAAAATGTCAATATGTTCTCTATAAATGTTTCTATCTAGACACGAGTTGAATTAGTAACACTTCAAGGTTTCAAATACAACTTGCACTGATCTCCATTGCTAATTGTAACCCATGTGGGTCAGCAGGCAGATGAAGACTAAGACAAATAAATACAAGGTTTAATATAATAATCCGAACAGGTAGGGATTCAAAGGTAGTGGTTATCAGACACATAACTGAAACGAGACCGGACAGACTCAAAAGAACAAACATGAACTTAAATATTAAAGATAACAAGATGCACACACCCGAACAGAGTGACAAATCATAGGTAACCATGACAACAAAGGGTTAGCGGGAGCTGATATGAAGGAAAACAGGAACTACTGAAAACAAATTAAAAGTCCATGAAAACTAAAATACAGTAAGACGACACTAAACAAGAAAACTGAATGGCTGTTACAATAATTCATCCCAAAAAATTAAGGCTTGAATATTCTTGATTTTCGCAGTATTTTTGTCTTGTTTTCAAGTGCAAATTTCTAAGGTGTCTTAAATCAAGATTGGCCTACATTTACATGTATCCTTTGAGAACGGTCACTTCACTTCACAGCTTATCATTTAAAACGCAGTGCAGCTGCACAGCAATACCAACCAAGCTACTAGCTCGCCCATTGGCTGTGCTGAGCAGTGTTGTATAAAGTACTAGAAAGCAATACTTGAGTAAAAGTACAAGTATCGTCCTAGAAAAAGACTTTGGTAGAAGTGAAAGTTACCTTTTAGAATATTACTTAAGTAAAAGTCTTAAAGTATCTGATATATACTGTACTTAAGTATCAAAAGTAATTTTCTGATATTTAATGTACTTAAGTATTTGAAGTAAAAGTAAAAAGTTTACTTTTTTTTTAAAGCAAGCGGTTAGAACTTTTATTGTGGCCGTTCGAAAGGAGAGAGGGAACGAGTATTGCGTAGCCGGCCGCACTAACCTGGCGAGTTGTCGCTTCAGTCGTTAAACCCATAGGTTAAACCTGCTATAATGGCGAATTCAGGGGACTATTATAGGCTAAGGCCACGCCCCCTTAGCAGGCTCTGGCGTGTAATGACGTGGGGCTAGCTCATTGGTCGCACGTCAGAGGCGCCCGCGCCATTGGATATGCAGTTGCCGCAGCACAGCCGATGAGCGAGCTAGACGCTCAATGTGCTAGCTGTGCAGCTGCAAATGCGTTTCACACATAGGCTTCAGTAAATCAAGGAAAAGGAGTTTCCCCCCGGTCCTCCAGTAGGTGCTTCCATGGCGGTTTCAGTTGTGCTTCCTCCTCCTTTGGCAACAAACGAGCATTACGCTGAAATAGAGCGTGCAGAGCGTGCGTAGTGCAATCTAGGAG
This sequence comes from Tiaroga cobitis, assembly GCA_030578255.1. NCBI lineage: Eukaryota > Metazoa > Chordata > Actinopteri > Cypriniformes > Leuciscidae > Tiaroga > Tiaroga cobitis. Next base: position 25,899,431 of record CM060606.1, on the reverse strand, counting down.
CAGTGATTCGCCAAACCTCCCTTATTGCAGTCGCACACATTTCTTCTTATTTTTATTGTATAGTAACGAGTAACGAAGATTCTTCGTGGAAATATAACGGAGTAAAAGTATACATTTTATCTAGGAAATGTAGTGGAGTAAAAGTGAAAGTTGACATAAATTTAAATAGCGAAGTAAAGTATAGATACGTGAAATTTCTACTTAAGTACAGTAACGAAGTATTTGTACTCCGTTACATTACAACACTGGTGCTGAGGTAACTGCACATCCAATGGCGAGGAAGCTAAGACGCGCAAACCAATCAGGCAGCTTGGCGCCAAGCACATCAGAGACCGCCAGAATGGGCGTGGCTATAGCTATAAAACCTGCTCCATTTCGCCATTGTACAGATTTAATCTCCTTCAGCAACCTTTCACGTCTCTGTCTCCTCTATGAAGCTTCACTGCTAGAAGCCGCTTCTTTTCTGTCACCGTTCTCCTGTGGCCATCCGGTTACAAACGCTATATCCTTTTCTCTGTGTGTGCGCCGTTGCATCACAGTCTAAAAGAGCAAATCCAGAGAGCGCGAGCATTGTTGCAAATGCCTCGTTCTCTCTGCACCTCGTGTGGATGCCATCTGCACGAGATGGACGGGCACACAGAGTGCACAAGATGCCTGGGACCTCCCACGCTGAAGCTGCACTCTCTGCCGGAAGCTGCTCTCGGTGCGAGAGCATGTCCATCTCTGCGACAGCCTGCCTATTTACATCCTGCGTTCGCGGCTAGCTCTCCACACGGCGACGGCGACCGCCTCTCGCACTCCCCCGCTTCGTTCCCTCATTGAGCCTCGACGGAAGAAGCGTGCGGTTAGATGTGCGCGCAGCTAGTTCTCTTTACGATACAAGTGAGCTATCCCGCTCTCGCGCTCTCCCGTTCTGCACGTCATGCAGAACCCTCTCCATGACTCAGATACAACATGTGCGTTTTCATGCCTGGGATCCACCACTCTAAAACTGCTCTCACTCACAACGCCTGTACTCACTGCGAGAACATGTCGCTCTCTTCTCTGCGCTTGCGGCTAGCTTTTTACGATCAGGAAGCTACCCCGGCTCTTGCGCTCTCACGTTCTGCACGTCATGCAGACCCCTCTCCATGACTGGCGGAATGACTCCAGACGGACACAAGGAGTGCGTTCTCACATCTGGGATCCAACCACGTTGGAACTGCACTCTCTCATGGCAGCTGTTCTCAAGGCGAAAACAAGCCGCTATTCTCTCAGCGCTCGCAGCTAGCTTTCTGTACGTCAGAGAGCTGCCCCTCCCTTACACCCGTTTTGCATGCACCCCTCCGTTTGCGCGCACCCTCCAGTTTCGTGCGTCCTCTGCATGATTCAGATGGACACCCACGAGCGCTTTTCATGCCTGTGACCCAGCCACGCTGAAACTGCACTCACTCATGAATACTCTTCTCACAGAGAGAATATGCCGCTCACCTCCTAGCGTCAGCAAACGAGTGAGCTCACGGCGCCCCGCGTGACTCACTTTCTCCAGAGAAAGTCTTTCTCTGGGGTCTTTCAAAACCCTCAAAGAGAGCTCGCTCATTCTCACAGTTCCCTCTTAGCTTAGGTAACTGTAGATGCTTTAACTGCAGCAATGGGCCTGTTTCAAGCACGCACCCCTTCAAACAAACCCTGGCTTAACAGCGAACCAAATAAGCAAAGCATCACCAAACCCCTTACAAAACGCACACCACTGATATCAAAGACTACCTCAATTCGATTCAAGCAGTCAACGGGTCCACGGTAAGGCGCACACCACTGCAGATGAACGCTGTTTTTACATAAAGCACAAAAGAGTGTTTCAAACACCCGGGTAACCGGGCCCCCTTCACTAGGTGGCCCATCGTTGTCACTCAGACCAGTCGAGCCGAGGCCTAGCAAGCCAGCTCGTACTGAGTATGAGCACGAAACACAAAACATGGGTAATAGGCCCCCCCTATGCTAGGCGGCCTATCCCCAATTTTCATTCAACCCCTATACACACAGTAATGAACACTATAAAGCGAGGTTACTCACTCCAATTCGCTCGCAGACCCCCGCACTTTCAGGCTGTCGTCGAGACTTCGGTGAGAAGCGACGTGGCTCATGTGCTTCGCACCGAAATAATAAACCTGCTAGCAAAAGGGGCCATAGAGGTGGTTTCCCCCGCGCTAAGCCAGTTGGGGTTTTACAGTTGCTACTTCCTTGTACCAAATAAGGATGGCGGCACCAGGCCCATCTTAGACCTCAGACATCTGAACAGAGCCGTCATGAGACGGCCATTCAGAATGTTAACTACCAAACAAATCCTTGCGCAACGTCGCCCGGGCAATTGGGTTTTCACAGTACAAAGATGCCTACTTTCATAGATAATGCCCCACCAAAGGCCACTCTGGAGATTCGCCTTCGAGGGGCAGGCTTATCAATACACGGTCCTACCGTTCGGTCTGTCCCTACATCTACAAAGAGCATGCACGCAGTGCATTCTCCTCTGAGACAACAGGGAGTGCGCGTACTGAACAATCTCGACAACTGGCTCAGTCGAAAGTTAGAGCAAATTGTCACCCAGCCAGAATGTAATCTTTTTGGGCACAGTTATAGACTCGACACAAATGAGGGCTCTGCTTAAGTCAAAGCACGCGCTCTCTATTCAGAGCCTAACGGCTTCTCTCAGGGTGGGGAAGTTTCAGAGGTTTTTGGGTCTTATGGCTGCAGCATCGTCAGTACTCCAAGTAGGACTACTGCGTATGCGTCCCCTACAGCACTGGCTAAAACACTGCGTGCCAGCCCATGCATGGCGTTCAGGACGCCTGCATATCAATGTGAACCACGGCTGCATAAGGGCCCTGGCTCCCTGGAAAACACCAAACTGGTACCAGTCAGGTGTGGCCATGGGCGTGGTCTTTAGAAGGAAGACAATTTTCACAGATGCCTCCAACCTAGGTTGGGGGGCGCTGCACGAGGGCAAGCCTGTCTCTGGCCTCTGGTCGAGCATGGAGAAGAGCTTACAAATAAACTGAAAAGTCTGATACAGTTGATCATGACATTCTTTTATCACACCTTGAAAAGTGTGTGGGCATTCAAGAAACTGCCCTTAGCTGGTTCCGATCTTATCTTAGTAATAGAACCTTTTCAGTAGGTATTGGTCGCGTTGTTTCATCTGTAGCACGTGTTACCTATTGTGTTCCTCAAGGGTCTATTCTGGCTCCCATTTTATTTTCACTTTACATGCTTCCACAAGGTTCAATTTTTAGGAAGGATGGAGTGTCTTTTCATTTGTATGTAGATGGCACCTAAATATATTTAGCTTTAAAACATAATGATAAGCAAGGCCTAGAAACCTTGCTTGGATGTTTAGCTGATGTTTGATCTTGTACGGATGTCTCTGAATTTCTTGCATTTTAATGAGAGTAAAACTGAAGCAATTGTTTTTGGACCCTTTCTGGGAAAAGCAAAACCAAATATTAATTGTCGTTATTTAAATTCTTGTATCAGACCCACTGTGAAAAATTTGGGAGTTCTTTTTGATTCATCTCTTGAGTTTGACCAACATATAAATTCTGTAGTAAAGTCATATTTTTTCCATCTTAAACTTCTGTCTAAAGTTAGAACTTTTCTATCTTTTAAATAATCTTAAAACAGTCACACATGCTTTGTTTTATCTCGCTTGGACTATTGTAATTCACTGTATATTGGATTACCCCAAACCTCCATGTCACGGCTTCAGATGGTCCAAAATGGCGCCGCCAAGTTTTTAACTGGGGTTTGTAAACGAGAGCACATAACTCCGATATTAGTGTCTCTTAATTGGTTACCAGTGTGTTATAGAGTTGAATTTAAAATTTTGTTGTTTGTTTTTAAGACTTTGACTGGTCTAGCACCATCCTGTTTGTCAGATCTTGTAAATGTGAAAAAGTCAGCAAGATGGTTGCGATCCTCAGACAGCATTACACTGTCATATCCAAGATCAAGATTGAAGTTTCGAGGTGACCATGCATTTTCAGTGGCCGGTCCTAGGATATGGAATAGACTTCCTTTATCTGTAAGGTCTGCAGCATCTGTACATGAATTCAAAACAATAAATCAAAGTTACAGTCTTATCTTTTTACCCTTGCATTTCATTAATTATAACTTTGGTCTCTTTTAACTCAAACCTAGTGATTTATTGCCTTTTATTACTGTGTTTTTGTTTGTTTTATTTTTCTTCCTTTGTACAGCACAGATGTCAACTTTTGTTGTTTATTTGTGCTTTATAAATAAATTAAATGAAATGAAATGTCTAGCCCTCAGAGAGTTTCTGCCGGACCTAAGGGGGCACCACGTCTTAGTCCGAACGGACAACATTTAACATTTTATTAGGGACCATGTACAATTTCAAACATAAATGTTACCATCCATTGTACCAGAGTTAGCCTCAGGCTCATTTACATCTGCAGTCCCCTGGCAGGGTACAATAAAAAAAAAAAACATACAAATAACACTACCCCCCCTACACACATACACAAAACATTTTATCTGCACCACATCAGTGTCAGTGGGTACAGATTTGAGTGGTCTTCAGAAAAGATTTCAGTTGTGATTTAAAACTCTTAATGGAACTGCAGCTCTTTATTTTTTTATTGCATTCCACTGTGTAGTGTCTTTAAAAGAAAAAGCAGATTGTCTAAAGGTTGAACGGCAAAAAGGTATGTTAGTCAAAAATAGAAGCTATTCTGGTAGATTTTACAGAAATTGCAGGGCGATTGCAAAAAAAAAAAAACCGTGGTGGTGTCCTACATAAATCGCCAGGGCGGCCTCAGGTCAGACAACCTGTATGTCATGGCCAGAAAACTCCTCCTATGGGCACAAGTCAACCTGCGCTCCGTGAGAGCTGCTCATGTCCTGGTAATCCAGAATCTGGGCGCAGACTGTGGACATGCTGTCTCAAGACAACACTCCCCCCGGGGATTGGTCTCTCAACCCTCAGACGGTCCATTGGATCTGGAGTGTTTTCAGCGGGGTAGAGGTCGACCTCTTCGCCTCAGAAAGCAACACTCACTGCACAATGTTCTTTTCGAAGAATGGGGACGCACTGGCCCATGCATGGCCCAGACGCTAGGGATGCACGATGATATCGGGACAACATCGGTATTGGCCGATAAAAGCTTAAAATTACCATTATCGGCAGATATGAATATTACTGCCGATGAGCCTTGCCGATAGGGTGGCGTGTTTCCTATGCGCACGTGACGACCGTGAACGAAGCATGAGGGCCAGCAACTTAAACTTCCAACTAGGGGTGTGCAATAATAACGGTTTATGATCGTGGACGATTAAAATGTCTCCACGATCTGCTTTTGAAGAAAAATCATAGTATCGTGCATTCTATCAGTTCAATTCTAGCGCCTTCATCTCAACATACTGTACAACGCGACGTATACATTCACAGCACATCACATCACATGTAAACGCAGAGGTAGAGTTACACTCACGGGACACTGCAATCCCCAAAAGTTCATTATTTGCATGTGCGTCAAAGTCTTGCTAGTTAAACATGTCATTCACGTGCTTATGCGCTGTTCTAACATGTGCTTTTCTGAGCGCGTACACCCGACGCTCACAGGAACTAAAAGCCTGTCACAGCGCCTGCATACTGGACTAAGTTATCTTTTGAGTCTTATTCCGCTAATACTGTCAAATACACACAAGGTTTACATAAACAAAGTTGGTTATGTCTAAAGTGAAAGCAAACAGAGAAAACCTGCTTGTCAAATGCGTGTATATTAGACGCGTCGCGTGCAGCTCTTAAAGAGACAGTATCTATAATATGCAGCCGGTTGTCCTTAAAGGGGTCATATAATGGTACATGCACTTTTACAAGTTGATTGTACTGAAATGTGTGTTGGCAGTGCCTGTACACAACCATCATAAAATGATAAAAATCCATCCAGTGTTTTTTTTTTAAATCCCCTTATATGTTTTCCCCTGCCTCAAATCAAGCCGGTCGACCGTGTGACGTCACACGGTCGGATGCCCCTCCCACGATTGTTGATTGACAGCAGCGTTTCAACACAGACCCTCGCTCGTGAGCGAGCTGTCAATCATGTTCTGCGCGGACCGGCGCGGTCATTGTTGATATGCTGGAGCACTGTCTATGAGCAGAATGGCGTCTAAGCGATTGTGGTGTTCTGTTCTTGGGTGTAATAACAAACACAGCTGTCATTTTAATGTTCCTAAATCCGAACCGCTTAAGACGCAGTGGCTGAGTTTGTTTTCGAAGGGAATATTCCCCACGAGCAACGTCAATGCTCTCATGTTTGCGCGAATCATTTCACACACCAGACTGCTTTATAAACGAGGATCAGTATAAAGCTGGTTTTGCTAAGAAGCTGCTCATGAAAAAAGGATCGGTAGGCTACCAGATATTCGTGTTCCTGCTGAACCTCCAGAAGAACTGAAGTGAATGTAACGTTTTATTAAACTTTATATTAATATTTATATTAATCTTTGCAAATCGCTAGCTGCACGCTTCACAATGAATGCGTCTAAGGTTTACACTCAGGGTACATTACGGCATCATGTTTTCTATGTATGACGCTCTCAATATAATTCATAATCCCATGTTTATACTGAACAACCGTTATGGTTATTGTGTTCAAACGGTGTACGCACAGAACAGAGAGGCGGGGTGAGCAAAGCTCATCAAGAGATTTCCATGACGCATGCGCGAGAATTGCGATCTCCTTCAACTACTTCAGTTAAGTTCTCGCGCGTGCGCGTCGTGGAAGTCTCTTGAAGTCTCGTTTCAGGCCTACAAGGAAGAAAAGGAATAGTCGAATAAAGTCGTTATTTTTGTTTGTTTTTTCGCACAAAAAGTATTCTCGTCGCTTGATAAACTTATAGTTGAGCCACTGTTGCGACATGGAATATTTAAACATTTTCTTTAATGACTTTCTGGGCCGCCCGGGTGTCATTCCCTTAGGGAGCCTATGGAGGAGTGATCAACCTCTCAGATTTAATCATAAATATCTTCATTTTTGTTCCGAAGACGAACGAAGGCCTTACGGGGTTGGTACAGCATGGGGGTGAGTAATTAATGACTTAATTTTCATCTCCTACTATCGAGGTTACTATCGTAACCTCGGTTCCCTGAGAGGCGGGAACGAGACATTACGTCAGAGTGACGTATACTGGAACTCCTCCCTTCTCCACTTTCACTGAAATCTTATGGGCTAACGCCAGCTGGGGACAGCTGGTCAATTGACGCGAAGCATGCAAATACTGACAGGTTCGCGAGGAGTATAAAATGCATGGACGCAACAATTACGTCAGAATCACGACTGAACGCTAGAACAGCTAAACAAACAGCGAGCACTGACGTAATGTCTCGTTCCCGCCTCTCAGGGAACCGAGGTTACGATAGTAACAGGAGACGTTCCCTTTCGAGGCGGTAACTTCAACATTACGTCAGCGTGACGTATATGGGAACTGTATTAAATCCTGCCGTGAGAGCAGTGAGATGAGCCCTGAACGGGGTAAAAACCACACCTTCACATGTAGCAAGACAGTTCTAGCCAATAGCCGCGTCGCTAAGAGCGTTCTCATCTGATAGGTTGAACTAGACCAATGAAACGCCTGTTCCGGCCTTATCAAAATTTGCATATCTCAAAGCAATGAAACTGAAGGCTGCACTGAAAAGAGCAGACAACACAATAGGCACTCAAGCATGATAGTTAAATGCAGTGTGGTCGGCGATTGCGGTGATAGCTGCATCAACTTTATTAACCATAACACAGAGTTAGCAGCTATGGTAACTACTGCATAGCTGGTTAACAGATAATACATTTTCTTTAGTAAAACTCAACTCACCGAAAGTACTTGTAACGCTACAGAGGGTACATCCAGCTTGTAAAACCTGGCGAATGTGTTCTTAGAAGACCAGCCAGCAGCAAGACATAATTCCTGAATAGACATACCTCTAGCCCAGGCCCACGAGGAAGCAATCGCCCTCGTAGAATGAGCTCTGATGTTAAGGGGACAATCTTTCCCCTGGCATTCATAAGCCAATGCAATATCGTCCACAATCCAGTGAGAAAGTCTCTGTTTTGAAACAGCACGTCCCTTATTACATCCACCAAAGCACACGAACAGCTGGTCCGACTGACAAAAGGCGGCAGAGCGATCCACATACGTTCGCAAAGCCCTTACCGGGCAAACAGCGCTCTGAGCGTCGGCATCACGTGAGGCTGACGGCTCAGCAGATAAGGCGGGCAGTGAAACAACCTGTGCTCTAAACGGTGTATCGAGTGACTTCGGAACGTAGCCTGGTCTCGGCCGGAGAGTGACATTGCAGTCGCTAGGACCGAAATAGAGGCAATCGCTGGTCACCGAGAACTTGTGTAAGTCTCCAATGCACTTCGCCGAGGCGAGAGCGAGAAGCAAGGCCGTCTTCAGGGAAAGCTCCTTGACCGCAATCGAAGCTAGGGACTCGAACGGTGGTAGAGATAGAGCCCTCAAAACTAGAGCTAGATCTCACGGCGGCACGGAGGGCGGCCGTGAAGGACACAATCTCCTCGCTCCCCTGAGAAAACCGATCTCTAGATCGTGCTTACCGATCGATTGCCCGTCAACCGGGGACAGAAAAGCAGCAATAGCGGCCACATACACCTTCTGCTTTGATGGCAGATTCCCGTTGTCCATTCTGTGCTGCAGAAAGCGCAAAACATCCGACACGGAACAAGTCCCCGGGTCAACGTCGATGTCCTGGCACCATTTTGCAAAAAGTTCCCACTACAGAGCGTAGAGGCGCCTGGTAGAAGGCGTGCGCGCCTCCGTGAGTGTGCTCAGCACTCATGAATGCAGAGTGTCCCGCTCATTTAAGGTCCCCGCAGCGCCAAACATGAAGATTCCACAGCTCGGGGCTGGGGTGCCATATTGTGCCTTTCGCCTGAGACAGAAGGTCCTTCCTGAGGGGGATTTTCCACGGGGGAGCCACCATTAACTCTCTCAGATCCGCGAACCAGGGCTGATTCGGCCAGTTCGGGGCCACGAGGATCACTGACGCTCTTTCCTCCCTGATTTTGCACAACACCATAGGCAGAATCTTCACCGGAGGGAACGCGTAAAGCCTGGCTTCTGGCCAACGCAACGTCAGAGCATCTCCTGACAGCGGGGAGTGAGATAGCGAGAAGAATGTCTGACAGTGCGTGTTCTCGCTTGTGGCAAACAGATCCACGTCCGCCCTCCCCCCGAATCGTTGCACCGATCTGGAGTAAAGCCTTCACTCTCCTTGAGGAATCCCGTTCCTCGAGAGCATATTCGCTCCACGGTTCAAGATACCGGGTATGTGCGCCGCTCTTATGGAGAGAAAGTGTCGGTCCGCCCACAAAAGAACTTGCTGCCTGTTTGAACAGAGCTCTGGAGCGCACGTTGTCCTGGCGATTTATGTACGAGACCACAGACGTGTTGTCGGTTCGAATCAGTAAATGCTGCTGCTCCAATTTTATCCGCATTTGATCTGTCACCATCAGTCCCAGGAGCCTCTGTAATTCCCTCTGTGAAACAGACCTGCCCGGTCTGAAACGGCGCGGAGTCAATGAGATTGTCTCTATGCGCTCTAGAGAGAGGTGGGCTCGCATCGCCATCGAGTCCAAACATACTACCAGATATGTTATAGTCCGACTCGGTAAAAACACGCTCTGCTGCAAATTCACACGCAGACACAGCGTATCCAGATGACGAAGCAGCGTTTCCACATGGCTGATTAACACATCTCTTGAGTGGGCTAAAATCAGCCAATCGTCCAGATAATTCAGGATGCGCATTCCGCTCGATCTGAGGGGAGAAAGCGCTGCGTCCACACACTTTGAAAAGGTTCGGGGGCCAGGGCCAGACCGAACGGAAGCACTGAATACTGATATGCCATGCCTTCTAAAGCAAATCTCAGGAAGTGCCTGTGGCGCGTCGCTATTTGAATATGAAAGTACGCGTCCTTTAGATCCACTGACGCGAACAAATCCCCGGGACGGACTTGTGCCAGTATATGTTTCAGTGTCGTCATTCTGAACGCACGCTTGTGAAGTGCTCGGTTGATGGGTCTCAGGTCCAGTATTGGAGTCCTCCATCCTTCTTTGGCACCACGAAGTAGCGGCTGTAGAATCCACTCTCCTGCTCGCTGGGAGGGACACACTCTATAGCTCCCTTCTCGAGCAGACCGAGAACTTCCTGTCTCAGAACGGGAACGTTTTGGGGCAAAGTCAGTGACGGAACAACGCCATTGAAGTGGGGTGTTCTGCATTTGAACTGGAGAGAATATCCGTGCTGAATTATTCCCAGTAGCCACGGTGAAATGCCCAGGATAGCCCTTCACGCGTCCAGGAAGTGACACAGTGGACGCGTTAGCTCTACGGCCACCGTAACCACTGATGGCGTGTTTCGACTGGAGCCCTTCCCCCGCGAGGCTCGAAGCACTGGCGGGAGGGTGGCTCGCGGCGGGCATAATGTGGTGCTGGCACTCTCACGCCCTCAAGAGGGCATTATAGTCGTGTGTTGTGGCTTTGCGCTGCTCTGAGGCAGGGCGAGTGACACAGTGTCGGGTGCAAAAGGAAGAAAAGGCTCTTTTTGTGAATGGATACATGTTTTTGTTGTGGAACTCACACAAACAGAAACACGAACAGCATTCAAACATACATTGCAATCGTTGCCCGTGCTGTGCAGAGGAGTTGAAGGATGTCTTCAGGGATGTCTTTAAAGGGTTAGTTCACCCAAAAATGAAAATTAAGTCATTAATTACTCACCCCCATGTAGGCCTGAAACGAGACTTCAAGAGATTTCCACGACGCATGCGCGAGAATTGCGATCTCCTTCAACTACTTCAGTTAAGTTCTCGCGCGTGCGCGCCGTGGAAATCTCTTGAAGTCTCGTTTCAGGTCTACAAGGAAGAAAAGGAATAGTCGAATAAAGTCGTTATTTTTGTTTGTTTTTTTCGCACAAAAAGTATTCTCGTCGCTTGATAAACTTATAGTTGAGCCACTGTTGTGACATGGAATATTTAAACACTTTCTGGGCCGTCCGGGTGTCATTCCCTTAGGGAGCCTATGTAGCAGTCATAAACCTCTCAGATTTAATCATAAATATCTTCATTTGTGTTCCGAAGACGAACGAAGGCCTTACGGGGTTGGTACAGCATGGGGGTGAGTAATTAATGACTTAATTTTCATTTTTGGGTGAACTAACCCTTTAACACTTCTCTGAGACAGGCTGTTGTTCCATCATGCTTCAAGACCACCACCATCATACCTGTGCCAAAGAAACCTTCTCCATCTTGCTTTAATGACTATCGCCCTGTGGCACTGACCTCCATCATTATTAAGTATTTTGAACGGCTAGTCATGTCACACATAAAATCCATCCTCCAACCTACCCTGGACCCTTTCCAGTTTGCATACAGAGCCAAACGCTCCACAGAGGATGCAATCTGATCCTCTCTCCATCCAGCCCTTACTCACCTGGACTCAAAAGATTCATATGTGAGAATGCTGTTCATAGATTTTAGGTCAGCAATCAATACCATAATTCCACAACAACTCATTCACAAATTAGACCAGTTGGGGCTCAACAACTCGCTATGTAACTGGCTATTGGACTTCCTCAGTGAGAGACCACAAGTAGTACGAGTTGGCAACAACACCTCGAGCAGAATCATACTGAGCACAGTGGGCCCTCAAGGCTCTGTGCTCAGTCCCCTGCTCTTTACTTTGCTGACTCATGACTGCACACCAACTTTCAGCACAATCACATGGTAAAGTTTATAACCAAGGATGATGAGACCCACTACAGGAAGACGGTTAGTATTTTGACCATATGGTGCAGAGACAACAACCTGTTGCTGAATGTCAGCCAGACCAAGGAAGTTGCACATTCTACTGAGGCACCATTGAGAGTATCATAACTAGTTGTATTGCTGTGTGGGGCGGAAGTTGCACTAACTACAACAGGAACTCACTGCAGCGTGTAATAAACACAGCTGAAAGGATCATTGGTGCATCCCTTCCCTCCCTGCAGGACATGTACAATCTCTGCCTTACCCGCAAAGTAAGCATGATTATGGGCGATACCAGCCATCCTGCACACAGTTTTTTCAGCCTCCTGCCCTCTGGGAGAAGATATCGGAGCCTCCGTGCTCGTTCCACCAGACTCATGAACAGTTTTATTCACCAGGCTGTCAGGAGGCTGAACTCTCTCCCCTCTCTTCCATCCCCGCCCCCATAATCTCCATTTTATCTACATCATTATATTATAGATCATCCTACATTTTGCATCTTATATATACTTTCAAAACCTGGGTTGCTGCTAATTCTTGTATATAGAAATATTGCACTATCTTTCTAGAATACAGGAACCCTCTGCTACCAAGTCATTTTACAATTAAAACTGTAAAAAAAACGTAAAATATCTGATGAATGCATATGTAATAATGTGTCACTTGTTGAGCCAAGTAAGCTTATGTTAAATAAAACACACGATCTCGATCTCGTTCTTTTCTTTTTAATGCACCCGATTTATATTTTCTCTCCATTTTCGTAACTATTCTCTACATTATACATTCACACCTCACGCCACCCACTGTACTCCTGAGGCAAGTAGGCCTACCTTATACGCTGTGTTTCGGTTCATTTATGACTCACAAGACGAGCTCCAGTTCACGCGCCGGCGCCTCTGTGTCTTGATTATCTATTGTCTGCTATATTTACTTCTTATTTAATAAATCCAGGCAATTGATTGATGAAACATTGATTAAAATTAAGATACAATTAATACAAAACGAAATTCGCCTTAATGAAAGGCTTTGCGCTTTCTGTTTGAAAGTCTCTGTGAAAGTTTTAAAGCAGTCTCTCAGTGCCGCTTTCAGAGCGGTCACGTAACATTGTTTTTCCCTCATAAATGCATAGCCTACACGAAAAATAGGACAAAATTAATATTTTATGTTCTGTGGAGAGCCAACCCTTCTTAATCCGGTGGGTAGTATTACTTTTTGTACTTTTGCCACCTAAAAGTTAAAAAAAATTTGTGTCACGTCCGTTACGGATGTGTAATTCCCTCATATAAAACGCATATACTGATATGTTTCTAATGTCTGAGCTCCTTTATTAAGGGAGTATGGATAAACAGCCGTTTCAATATATTGGTATTAAATGCCCCCTACAGTGCAATTCGTCTAGGTATACACCTGCGCTAAAATATCAAGGTGAAAGTCATCATAGCTTGCGTAGTAGACCCAGCTCCCAACCCAACTTTGAGAATAGATTAACGGCGATATTTTTTTATTGCCCGATAAGAGTCTCACGTTAACGCAGCACGTTAACGCCGATAACGGCCCACCACTAGTATTGTATTTTATTTATTTATATTTCACCGTGGGTTGATAAGTTAGAAACGCAATTTCGATTTCTTTGTATGTCTGGTGTATATGTGAAGAAATTGACAATAAAATTGACCTTGACCTTGATCCAGAGTGTGGTATGCTAGATGTCTATACTTCTAAACCAGATCATGCTGGTTTACCATAATTTTTTACTTTTATACTAGATCAGTACCATGAACCAGCTTAGACCAAATTCATGCTGGGCTAACCGTTCAGCAGGATAATCTCAGTTAATTTTACTAAATTTCTACAAAATTTAAAAGCTAACAGGAGTTATTCAACCCTACCATATTATCATAGTTGGCATGATCAGATAACTTCTGCACATGAGTAAAAAAGAATTGTGGCTAAAATCTCCCAGCATGCAGGGTCAAAGCTTTACTGTAACCTTGGTGACAGAATTACACACATGTAAACAAATTAGAATGGTAAACATCATTGCCAGACCCAGTCACACCCATTTATAAGAAAGAGGATGAATGAAAAGAAGCAGCAGGGGAATCACCTCTCCAAATGTTGCTTGTTATCACCGTTACAGTAAAAAGCTAAATGAATGAGGAAATATCTGACGGCGAATTCTTGGTCTCAAAAAATCATATCAGATATATTAGTGTTGGGTCTTAGTGTATGTTGGTGAACAACATATCTGAGGAGGAATGTTCAACTGGCTGGCTATATGTAAGCTTCTGTATGCTGGAAGTAATGCCAACTTGGACAAGAAAAGTGTGGTAAAATAATAATAAGCCTGTTTAAATAAGACCACAATCAATTTCAGGCATTCTTACACGATGCATAAGAACACGCCTACATCATCACTGACTCTTGGCTTTTTAATCTTGTTGACTTTAAATATTCACATGCACTACACTTATGTTCACACTAATGGAGCTGTACATTTGCAGGTTATTTGTATCTATCTGCATTTGCATGTTTGTACTTCTATTTCTTATGTGATGTCTAGCAATTTTGTCCCCTTAACATAGGGAACACCTGGACCACACACACACACACACACACATTAACTTTCTGTAATTTTTGTCCATAGTACTGTTCAATATGCTATAATGTCACATCACTTTATGCAAATCACAACTAACAAGTTTTTGCAATTGACTGTTGTGGTATGATGCCTTGTTATTGTTGGACGAGGAGAACTTTAGACAGTAATTTCCTGTGGTTGAAAAAAGAAGTGGTGTAATTATTTTTTATTGACTTGACTGATGCAGTAATAGTTTGATGAGGTGAGGTGGCAATGTTAAAACTGGCACGTGATATCTGAGATTTGAGAAGTAGTACTAACATGCTGATTTGGAAAGATGTTTTGGAAAGTACTTTTAACTATAATAAAAGTATAACTAATAATTTCAGACGCATTCTGAGTGACAATGTCATTCGTTTTTATCCAAGGCAAGGCCATAGCAAGTGTTATTAGCTTGGGGAAATACATCTAGTTAAATGAAATCTTAAGTCCATGTCCAACTCTAAATTGTAAGGAATTGTCTTTGATTTCATAGTAACGCTTTACTATGTAAATTTTTCATGTAGGCTATGAACTAACATGAACTAACCATGAGCAACACATTTGTTAATGTATTTGTTAATTTTAGTTAATAATACAAGTATTATTTGTTTATTCATGTTATGTCACAGTCAGTGACATAGTCCTTGACTAATTCCTTCCACACCGATCAAATCATAGTAAAATCAAGCAGCTCAAAACAGAGTAAATTCTTTGTTGTCCTATACAACATAAATCAATGTGCAAAGAGAGTGTTTTCAATTTGCATATGTGTGACTATAAGATGTCCATCTATCCTGTCATTGAAGGCAAAAAGAAAAGAAAAAAAATGTTTTGCATATTAGCCAGTTACATTTTGGTACATTTCTGAAAAATGTGGATAAAAAAATTGTAATATCTGATTTTACCATAAACCAACTTACTATGTAATGAACATTTTACTTGTTTCCTTATTTTTTTTAGGCTTTTATGAACCTAATATATATACCTTGACATAATTTGTGCATAAAAAGTGCACTGCAGTTCTGTGTGCATTATGAAAACATCCTGCAAGTTCTTCATAGACATTGCAGAGGTTGCTGTTTTTCTATAGTCAAAAAGTAATGTCATGCATTTAGTTTGCATTTTAAGTGAGCTGCATAACTTAAAAAAACAGATATATAATTAACCTGTTAAGAGCACACAGACGTGGCTTTAGTTGTGACACTGAGTAGTTGAATTTTGTCAAGTGAAATGTTCAATAAAATGCACACTGTCTTACCATGCTATAGTGCCCATATTCAGATAAACGCAATCCACAGAACTCTTTATCCGAAAAGTATAGTAATCCACTGTTCAGAAAAATCAAATATAGTTGTTTTTCTTCCCTTTCCTTGTTTGCAGTTCTGGTTGTGTTGTTATGCGATAGTTGCATAAACTGACTGGAATGCATTCCACACTTAAGTTTCAGCCCTGCCCTGGGAAAAAAATAACCATTACCCATTGAAAGATGTTTTTTTTATACAAGCTATTAATATAGCTTTCCTAAGATGATAAAAAACCATTCCTGGTTCCCTAAAGAACCCGTTCTTAAAAGTACACTGTGTCGTTTTTATTTTTATTTTTTTTTTATTTAAGTTTTTATTACAGTAATTATAACATTTCCTTACAATTGGATGGTACCTGGAATCTTAGTCAAGGCATTCAACAATTGGGTAAATTGGCTAAAAAAAAACTAAAAAAAAAACAAGAAAAAAAAAAAAAAAACTAAAAAAAAACAGCAAAACATATTTTATGAAACAGATATTACATCCAAAATTATAAGAGAAAGAAAAAAGGGACAAAAAAGTCATCAATTGTAGTAACAATAAAATATGTTGCAAGCCAATGTCAGCCAACCCAATATTACAGCTTTTTTGTAAATTCAGTAAGCTATATAGTTATTTATTACTCTGCCTGTAGTTTGGGTACAGGATCCGATCCGTTTAAAAAAAAAAGTTTATTAATTTTTTTTTTTATTATTAAAAAAGAAAACATTTGAGGATGATGCATTTTAATCCAGAAGTACTCTCATTCCCAATATGGGTATTTATTTTTATTTTTGTTCCTATCATTACTTCTTTCATTCCATATCCTTCGTATCTCTTATTCAATAATTCTTAAGATTTCCCTTCTTTTCTTAAAATTTTTCAAAATGTCTACACTAGGTCTGGTCTAAGTGGGAGAATGTAGTCTATCCATTTTCTCCATAGCTTGATAAATTTCTCGGACTGTAGCCGAAGATTCATTGTTAACCTCTCCATTGTGTAAATTTCATACACAATTCCCAACCAATCGTTGATTCCCGGTGATTCAGGTTGCAACCACTTTCTAGTTATAGCTTTTTTGCAAGCTATCAACAGAATTCTCATTAAATATTTATCAGATTTATCTTCTGATTTAAGATTTGTAAGACCCAAGTATAGAGTTAATAAACTAAATTGGATGGGTTCCATAAATATACTCTCTAAACTCTTATGGATTTCTTGCCAATATTTTTGAACTTTAGAGCATTCCCAGAATATATGGCTATGATTGGCTTCATTCGAGCCACACATTCTCCAGCAGATTGCATTTTTGCTTTGATATCTCTTCTGCTCAGGAGTGAGGAAAAATCTAGTGACATTTTTCCAGCCGAATTCTCTCCAGGTTGAGGAATGTGTTCACTGTGTCATTTTTTAAGTATTTTATTAGCTAGAAACAATGTCTTTATTCATAAATATGTCCTCATTGGTGTAAAATTACCTCTACCAATGATCTGACTTATCCTCGTAA
Organism: Tiaroga cobitis; assembly: GCA_030578255.1. Classification (NCBI taxonomy): domain Eukaryota; kingdom Metazoa; phylum Chordata; class Actinopteri; order Cypriniformes; family Leuciscidae; genus Tiaroga; species Tiaroga cobitis. Next base: position 25,882,203 of record CM060606.1, on the reverse strand, counting down.
GCGAATAATTTCTTATCTTTACATGGGACGGGTAAGTCCATGGAGGCTTCCATGTCATTCCGCCACCTTGAAAAACGTCTCGGTTACGGATGTAACCCTCGTTCCCTGAGTAGGGAACGGAGACGTTCCGTCGGATGACGACGAATGGGAGTTTCGCTTAGAAAGCCTATCCACTTCGAGTAATACAAAACGAGCCAATGGCAAAGAAATGCCATGGGTCTGCAGAATTTGAATGGAGCAGCTCCGCCCCACCTCGTGGGTATAAAGGGCGGAAATTCCATCAAAGCAGTATGTTTCCTCGCTGAGGAGCCAAGACTGAGCTCAGGCGATCCCCGCGGTACAGCGGAAAGTGGCAGGAAGACGGAACGTCTCCATTCCCTACTCAGGGAACGAGGGTTACATCCGTAACCGAGACGTTCCCTTTCGTTGTCACTCCGAGTTCCGTCGGATGACGACGAATGGGAGTATCAGTCTAATCACGCCACCTTCTCAGCTGTCTTCCAGTGCCCTGCGTAATCTGAGATCCCTGTCGTGAGATAGCACGGACGAAGGACTCCTATTAGCACAGGAATACCAAGGTACACTGGGGAGCATATCCCAAGGTCTTTAAGGGAAATATGCAATTACTGCCAACCCAGAGGGGGGGACTTAGAGAATACACATATGACCCGAGGGATGCATATGGGGAATCACTGGGGTGTCCAGCCGCAGGTGGAATATTTCAACCCCAGGGGTGGCAAGGTGGCTTGCCAAGGGAAAGACACATGCTCAAAGAGGCTTACAGTGGAAATACACATGTGGGGGTAGCTCAGAGGAGGTACCATGCACACGGGAGGCACCTAGCCGACGCACAGGCAAAAGACACTGGCGCCAGCATCAGGGGTGCTGGAGGAACTCAGGGCTTTCGGGGAAGCTCACCTGAGGGGAATATCGCACGTATCCAGTCCGTGGAGTGGAATGGCGAGCAAGCGAAGACACCTGAGCGGGTCCGATAGTAGCTGGTTGAAGCGAGTACATGAGAGGACACTGGCTCCACTCGGAGATTGTAGAATCTGGCGAATGTGTTGGGTGTCGCCCAGCCTGCAGCTCTGCAGATGTCTGTTAGCGAGGCGCCATGCGCTAGAGCCCAAGAGGACGCCACACTCCGGGTGGAGTGGGCAGTCACACCAAGGGGGCACGGTCGACCTTGCTGTTGGTAAGCCAAAGCAATGGCGTCCACTATCCAGTGAGACAACCTTTGCTTGGAGAGAGCCTTTCCTTTCAGTCTCCCACCATAACAGACAAAGAGCTGGTCTGAGGTCCTGAAACACTGCGTTCTGTCTACATAGATGCGGAGAGCACGTACTGGATAGAGCAGTGCCAAGGCTGGGTCTGTCTCCTCCGGGGGCAGCGCTTGCAGGTTCACCACCTGGTCCCGGAAGAGAGTGGTAGGAACCTTGGGCACATATCCAGGCCGGGGTCTCAGGGTCACGTGAGAGTAAGCCGGCCCGAACTCCAGGCACGCTTCGTCAACGGAGAATGCGTGCAGGTCCCCTACCCTCTTGATGGAGGCCAATGCAGTCAGAAGCGCTGTCTTCATTGACAGGAAGTTAAGCTCAACTGACTGCAAAGGCTCGAAGGGGGCACTCCGCAGGGCAGTTAGCACCACTGCGAGGTCCCAAGAGGGTACGAGAGGAGAGCGAGGAGGATTCAGTCTCCTCGCTCCTCTCAGGAACCTGACGATCAGGTCGTGCTTCCCTACGGACTTACCTTCTATAAGGTCGTGCTGTGCGGCAATAGCGGCGACATAGACCTTGAGGGTGGAGGGAGACAGCCTTCGCTCCAACCCATCTTGAAGAAAGGAAAGCACAACACCAATCGAACATCTCCGCGGGTCTTCTCGGTGAGAAGAACACCAGGTGACGAAGAGGTTCCACTTCAACGCGTAGAGGTGTCTCGTGGACGAAGCTCTAGCGGAAGTGATGGTAGCCACCACCTCTGGTGGTAGGGTACTCAAACCTGCCTCGTCCCGTCCAGGAGCCACACGTGGAGGTTCCAAAGATCGGGACGAGGGTGCCATAGGGTGCCCCGTCCCTGAGAAAGGAGGTCCTTCCTCAGAGGAATCGGCCAAGGAGGTGCTGTCGCGAGGAGTACAAGTTCGGGGAACCAGGTCCTGGCGGGCCAGTACGGCGCGACCAAAATGACCTGCTCCTCGTCCTCCCTGACCTTGCGCAGGGTCTGCGCAAGAAGGCTCACTGGGGGAAACGCATATTTGCGGCCCCGCGGCCAGCTGTGCGCCAGAGCATCCGTGCCGAGCGTGCCCTCGGTCAGGGAATAATGCTGGGCGCAATGGGTCGAGTCGTGAGAGGCAAACAGATCCATCTGTGCGTCCCCGAACTGGTCCCAAATCAGCTGGACCGACTGGGGATGGAGTCGCCATTCTCCAGGGAGGGGCTGAAACCGTGAGAGCTTGTCGGCTGCACAGTTCAGGACTCCGGGGATAAAAATGGCACGAAGCGACCTCAGATGCTTCTGACTCCATAAGAGGAGGTGGCGGGCGAGTTGCGACATACGGTGGGAGCGCAGACCACCTTGATGGTTGATGTACACTACAGTCGCGGTATTGTCTGAACGGACTAGTACGTGCTGGCCCTTGAGCACGGCTCGGAAGCGGCGCAGGGCGAGCTGTACTGCCAGCAACTCGAGGCAATTGACGTGCCATAAGCGGTGGGGTCCTGTCCAGGAGCCCGCGGCAGCACGTCCGTTGCACATGGCGCCCCAGCCCGTGGCAGAGGCATCTGTCGTTACAACAACATGCCGCGAAGCTTGTTCCAGGGGCACTCCGGCCCGTAGAAAACTGAGGTTCGACCACGGGGTGAAGGTCTGACGGCAGGTCGGAGTAACTGGTACTCGGAAGGTGCCGTGATGCCATGCCCACCTCGGGACTCGGTCGCGAAGCCACAGCTGAAGCGGTCTCATATGAAGCAATCCGAGCGGTGTTGCCACGGCTGCAGATGCCATATGCCCCAGGAGCCTCTGAAAAAGTTTCAGTGGAACCGTACTCTTGCCCTCGAACTGTCTCAGGCAAGTCAGCAGTGATTGTGCGTGCTCGCTCGTAAGCTGCGCGGACATGGCGACCGAGTCGATCTCCATACCGAGAAAAGAGATCCTCTGCACGGGGCAAAGTTTGCCCTTCTCCCAGTTGACCCGAAGGCCCAGACGGGCTACATGGCGGAGCACCAAGTCCCTATGTTCGCAGAGCTGATCTCGAGAGTGAGCTAGAATCAGCCAGTCGTCGATATAGTTCAGGATGCGAACCCCGTGTTCCCGGAGGGGAACAAGGGCTGCCTCGACGACCTTCGTGCAGACGCGAGGAGACAGGGCTAGCCCGAAAGGGAGAACTGCGTACTGATATGCCTGCCCCTCGAAAGCAAACCGAAGAAACGGTCTGTGTCGAGGGAGAATGGAGACATGAAAGTAGGCGTCCTTCAGGTCGATCGCTGCAAACCAATCCTGGTGCCGCACACATTCGAAAACGCGTTTGGCTGTGAGCATCTTGAACGGCAGCCTGTGAAGGGAGCGGTTCAGCACGCGCAGATCCAGGATTGGCCGTAACCCACCAGTTTTCTTGGGGACAATGAAGTACGGGCTGTAGAAGCCGGACCTCATTTCGGCTGGAGGGACAGTCTCGATTCGAGCCACTGTTGTGACATGGAATATTTAAACATTTTCTTCATTGACTTTCTGGGACGTCAGGATTCATTCCCTTAGGGAGCCTATGTAGGAGTGATCCAGCTGTCACATTTAATCAAAAATATCTTCATTTGTGTTCCGAAGACGAACGAAGGTCTTACGGGGTTGGTACAGCATGGGGGTGAGTAATTAATGACTCAATTTTCATTTTTGGGTGAACGAACTCTTTAAGTGTATTACTGGGTTTCTGAATGAGCAACATTATGATGAAAGAGTATCATTACACTATGATGACACAGCATCTTAATAAACTGTCAAATTTCACCTACAAACATTTGTGATATCTGTGCTTCCATTTCTCTAGCAATATACTCTACAGTCCAACCAAAACATGAGCTCTGTTTTTTCTCCTTCTCTTGACAGGGCATTAGAACCTCAGGGTCGGCGCCAGGACGTACGGAACGAGGGGGCCTCGATGTGTCACTGGGGGGGCCTACCATACACCCACTTTTAATAATTTTTATTTTTTTTTTAACTGATGGGACGATATACAGAGCAACGCTGCCTACAGCATTCTCATAAATAATAAAGACCAGCACTGGCTATATAATCAATCATACTAGTAACAAAGACAAAAAAGCAAAAACACAAACTATCTTTAGAAAAGCTGCAGTCGACGAGTGGAAGTGTGAAACTTTCTCAGAACGAGGTCTTTCCATTCGTTGCGTATTTTCTTTGTAAGGTCCCGCTCAAATGCAAGTTGCACGAGCTGAGCCTTACAGGTGTGGTTCATTAACCACAGAAAATGAGTTCTCACACATAGCGGTAGAGGCCCCGAATGTGACAGCGAGTTTAAGTGCGGACAACACACTAGGCATAGCTTCAAGTACTTTGTGGTGTTCAGAGAGAAGTCTCCTAGTAGTCATCATCTGCTGGCTTTCCTCCGTTTTGATTCTGGAGATATATTGCTTTGCAACAATGCACTCCGTTTCCACAATGGTAGAATTAGTTAAATCCATGATGGGCTTTATGGACTTTACATCCAAAAAGGTCTCATTTTCTGGGTCAAGAGCGGCAAGTGCTGCGGCAAATTTTGAATTACGTTCACTGAAACGCACTTCAATTTCACCAAGAATATGATCCAAAGCACTGAAGTACAGCCTGCGTAGCTCCACTTTATCATTGATGTTGGCTCCAGTTGTTTCTTCAACTACATAGTCACTCAGGTTCTTGTTTACCTGTCGACTCCGTTTTGCTGGGACAGGTGTATCTTTCGTGCTCGCTGTAACTGTGTCCCAGAGAATGCAGAATTCATCTTCGGTGCGGAGAATGCGGACACATTCGGCAGCTGAAGATACAAGTTTCATCCCAGTTAAAAGGTCTGTATCCTCTCCTTGCAGAATGATGTTGGCAGGATTGAGCAACAAAAGAACCTAGGGTAGGGCGACGATTTAATTAGAGGTTGCATTAACTGAAATTAAATGTTTCCGTCATTTCCGAACATTGAATGATATCTCAAAATTAATGGTGTTTGTCATTTTGACATTAAAAAAAATATATGCCTAAATAAAATCAGGCTATATTTAAACCCATGTCAGAATTCATATTACGACTATAGCCTATCTTTAGTCTAACTTTTTAACAGCCTTTTAAAAGCCTTTTTTCAAGATACAAGATGTCAATTAATAGTACAATTAAATTAAAATTAAAATTAAAAATAATAGAGCTTAATAAAGCATTTTTATATTAAGCAAAAAGGGAATGGGCCTTATTTTATGGGATTCGTATTCATAAAAATGAAAATATGTTTAAATGTAGGCTAAGTTTAAGATATATACAAAATATTTTATTAAGCTCTGGCTACTCATTTAAAAAGTTTGATTCATGATATGTAAGGATTAGCCTATTCATTCAATTCAATTTGATCGAATTTTACTATTAATTGAAACGCGTAAATCTTGAAAAAGGCTTTAAAAAAATTATTTAGCCCATTTGTGCATTTAAAATTCTATCAAATTGAAATGAGAATTGTTTTATCAATATTAAATGATTGAAAATTCAAAATAGCATATATTCTAATTTTATTTTACATTTTTTAAAGATAATTTTGAGTTGACTTTTTGAATTTTGTTATTAAATAAAATAAATTAAAATATATTTACACACACACACAAAATAAATGTCTTAGGCCTACCTTGTGAATCAAATGGCAGATGAAAATGAAACTTTCATCTGTCACTTCCCTTAACAGTCCAACAGCCTCCATGCGAACTTCAGCTCCATAAGTCCTTGCAGAGCTGACATGCTCAAGAACCGATGTAATGTCCTCAAATGAACTGACAATGACTGCAACAGTAGCCAGATGGCCTGTCCACCTCTGGTCAAGTAAACGTTTAAGTCTGTCACCTCTATATTGCAGGGCAACTGTGGGTTTATGGCAAAAGTTATAAAGCGCGTTGCATATGCTAAACAAATCTTGAATGGCTTGCTCAGCAGATAACGCATGCACGACAACTAAGTGCAGCTGGTGATTTAAGCAGTGTACATAAGGTATCTCGCGGCCAACTTTTTCCTGCAGAAGTCGCTGCACTCCACCATATTTCCCCGACATCACCGCGGCTCCATCGTACACTTGACTCAGAATCTTAGACGCATTCAAGCCTTCCTTGGACAGTTCTGAAAGTATCATGTTTGTGATGGTTTGTGCATCACCCCAATTTGCGATGGTCATCACAAGCAGTCGTTCTGTAATTTCCAGTGTTTTTTCATTGAAGTAGCGAATTACAATGGAAATGTTTTCCATTCCAGTAGGGTCCCTGGTTCCGTCTACTTTCACAGTAAACCATGAATCGCCGATTTCTTTCACTATTGCATCAGTCACAATGCTGCTCATTATAGCAACGAGTTCATTTTGAATTTCATGGCTTGAGTAAGTGGCATTTTTTGGAATTGTTTTCACAATTTCAGCCAACTTGGGGTCCTTCCTGATGCTGAATTCCAGTAATGACATGAACAGTCCACTCCCACCTTCATCCTTTTGATCAAAGGCCTCAATTTTACCCCTCATGGGTAATTGATTGGACACCAGAAACTCCACAACATCAATAAGAGAAGACATGTTGTATCGATTTCTCTGTATTTGTTCTGCATACAGTAGCGTGGAGATTTCTTTACCTTTATCAATTCGGCTTACCTTTTCTTTCCACATACTATTACAAGTCAAATGTTCTTTGGACATTTCATGTCTGTTAAATCCTTTATTTGTTTCCACGGCGTGTTTCCAGTCATGGAACCCTTTGGTTGTAAATGCTGGGTCAAGTCTAGTCCCGCTCTGCGGCTGCCCGATCGAGATCTGCGTAGCACATCTGGCACTAAATTTTCTGCAAGGATAGCAGAAGGCCGCATCTGCTTTAACGGAATACTCGAGCCAATCTCTTTTCTGAAACCACACGTGTAAAAATGATCTCTTTCTGGTGCTAGTGCTCGCCATGACAGTTTTCACTGTTGTCGAGGTGGATGTAAACCATTTCCTTAAATCCATTAGGCCTATTGCTTGAATGATCAAGCAAGCAAGCAAGTTAAGTGTTTTAGACAATACAGATTATGAAAACAAGAAGTTCGTTGACTGAAAAAAATACTTAACGTAATAGTAGGACGTAATCAACCAATTACATACAATCTGCTAGTGACGTAATTTATTAAAGCGCCTGTCGCGAGTGCAAATGCAAAGTTGCAAATCAGATTTAATCATGGTAAAACTAAATTAATTTACAAAATAGTTAAAAAAATATATATATAGTTAAGTTAATTATAATATATCAGGAATAAGAGGGCACAGTGGAAGCGTCCCTGTTGCTGAGTCTCAACGGCTGAAATCGCGTTCCGAGGCATGTTGGTGTGCTGACTAGAGGTGAGGGGGCACAGTGACCTAGGTGGCCGGGCCAGGCCCCCTGGGGCCCCCTCGTGGCGCCGACCCTGTAGAACCTTCTGACTAAGATGATCCTCTTTATGACCCTTCAAATTTGTCTGATAAACTAGGGCCAATTGTTCTCTACTTAATTTAGGAGGTGTTTTTTTTTCCCTCTATTCAAAACTGCTTTGATATCTTAAATAGGTGAAAATACCTTATATGTTCATTGAGACTAACTCCTTGATTTTTTTTTTTTTTTTTTCTTGATGAACAAAAATTATTCATGCATACCAAGTGATTGACTAATTAATTATACTCATAAATGTGGGTTGAGATTACCATCAAATGGAACAAATGTGTCAGTTTGTGCCCTACATAAATCTACTTGTGGTTGTGAATGGGTGTGGAAGTGAGGGTCTGTGTGGGCGTGGGTGTAAATGGAGCAAGGTGCAAAAGAGAGTCTATCTAGGCAAGTGTGTATGTATTTCTTTTGATTTTCTGTTGTACTTAGGATTGAATGCTTTATGTGTATATGACTTATCATGGATGTTGGATGACTAGGTCTATCGCTTTTGGATGGGTTTGGATGAATTGGATGATCTTGATGGGGAGGTTCGGCACTGCAGTGACATTGGTGCATATATCACTTGCAAGCAATATGACCTAGAAAATCTTAAATACTTAAGTATGAATAATAACTTTTCGGGGGTCCATATTAACATCAGAAGCCTATAAACATTATGACCAATTAGTGTCAATGCTGTCTGCATCAGGTTGTATTTTTGATGTAATTGCTTGCAGTGAAACCTGGTTAAATGATTGGTCATTCTGTGATTCTTTTAATCTTAAGGGATATAAACTTTATTACAAGAACAGATTAGGTAGAATGGGTGGAGGTGTGTGTCTTTATGTTAAATCAAGATTCCAGGCCAATTACTACTAGTAAATTTGAGGAAACTCTTTTGATATCAATAGGAAAAATCACAACTGTATAATTCTTGGGGATTTTAATATTGACATCTCTAGGGATGGTCCTATTAAAAATGATTTCATGAACACTCTTCACTCCTCCTCCTTTATACCAACCATTAATAGATATAGAGAAACTCACTCATCCAAGTCTATCATTGATAATATTATTACAAACATCCAAAATTCGAGGTTGGAGTCAGGTGTGGTTGTGACTGATATAACTGATTACTACCCAATCGTGTTATCTTTAAACCTGGCATCCAAATTTCCACTTAACCGCTATAAGATAAAGATCAATGTCCTGAAATAGAGAACACTACAGCAGCTCCGTGATAACTTGGAGAGTAAGGTTTGGACTAGTGTGTATGAAACCCGTGATCCTGAGACTGCCTATGACAGTCTAATTCAAGAATTAACGGAGTCCATCCACAATACTATTCCAATGAAGACTGTCATATGCAGAAATGATGATCATCACGCTTGGGTTAGTAAAGGGATTCTCAATTCTATCAAACGTAAAAATAAACTTTATAAGCTCTATAGGAAAAATCCCAATGATGACAACAAAAGTAAATATTTTAAGTTTAGAAATAGACTCACTCATATTATGAGGAAGAGTAAACAAATGTACTATACTGAACATATAAATGCAGCCCAAGGTGATTTCAAAAGGACCTGGGCTGTGTTGAATAAAGTTCTAAACAGGGGCCAGAAGTCAGCTGTGTTACCTGAATGTTCGAATGACAATTCACTTTTATTAGCTGATAGTTTTAACGATTACTTTGTTTTATTAGGTGAAGATCTTGCCAAATGATGAAAAAAATCAGACCTTCCAACGAATCCTCTTTTAGACACTATCTCTATGGAAATTACATGCAATCTTTCTTCATGAAACCTACTGACAAAATTGAAATTCATAAAATTATTACAGATTTGAAGAGCTCTCATGCGGGAGGGGTTGATGGAATGTGCAGTAAAATTCTGATAGCTCTTGCAGACATAAAAGCACAGCCACTTACACATTGCATTAACTTATCACTTCTGTATGGCATAGTGCCAAGTATGACAAAAATAGCCAGAATTACTCCAACTTACAAATCAGGTGACACAAATAATATGAGCAGTTATCGTCCAATTTCTGTTCTACCATCTCTGTCTAAGGTATTAGAGAGAGTGCTACACATTAGGTTAAGTCATTATCTGGATAAGCTTCATATTCTAGTAAGATCACAGTATGGTTTCAGGAAAGAGAACTCTACCTTTATGGCTGTTTTAGATCTTGTTGAAAAAATCAATGATTCTTTAGACCAGGGTGATTGTGGAGTTGGTGTTTTCCTTGATCTATCTAAGGCATTTGACACTATTGATTTTAATATTCTTCAAGAGAAATTACATCATTATGGTGTTAGAGGAGTAGCACTTGACTGATTTAAAAGTTACCTATATGGTCGGAAACAATATGTGATGATTAATAACCATACATCTCAAATGAAAGAACTTAAATACGGGGTTCCGCAAGGCTCAATATTGGGCCCATTACTTTTCAACATATATATAAATGACTTTGTGAATTCCTCTCAAGTATTTCAAAAGGTGATGTTTGCAGACGACACCAATTTGTTTTTGTCACATAAAAATTCAAGAGATTTACAAATTATTTTAAATGAAGAACTACCAAAAAATTGTATCTAGTTCAAGTGCAATAAATTATCCCTCAACATTAAAAAAACTAATTATAATGTTTCAATCAAATATAAGGGCATCAGCTGCAAAACAGTTTTGCCTCAATGTAGATGATGAGGAGATACTACCAACCACGTCTACAAGGTTCTTGGGGGTTCACATTGATAAATGTCTAAACTTTAAATGCCACATTGATCACTTGACACAGAAGCTTTCAAACTATGTTGGTCTGTTCTTCAGAATACGGCATTATCTTACATTACCTGCTCTTCTTACCCTGTACAAAACCTTGTTCGAGCCTCACATTAGTTATTGTAACGTAATTTGGTGTAATACCTACCCGAGTCATTCAAATAAATTAATAAGCCTACAAATAATGGTAATACGAGCTATATCGTGGTCTTGGTACAACACTCCTACTAGACCCCTCTTTCACCGCTTAGGTCTCCTCCGGCTTACTGAGTTGAACATATACCACAATGCGTGCATTATGCACCAAGCAGTTAATGTTACAAACAGCAGGCTATCTCAGCTCATTCCAATTAGTAGTCCGCTTCATGCATGCCACCAGGAACAAACATCTGATTACTGGTAAAACCAGAAGACTTAAAAGTGCAAATTTGAGCATTACAAGTAGAGGCCCAAAGATTTGGAATGAGCTAGATGGCAGGCTGAAGGTGTTGAAATCTTTATCCATCTTTAAGAAAACACTAAAAAAGGAACTTTTACGTTTATATCTATAACCTTGCCAGTAGCCCAACTAGACTACAGTTGATCTTAAAAGCATTGTCCTGATCTATTTTTGTGTGTCTTGTGTTGTATTGTGTATTTTTGTATTATATCCTTTTTATGTGACTGGTGTTTAGTTTAAGTATTTGTTTGTAATGTATTATTTTAATATGTCTCAGGCTCCCTATTATAAGCTTTGGATAGCTTATCTGGGAGACCTGATTCACACATGACTACATGTGCTATTTGGTCTGTGCCATTTGTCTTGAATTTATGTGTGGGTGAAATAATAAAGCAAGAAAGCAAGAAAGAAAGCAAGCAAGAAAGAAAGAAAGCAAGAAAGCAAGAAAGCAAGAAAGAAAGTGAGAACGAAAGCAAGAAAGCAAGAAAGAAAGCAAGAAAGAAAGAAAGCAAGAAAGAAAGAAAGAAAGAAAGAAAGAAAGAAAGAAAGAAAGCAAGAAAGCAAGAAAGAAAGAAAGAAAGAAAGCAAGAAAGAAAGAAAGCAAGAAAGAAAGAAAGCAAGAAAGAAAGCAAGAAAGAAAGCAAGAAAGCAAGAAAGAAAGAAAGCAAGAAAGAAAGAAAGCAAGAAAGAAAGAAAGCAAGAAAGAAAGAAAGCAAGAAAGAAAGAAAGCAAGAAAGAAAGAAAGCAAGAAAGAAAGCAAGAAAGAAATCTCTCCCATGTCTACCTGGATTGCAGCCACAGGAATGGTCTTATGTGCCCCACTACATAATCTCAAAACCCGATACTCCAGTTTATTTAACTGAGTTGCAGAAGCAGATCCATATATTATACATCCATAATAAAACATTGATCTTGTTATTAATATATACATATTTGTCATAGCTGGTGTACTTGCACCCCACTCCACTCCCCTCAAACATGTCATTTAAGACTCTCTTACATTTATCCACTACTTTTTGACTATGACTACCCATGTAACCATCTTATCAAACTATAGACCTAAATATTTAAAGGAGTCTACTCTTTCTAATTCTTTCCCATACATTCTAAGCTTAAACTCTGGACATATTCTCTTCCTTGTAAAAAACATGTTTTTTTTTATTTATCCACTGAGAATCTAAATCCCCATTCAAATGCCCACTTTTCAATAATATTAATTGCTTGCTGCATTTTCTCAACATATTATACAGGCACATAAGTTTGATGGAGGGTTGAAACTAAATCATAACCAATCATATTCAGATCTGAATCCATTCCGACAACATTCCGTTTATTTAACAACCATTGAGCCATTTCAAACGTACATTTACATTTGTACAATGAATTGCCAAAGTCAGTTACAAGTTACAACTGACTTTCATGCCAACTTTGTCTAAACCCAAAGGTGTCTTCAGATGCATTCACAAACAGCCCAACATCGATTTCCCCCTCAATGATGCTGCAACTGCCAATAGTGATTCACTTACTGCCTGACAGTTAATTACAGTAAAAGAGTTGGTATGCAGCACCAAAACAGAAGCACCTTGTAGCTGAATTTGGATTCAAATACTACACTTACTATTTCAACCAAATATATTCATATGGCATAATTAGTGAGAGCTGTATCCTAAATCATATTAAAGTATTAAAGTTTACAGTCTTAATCTCACTTTAAACGAGATGCATTCATTTTCAGAGTCACCGAGACATGTGGCATAATTTCCAACCAGCAGCACCAAGCCAGAAGTCTCTAACGGATGCCGGCATTTGTTTGCCCCCGTATGCTGTTCATAATTTAAATTCTACGGATTGTTTTAAGACCCCCATGCCCCAGGCAATGCAACACAAAAACACAATTCAGGACTAATAAGCAGGGCCAATGGGAAAGAAAAATATCCTAGGAATAGCACACACCGACAATGGATTTTTTTTTTTTTTTGTCTGAGTGTGTGTGTGTGAGAGAGAGAGAGTTTGTGTGTGTGCATGTGACTGAGAATTATTTGTATGTGTGTGTGTGCATGTGACTCTTGAGTTTATTTTTTCTTCCTATATTATAAATATTTCTATTGTTATTGTTTAAAATGGGTTGTTACTGTTATTGTTTAAAATGCGTCGTTAAAGGGTTAGATCACCCAAAAATGAAAATTAAGTCATTAATTACTCACCCCCATGCTGTACCAACCCCGTAAGGCCTTCGTTTGTCTTCGGAACACAAATGAAGATATTTTTGATTAAATCTGAGAGCTGGATCACTGCCACATAGGCTGCCTAAGGGACTGACACTTGACGGTCCAGAAAGTCATTAAAGAAAATGTTTAAATATTCCATGTCACAAGTTACAACAGTGGATCAACTATAAGTTTATCAAGCGACGAGAATACTTTTTGTGTGAAAAAACAAACAAAAATAACGACTTTATTCGACTATTCCTTTTCTTCCTTGTAGGCCTGAAACGAGACTTCAAGAGATTTCCACGACGCATGCGCGAGAATTGCGATCTCCTTCAACTACTTCAGTTAAGTTCTCGCGCGTGTGCGTCGTGGAAATCTCTTGAAGGGTGAGTAATTAATGACTTCATTTTCATTTTTGGGTGAACTAACCCTTTAATGTTCATATTATAGTTTATTTGATACATGTTCATCTTGTATTTGTTATTTTTTTTAATAAAAGCCCTTAACCTTTTTTAAATGTTTGAATTTGTGTTTTCCTGCTAAAATGTATTACATTTCATAGTTTCTGGCCCGGGGACCAAGCCAAATCTCAGCCAGATCTGTCTTACAGTGTCTGGGCCAGAACTGGGCCAAATAAAACAATAAGTCACGTGTCTGGGCCAGAATTGGGCCACATAAAAAAAACAAATAATTTTACAGGGAGTGGGCCTCATCTGGGACGGGGGAACTGTTTTTGTGTCTTTTTTCCATGTGTGGACCAGTTTTGGGCCGGGGACCCAGCCAGAACTGGGCCAGAATTGAAGCAAGATGTGGCCCTGTGGTGGGCCAGACAAATGTTGCTATCTGGGTCAACTCTAGTTCTAGAAAATGAAGAACAAAGATTTGCATAAGGTGTGCTTTGCTTTTTTACGTTTTTAGTTAATTTATGAAGCCACTGCAAACTTTATCGTTATTACATTGTTATTTTATAATGCTATCATATTCTGTGCGGGCAATTAGCTTACTGCGCTGTAAATATTAAAGCCTGACAATATCACAGCTACCTTTGGCTTGAAGTATTGTGGTATTATGTTTCTCACTGACGCGCCCCCAACCACCCTCGCTAAATCAGGAAGTGAGGCTTTCTTTTCATTTACGTTCTGCTTTCAAAGATGTCAAGAGGTGTTGCTTTGCTCGGTAAGTTCTTTGATTATTACTAATTTGACTTACATTTCTATGTACAAATGTTCATCTGCAGGTCTGCGGTAGCCACAAAATAACGTAGGAGGGAATGGTTTGACCTGCGGCTTTTTTCACACTTATTTTTAAAAGCAGCGGCTTATTTTTGTATTCAATCCACCCGGCGTCTCCATTGACTTTGTATTGCGTGAAGCTACTTTCTTGTAATTAGCCTACTTGCTTCTAAGAAAAGACAGAACAATGCCTAAAAGCTGCCGTGTGACAGGGTGTAGCTACAAGCTAAAAAAAAAAAAAAGAAGAAGAAGAAGCCAGAACTAAGTTTATATAAGCTGTCTACAAAGCGTACCCGCGTCTACCCGAGTGTTTAAGGACACAAAACCAATATGTCAGAGAAAGAGATCATCACTTCTCATTTAGGATGCCTGACAATAAATGTTATTATCATCAATGTTATTATGAATGGCACTTATTTGGTCTAATCTGTCATAGTAGACTGTTGTAGACGGTGATCTTTTTGTTGCTGTAAGAGTTGTAGTTAAGTGTGAAACAAAGTGGATAACACTTAGCCTACTCTGTTTCTGTTTCCTTTGCCTTTATTGATTTTCATTTTTTAACAGAAACAGTTTATAGCACAGATCTCTATAATTTAAGATAATAATATGTTTTCCCCCTCCTTTATGAGTGGTTGAATTTGCAAGCAGATTATAACAATTATACTAGGTAATGTTTCCTTTCTCTCTCGAAGTCAAAATGGCTGTTGGTAGGACGCATCTATAGACTGTAAAAAAAAAAAAAAGGTTGCATCATACACGGTGGTTCGGCTTTGTTTTGCAGTCACACAACTCACTAGTCTTGAGTGGGTGTAGGTTGGTGTTTTGCAACATTTGTTAGTAATTGGCTTTAAATAGTGAAGGACATCAGATATGCCAGTATGGGCAACGTTATTAGTAAAGCATATAATCTGTTGATCTGGGATAACATTTTCTTCTTAAAGGGTTAGTTCACCCAAAAATGAAAATTAAGTCATTAATTACTCACCCCCATGCTGTACCAACCCCGTAAGACCTTCGTTCATCTTCGGAACACAAATTAAGATATTTTTGATTAAATCTGAGAGCTATATCACTGCTACATAGGCTCCCTAAGGGTCTGAAACTTGACGGTCCAGAAAGTCATTAAAGAAAATGTTTAAATATTCCATGTGCCTACAGTGGCTCAATTATAAGTTTATCAAGCGACGAGACTACTTTTTGTGCGGAAAAACAAACAAAAATGACGACTTTATTCGACTATTCCTTTTCTTCCTTGTGGGCCTGAGACGAGAGTTCAAGAGATTTCCACGACGCATGTGCGAGAACTGAGATGAGGACGTTCTTCTTCGACTCCTCCTTGTTACCGGCTGCTCACCGCTTAGAAGTATTACCGCAAATAGTCTCTGATTACCGCCACCTACCGTATAAGATGACGTGTTGGAAGCGCAAAACTTTCTGTTTACAAGCAGAGGAAGACGCGCGCTGTACATACGCTTTTCAATTCGACACTTAATGTGCTGTAGGTCTCGCTATATTATATACAATGGTTAAAAAGTGTGCATTTCCAGGATGTCCGAATCGTGAGAAACCAACCAGAGTACGTAAAAGTGCTTCAATGTTGCAAAATGAACGGCTTACCTTTTTCAATCTCCCATTTAATGATCTTGAGCGACTGAAGCTATGGCTGCTGGCTATTCAGCGGGATGTTAATTTACCACTCGAAGTCGTCAAACATATGAGGTTGTGCAGTGAACATTTTACACCTGACGACTTCAAGCCAGTTGAAAAAAACAGTCGACGATTACTGAAATCAACTGCTGTGCCAAACTTGGTTATACAGAACAACAATGTAAGTGTAAGCGGCATGTGGTGTTTGTTAAAATAACAATAACTTAACTTTATATTAGTTATGTTAAGTTTGTTTACACGTATATATATATATATCACCTCATCTCAGTTCTCGCGCATGCGTCGTGGAAATCTCTTGAACTCTCGTCTCAGGCCCACAAGGAAGAAAAGGAATAGTCGAATAAAGTCGTTATTTTTGTTTGTTTTTCCGCACAAAAAGTAGTCTCGTCGCTTGATAAACTTATAATTGAGCCACTGTAGGCACATGGAATATTTAAACATTTTCTTTAATGACTTTCTGGACCGTCAAGTTTCAGACCCTTAGGCAGCCTATGTAGCAGTGATCCAGCTCTCAGATTTAATCAAAAATATCTTCATTTGTGTTCCGAAGATGAACGAAGGTCTTACGGGGTTGGTACAGCATGGGGGTGAGTAATTAATGACTTAATTTTCATTTTTGGGTGAACTAACCCTTTAAACTAAACTTTAGAATTTGAGTGGCCTATTTCACAAAAACCAAGAACTGTGTCCAGAATCTCAGGTTAAATAAACATTAAAAGGCAGAGGGTTTTCCAGTAGCCACGCTAGACTGCCTTTTTAAATGACTGGTGGTCATTTTTGATTATTCATGTAATGAAATATTAGTTATACTTTCTCATACTTTTGAAGTACTTTAGTCCAGCCAAAAAAAAAAAAAAAAAAGTTTTGCTGGCATACTAAAATACACTTAAAGTAAAGTGGAAACAGTTTGGGGTGTAACAATGTATTTTGTCAAAATATACTGCAATACAAAAATGCAAATCGTGTATAGTTCACCCAAAAAGAAAGTTTAGACATTGAGGATAATTGTTTTTTTTTTTTAAATTAAACAATATCAAGAATGATTCTATTTTGGTGTCACCATTTCCGACTTTCCGTGCATGAAGAAGGACCAAGTCAAAGTCTATTCATGTCCATTCCTGATGTAATATCAAATTTAGCATTTTAATATAGATATAATTTAAAAATACAATTTTATTTGGCTTTAAAATATTGTGAAATAAATTATTGTATTGTGAGATCATGAGGAGAGGTGATATGATCGTGTATCAAATCGCTTGTGACATGAGTGTATTATTACACCTCTAGTAACAGTTAATTAGGTGTAAAGAAGACAATTATGTAGGTTTCCTGAAAAAAAACGTTTAATGCAGCATCAGCAGTAGTTAAAGTCATTTATAATTTCAATCATAACATGACTGTTATTTCTGTGTAAATAGATTTATACTGCCTCTATGTGTTAAATATTCTGTGAAATATCTTTTTAAACCACATTTGATGCAGCAGATATGATTATATACAATTTAGGGTTTTACACTCTCCTAGTTACTGTACACATATGACATTATATTATAATAATTACCTTTATGAATAACAGTAAATTTTAATAAAAACAAACATGCTACACAGTAAGTAACAGAACTCAATTTTGTTCGTCTAATTAAAAGCCAATTGTACGGACAGCTTCTTCCTCCCGCATCCTTAGGAAATCGTTCAAACAAATCTGTTTTTCCTATGAAAATTATCAAACTGTTTGTATCCGTTCCATGAGTAATAATGTCCCAGTGGATTCTGTGGCTTACAGGTTTCAGTGAAAGCTGTCTATGCTTGTGTACACACAGGGCTGCATTTCCATAAATTATCGTAAGCCTAATTTGATCGTAGAACAACAGCCACCAATGGTCTCTATGATCAACTTAGGCTTACGATGCTTTTAGGAAATGCAGCCCAGTATGTACACACAGTTATTCATTTGAATTTAGCCATTATTTACTGCAGTGTCTTGTAGCTAGCCATTTTATCTATATACCTCATTGGAGATTTTACAGCACAATCACAATTACTTTTTATATATCAGAATATACAAGGGAGAAATCTGTTAGAATGGATTATAGAATTTAATTACTTTGAAATATAACAATACTACTGTCATTTATTTATTTATCAAAGTACAAGTGAAATGATCCCCAGTGGTTGCTGAAAGTATGATGCTGTAGCAGAGGAACAAACTTGCAGCGAACTGAATTATGTGTGGTTAAAACTAAGAAGAGATAAGTATTATTCATCGTGTGGTTTGAGTGAAGATTAAGTCATGGCCAGACACGTTTGTCTAAACATTATCTCATAATTGTTGATATATATCACATATTAAAGGATGTTTAAGTATGATTAGCATGAAAGCTGCTGTTGACAAAACTTGTGTCACTTATGACTAAGTGTTACTCTTTATGAAAGACCTTTGGTTATGGTGTAGGCCTAAACACTTGAGCTGTGATTTAGCCTAGCTCTTGTCATCTGCTGATAATACATGAATGTGTGTGTTTGTCAAAATTGAGAGATTGGGCTGTCTAGATCAGGAGTTTTCAAACTGGTCCAGGGACCCAATATTTTAATAATATTTTCCAGATAATCCTTTGTTAAATACTACAATGATAGCATAAATGCCAGTCCTTTTTTTTTCAGCATCTCCATTTTTACTCGCACTGTATGAATATTAAAATATGTAGTTATCGCTAAAATTTTAGAAAGTGGGCTCTTTACATGGGATCATGACATTGGGGGTCATTGTCCTCAAAAAAAGTTTGAATAGGCTTCTGTGTGTTCATTTTTGTAACATTTCCAATGAACCTGGTTGTTTTGTGCATGTCCTCTTTCAGTTGTGGCCGTGCTTCTGTGCATCATACTGTCATCACGAGCAACTGATGTCCTGCAATGCACAGGGGAGAGACTGGATGATGGACTCTTCTCCTTTAATGCTTCGTATGAAGTTAAGGAGAACATCCGTGACTGCGAGACCCAATGGCTTGTAGATGTAAATATTCTTAAGAAAACATACAGTGCTTAGAATACGTTTGGATTTCTGCATTGATTATCATAAAATGTGGTCTGATCTTCATCCAAGTCACAACTAAAGACTAACACATTCTGACTTAACTAATAACACAAAAGTAATTGTACTTTCTATTGAACATTTTATTGAAGACATTGAGTGGTCATTAAAAAGGCCAACTAGGAAAAAGTAAGTGAACATCTGTCTTCTCCACAAGATAATTGGAGTCAATTGAGGAGATGAGGTTGGAAGTGTGGGTTGCTGCTCAGGTGCCCTGCCCTTTAAGTAAAGGCACACAAAATCAATAATTCTGGGAATTGTTCTGTAGACAGTTAAGACAAAAGCTGGAAATTGGAACAATATTTAGTTGAAAGTACTAAGTACACCAACACCAGTACCTCTTCCCAATTATGAAACATGGTGCCTCAGGGCACTTTGAAATCACTTACAGGATATTTTACAGGAGAATGTCAGGACAACAGTACATGACCTTTAAGTTTTAGAGAGGTTAGGTGATGAAACAAGACAATGACTCAAAGTACATTTGTTTCGGTGTTCTTAGTTAAGTCATATTGTGAGAATTGAGAGTCAAATTAAGACCTGACTAGATTTGATGAGTAATCAAATAGAAATTCGGATGACTAGGGTTGTTAGCTAAAACCTAAAGATGAAATGGTTTCTACTCCCCCCCCCCCCCAACAATATGTTATAAACAATACATTGCACATAGCTTCAGTGTAAAAGAAAATGTATACATATTTTTATTCTTGTTTATGTTTATGCTTTGCCATCCTCTCTCCTTCTCCTGATCAGGAAAAACTGGCTGGACTTTCTGATGCTAATGGAGATATGACATTTATACCGCCAATTGTTAAGGCAACAGCGAACACAGCCATCTTACAGACCTGCCCTGAAAAATTTGAATGTCTGCTCATCTGCCCCACTAGCAATGTATTTGTTTTGATATTGTTTAATATCGTTTAATTTGTATGTATTGCTAGGCCCTTGATTTAATTGCATAACTGAACTGACATTTGCACTACATGCTTTCATTATGGACTCTGTTTTTATTTATTTTGCAGATCAATGAAAAGCAGCGGTGCTCTTGTAAGTAATTGATTTACTACTATGACTACACAATCTTTATAAACATGCCCGTTTACCTTGACAGATACTTCTTACTCTATTAAGAATTTGCTGTCTGCAACACAAGCATACACGTAGAGAAGTTTCCCACAACAAATACAATTACTTTCAGTTTGATTCTTTCTGTCTGAGATTTTCTTTTGTGCTATACAGATTTTTTTTACCTATAAATGTTGAAGCGGGTGTTTAATCATCTGTACACCTAGTTTAGCTCATGGTAATACATGTGACTAAGAACAAAAGACTTGAGATTGCCCTAGTATGTGCACTGAGTGAAATTATTGTTTTTCAGGTGATGCCACTCCTCCGACAACACTTCCTGAAGGTATAAGGTCAACTGCTTATGTAATGTTATAGCGCTGACCTGTATCAAGCTGTTAACATGAAAGTGCTCAAATAAAGTGTTGCCACTGTACATTTTCTGTAGTCCAAAATAGGCTTTTTAGGCCAACAAGCTAGTTGCCAGAATGCACATGCATGTTGTAATTTTTTTGTAAGTTCTTTAGCAAAGCAAATGTGCAACAATGTGAACATAACACAAGCAAACACCATCCTTTGAGCAAAATGGAATGCAACAGTGAGCTCCTGCTTTCCAGCAAGTTTGGAACATTTTTTCCTATTATATTTCGTCATAAGGATTTGTGAAATATCTGTAAAGGTTTATGAACCAAACTAATCATTGAGAATGAGAGAATCGAATAAACAACGATGGTACGATATAAACTACGTATAAATATATTTGAAGATTATTGCTAAATATTCAAATATGTATGTAGTTTAAGAGTGCAGACATACTGGCATAATTACATAGCTTACAATGATTCAGGGTAGTGGACTGTAACTGCTGAGCACTTTTGGCACATGCTCTTTTTCATAGTAAGAGCTCTTCTACAGAAGCATATATATTATTACTTAATCTCAGATATGTTAGTGTTTTTTCTTTCTTTCTTTTTTTCTTTTTATATTCCTCTATATAGAAAATAAATGGGATTTTTACTTCTGGGTCCTGACTGATATGCTGAAGGTTCTCCATAGGGATTTCAAAGGTTTTATTACAACCAAAGCAATTAATGAAAGCCTTGTGTGTATTTGTGTAAACGATGATAAATATTTTAAAACGACAGTTCACCCAAAATTAAAAATAGTCGTCATTTTATCTCTTCCTTAAAATAGTTCCAAATCTGTATGACTTTTTCTTCTGTGCAAGGAAGAAGATATTTTGCCTTTGATTTTTTTTCTTGTTAAATGATGCACTTCATCTTAAAGAGTGCTCTAATATTCTCACTCCTCTATGTTGTATCTTTATGTTTGTTTGTTTTCCCAGTGGGTTTTCTTAACTGGAGCAGTGCTGTTCTGATTGGAGCAAGTGCTTTTGTGGTGTTGGTGACTGTCACTGGCATCATTGTGGTTCGTCAGAAAAGACAAAGGTAAGGTCCTCTTAAAAACTGGCATTAACAAGATAAACGCATGGCTTTGAGTAATATTTGTATTTTAACATTTGTGTAATTCTGTGCTTATAGCCGAGGATATTCTTCTGGCTGTACAGATCATGCTAATCTTTGATTCTGGTATGTAGCATCATTGGTATTTTGTCAAATACTGCAGTAAGGATGTTTATGAATAGTCCAAATCATTATCTTTGGTATTATCCTTTGAAATAAACTACATTATATTAAGCAGTAAATTATAGTACAAACAGCAGTGACTACAGTTTCTAAAAGGCTTTCCCTTTCCTTTTTATTTAAGCACAGAAGAAGATCATTGCACCTGGACATTTCATCTTCAATCATTCATAACTATACTCTTATCTTTCATATAGCAAGGCCATAATCATACTATGGCCATTATGGCCCTGTTTTATAGTATTCGCTCTATTATTCTATTTATTCTGGCTACATAGCTTGTAGCATTTTGTGTTTCTTGTCAATTAAATTGTGATTGAGACTCTAACTAACCTACATGAAGCTACATGATGAAGTAATTACGTATATTATTTAGTTATATATCATTGAAACATATATTTATATATAAATACTCCTTGTGTCCACTTATAAGGTGCACATATGAAAAAATATTTTATCATAAAAAAATTTTGTGTTCGTTATGCAAACGGCATGATATATATAACTGAATATATATATATATATATGAAAGTAGAACTATAAATACAGAACTAAATTATATTCTAACTTAATATATTTAATTTATAGGATAACTTAATACATGTAACTATAAAGATATATTCATAATACGAATTAGCCTATCACTGGTCCAATGGGTTTGTGGAAAAGAAATTGGTGGATTACATAGCACTACAGTGTGCATATAAGTAACTGTATGACCAGGGCAAGTATTTCTGTTAATTGCTGCTGTGGAAGCAAAATGAAATGAAATGCTGTGCCAGTGTGTACACATCACATCTAATGCATTATTAGCTAAATTCACTTAGCATTAACACTGCTTCAGATCTGTTTTAAATTTTAATGTGTGTGTTTGAAAAATATACAATAACTAACATTATCTACATGTATTATTCTACATTAAAGGGGTGTGGAGGGGCAGGGGTTGAAACAAAATGTTCTATATATGGGCTATTTGCTGACAAAGTTCTTTCCTCCCTATATTGTAGCCATTGATTTACTGTATATTGCGTCATCTTCATTGGTGGTGGTTTTGGATATTCCCCCTTCCATATGTAAAGTGCTTTGAGTACCCAGAAAAGCGCTATATAAATGTAACAAATTGAATTATTATAATTATTAATGCGGTGTTCACTATCACATTGTAGGAAAGGAAACGGGCACTGCTAGATTTGATCAGATTTGTATCAAATGTCTGTTTAAAACATTATACGTGTATAATGTATACATGAATAATGTTTAGTAATGTTTGCTTAGCTATTGTATTGCATGGAATCACTATACTCCTTATAATGATGTATTCCTTTTAAGTACTTCTGTCTAGGTGCAAAATCTTTATGGAGGATTTCTGTTAATAAAATGCTATAAGAACATTTCAATGTGTGCCTGATTTATTTTTCTACACCTCAGATAAGATAAAAGAGTGCAGCTGAGAAGAGTATTGGCTGATGACCCACTAACCCTTAACACTGACAGAGTCTGTAACTCATTATGTCATAGACAGCTGAGCTCAGAAATATGCACACGGTGGTGGGTTTGTCTGACACTGAAGTGGTCTTTGAGGTCTCCAGCTCATTCAATACAATATACCCCCAGTGTCAATCTGTTAATCACATCTGAACAGTGAATTTGATCTCAAATGCAACATTTCAAAATTAATATTTATTTAAATCTCAAAAAATTGGCACCCAATAAGGTTTTCTTTGTTGTTGTTAATGTTAAAGCATTAGGTTTTGAGAAATACAATTTTTACGACATTTATTAATATCAGGTTTATTTAATTAAAATGTAAAATAAAAAAAAATAAAAAAATCATTCTGATGGTACCTATAGTTTTAATAAGCTTAATAGCATCTATTTTTTCCCACGCTCCCCCGCAAACATCTGTTCTGGCTGCGTCCAAAATCACAAACTGTCTGAGTAGCTCCTACAATTGAATTTGAATGTACTTTGCAACCGTTAAAAAAATGCGCTCTATATAGTATGGGTGCTTCCCAATTCTCAAATTGATGCTTCCTCGTTTCCGCCTCCATCCTTTAATCTGTGACCCAGAAACCAACTGAACTCTGCCATCTTGAAGTGCATTTCAATTCTTTTCACCATGAGGAGGTGAGGAATAAGAATTGAGAAAAGCTTCCTGAGGAATCATGAGCGAGGATACTTTTATGAATGGCCTAATAGGATAGTAGGCATGCGTTCACACGATGTCATAATTATGAGATTTCAACTTGTAAAAAGCATTCACGTCCTCGTAAATCTCGTAATTACAATACTTAAACAATACAAATATGTAAGTTCATGATACCTTGTGCATTAATGTAAATAAATTAAACAGGGCGGTATATTCAGCACAGCCAGAGACAGTTTATGACCTGATATATACTATACACTTAAATTACCAGAGCTGGCTAAAACCACCAGTTCCCGTTCATTGGCTAGCTATTTTGCAATCTTTAGGAATCTGCACACATATTTTTGCCGGGAAACTGTTGATCAGACGATCACCCGATCACCCTGCCAGGAAACATTTGTTTATGTAACCAATAGCAACAAAAGATAGACAATAGATCAACCCAACCTATTGTAAAAGTTTACTTGCCAATTTAGTGACAGTAATATTCCCATGACCCCACATGCATGTATCGTTTCTGCAAGGAATATCACAGACATTTGGTACTGAAACGGGTATTCTTTCATGATTTTCAATAGAGACAAACATCACTGCACAGTAGATTTAAATGCTGGGGTTTTCCAAAGTATATGTGGTTTTAACTCAACTCAGAGTTTAAAGCTGTAGGTTTCACTGTCCGACTGTTTAATGCAGTCAATCATGTGCCAGTAAGATCACCTTACCCTACCCTCAGGGCCTGAGGCTCAGGCAATGATGCAAGATGGTCTGCCAGTTACTTCAGCCAGTCACAGAGAAATAATCACCCCACTTACTATTCGCTCATCATACTTCCTTAGTCCTTTTCTCTGTTTGGTGTGATAAAAAGTGCATCTGCAATATTCCTCTCACCATTTTTTGCTGAGTCATCCATCCATTTTATTCCACCATTTCATGATGAAATATTTGCCAGCTTCCGAGAAGTGTCAAATAGCTAAACACATTTATGTCCACAGTCATAAATCTCAAAACAGCTGATTCTTTTGCTTTTTCTCTGTTGGTATTGGCCTAATTATCCATGCCTTTTACCCAGACACTTATTGCATTATCATTTTCTAAGTTTTTACATAATGTTGTTATGAAACAAAACTGTGCAGATTAAAGCTAATACGACATTTGTAATAGTAAGTAAAATTATATTTATTTCGCACTTTTAAAGCCACAACACACAGTGCTTTACACAATATAGGAACACAATTAAGAATACAGCCATGAAGAGCTATGCACAACATATGAACAAGCAAAATGTAATATAAATATAAAAGATCAAACCCCCAAACACAGAAAAAGACATCACAAAATACTAAAAGCTTATCTATACAAATACGTTTTTAAACATTTAAAAAACAATAAGATTAAAAACAATTAGATTTTTGCACTTTTGCTTATCACATGTTTTATGATATTTGAAAACAGTTTTGATAAATGGCTACACAAAGTTGCTGCGAATACTGCAAAAAAGGAAGTGAGTCTAGGAAATTTTGCATATATGTCATAGCCACAATGGCCTGAGGGTGTTTTGTTGGTTTGATAACTTGACACATAACACTAGGCTGTTTATCTTCATGTTAAAAGAACTATGTTATGATTGACCAGACGGCAAGGCCTGTAACACTTTTTTCAAACTTCTACTGGATCCACAATGCTTGCTTGAAAAGAGTAAGTTTGACATTTGTATTTGTAATTTTAAAATCACTCTCTGGTCTTTTCTAAAGAAGAACAGATTTTATCATCCTCCTTTTTTTGTGGTCAGGGGTGTGCTCTATTTGCTATATTATGATTTGTTCTTATGGCCACGTCCCAGGCGCATGAGTTATAAAGAGAGATAGGAAGTACACTCGCACTTGCTGAACTTCTGGCTACAGGAAGAATATGCACTATTTATAGCAGCTGGTAAACGCAATGATGCCGGTCCATACCATATTTACAGGATTGATAATTCCTGCACATAATCTTTGCGTATAATCTAGAAAAGCAATAAAAAAATAAACATTTTAACATTATTTGATAATGAAACTATGATTAAAGTTGAGAGAGGTAAAAAAAAACAGAAAAGGCAATTTTCTGCCAGGAGGACAATATCCGTTACCTTTACGGACATTTCCTTGAACTCAAAACCACAATGTAGGCTACTGCGTAACTTAAAAATCAACACAGAAACTTCCTTTATATTAACACTGTACATTGTTTTTTTTTCACACCGTCCTTGTTCATAAATGGCACGTGCCATAAATGCTTTTCAGATGCACAGTGCACCCCTTCCAACATAGGCCGTGAAGTAATTCGTATGTACAGATGTGATATAATTTATGTAAATGCTTTTTATGTGCAGATGATGACTACAGTAAGTTATTTACATAATACCAGCAAGCAAGACTCTGAATTTGGCAAAATCTTGACTGATGTTGAAAAAGGAAGTTACTCATACTGCATGGATGAAAATGCCCTTTATTTGTAGGCTATATGGTAATTTCCTCTTGCCAATACTGAATTTAAAACTTAGAATAATTAAATTAAAACTTTTGATAATGAAAAGTATGGTCAATTAAAGTCATTTAGATTTAGTGATTTATTGATGCATTCGGTTGCAAGCATTATACACAATGCTCAATTTCTTTTGTGAAATCCCCTGCTGACTAAGTGCTAAATCTTGTGGTTTCCATAAGACAATTGGTTTCCATAAGACAATTTTGATGTCTACATGACTTATTTCTTCAGATAATTTTACAAAGTAAATCAATACTCACCTCTAACATCGGCCAAGTCTACTTATGTCAGATAGCTGCTCACAAATACACCCCTGGTGGGTCTTTCTTACACTGAAGTGAATATTTGAGGTCATTGAGGATATTGATGATATTGTGTTGATTGAGCTCGATTAATCTGTGGAGAACAGATAAATCATCATCCAAGTATTATTCACATAGAAACAAAAGAACAGGTCCCAGGCACTCAGTCAAGTCTTCAATGAGGAGAATGATAAAGTTAAAAAGCCTTTATTAAATGTGGCTTAAGTCGTTAAAAAGTACATGAGCCAACATGTTTCGACCAACAAGTGGTCTTCTTCAGGGCAAGGTAACGCAAGATATGAGAAAGGCAACAAATTATAAGTTAAGTTCCACATATAATCAGACAGAATACAATTAACCTAATGAGGCCTAATAAAATCAGTTAACCCAATAAGGCAATCAGGTCTAACAGGATAGGGGAAAATCAACACAATGAGTACCACAACAGGTGAAACTCACAAAGAAACAAAAAAGTATCTCCAAAACCATCTCCCTCAACGTAGGTTATCTGGAGAGGAAAATAAGACAATAAGACAAATATCATGTGTTGAACATAGACAAAAAACATAAGTATAGGACAAAAACCATATCATAAGAAACACTTAAACTCAATGTCCTCGTTCAGACCTGGATATCGGAGCGCATCCAGCTGATGAATCCAAAATGACTCGCACTAGTTGAGTTTACGGATCCTATCACCACCTCTATCCAAAAGTTTTAACATGCTCCAAGACCTCTATATATAGTAGAGAATCATTCCTATTGTGCATATGCAAGAGTTGGGCCATCTGATAGTCAGGGCTACTGGTACGAATATATTTATGCTCCGCCAAACGATCCCGTAGACGTCTTTTAGTATCTGTCTTACGTCCCTTTTTAATCAAGGTATCAGAACGATACAGGGATTTAGCTCTGGAACGTGCATGAGCGACGATATCTGGTTTGTAGGCTCTTATTAAAACGTTCCGACATAATGTCTGCCTGTTTTTCAAAATCAGCATTATCGTCACATATACGACGTAACCGCTGGAATTGGCCAAAAGGTACATTATCAATGAGATATGGAGGATGAAAGGAGTCAGCCCTAAGAATGGTGTTTCTGGAGGTCTTTTTTCTAAAAATCGTGGTTTGTAACTTCCCTTCTGGATCAATAGAGATGGTTTGGTCTAAAAAATCAATAGTGGTCTTAGAGTATTCTAAAGATAATTTAATATTCCTATTGATGGAATTAAGGTATTGGTGAAACTCCAGAACCTGAGTGTCAGTACCCTTAAAACTAAATAGTAAATCATCAATGTAACGACCATACCATGTTTTACAATGATAAAAAGGATTAGCCGAGTTGAGGACATGCAACTTCTCCCATAGCCCCAAATATAGACAAGCATAATTGGGTAAGAAACAACAACCCATTGGAACACCAATCTTCTGTTTGTACAGTTTGTCAATAAACACAAAGATATTGTTGTGAATAATAAACTCAGTGAGTTGTACAATAAAATGAGAAGGAGGTCTGGTGTCATTTCTATCAGAAATAAAGTGTTTCAAGGCGTATAAACCCTCCTCGTGGTCAATGTTGGTATATAAAGACTCAACATCCATGCTAATTAAATATTGGGATCCAACATTACCTAAACAGGATAAGCTGTTTAAAACATCCACAGTATCTTCAATGAAAGAAGGAAGAGTCCTAACAAAAAGCTTGATAAAAAAAATCAACAAACTTGGACGCTGGTTCAGTAAGTGTACCATTACCCGAGATAATAGGTCGCCCAGGGGGGTTATCAGCAGGGGGTTTGTGTACTTTAGGAAGTAAATAGAATGTAGCTAAGGACGGGTGTTCAACTGTAATATATTTCATTTCACTCTCAGTAATCCATTCCGACAATTAACAATTCTTTCATAGTGCTTGGTTTCTAATTGTCTTATCGCCTCAAGGATATACATGTCTTAAGGCAGGACCACTACAGCCCCACCCTTATCAGCAGGGCGGATAATTATGTCGTCAATCCTAGATAGCTCTTTCAGAGCCTTGCGTTCACTTTTCGTCAAATTCGATTTTTGTGTGGGTCTGGATCGAGTATCAAAAAAGTTTTGTACATCAAAATCCACTTTCTTACAGAAGGCGACAAGAGAAGGATTCAATATCATAGGAGTAAATATGGATTTAGGTCTGAACAAATGATACGAGTCAATGCTGGGAGTACTTTCAGAAACAGCTAAATTGTCAGGTGTGCTGTCAGGAGTAATGTCGGAATTAACAGCCATCGTGGAACAACCGTAATTGTATCCAGACTTAAGATAAAACATTTTTAAATGTAAATTACGATAAAATCGAAATAGATCCACTCTAACACTGAATAGACTAGAGGTATGAGTGGGTGCAAAAGACATAGCCTTAGACAGTACACATAGTTGCTTGTTGGAAAGAGGCGTATCAGAAAGGTTAATTACAAAGGATATTTCTTCCTCTGTAACGATCTCAGTGTTGATGGACGAGGACGTTCCTCTACCTCGGCAGCCCCGGCGTGTTTTCTTGGACCACGATGATTGGCCTGGAGTCGTGGCTAATCGCCCTCCAAAAAATGATCAGACTCAGATCCCAGGGAACGACCCTCATCTTCACTCGATGTGAGGTTGAAGGACACTTTAGGTTGGCGGGGGTGTAGTTGCCGATCTGGTTGACGGTAAAAATGGCGGTGATCACAGGGAAAACGTGGTCGATTCCACGATACACCTGTCCTCTCTGGTAGTCCTCTACGTCGCGTTTGAACTTCCGCACCTTCATCTCCTTGATGGTCGTCTCAAGTTTGAGTATTTCCTCTCGGATCGTTTGTTGAATAGGGAGCTGTTGTTCAAGAGGAGTAGGTCGGGAAGACTCAATGTCTCTAATACGTGACTGGATTTGTTCTCTCTCTTTCTTGCCATCTTGTATGAGCAGTTGCATCAAGTCCATTGAGCATTTATATAAAATGGACTCCCATTTCAATTTAAAGTCCGTATCCTCACTGTAAGTAGAGGGAAATACACAGTGGTACTCATTGTGTTGATTTTCCCCTATCCTGTTAGACCTGATTGCCTTATTGGGTTAACTGATTTTATTAGGCCTCATTAGGTTACTTGTATTCTGTCTGATTATATGTGGAACTCATATCTTGTGTTACTTTGCCCTGAAGAAGACCACTTGTTGGTCGAAACATGTTGGCTCATGTACTTTTTAATGACTTAAGCCACATTTAATAAAGGCTTTTTAACTTTATCCTTCTCCTCATTGAAGACTTGACTGAGTGCCTGGGACCTGTTCTTTTGTTTCTTTGTATTTTTTCCCAACCCCAAGAGCACCTATCACTGACTTTATATACTTTACCTGAGCGCCTGGTTGAACCTTTTACAGTTTATTATTCATATAGCTTTACAACAGCAGCTTTACAGATCCTTCTTGTGTGTATTTCCCTTTCATATGACCTGCTTTTGTTCATTAAAACGTCACTGATTACTTTGACATATATCTAATTATTGACAAAATACCCAAAGATAGTTCAAGTATTAAGACATTAAATTGCAATGGCATAGTAGACGAAGTAATAGGCTTGCAATTCTGGGTGTGAATAACATTATGATGAATGAGAAACACTTCATGACACAACATAGTGTTGCAAAAAATTGAATGTGCACGTATGAATCACATAACAGTATAACATTTTGTTTGTATCTGTATTTGAAAGTTCATATTTGAGATAGCTGTGGTTGAATAACATTGACAGTGTCGTATGAACTGAGGTCTAGGTTCTATAGTGGCTTTCTGTTGGCCAAGGACTGCTCAGGAAGAGGCATTCTGATTGACATGTAAAGCGAGCCGAGTTTGGTTGGGGTATGCCAAAAGGTCTTTATCATTGGTCGCGAAAGCTGTCTGTCAGAGCACGCCTCCTTTCAGCACACCCTTTATTCTGGACAGTTTTCAACTGTCTTTATTCAGCCACAGAAAACGTCTCGGTTACTCAACGTAACCATGGTTCCCTGAGAGGAGGGAATGAGACATTACGTATGGGGGAAACCCTTTTCCTCTAATTAAACGGGAAAAATACTTATGATTGTGCGTTGTTTACTTTGTGGTTAGCTAATAAGTTACCCCCGGGCGCTAGAGAATACACAGCCTCCTCCTCAGACGCTTGAGTTATAAAAACGCCATTATCACATGAGACCGTGCATACAGTGGTAACCCTATGTAGCAGCGCCGCCAAGAGACGGACTAGTTGAAGCACGCGCCGTTTTTGCATTCGGTGAAGATAATGGCGAATTACATTCACTGTTTACAAGAACTTCCTGCTGTTAATTAGCCTGGCTGGATGCCAGCCGAACTTAGCCCCACCCAGAACATTTGAGGGTGGGAAATTCGGTCTGGACTTGATCCGTTGAGAAGCAAGTATGCCCGAACCAAAGCTGTTCAGACCAATCAAATTGTCAGGGCGGGCTTTATACGATGATGGACAGATGATCAACAGTAACGTAATCATCCATCAAAGAGCACAAAGAATGGCTGCCACTGGAGAATTTAGATGTGTAGATTCAGCCATCGCATCTGTTATAGAAGATGTAGACAGTGCATTAATTTTAAAAGAGGAACAGAGAACCGCGATCAAGGCATTTGTCGTTCTGAAAAATGTTTTAGCCGTCCTTCCTATAGGATTCGGCAAAAGTTTAATTTATCAGCTGGCTCCGATGGTCGCTAAGAAGATGGGGCACAATGAAAACCCTGTGGTCATTGTTGTTTCTCCTTTGGTCGCACTAATGAAGGACCAAGTGAAAGAACCAACCAAAATGGGCATCACAGCGATGCAACTCGGCGTGCATGACAAGGTGGACATAACCAGCGGTCGTTGCCAGCTCCTTTTCGGACGCCCGGAATGTTGTCCGTTGCTCTAATTTTTTGTAGGTCTATCCAATTGAGTGAAGAGGCATTTTCTTTCCTGGTTCGGTTGAAACACGGCCCATAATCACAGCCACAGCGGTTAATGTGAATGATGTCAATCATATTGTGAGGCAGTTAGCTGTAGGGCTGTCACTTTACGTTCGAAAATCGATTGCACAATCGATCGGACCAACCAACACAAGTATCGAAAACGAAAATAGGGAATCGATTTTATTTATTTATTTTACAAAAAATGTGTTTTGGTAGACACGCAGACTGGTGTATAGAAATATACACTAGATGTCGCCTTGGCGACGGCAGTTCATTGGAACGAAACCTTAGCCAAGGCGACATCTAGTGTATATATCTATACACCAGTCTGCGTACACGTCACACTAGGAAGCGCCCGCACCCTCAGATCACTTGGACGTGGCTGTGTACAAAAGGTAAAAACGATATAAATACTGTTCGTTTTCTCACACAAACCGCTTGTTTCGTGTTTTAGGCCATCAATGTGTACTTACATTTACGAGTCATTAAATCATGTTTAATTTGGACTTCTCTGTGCATGCTCTTTGAGGAGGACCCCATAGACCTGCATTATATGACTGACAGACAAGAACGGTTTGACCTAAAAATATCAAAATTGAAAATACTGTGGAAACAAAGACACCTACATCTTGGATGCCCTTGAGGTAAGCTAAAACATATAAAAAATCCATTTCAAAGTGAACCATCCCTTTAACACTGTAAACAACTCTGAATACATGAAACACCATTGTACCCCCCCTTTAAATATTTTAGAATCTATTTAAAAATAACATTCAAGGTTCTCTAAGCGATGTCGGGTGACGTCACTTCTTGTTGACGTTCAAAGTATTGTCAAACAAAACGGAGGCTAGCTAGACCCTCCCTCCTCCTCATCCGCGCACTAACCCCCCAAACCCCGCCCCCAAGTCGTTCTTGTCGGTGATTGGCTGGAACTGTTTGTCATGTTTCGTGGAGCGGGTTAGCCCAGTTTGTTTTTGTTGCTGTTTGTGGAGCCTGGGCTGTCTACAGAGATCGCGTTTCTTTACAGTGTGTTCAGGGGACAGGCAGCCAGCGGTTAGTGAGGAGATGTTTGCTGTATGTGACAAAAAATGTTTTGGCCTAAAAAACGCGTGACATCGCTTAGAGCACCTTTAATAATGTAATTATCTTCACAGATTGTATTAAAGGACTCTCGTCTATAATAGTTACAGCCTAGTTGTTCTTGTGCTGCTGGGACAGCACTGTGCAACCACATTGTTGCACTACTCTACCAAACAGCCCACTACTCACAACTTGGCATCAGTGCAGTTCCTCCAGTACATAGCTGTACTGAAACGGAGCAGAGCTGGCACAAACCTAGAACAATGGTAATTTAAATGAATGTGCTTAGAATTTTTTTTTATAAAAATACAACTACTGGAGATGCAACAAACTAATAAATACAATGAGCATTAATTATAAAAAAAACTAATTACATACGCTTAGGATACATACTTTTTCTAGATGACTAGTCAGTAACAACATTTCTGTGGACAGTGGTTATTATTCAGAAATACTTTTGTGAATAAGTGTTTAGCCATGTCTGGGCGTGAGCCTAATCATGCAATCGCACAGCCCAGGCCTAACTGCATAAAAGCACTGCTGACAGAGAGGGCATCACCCACACGCTAACGCAAGCAGCAGATCTTTCAAGAGAGAGCACTTTTAAAGCCTAGTTCACACTACAGGATTTTAAGCCCGATTTAAGCCCGATCTGCAAATCGTTGAGCTCGCCGACAGGTCAGGGTGTTATCGCGTGCAAATCGCGGGGGATTAGCGGACGATGGCCGCTCGCCAATCTGTTAGTATGAAAGAGCCAACAACGCATCAAAGACGCTCGCAGACGCCTCGCAGACGCCTCGCCGAGCCCAGAAAAATGTTGCACGACTCAACCTCAGTGATGTCATCATGAGCTACAGCCAATCAGAGCAAGGCATGGGTTGTTCCAATCAGAGCAAGGCATGGGTCTTCGTCTTCTTCGCTGGGTATTGGCGCGCGTGCTGTTTCCAAATACTCCTCGCTGCAGACTGTAGCGCGGTGACGTCACGTATATACAATACGTCACGTACGTACGTCACGTATGTTTTACCACGCATGCGCCATATCGCGGTGACAGTGCATGCACGTTACGCGGTTACGTCACGTGTTTTGACGCCCCGCGTTAATTTGACATAATATTAAAAAAAATGTTAATGTATTAAAAAACTAAAGTAATAATGAAAGCAGCAAAAAGAAGTACAACACACATCCATAGTTTTAACTATACCTGATTTAAGGTAAACTTATAAGAAATTTCAGAATGTATTATTGTGTAATATCTGTGTAGTATTTTATTTAAAGTTTATTTTCACATTCTGTTCCACTTCACTTTGTAAATTACAAAATTACTGTAAACACTGATGGCACCTTATATATTTCTCATTTTAATCATTCCCCTTTAATAGTTAATAATTGTTTATTTTTGTGCATTATAGGCTATAATAAAACATTTATTCCAATAAAGTAGTTTGAAGTTAAACCAACTACATACAGTACATTGTCAATCTCTGTATCCGATATTATGCATGCCAACTCAAAAAAACTAACTCATAACAGTCATAACTTTTATTTCAAAACAAAGATAATTGTGTAAAAGAAATATGTACAAATACAGATAATCACATACATCTGTACACACACAGACAGACAGACAGACAGACAGACACACACTCACACAGAGTCAGACAGACAGACAGACACACACACACACACGAGCACAGAGACAGACACACACACAGAGACAGACACACACACACACACACACACAGTCACACACACACAGACAGACAGACAGACAGAGACAGAGACACACAGAGAGAGAGAGAAACACAGAGACAGACACACACACACACACAGAGAGAGAGAGAGAGAGAGAGAGAGAGACAGAGAGAGAGAGAGAGACACACACACACACACACCTACTCAGCTTGAAATTTCCCTCCATCATTGAAAAAACAATCAACTGAGCAATAGCCCTCAACCTCCTTATCAGAATAAAATCAACGCAGGACTCCCCTTCTGCCATCAGGTGGGCAGTCCTTCTATATTGCAGTGCAAGCACAGAGTTAAAGGGTTAGTTCACCCAAAAATGAAAATTAAGTCATTAATTACTCACCCCCATGCTGTACCAACCCCGTAAGGCCTTCGTTCGTCTTCGGAACACAAATGAAGATATTTATGATTAAATCTGAGAGGTTCATGACTGCTACATAGGCTCCCTAAGGGATTGAATCCTGACGGCCCAGAGAGTCATTAAAGAAAATGTTTAAATATTCCATGTCGCAACAGTGGCTCAACTATAAGTTTATCAAGCGACGAGAATACTTTTTGTGCGAAAAAACAAACAAAAATAACGACTTTATTCGACTATTCCTTTTCTTCCTTGTAGGCCTGAAACGAGACTTCAAGAGATTTCCACGACGCATGCGCGAGAACTTAACTGAAGTAGTTAAAGGAGATCGCAATTCTCGCGCATGCGTCGTAGAAAGCTCCAGATTTCACAGAGAGCAAGTCATGTAGTGTGAACCGCACAGTTCAGCCCGACGTTTTAAAATCATGTAGTGTGAACTAGGCTTAACTCGCTCAAAGGGTGGGTTAGACAGCGCACTGATAAGTCCCATCCTGGCATTAGGTGATCAGGGCGAGGAGGATTCAGCCGCCACACGCCTCTCGGAGAAAGCACGTTACTAGGGGTGCTTTTTGTTGATTGCAATTTATAAAAGTATTATTCCCATGACCCCCCACATGCATGCTATAAACTCACCTAAAGGATTATTAGGAACACTATACTAATACTGTGTTTGACCCCCTTTCGCCTTCAGAACTGCCTTAATTCTACGTTGCATTGATTCAACAAGGTGCTGAAAGCATTCTTTAGAAATGTTGGCCCATATTGATAGGATAGCATCTTGCAGTTGATGGAGATTTGTGGGATGCACATCCAGGGCACGAAGCTCCCGTTCCACCACATCCCAAAGATGCTCTATTGGGTTGAGATCTGGTGACTGAGGGGGCCATTTTAGTACAGTGAACTCATTGTCATGTTCAAGAAACCAATTTGAAATGATTCGAGCTTTGTGACATGGTGCATTATCCTGCTGGAAGTAGCCATCAAAGGATGGGTACATGGTGGCCATAAAGGGATGGACATGGTCAGAAACAATGCTCAGGTAGGCTGTGGCATTTAAACGATGCCTAATTGGCACTATGGGGCCTAAAGTGTGCCAAGAAAACATCCCCCACACCATTACACCACCACCAGCCTGCACAGTGGTAACAAGGCATGATGGATCCATGTTCTTATTCTGTTTACGCCAAATTCTGACTCTACCATCTGAATGTCTCAACAGAAATCGAGACTCATCAGACTAGGCAACATTTTTCCAGTCTTCAACTGTCCAATTTTGGTGAGCTCTTGCAAATTGTAGCCTCTTTTTCCTATTTGTAGTGGAGATGAGTGGTACCCGGTGGGGTCTTCTGCTGTTGTAGCCCATCCGCCTCAAGGTTGTGCGTGTTGTGGCTTCACAAATGCTTTGCTGCATACCTCGGTTGTAACGAGTGGTTATTTCAGTCAAAGTTGCTCTTCTATCAGCTTGAATCAGTCGGCCCATTCTCCTCTGACCTCTAGCATCAACAAGGCATTTTCGCCCACAGGACTGCCGCATACTGGATGTTATTCCCTTTTCACACCATTCTTTGTAAACCCTAGAAATGGTTGTGCGTGAAAATCCCAGTAACTGAGCAGATTGTGAAATACTCAGACCGGCCCGTCTGGCACCAACAACCATGCCACGCTCAAAATTGCTTAAATCACCTTTCTGTCCCATTCTGACATTCAGTTTGCAGTTCAGGAGATTGTCTTGACCAGGACCACACCCCTAAATGCATTGAAGCAACTGCCATGTGATTGGTTGATTAGATAATTGCATTAATGACACATTGAACAGGTGTTCCTAATAATCCTTTAGGTGAGTGTATATATATATATATATACACACACACACACAAGATATATTTCCGTGTATGCAAGGAATATCAAATACTTTTAAGACTGAAACAGATATTCTCAGCACACACCTCAGATTTTGTCACAACAGTAAATAACAAACATTACTGACAAGTGCTGAGAATTCCCAAAGCATGTGAGGTTACAGCTGTAGGTTACCAAGTCAACCACAGAATCAAACATTCTCTGCTGATCCATGCAGCCAATCACATGCAAGTATAAGATCACCTCATACATCACCTCAGCTATCACATAACAGGAAATGATGCAGGACGAATGAACTGTAATAATAACCCTGTGGTGGAGGGGTACAGATCACACCACTTTCTATTTTCTCCTCAAAACAATGAATTCATAAGAGGAAACATGCTCAAAATCTTGACTAAACTTTCCACTGATGTTTGAAGTGCCTTCTGAGGGAGATTCCTTTGTCACTTTTCATGAGTCAACCATAATTTTTACTACACCATTTCACAATGAAAGATTTTGTCAGATTGTGTCAAATAGCCACACACATATGTCCACAGAGATAATAACAAAACACATGTTTTCTTTGCTTTGTGTATGTGGGAAATGGCCAAACAATTAATTCCTTTTACACAGGGCACTTAGTGCATCATCATAAGCTATTCTCTATAATAGCTAATGTTGTTTATATTGAATTTTGTTGTAAAAAAAATAGTGTATGGCGGATCATAAAGCTTGGCATGTGTTGTTGGCTCCATCCCTGAATGCACTTAAGAAGTTTGGAGTCAGCTAAACAAAATGTTATAAAATGATTACAATGTTTGATCACTTGATATAACATCAAACAGGCTTTTTATTTACATGGTAAAAAAAAAAAAGAAGAAAAAGAGAGCTCTGCCAATGGTGAGTTCCCAGTCCCAACATCTTGATGTGGGTCTGGCTTGCCAGGCTGTATAGCTACTTGGCAATATTATAACAAAACATGGAAGTACTGGAGTACTCTGGGTTCGGGCCGCATACTGAGCCCGGAGCCCTATCCTCGAACAGCATGCCAAATACGCATTTATTCTATCTGACTTATTTGTAAGTGTGAACTCGTGAAATATGCAACAAGGTGCAGTTGTTATGGGAAGGAGGAGGCGGGAACATTCAACAAGTTTAATAAATAAATAAACAAATACAAAAATGAAAGTATAAGCCAGCACCCCCTCACGGACGATTGCTGGCCACACAAAACACAACATAAAAATCCAGGCCTGGCCTCTCTCGATCTCCACTGTCGTCGCTCCTCCTTTATGCCTCCGCTCATCCGTAAGAGATACGAGACCGGTGCGTCTCACAGGTGTCGCTCATCAGCAATCACGCCACCGGCCTCGCGCCACTAGCCGCGTTTCCATTACCCTTCAAATTGCGCAAATTGAAAATACGCACAATGGGAACACGTCAATTTCGCAAAAACTCTCGTTTATCGCAAAAAAGTTTTCACTCGCATGAAGTGGTTTTTCAGGCAATTCAAAAAAGGAATATTTCGCAAAACTGCAATGGAAACTTTTTGCACATTTACAGTCACCTGCCTTAGAAGTGTGTTTGGGGTCCGTGTCCGCAAATAATCATCACATTATTATAACATTTATTAGGCTACATATTTAGAAGACGATTTCATCCAAAAAAGGAACAAAGCAATTCGTCACGTCATTCATATCATTCGTTTTTGTGCGGAGTGTGGAGCGCGCACTGCATGGCAGGGAGGCGCGGGTGCAAACACTTCATCCATCAACAGTGGAACCATCAACCATCAACAGTGGAAACAACTTAAAATACTCTATCATTTCTGGTCATACAGAAAATAATAATACATTATTTGCAACTACTTTTATTTGTGTAAACTCACAATAACAAGAAAACATGCTTTTGTAAAATAAAATAAAACAATCAGGCGTGGTTTCATGATCTCCGTGAACGAAAGCTAATACCTTCTGATTATGTAATCCGTATGAAAGGTGCATTTCTCTCTAAAGGCGCATCCACCTTACAGTGGAGATGGAGATATGTTTTTAGCCGACACTGATTTAGAAAACAATAGTTTATTAATAAACAATTAAAATCCCTCATTATTTTTTCAGACACATTTATGATAGCCTATAACTCACCTATAAATCACCTTTCTGTAGGCTGTGGTTATGGCTCTTCTCATTCAGCACTGCAGGAAAAAATATCATTTCCAGGTTCTAATTTGGCCTTAGAAAACCAGTAAAATCTAAATAGTTTTTTCATAATAATTTGTGAATATTTTAAATGTTTAATAAAGGGGCAAAAAGTTAAACAAAAATCTGAAAATTCGTCGATATTAATTTTTTTGCGCAGCACTTGGTGTGTACAGTTCAAAATAAAAGTTTGGTGTTCAACTTTGCGTTTTAAAAATACAACAACCGTTAATTTTTCGTTTTGCAATTACGGGTTAAATAAGGAAAAACGAATGGACACAAAAGTACACTGACCGTTTGGACATAATATGAGACAGAGTTCTTTATTAAATTCGTAAAAGAAACAATAATTATGGGAATACTGGATTATAAACCTCAAAAAAAATGCCACAATCAAGCCCTCGGAGCAGAAATGAGGGAGAAACACCCAGGAACTCCTTAGGCTATATGTGCCGTTCCTGCCATATTAATGCTTGGATAACACACCACGTCTCCTTCCGTTAATAATAATGTCTAGTGCGGTGGCTGTGATATATAAACCATAGACGCTATAAACCTACCAACGTCCGTTGCCATGATTTTTGGAATGACTTATCGCGAGAGGAAAAAAAGAGGTTTTAGTCGCATAACATCGGTTAAAGTCCCTGTAAAGGCAATTCTAAAAAAAAAAAATTCTAAACACATTATAAATGTTACAAATGTATTGCTAAAACATATTACAAAGACTGTGAACTGTGAAGTACTGAATTGTGGAGTTAGACCGTTAAACCGTTTTTCACCATTGCTATTTTCCGGATTTTTTGGGCGGCGCTAAAACGGGGCTCGATGACACACTGGAGCCCCTGAGCTTGTGGACACGCCCCTACTTGATGACGCACTGAGGCCACTGAGGCTGGCCCCTTCCCTAACATTTTGGCGCTCAATCGCGAGTTACTGTCAGTACTATTAGTTACTACAGCCTACAGTTTGCTAGCTAGCTATGCCTTCGACACGGAAATGCATATAGGCTACTACCTGGATGCGATCATGTACAAAACATATCGGTGTCTTTATTTAAATTTCTTAAAAACGATCACATCAAGAAGAGGTGGATTAATTTTGTGAAGAGCCAACCTTGATGGAGAGCTGAGGATCACCGCCAACACCCGCCTCTGTAGTGATCATTTTACATGGGATAGTTTTATAAGCTTTCGTCGGAGACAACTGGGATTCACTGATAATCCGCTGTTACTGGTGAATGGAGCCGAACCGACTATCTCCCGCCTCGGCCTTCATCTCCCCGTCCCGAAAGCAGTATCAGCTAATATCGCCGTCGACAGCTTTCCCGCTAGTGGGCGTGGTTTCAGCGCAGCCAGCGGACACGCCCCCAGCGTTTGAGAGCAGAGAATAATGCTCATTTTTTCAAGATTTTGATAGCTTATTTTATGTACTTGCCGGCTTTTTTTATCATTCAAATTTGGCTGGGTGGCTAATAACACATTTTTCTGTGGTGTGATAAACTCAGAACACATACTTAATTTTGACTTTACAGGGACTTTAATGGAAACGCCATCATTTCGCAAGTTTTTTATCTACATTTTTGCGCAAATCTGTAAGGGAAACTCACCTACTCTCTCACGGCCCTCGGCCTCGTCCTGCTCGCCACAATATAATATATTGGTTAACCTGTAATTTTCTTCTATTAAATTCAGATAAGACTGAGGTATTACTTATTGGACCAAAAACCTGTAGAAAGAATCTCTTAGAATACAATTTGCATTTAGAAGGATGTACTGTTACTTAATCCTCTACAGTAAAAACCTGGGTGTTATATTTGACAGCAACTTGTCTTTCGAAAATCATATTTCATATGTTATAAAAAC
Organism: Tiaroga cobitis; assembly: GCA_030578255.1. Classification (NCBI taxonomy): domain Eukaryota; kingdom Metazoa; phylum Chordata; class Actinopteri; order Cypriniformes; family Leuciscidae; genus Tiaroga; species Tiaroga cobitis. The sequence goes on along the minus strand of CM060606.1, from coordinate 25,841,400 downwards.
AGCCTTCTTCTACCTCAGAAACATTGCTAAGCTACGGAACATGCTATCTGTTTCTGATGCAGAAAATCTAGTTCATGCATTCATGACCTCTAGACTCGATTACTGTAATGCACTACTAGCTGGTTGTCCTGAAGCATCCTTAAAGGAGAACTCCGGCACAAAATGAACCTTTGGTCTAATAAAACATTGGTACCTAGTCAACCGTTCTCTGAGATTTGTTTTCATGATAATCGAATGTAAAGAGTTTTATCTCTAAAAACTGTTTAGCATATAACGCTAGTAATGGGGGCACATAAGTAAAAAGAAATCGCTAGTTTATACCACTAACAATCAAAATAACCCCACACGAACACAGTAACATAATGAGGGTCCCTACATGCAAAACGAAGCATTGAGAACTTTGTAAGTGTACAGACCGTTTAATAAGAAGATAAAGATAAAGACAGTCCACTTCGTGTATACAGACAGGAGCCATCTTTGGAAAACAGTCTCGACTAATCAAACCACGAACGACGTGCTAAGTGAGCTGAACTGTATGAAGTTCAGTGAACTTCTGAACTGTATGAATGGCATTCGTGGTTTGACTAGTCGAGACTGTTTTCCAAAGATGGCTCCTGTCTGTATACACGAAGTGGACTGTCTTTATCTTTATCTTCTTACAAAACGAAGCATTGAGAACTTTGTAAGTGTACAGACCGTTTAATATGTAGGGACCCTCATTATGTTACTGTGTTCGTGTGGGGTTATTTTGAGCCTTGTTAGTTGTATAAACTAGCGATTTCTTTTTACTTATTAATAATTATATGCCCCCATTACTAGCGTTATACGCTAAACAGTTTTTAGAGATAAAACTCTTTACATTCGATTATCATGAAAACAAATCTCAGAGAACGGTTGACTAGGTACCAATGTTTTATTAGACCAAAGGTTCATTTTGCGCCGGAGTTCTCCTTTAATAAACAAGCTAGTCCAAAATGCAACTGCCAGTTCTTACCAGGTCAAGAAAATATGATCATTTAACACCAATTTTATTATCTCTACAATGGTTACCTATTAAGTTCCATTACAATTACAAAGTATTGCTACTGACCTATAAGGCCCTAAATGGTTTAGCTCCTGTGTATTTAACTGATGTTCTATCGCCCTGCAATCCATCATGCTCTTTAAGGTTAAAAAAAAAAACTTCAGATGACTCTGAATCAACTCTGAATCAACATGCACAAATTATTCTTTTGAATTTAATGCCTATATGCCAAAATAGATCAACCCTCACTTATAACATGGGCCAGGTAACCTATAATGTCAGATAGCTGACAGATAGCTATGCTCACAAATACAAATGTGAGTGGGTCTCCTATTCATTCAACACACAATATCATCAATTGGTTCTCCATATCTGAATTTTATCTAAAACAATATATTAAAAAAAGCCATAAATCATCCTCCACGTGTCACTTTTTATTTTTTTATGAAGCTATACAATAACAGCTTTACAATTCCTTCTGGAAACAGTGACACATGATGTCTACTCTTTTATGGACTATTTAAAGCTCTTGGCTAATTTCTTACACACAGATCAAAGCATAGTAAAATCAAGTGACTCGAATCAGAGGAAATGCTTTGTTGTCTTACAACATAAAGTACAAAGATATTGCTTAATACGTGCAAATTTAACCAGCATATTTGAGAATTATATTTGATTTCTCCCCCCAAATATTCATGGACATTACTTGACGTAATCATAAAACGCATAACAAGGGACGAGTAGTCCCGCCTGTAACATGCCAACAGCCACTGTAAAAAAATCCAACTTCAATTTTGTCAGACAAACTATTTTAAAGGTCAGTTTAACTATCAAATGTAGGAAAAGTTTACATTACATCAAATAAATAAATTAAGGTCAATTTTAGTCCATTTAGTAGGAGCAACTTAAAATTTTATAAAGCATGAATTTACAATGTCAAGTATGGTGGTTAAGGGTTCAACTAACAGCTGCTACGCATCTGTTTTTTATTTTTTACAGTGCATCCTACAAATGTTTCAGCCAACTAATAATGATATGATACTCATTTCAAATACAAATGTCATGCATTTAGTTTGTATTTTTCAATTGAGCTTAAACTTTTTTTTAACTTAACACATCCACTGACCTGTTAAGAACACGCAGACATTTGTTGTGATGTTGAATACTTGAATACACTCATTTATCAAGTCAAATGTTCAATAAAATGCATACTGCCTTACAGAGCTGGTGTCCATTTTCAGAAACGTAGTCCTCGGTTTTCTTTATCCAAACAGCATAGTAATCCACAGTTCAGAAAACAGAGTTGCATAACCTTACTTGAAAAATTTCACGCAGAAGTAAACTGCTGTCAGGGTTCCAAGTCCAACTCACCAGTGAACCACCAGCTGCATTTCTGGAAATAAAACATGAATAGCATTAGTCTACAGCAACGGATAAGAAATTATTTTTAATGTCATCATCCACACATATATTTTCTGGTTCATTAATTTCGAGATTTTATAGCAAAAGGGAAATAGAATTACTATACCCTCATTCACTGAAAATAGTTTATTTTTAACAACACCCAAGTGTTATTATTATTATCACTTCAAATTGAAAAACTTCAAACTTTTAAAACTACTTCACACTTTCTGGCTAGGCCTTTTCAAGCCATTTTTTTATCTTATTATTATCACTAATACCAATCACTCTCACTTATAAAGGTGCCAGAAAGAACCAAAAATGTTGTCACATGCTATATTTGACAAAGATCCAGTGAAAGGTTCTTAAAGAACCTGTTTAGTCAAGATAAACCTTTTTTTTTTAACAAAGAACAGTTCCATGAATTTTAATGATTCTTCATACCATACATGCCAACCAAGAACCTGCATTTTGAATTGTATTTTGGAATGTAAGATTGACCTGTGGTTGTCATCAATGGATCATTTTCATGCCTGTGATAAAAGTCAATAGAAATTATAAATGGTTGTACACATGTGGGTGTGGCAGCATTCATGTCCTGTAGCCCGGACCAGGCCCGGATTGACCACTTACTAGAATATAAATCTGAGATTGTATCGGCCGGGTCCGATTATTTTTCACAGATAATTGTAAATAATCAAAGAAACCCTAAACAATTGTTTTATTCCATTAAAAAACTGCTCAAATGTGACAGTCTCTCAAATGTCCCTGCTTCAACTCACCTCTTGGCAATGAGGTTTCACACATGAAAGCTGCCATTTCCATTGTTGATGCTATACCAACTTATCTGTTTCAATCTTGTTTCGCTTTTTTAGTATTTGTTTTGAGTATTATAAATGACTCCCTGTGCACTGGTGTTGTGCCAGCAGCATTTAACCCCTGTACCAAAAAAAGTTAACATGGACTTTGATAATCTTCTTAATAACTTCCTTCGGAACTGAGATCCGCTTTTGACACTGTAGATCAGGGGTTCTTGTCTAGTGCAATGATCCTATGTCTGATAAAAGAGATGAATAAATGATCACAAATTGACCTTTCCCAGCTAAATTCATGACCTTGTGTAGTCAGACCTTTGCCCACTTGGTAGGAAGAGGCCCTCTGACCGACATGCAAAGTACAACCAAGAACAGTTTGTTTTGTTCAACGTCATGTTTAGGGGTGGGTAAATGTCACAATAATAACTTTAAGTAGTCATTCTAGTCAGATGCTCCCAGTACATGTCTGTTTGGAGCATCGGCTACCGATCGCTATCAGGCCAATAATCGCTTCTAATGACTGGATCGGCGATCTCTCAATTTGCTGATCTCATAAACCGATATCTCATGCTGATGACATCGAATCACGCCCGCCTGCCGTGAGAGGTATGCAGTGGCGCTGTCTCAATCTCTATCCGGGGTGAGGTACAATTTATATTTCTTTATTAAATTAGATTAAGAATCCTTTCAGATGTTGGCAAGATTATAATTTCCTATATCTTGCTGGTAAACGTCTGAAAACATTTCTTTTACATTCAACTCAAACAAAGTGGGGTTTTTTCCCAGGGCTTGCACCTTGGAAACTATTTCGGGGTTTGCGTTTTCGCGCCGCCAGGCACTGTTGTTGTGTGGATGAGCCGGCCGGAGCCCATTAAGGGTTTTCTGTTGAAACGGAGTCATGTAAGCGGCCCCTAAGTTAATAACTAATAATCTTTGCAACGGAAGTGAATCAAACAAAACTAACTTTTGCTGGACAATAACTTTATTCTAGAGCTGCTGTAAAGCCAAAACAATCTCTGTTACTTTAATTTCCTATTATCACTGTAAAGCTGCTTTGAAACAGTCTATATTGTTAAAAGCGCTATATAAATGAAGGTGACTTGACAAAGTAGCAGAAACAAAACTCTCTAAAATATCTAGAGATAACCGGTTTCACACGAACAACTAAATGCTGGATTTCAAAATGTGAAGTTCATATTGGTTTTATTAAAGTTAGTAACAAAGCTCGGAGCCCTCCCCCCGGACAGCACGCCAAATTTTACTCCCTCTAATTATATGTAAGTTTGAACTCGTGAAACATTGTTTCAGTCCTCGTGAATGGCTTATTTCCTGGCAGACTGGAGAAGACGGCCCAGTAGATTTAGATTTCCAGTTATCAGAAGTTATAGTCCCTGTAAAGGCAATTCTAAAAAAAATTCTAAACCCATTATAAAGGTTAGAATTGTGGAGTTAGACCGTTAAAGGGGTCATATAATGCCATTTTTGTACAAGCTAATATGATTCTTTAGGGTCTAAATTAAAAGTTTGTAATATACTTTAATTAAAAATTCTCATTAGTATTGTAAGAAAACATTTTACCTGGTCAAAAACAGCTCTGTTTTCAGCACGCCGTTTCAGTGCCTTCAAATGATAATGAGCTCTGCTCACCCCGCCCCTCTGTACTGTGCGTACACCGTTTAGGCTAGTGACAAATGGTCAAAAAGTGCTTTAGTTTTTGAGATACCCCTACCGTATGGGACGAATATAGTATCAAAATGATTAACACGTGCAAGCACAGATATCAACGAACCTGATTAATGTTGCAGAAATGTTTTACTGTCCACAACCAAATGCCTTTCAACTTGCGTGTGCAAAATTCAAAATTGAATGAATGTGTTGCAGTTTGTACAAATAGAGACATTTTTGTGAATACAAATTTTTTTCTTTTGTATTAGTGTATATTAGCGTCATCATTTGCGCATGCAACAAATAAGATGTGCATGTGTGGATTAGGTGACGCGCGTGCATTCATTGACGTCTTTTCTGAGTCAATCTCATTTGATTCATTTGGATTTTGAGACTTTCTTTTCGCTGTTTTTAAAGCATTTCACAACCCACACACAAACAACTACAAATGAATAGGCCTGGTGCTAGTTATTAATGTGTGCACAATTACCCATCTATTTGACAAATTCACAAATGTGCATCACTACATTTAAACTAATACAATACAACTTGTGTGTGCAAAATCCAGAATCACATGAATGTGCAGCATTTTGTACAAATAGACAAATAGTTGTTAATACAAATCCTTGATTTTGTATTAATGTAGCTCAGAATTTGTGCATGGAACAAGTAAGATGTGCATTTGTGGATCAGGTGACACGCGTGCATTCATTGACTTGTTTCTGAGTCGATCCTATTTGATTAATTTGGATTTTGAGACTTTCATTTCGCCGGTTTAGCCTTGCACGATCCACACACACTAATAGAGCCTATTATTATAAAGAAAAAGCTTAACGTCAATGCAGTAAGACGATGATATTAAAACTCAGTACCCTTCATATATGAAATTGTGTTTGAGGGTGAGGTGCGCTGTAAGAAAACAAGAAAAGTTGAAAAAACATTGCTTGTTAAGTTTATTATTTTTAATATCAATTTTAATATTATATTTATATATTTTTCTGTTATTTATATTATATCTCATAACCCTAACAAAAACCTCTGCAGCCCACTAGATTTAAATAGAAACATGATTTGACCTTTTTTAGCAGTGAGATCAGCTCACTAGTCAATGTTCAACACATTCATTATATCAGTGCAGGCATTAATCATGTTGCAAGCAAATTTACACAAACTAATTAACGTTAACTGACGTAAAATGAGAGTTTACACAAATCCACTTACATCCATACAGGTGACCTCTCTCCTCATTTCACCGCTTTAATCACTCATATCTGATGGGAAAAGCGTATCCAAGTATTAGGAATCGCCCACTCAAGTTTTAGCAAACCAGGCAAGGAGGTTGTAAAACGCCTACCCCAGGGGCGGATCTACCGGGGTGGCATGTGGCATTTGCCAGCCCAGTTAGCAGCAACGAATTAAAAGTTATGGCCAATTTGACAATTTACGAGCGCGAATCTCCAATGTCCGACTGCAGTGAAATCGCTCCGTGCACAAATGGCAACCGTTGACGTTCGAACTTGAGTGTGTGGGCCAATACTTCCGGTAAAAACGAATCGGTTACCTAACGTAACCTCGGTTCTCTCTAGATGAGGGAACGAGTATTGCGTAAGCTAGCTTACGCTACGGGAAAGATTAATCTTTTCTGAGAAATTGAAGCCCAAAAATTATCCTATAATTTTGTATCCATTGTCAACGCAGTTCAGCTGCAGCAGACCATGAGCAGCTAGCTAGCAGCTCATTGGTTCGCTCACAGAGAACTGCTTAAGCCTATGAGGAGACGCAGATGAACTCTCGGCCAATGAGAGTCTGACATGCTCTCATTGCGTCAGAGCCCGCCGAAACGGGCGTGGTCAGAGAGTATATCTTGGCGTCCCAGGCTGTCAACTCTGGTTTTTCATAGAATGAAGCGAGAACGCTAGTAGCACAAGCACGGCCAGGAACGCAATACTCGTTCCCTCATCTAGAGAGAACCGAGGTTACGTTAGGTAACCGATTCGTTCTCTTACGAGAGGTTCTCTCGTATTGCGTAAGCTAGCTTACGCTACGGGAACACCTGGTCAACGCCGTGCGTGCTAAGCATCCACTACGAGTCCCAGGGGAGACCCCGGGGGGCCCTTATGAGTGGGAATAAATATATGTACATGTGACAAAGGCCAGCAGAGCGGGCCAGTGATTGTGTCGTACATAAGCACATGAAAGAGAGGGACAGAGCGAAACCGGTCTGTGTGAATAACTCCCTATAGTGCAGCTCAACCAGAAGAGCTGTAACATACTAGACTGCTAGTAGTTTAGCCTGCAAGGCAGGAACTTCCAGGTTGTAAAATCTGACAAAGGTGGAGGGGGAAGCCCATCCCGCTGCCACACAAATGTCGTGAATGGAAATTCCGCTGGACCATGCCCAGGATGAGGCCATGCCTCTAGTGGAATGAGCCCTGATGCCCAGAGGACATGGCAGGTCTTTTGATGCGTATGCGGCTGCAATGGCATCAACTATCCATCTTTATAGAGTCTGTTTCGAGGCGGCCAACCCTTTGGTGCGCCCACCGAACGAAAGAAAAGCTGCTCGGATCGTCTGACCGGAGCAGTGCGAGTAATGTATAATCTCAGGGCCCTGACCGGACACAGGAGATTAGCGTCAGATTCGCTATCGGATGCAGGCAGAACCGATAGGGAAATAACCTGTGCCCTGAACGGGGTACCAATCACTTTTGGGACATAACCATGTCTAGGTTTGAGAACGACTAAGGAGTCATTGGGCCCAAACTCGAGACAGGAAGCGCTAGTGGACAGCGCGTGAAGGTCTTTCACACGTTTTACTGACGCGAGCGCGAGCAGAAAAACGGCTTTAAACGAAAGGTATTTGAGGTCCACGGTGTTTAACGGTTCGAATGGGAGGGCTTTCATAGCTTCGAGAACTATGGAAAGGTCCCAAATCGGCACCGAAGGGGGGCGTGGGGGGTTCATCCTTCTAGCTCCCCTGAGGAAGCGGGTGACCAAGTCGTTTTTGCCCAGTGACTGGCCGCGCCGGGGTTCAACGAACGCTGCGACGGCTGCCACATACACCTTGAGAGTGGACGGGGACCTGCCCTTGTCCAACATCTCCTGGAGAAAAACTAACAAGGAAGGAACCTCGCATGACCGTGGGTCCAATTTTCTGTCGGTGCACCATTTAGAGAACACAGACCATTTAGATGCATAGAGCCTTCTAGTAGAAGCCGCTCTAGCCTGCATGATCGTGTTTAACACTCCTTCTGGCAAAGCAACGGGTAGTCGTTGATCACCCACGCATGTAGCGCCCAGCGCTCTGGGTGGGGATGCCAGATCGTGCCGCGAGCTTGGGAGAGGAGATCTGCTCTGACTGGGATGGGCCACGGGGCTGTCTGTGACAACTGAGTGAGCTCCGGGAACCAAGTCTGACCCTCCCAACGCGGGGCTATGAGGAGCACCGAGTGGCGTGTTTCCCTGATTCTCTGAAGCACCTGTGGTAGCAGAGAAACCGGAGGGAAAGCATAAAGCGGGCGGCTGGGCCAGGTCTGGGCTAGCGCGTCCACGTTCTTTGTGAAAAATATTGGGCAGTGGGTGTTCTCCTCTGAGGCGAAGAGGTCCACCTCTGCTCTGCCGAATATCCGCCATAGCTTTTGAACTGTACAAGTGTGCAGGGACCATTCCCCGGGGGGAATGGGGTCCCTGGACAGACTGTCTGGACCGTCGTTCAGATGGCCCGGCACGTGCGTCGCTCTGAGCGAGAGCAGGTGACACTGAGACCAAACTAAGATGCGTTCTGTCAGCCGGAAGAGATTCCTGGATCTGACTCCGCCCTGACGGTTTAGATAGGAGACCACGGCTATATTGTCCGAACGGATCAGCACGTGGTGACCGTGAATGCACGGGAGAAAGCGCGTGAGCGTGTTCTCGACCGCCAACATCTCCAAACAGTTTATGTGGAGGAGGCTCTCTTGAGCTGACCAGGGGCCGAAGGCCGGTGAGCCCTCGCAGAGCGCACCCCAACCCGTGTTGGATGCGTCTGTCGAGATGACTTTTCGGCGAGAAAAGGTCCCCATGGAAACGCCCCGCTGAAACCATTCTGTCACAGTCCATGGCTGCAGAGCTGTGATACAGGTCTGCGTTACCTTTATTAGCTGGCGGCCCGTGGTCCACGCACGGTGAGACACACGGCTCCTCAACCAGAACTGAAGCGGGCGCATGCGCAGTAACCCCAGCTGGAGCACCGCGGAGGCTGAGGCCATGTAACCCAACGCCTTCTGAAAAGTTTTCAGAGGTGTGAGTCTGTTCATCTGAAAAGATGCGGCGAGACGCTGAACACGGCGCGCGCGCTGTATTGACAGACGAGCCGTCATCGTGACCGAGTCTAGCTCTATACCCAAGAAGGAGATAGTCTGACTGGGATGTAGTGCGCTCTTTGTCCAGTTGACAGAGAGGCCCAAAGCTTTCAGATGGTCGAGGAGAACTGTACGATGAGACAGTAGCTCTCTCTGTGATTGTGCCAAAATCAGCCAGTCGTCCAAATAGTTCAGTATTCGCAGCCCCTGACTCCGGAGGGGGGCGAGCGCCGCATCCATGCACTTCGTGAACGTACGGGGTGCTAAGGATAGGCCAAACGGAAGGACGGTGTATTGATAAACCTGGCCTTCGAAGGCGAAACGTAAGAATGGCCTGTGAAGGGGATTTATCTGAATCTGAAAGTAAGCATCCTTCAGATCTAGTGAAATGAACCAGTCCCCCTGGCGCACGTGCGCGAGGAGTTTTCTGATCGTGAGCATTTTCAACGGTCTCTTCATGAGAACTTTGTTCAGAAATCTGAGGTCTAAGATTGGTCTGAGGCCGCCGTCTTTCTTGGGGACAAGGAAATAACGGCCGTAAAACCCTGACTCGCTCATAGACAGAGGAACTCTCTCTATAGCCCTTTTGCACAATAGTTTTGCTATCTCTGAACGGAGCAGCGTCACTGCTTCTGGGTTCACAGTAGTTTCTAGCCGCGCTCGAAAACGTGGAGGGCGACGGTGAAACTGTAAGCGATAGCCTAGCCTTATAGTGTTTAGCACCCACTGGGAAATTCCCGGAATAGCTTCCCACGCTTTTAAACGTAACGCTAGGGGGTGAATGGCTACATGGTCCCCGTCGTTGCACATAGCGGGCTGCGTGAGCGCGCTCATATTGTTTATGACAGCGGGACTTACACTCAGAGAGGAGTTTATGGGCCGTGTAACAGAGTGAGCAGAGGGGGGACGCGCACACGGGCTCGTGGGCGCATTTATGCACTCTGAAACTCGAGCGGGTTGGCACCGCTTTATGAGAGTGGACTCTGTGTGAGACACGGGGACTGAAGTGCTTTTGTGTATGAGTGAACACAGTGTTGTGGGCACATTTTCTACACAAGAGGCTTTTATGCTCTTTTTGAGATTTCTCTGGGTCGCCGTGAAGCGGCGTTTTCGCTCATGCAAGCGGGAAGGGAGACCGGCTTAGTAATGGCGGTGTACACTGCTGTAGTAGCCGCGTGAGCGGGGACTAACAGAGGGCGAAACTTTGACGGCGGTCCGGCCGCGGCGGGAGAGCGCCGTCTTTTTCTCAGCTGTGGCTCCGGCGAGATGAACGCTTCTAGCTGGGGTTCCGGCGGCCTCTGAGAGCGGCGTTTCTTCTTTCGCGGGGAAGTCAGAGGCGGCGCGGAAGCAACTTTAGTGGCCTGAAGTCGAGCCCGCAGGGTCGACAACGGCATCTCCTCGCAGAGATCGCAGCCGCCATCGGCGAGGGCGAGCTCGGCGTGCTCCAATCCGAGGCAGAGAGTGCAGATGACGTGGCGGTCTCCAATCTCGAGGGGAGCGCGGCAAGAACCGCAGGAGGATTTATGAGACATCTTTAAAAAGACGCTCGCTCTTTTAATACAAAACAATACAGGAAGCTTTTTCGTAAAAAGGATACAAATCCGTCGGATGGCGCTAGCTCGCAGGACGGCTGAAGGTGGTGAAGACGGCCGGCTTCCTCAGTCTCCCAGATGCTCGCTAGAGTTGCCTTTTCAACGACGGCGGCTTCTCTCAGGATCAGCAGATGCGTGTAGCTCGCTGAAGAAATGAAAAATCAGAGTTGACAGCCTGGGACGCCAAGATATACTCTCTGACCACGCCCGTTTCGGCGGGCTCTGACGCAATGAGAGCATGTCAGACTCTCATTGGCCGAGAGTTCATCTGCGTCTCCTCATAGGCTTAAGCAGTTCTCTGTGAGCGAACCAATGAGCTGCTAGCTAGCTGCTCATGGTCTGCTGCAGCTGAACTGCGTTGACAATGGATACAAAATTATAGGATAATTTTTTGGCTTCAATTTCTCAGAAAAGATGAATCTTTCCCGTAGCGTAAGCTAGCTTACGCAATACGAGAGAACCTTTCGTAAGAGAACTTCCGGTGATCTGACAGCGAGAGCGGGAGACAGCGAGAGCAAGAGACAACAGCGACCGAGTTCCATTACCAGAGAGATAAGTTTTCAACCCGACCAAATTTTTAAATGTATATAATTTTCAGTTTATTTCACCAGTGCGTTTCTATGCTTTCTATTACTGTTTTTATTTTGTGCAAGTAAGATGAGTAAAGAGCATCTGTTTCATAAATCATTATCTGTCTGGTGTTTATAAGCAGCACATACAGTATTTTACTATGTGTGAAATATACAAAAACTTAGCTATATTAAATTGTTTGTGGTCCTACAGTTAAAAATATAAATGTAAAATATGTGATAATATTGATCGAGCAATTGATGTAAGTGAATTAAGAAAATTAAGAAAATAGTATTTATGGAGATAAATTGTAGCCTATTTCAAAGCAAACGTGTGAATGTTCACGGGGTATTTTATTTAACAACTCTAATCGTAGTTGTAACTCTATATTTACAGTAGGCATAATTGTGATTGCGAATGCAGCATGAGTCCAATACATTCTTCTGTTCGTGAACAGTTGTATTTCATTCATTAATCGGACTATGCATCCGTGCATTTAATTGGCATTGGCTCGTGTGATACTGTAGTAATATGGATCTTAGCAGTATTTTAAGTGATATAATTGATTCTATAAACAACTATAAGAGATAATTTTCGGCTTTCTCCGGCTCCCTGCATCGGGTGTAATGCGAAACCGGAAGTGTCTATCCGCACACTCGCCTGTGTCTTACCTTAATGGCTTTCATGTGATAATGCCCCTTACTTCTATCATACTTCTATCTCCTCTTAAGTGAGATCACATTGTATGGCCACTTATAAAAAAAATTAATCAGATCCAAAAGCACGCACATCCACAGCAAAACACTCATTTTGGGTGCTCAACAGAAAAAAAAATATATAAAAAAGGGGAAAAAACGTCGGCACACCTTGGCTCCAAAATTGTGAAAAATTGAATGGACTCACACACAGGTGGTAACGTTTCAAGCACGTAGGTAGGCTCTTCGTCAGACAACTAAAAGTTAAACACACCCCGCCTTTATACTCACAGGTGACCCTAGGTGAGTATAAAGGTGTGCCGACTTTTTTCCCCTTTTTTACACTTATTCCTAATATAAAGTTTCACCTCAAATGCAAGACATTGATTGCATGATATTGAGTTTGTAAATGGCAGCCTGAGCCCTTTTGTAGTGTGTAGGCTACATACTATTTATCATCAAACTGTGTTAAAGGAGAACTCCGGCGCAAAATGAACCTTTGGTCTAATTACACATTGTTACCTAGTCAACCGTTATCTGAGATTTGTTTTCATGATTATCGAATGTAAATAGTTTTATCTCTAAAAACAGTTTAGCCTATAAAGCTAGTATAACGCTAGTATATTGGGCATAGAGTAATGACAAATAAAAATCGCTTGTTAATACCACTAACAAGGCTCAAAATAGTCCCACACTAACACGATAGCATAATGAGGGTCCCTACCTTCAAACCGAACCATTGAGAACTTTGTCAGTGTCCAGACAGTTTAATAAGAAGATATTTTAAACATACAGTCAACTTCGCGTATACAGACAGGAGCCATCTTTGAAATACAGTCTTTACCAGTCGATCTACGAACGCCGATCCAAGTGCGCTGGTGAGAATGTGAACGAGCTATAAGTTGTGATAAGGTGAGCGCGAACAGCAGGCTTGGATCGGCGTTCGTAGATCGACTGGTAAAGATTGTATTTCAAAGATGGCTCCTGTCTGTATACGCGAAGTTGACTGTATGTATAAAATATGTTTTTATTAAACTGTCTGGACACTGACAAAGTTCTCAATGCTTCGGTTTGAAGGTAGGGACCCTCATTATGCTACCGTGTTAGTGTGGGGCTATTTTGAGCCTTGTTAGTGGTATTAACAAGCGATTTTTATTTGTCATTACACTATGCCCAATATACTAGCGTTATACTAGCTTTATAGGCTAAACTGTTTTTAGAGATAAAACTATTTACATTCGATAATCATGAAAACAAATCTCAGATAACGGTTGACTAGGTAACAATGTGTAATTAGACCAAAGGTTCATTTTGCGCCCGAGTTCTCCCTTTAACTGTGATTAAATTCAGTGTATATACGGCTGCCATATATTGCCACCCCTCAAAAATTCCTACCCCCCTCTCGCCACCCCATAAATATTTTTCTAGATCCGCTCCTGGCCTACCCGGTTGTAAAACGCCCCAAAATTGAGGCACGCCCCTTGTTGCTCTGCAGAGACCTCCTTCTCGATTTTTTGGGCGGAGCTAAAACAGGGCTCGATGACCCACTGGAGCCCATGAGCTCGTGGACACGCCCCTACTTGACACACCGAGGCCACTGAGGCTGATCTCTCCCGACCCCATTCGCCGCTCAAACGAGAGTTACTGTCAGTACTATTAGTTACTACAGCCTACTGTTTGCTAGCTAGCTATGCCTTCAACACGGAAATGCATATAGGCTACTACTTGGATGCGATCATGTACAAAACAGATCGGTGTCTTTATTTAAATTTCCTAAAAACGATCACATCAAGAAGAGGTGGATTAATTTTGTGTAGAGCCAGTGCTTTAAAGGGATAGTTCGGCCAAAAATGATATTTAAACCATGCATTACTCACCCTCAAGCCGTTTGAGATGCATCTGTCAATCTTGTTTCAGACGAACACATTTTCAGTTATTTTAGAAAATGTCTTAGACCCTTCAGTGGATATAATGTGAAGCAATGGGGTCCACCTCCTTCAAGTCCCAAAATGTGAATACATCCTTCACAAAAGTAATCCATCCGGCTCCAGGGGGATAAACGAAGGCCTTCTGAGGGTAATCCGTGCGGTTTTGTCGTAAAAATATACATATTTAAAACTTTATAAATGAAAATATCTGACTTCCGGCAACGATCGACGCGCGTTCACGGGTGATGGAAGTCGGCGTACGAGGTAAGACGTAGCGTAGGAACTGTTGTGACGTAGAACGAACGCGCCAGCGCAGCCAGAGAGCAGAGCAAAACAAAACACGAAAGCGCGTGAACGCACGCGCGTCGATTGTTGCCGGAAGTCAGATATTTTCATTTATAAAGTTTTAAATATGTATATTTTTAGGACAAAACCGCACGGATTACCCTCAGAAGGCCTTCGTTTATCCCCCTGGAGCCGGATGGATTACTTTTGTGAAGGATGTATTCACATTTTGGGACTTGAAGGAGGTGGACCCCATTGCTTCACATTATATCCACTGAAGGGTCTAAGACATTTTCTAAAATAACTGAAAATGTGTTCGTCTGAAGCAAGATTGACATATGCATCTCGAACGGCTTGAGGGTGAGTAATGCATGGGTTAAATATCATTTTTGGCCGAACTATCCCTTTAAGTGGGCCGGTACGCGCCGGTACTCAGTACCGCCACTTCCAAATATAGCTCTTGAGCGTACCGCCACCTCTCCGTGCGCCCAGAACGTGCTTTTAGCGTACCGGTACGCTCATTTGCACATCTGTTTTAATCCTTTGGCTGCGCTGCCGCTTTTCAGAGCGCCCTTCACAATGCACGCTAACTAATTCGTCCCACCGAGAGCAGAGACTACATTACCCATACACCCTTGAGTTTTACAAGTGAAAAGCGCATGCGTCGCTTTTGCCGCGGCGCTGTCAGTGTCAACACAACTGTGGGTGTGTGAAACGCGCAACCATAAATGCAAATAAAATACAAATACATTGAACATTTAATATGCTCTCCTGGCTTCAGACTCTGAGTAATAAAAGAACTAGGTCAGAATGAGCAGAACAGAGACATGTTTATGTTCTACTGTTCTATGGTTATTATGTTATTATGTTTTATAATTTATTTTATATACAATTTGTTAAATAAATTTCAATACCCTTTTGCACATTTTATTTATGTTCAGTAGCTCTTTCTAGCTCAAGCACATCCACAAACTAATAAAAGGATTTATTATTTTTTATAAGGTCGTCTGTTGACTGCTGTATGTAAAACCCGTATGTAAAACCCCAGAGTCAGTACCGGCACCTCTTTTGGGCCACTTAAAGCACTGTGTAGAGCCAACCTTGATGAAGAGCTGAGGATCACCGCCAACACCCGCCTCTGTAGTGATCATTTTACACAGGATCGTTTTATAAACTTTCCTCAGAGACAACTGGGATTCACTGATAATCCGCTGTTACTGGTGAACGGGGCCGAAACGACTATCCCCCGCCAGCGTTAATCCTCCCGTCCCGAAAGCAGTATCACCTAATATCGCCGTCGACAGCTTTGAGCTTTCCCGCGAGTGGGCGTGGTTTCAGCGCAGCCAGCGGACACGCCCCCAGCGTTTGAGAGCAGAGAATATGCTCATTTTTTTCAAGATTTTAGGCTTGTTTGAGATGCGCCTTGCCTCGCCTGAAATGTAGTCGAGAGTAGGCGGCTGCAGTGAGAGGAGGAGTGAAAAAAGCGCAGGCAAGACGGACAGATCTCTCTTCTCGCAGTGGATCTGACACCTGTGAGATCAAATGCGGATATCGCGGGATTCACACTCGTGCACGGTGTTGCTAATAAACTGGATGTAATTTAAGTTTTGTTGCTTGAATATGAAAATAAATATAATGAACAAGACACCCAAAGTACTTATTTAATTCCATTTTAAATAGGCCTACATGTTTATGAATCATTTTTTCTTTAATACAGATGTGCTTTTATTTTAAATAAAAAAAAAAAATTACATCACATAGATTGCACTGTCAGAGAGTTTGGGGATATCCACACATAATTTATACACATAAAACATGATATCAGAGTTTTAAAATCAAACATTTTAAAAGAGAACAATACATCACGGTTGTTTAAACCAATGAGCATTAAGCTGTGCCGTCAGCAAGTCGTTTCCCATCATGCTTTTGATCAGCGCAGTCGGTGGAGAGCAACTGCGCGCGACTGCAGAATCCGACACGTGCGCCTTGCGGTCGCGAGAGTTTTTTGACATACGTCGGCATGACATCAGAGCAAGGCGGACCGCACTCGGACACATTTCTAACCGGCATGCATCTCGCGCTGATCACCGGTGATCGGTTCTGCGCAGATTTTGCTCATCTCAAACAAGCCTTTTGATAGCTTATTTTATGTACTTGCCGGCTTTTTATCATTCAAATTTGGCTGGATGGCTAATAACACATTTTTCTGTGGTGTGACATACTCAGAACACATACTTAATTTTGACTTTACAGGGACTTTAAGTAAGGTAACGAAGCATTTCTACTTCGTTACTTGACAACTCTGCACAATATACACTCTGATATTGAAGTTTACCTTAAATCAGGCATAGTTAAAACTATGGATGTGTGCTGTACTGTACTTCTTTTCGCTGCTTTCATTATTACTTTAGAGTTTAATACATTAAAAAAATGTTAATATTATGTCAAATTGACGCGGGACTATGACGCACATATGACGCGTAACGCACATGCGCTGTGACCGTCATATGGCGCATGCGTGGTAACAAATACATGACGTACGTACGTGACGTCTTGTATACGTGACGTCACCACGCTACAGTCTGCAGCGAGGAGTAGCCTAGCCTACTTGGAGAAACTACGCTCAGTCAATCATGTCGACTTCTCTGTTAGTTCTTGTTTTCCTATCGTGGGTTTCTCTTATCGATGGAAAATCACTCGGAGGTAAGATAGCTATATTTTCAATTTTAATTCTATTTCTAGGATAGGCTTATCGTTGTTAACGAAAATGCATTTTATAATGACAAATAAGTTACCTGATTTGTGCCGCAAAAGAAAGAAAGAAAACAGACGTATAATGAGCCATTTACGAGTTAATAAAGTTCTCATATGACGTACCGTTTAAGCTACTTGTGTCATCTTCCAAAATATAGCCGACTTGCATTTTGTCAGAGAAATGTGACATTCTGAGCAATTAACCTGTCGATTTAGTAGAATGGGAAGCCTACAGTACAGTAAGTTACATGTGTTGACGCTTAACGCTAAACCCAGTTTTAAATGCGATCTTTTAGACTAATTTGATGAATTCTGTCGCAGCAGATGAAGCCTGTGTTGGAATGCAGAGAGAAGATCACTCTTACGACTTCGACCTGCCCGACGCCGTGGCATTGAACGTGCAAAATGATGCATGTGATGCTGAGTGGACCATTGATGTAAATATCAAAACTTATTTCTCATCTAACAGGCCATTCTGCAATTTATTTTTATTTTTAATTGAGAAATTAATCGGGCTAAACTTTTAATTTTTTTATGAGCAAGAAAACACACAGCGGCTTTTGGACCTGTTTGCAGGTGTTTTGTCATTGTGGGTGCAATGATGGTTAAATCCCCATGATGTTAAGGCCAAGTGAAAAGACCCACTGTGGTCAAAATGGCTTATAAAACGCTAGGCTGACAAAAGGTTTCATGTGACACTATATACAAGCATCTTGGAGTAAAAGGCCCCTCTACCTGTAGAGCTAAATAGGCCTTTATTTTAGGACCAGGACCTTTTAGCCCTGTTGTATTATCTAATTTGCTGATTGACAAATTAATTATCTAATTTAGAAATTATCTAATTTAGAAATTATCTAATTATCTAATTAGAAATTATCTAATTTCACTGATTGACAAATTAATTTGTTTTGCCTTGTATCAGTGAGAATAAGAAAATAGTGTTAAATGTTTCACCATGTTTATGATTATAATTGTTCCCTAGGAAATCTTCACAGCTATCCTGGATGGAAGTTTAATACGCTTTTCTCATCCCTTCAAAAACGTAACTCGTCAAGGAATCCATGTGGATTACTGTCCGGTTTCAGTCCAATTCCACGTCTCCTGTCCTGTGAGTTCAGTAACAATTCATCTGCTCAGAATAGTTTACTGCTTTATTTTTGAGGATTATATTTATTTACAAATCAAATGCTTTTTGATTATCTTGTAGAAATACACCAGGATTCTCAAATGTTATTGTGAGTAGGCTAGTTCTTCTTTTTGATATATCTAATAGAAGCTATACAACAATAATATTACAAGATTACAATGGCATCCAATTCTGTGTGTTATCAGGTACCAATTCTACAGACAAGCCCGTTTTTAAGACATCTCTGCAACCTAGAGGTATAGCCTATTCCTTTTGCAACACCAATGACTGAGAAAAAAAAATGACCAAAAAGTTTGTCAAGTTCTTTTTTTTTTTTGTACAAAAAAAAGTACCTTTGTACGGAAGCGTATTGCATTCACTTGAGGGAAAAAAAATCTACTCTGTTTTTCTGAATTAACGAGTTAATTATCTTAGAATTACGAGAATTTTTCATGGAAAAAAGTTTTCGCTCTGTTTTTCTGAATTAATGACTTAAAGCTCCAGTAGGTAACTTTTGAAAACATGTATTTGCTAAAACTGTCATTATGTCCTGACAGTAGAATATGAGACAGATAATCTGTGTAAAAATCAAGCTTCTCTGGCTCCTCCCAGTGGTCCTATTGCCATTTGCAAGAAATACACGCTCCCGGTCAGAAACAACCAATGAGAGCCAGGAGGCATGTCTTAGCAGTGTCAATCCCGCTCGTGTACGCGCTGATCACACCCCTCTCTTGCACAGCGCGAGCGCCGGAGCGCGAGCCGTCGTTCAAACTCAAGATTGCCGGCGTGCTGCAGCTGTGCTTATGACGGAGAAACAACCTAAACTGCCAATTCTCCAGTGACACCTGCTCATAAAACAAAGAGGTAAAAGGAAAAAGACTGATGACGATAAACAACCGAAAAAGAAAGAATTACACAGAGCCCATTGACTCGGTGTCAAAACTCTAGCCGCATAACATGTAGATAAAATGTCACGCACTCTGCTAAGCAAAAATTGAAACCTGCTAATTCACTGGCTTGTCATGTTGCTGAAATAATGTACTAGCACACCTTATCTAGCATTATATATCGCTAGAATAATTACTTACATGCTGTAACGTTAGTTACCGTTATATTAACGTTATCTTACTAGCTATTTATAACTTATAGAAAGAGTGCAACGTTATAAAGTTACATGTAGGCTATTGGAAAATACATAATGATTTGAGGACCAAGTTTGTAGTCAAAGTATGGGCAGGCCATAGTCAATGTAAAGCATATTATTGACGTTTAGTCCCGGCTATTAGTGAATGTGCCATATAACTTTTTATCCGCCGTCATCGGTGGCCCTGTTTACTAGCCTGCGCGTTCACGACAGGCTCCGCTGTGGAGGACGAGCTGTGGAGGGAGGGCTGTAGCGCAGCAGAGAGCAAGGGGGTGGGACCTGGAAGTTGTGCTTGTTCAAATTTTCAGGCTAAGTCAACGTTTTCTCAAGACTCCCTACTGCAGCTTTAATTATCTGAAAATTATGAGTAACTCATTCATTCATAAAAACAGAGTGAAAAAAATGTTTTTCAAGAAAAATTTCTCATAATTCTGAGATATTAATTTAGATTAATTCAGAAAAAGAGCAAAAACTTTTTTTTCATTAAAAAATATCTCGTAATTCTGAGATAATGAACTCGTTAATTCAGGAAAAAAAAAAAAAAAAAAGAGTAATTTTTTTTCCTCAAGTGAATGCAATAGAGGGAATGCATTAACGTCACTTCCCCGCCGGAACACGCCCCCCTCAGCCGGACTGAGTGGCAAAAGAGCTGCTGCGTGGCTGGAGTTAATAGGGGAAACTGCGTTAACGCGAGTAAAACAAACTATTATCAGTTTAAACTAAAAGTTGGACTCGATATAGTGTTCCTTACAACTTATCAAAGATCCAGTGATCCATGGATATTGAGATGCAGCCAGGAATCGTGTTTCCTGACATTTATATGTGCCTGATTTCGACGCCCGAGAAATAAATTAAGAGAATTTGCCTGTAAACGTTTTATATAAATAGAATATAGATAGGTCTAAATCCGAGTGATCACTTACATTAATGTTATACTGTATATCATCATATCGTCCAGCCCTAAAACTTGTATAGTTTTTTGTCAGTGTTTATTTAAAAACATCCAATTATGCAGAATATAGTCTGTTCTGTAGCTTTTTGCAGTCTGTAAAAATATACAGTACCTCAGATTTCTGGTCAAATCTAGTTGTACAGTCAATCGCAAAGCTCTTTCCAGTTTTAGATGTGTTTTGTGTGTTTTTCACGGCATTCACGCTGAAAACAAATGCTGCCGCTCAGTCTTTTTGCCACTTGTGGGCGTGACCGCATTCACTCCGGCCGACGGTGACGTCATACGCATACCCTCTATACGCTTCCGTACCTTTGTTTTGCTAAGAAAGAATTTGAAAAATTCAGGAAATGGTGGTATGGATACATACAGTACTGCTTAACTGGATGTAACAGGGAGCTTTTGTAAATCCATGTAGTGATTTTTTTTGTAATAATTATATTTACAGATACAGATACATTGTCCTCTGGTTCAACAAAGAGACAACATTGTAAGTAAAGTCCAAAAACATCCATAATAAATGATTTACCCTGCATTTGGAAAAAGTGAACAGGCAATTTTTTGACTAGTCTGGCAAAAATGTAGCCACATTTCAAGACATTGCCAACTTAGAGAAAAATAAGAATGTGATCACCATTTTACCATCAAAGTATGCCTGCATAAGTTTAATGCAAATCACATACACTGTTTCTTACCAGACTCTGGTTCGTAAATTTTGCACAAAAAAGAGAATAACAGCAGTAATAATTATCCTCATCTCATTGTAGGTAAAGGTTGTGAAACGACGAAATACAAAATTAATCTAAAGTTCTCTCAGGTTTACAAAAAGCCACTCCCAAAAATCAGTTCTGTGTCAAAAATCAGTAATAGAGCAATCTAAGAGATTTCTAACTCAAAATCCAACTACGACCAAAAACAACTTCACAAAACTATGAATTATCTTTGGAACCTTTTCAAAGTTTTAACAAGAATAGGTTGGTACAGAGGTTGTGGAAACTAGACTAGAGTTCTGGAGATGGGAGGGAATATAGTATTGCAAGTGGTGACGTAACAGGGAACTTGCTGTAAGTAAAATGGGTAGGTAGCAAAATAAATCATTAGTATTTGTAGCATCATTATCTTTAATATAATCTTTATAATATCTATTAATATTATAATTATTATTATCAGATAATTATTTGTATTATTATTTTGGCATGTGACCATTAGACAAGACTTTTGTACCTTGTAGTTAATATCAGTGGAGTGTATTTGTTCTGAAAACAGCAGTTTCATAAAGCGTTTATCTTAAAGCAAGTGTCATGAAACCTGTGTGTGCAGTGTTGTATACATTTGATATTTTGGTGATTTAGTTTTTTCTGCTCTATAGATTGTGCCATTGCTGTTGCTGCCACATTTGTCATAAGCTTTGTCATTTTGGCATTCTCCATCTGCAGGACAAACAGGTAGGTCCATTTAACACATTAATGCATGAAAAAAACTAAATAACTAGGCTATTTACTATAAGATATGCGTTATACTAAAGATATACTAAACACAACTAAACTACCTTGTTTCAATTTCTAGCAGTGCAAAATATGCTCCTCCTAGAGCCTCAGCTGATGAACAAAACCAGCCTGGTTGAGGAAAATTAACCTAAGGAGGCATATGTACCTGCCCAACAAACAACAGCACATGACGTGGAGTCATAATAACACATTATCATATATACATGTAATAAACTATATTATTATATTATATTAGTTTTTATATTAGCCTATATTATATGATATTATATTATATGATATTATATTATATTATATTATATATTGACCAGTGTTGTTTGTATATTATCAACAACAATGGTCTATTGAGCTTTCAACACGTTTGTATCACATCTGTGTTTGCACGTTCCATTATTGGAGGAGATTTTTCATTGACATGGTTCCGTGCAGTGTTGGGTGTAATGCATTACTAAGTAATTACTTACTGTAGTTTAATTACTTTTCCCTTAAAAATTAAAGTGTGAAATTACTCATAATTTTATGTAATTTAATTAGGCTAGTTACCTCTGATGTAATTGCATACTGTAACACAATTGGGGATTTAACATCCACATTTAAAGTGTGTTTTTAAAGTAAACTTCTCTGTTTAAATACTTAAGTCAGTTCAAGAATTAAGAGTAGTTTCATGTCTATCCTTGTATTGTTCAACTGGTCAAGGTTGGCATGGAATTTAGAAAGTAATAAAGTAATGCAATACTTTTTAGAGAGAGTAATTAAAAATGTATATTATATTATATTAAATTAAAGTATTATATTATATTATATTATATTATATTATATTATATTATATTATATTATATTATGAAGGCTAATAGGCCTATGTTTTAAGTTTGTATTTCCTCCCAGAATGGGAAACAAAAGTTCAGTGCCTCTTCAGTTTGTGTTACGTGTGGAATATTCACAACAAGAGGTCACTCTTACTGTAGTTCTGGGCAATCTTTTTTCCACTGTCGTATTTGTTACTGTTGTCTTTTTCTGTAGCTATTATTTACTCTGTATCTTGGGTTATTCTGAAACTGCGATTAAACTTTGCTGATGGTTCTTACTCAAGACTCTGAATCTGTTGGGGTAAACTATTGTCAACGCTTGGATGTGTGTGTGTGTGTGTGTGTGTGTGTGTGTGTGTGTACAAGAAGTGCTTTCAAGAACATTGCTTTGAATTGACAATAACACTATGATAACAGGACGCAGCAAAAACAAAAATATGACAAATCCGCCGCAAAGAGTATGGAAGAACAAGAGGCGAAACTCTGATGCTTTTTTGGTAACAGACACTAGGTGGCGCTTCGGTAGCGCGGCCGTCATTTTGGGGTGAAAATTTCAATTGGAGTTACTGGACAACAGCACAGATAACAGGTTCCCTATCAAGGCTACGGAACTTCGACATTACGAATGTCGTATATGGGAACTCCTCTCATCCTTCACTTCCGCTGAAATCTTATAGGCTAACGCCAGCAGAGCTGGCCAACTGATGCGAATATGCAAATACTGACACCTCGTAGCAGTATATATGCAAGGAGCGCCAATTCCTTCTTCAGAATCTCTCTCTTCACGCTCAAATCGTGTGCTAGAAAGCTGATACTAATCAACAAACTTTGGATCAATTCGCTGTCGTTGAAGGTGCGCCGGAGATACCTGAACTGTCTCCAGCATCCGATGGCGACTGTTTGCAACCTATGTTCGGGCCCCATAGTGCCCCCAGACATGCACCTGTTTTGCGTCGCGTGCATGGGGCTGGCCCACGCTGAGTCCGCCCTCAGGGATGGAGGGTCCTGCGACTTCTGTGCGGACATGTCCCTCCGAGCCCTCAAGGCCAGGCGGGACGAAGCTGCTGCGGGGATTGGGCCTGCTGCCGCCACCGAGCGGTTCGAGGTTCGACCCCCGGTGAGTTTCCCCGACCCTTCCTTTCAACCCCCTCGCGAGGTCGCCGACTTCGTGTCCTTCGGGGCGAGTGAGGAGGAAGACTATGTCCTTGTCGGCCTCCGAGAACGACTGGGGTGCGGAGCAGGCCGCTCCTCTGGCAACCACGGAGCAAGAGACCCCGGCGGACCTGCAGGAAGAGCTCTTCCGTATCCTCTCGAAGGCCGTCGAGGAACTGGATTTATCGTGGAAAGCCCCCGATGAGCCATCAAAGAGCAAGCTGGATACGTGGTTCCTCCAATTGAGCCGCCGTCAGGCCGCTTCGAGAAGAGGAACACCGTTCTTCCCCGACGTGCATGAGCACGTGGTGAAGTCGTGGGCGGCCCCGCAATCGGCGCGCACCCTCACTTCAACCCAGGCCATGTTTGCCCCCGTGGACGAGGCGGGAGACCACGGCTACCTCCGCATCCCCCCTGTCGAGGAGACCGTCGCCGCACATCTCTGCCCGTCGGCTCCCGCCCTGGGCTCGGACCGCAGCCTGCCGTCCCGAGCTTGCAGGTTTACGGCTCACCAGGCTAACAAGGCCTACGGCGCCGCGGGGGAGGCGGTTTCTGCTCTACATGCCATGGCTGTTCTTCAGGTGCTGCAGGCCAAGCAGTTGAAGTCTCTGGATGGCGCCGCCTCTGTCGACGCTGACGCCATCCGGGATCTCCGTTCGGCCACGAAGCGCTCGGCCCAGGCGATTGGCCGTTCGATGGGGTATCTGGTGGTCCTCCACAGACACCTGTGGCTCACCCTATCAGACGTGCAGGAGGCGGACAGGAAGACGCTGTTAAATGCACCGATCTCCCCTGCAGGCCTGTTCGGAGACGCAGTGGAAAAGGTAACCGAGCGATACTCCGAGACGCAGAAAAAGGCGAAGGCGATGAGTCACGTGATTCCTCGGAGGGCGCCGTGAGTCACGTGATTCCTCCCCCGCCGCAGGTCGTCAACCTCAAGCTGCGGCCAGGCGTCAGTCAGCGCCGCGCCCGGATGCCCGTAAAGGCCGAAGCGGCCAGTGGCATGGAGCGGGAAACAAGAGGCCGGCTCAGAGGAGCCCGCGCAGGAAACCTATCGCGTCCCCGGCGAGGCCCAAGCAGTCGTCCTGACCGCTCGGGCAAGAGGAGAGGAGAGCGCCAGGATGGCCCCGCGTCCAAGCGACGCGCTCGAGAGCACGTGGTCCCTCAACGTTCTGCGAGCGACACGTGCAGTTATGTTGTGAATGTTGTGTGTTGTGTAAAAATAAAGCAAATTACTTCTTCACAAACAGAGCTTTTTTCTCCTCTTGCACCACACACTGTGTTACCCGCCCAGCCCTCGAGCAGCGCAGAGTCACGGTCATTAACTATAAAGGCACCTCACGGGAAGCGCGAGGTGTCTATTTCCAGCCCTCACATAGCGGCGATGACCGCAGGTTTAGTTCAGCCCACACTCAGTCGTTTTCAGACAGCGTGGGAAGCTATTCCGGGCATTTCGCCGTGGGTGTTGAACGTAATTCGGCGCGGGTACACACTTCAGTTCAAACGCAGACCTCCCCGCTTTCGCGGCGTAATTCAGTCATTAACTTTGCCCCAAAGTGCTCACGTACTGAGACAAGAAGTGTGCAGCCTGCTCGAGAAGAAAGCGATAGAACCCGTCCCCCCGAGCGAGCGGGAGAGCGGGTTCTACAGCCGCTACTTCGTAGTGCCGAAGAAGGGAGGGGGTCTCCGCCCTATACTGGATCTGAGACCCGTCAACAGAGCGCTTCACAAGCGCGCCTTCAGGATGACCACACTGAAGCAAATCCTGGCGCAAATTCGCCCCGGGGATTGGTTCGCTTCGGTGGATTTAAAGGACGCTTACTTTCATATCCAGATAGTAAAGCATCACAGGCGTTTCCTGAGGTTTGCGTTCGAGAATTCAGTGTACCAATACACGGTGCTTCCCTTTGGGCTAGCTCTCGCTCCTCGAACGTTTTCAAAATGCATAGACGCGGCACTTTCACCCCTCAGATCGAGCGGGATGCGCGTTTTGAATTATCTGGACGACTGGTCAGCCATGTGGAAGTCCTCCTTCGTCACTTGGAGATGCTCGGTTTGAAGGTGAACTTCCAGAAAAGTGTGCTCACACCGAGTCAGACTTCCACTTTCCTGGGAACATGCTTGGACTCGGTGAGAATGAGAGTGCGTCTCTCCCCCGATTCCTCAAGGGGAATGGAGGCTTCACACCGGGACTGTTCAGTTGATATGGAATCGTTTCGGCAGGGCGGAGGTCGACCTCTTTGCGACGAGCGAGAACACGCATTGTCAGATGTTCTTTTCGCTGTCCCGTTCCCCTCGGGAGACGGACGCACTAACTGCGCGGTGGCTGAAAGGCATGTCTCTATGCTTTTCCCCCGGTGAAAATCTTGCCCTTGGTGTTGTGCAAAATCAGGGAGGAGAAGGCGTTGGTGATTCTGGTAGCCCCGAACTGGCCAAATCAGCCTTGGTTCGCGGACTTGGTGGAGTTACTGGCAGGGCAGCCATGGGAGATTCCGCTCAGGAAGGACCTGCTGTCCCAGGCGAGCGGAACGATCTGGCACCACAGCCCCGGACTATGGAGCCTTCATGTGTGGCCGCTGCAGGGTCGCTGAGCGGGCGGGATGCGCTGCACGCGCGAGTTTTGAATACCATCGCGGAAGCGAGAGCTCCGTCCACCAGGCGCCTGTACGCTCTGAAGTGGGGTGTTTTCTCAAAATGGTGTCAGGATGACGATATAGACCCAACGAACTGCTCTGTGTCGGTTATTCTGCGCTTTCTTCAGCACAGGATGGATGAAGGGAGCCTTCCATCCACTCTGAAGAATTAATTTAATTTATTTCATTGATAACTTATTTTTGTATGTAACGTTATGTGTACCTCCAGGGAAACGCTCTAACGTTATTATAACTTTATTAACTGATATCACTTTATTCTTACCTGTCACACAAGTTTAATGTAGAGAGTAATATAATTAATTAAATCCTTGAACTTCCCTGTCTCAAGTTATGTGGGGGGGGGGAAAGCCTGGTTAAGTAGCAACTTCTTTTTAACTGCTATAACGTTAACTGTTGTGAGTTAAAATAATCACCTAACTATTTCAACCTAAACATGACCTCTGCACTGGACTAAATATAATGTATATATGACTGCCGACTGCCGAGTTGCTTTCACCCCAAAATGGCGGAAGCGTAGTGCTGTTGGGCGCTGGTGTTGCAATGGAACGTTCTATTAGCTTTCACTTCTTGTCAATACCGTTCTTTGTCCGCCGTTAGAATGAATGTAGTTGCATGATGTTAGCTATAACCAAACGACTTTGCCTAACGTTAAATGAACAGGAGAAAGATTTAGAAATGGTTACAAAAGACTAGCTAAATAATATAGCATTGTGTAGCATCTAACTAACGTTAATAAAATATCACTTCTTTTTATTGGCGGTTGGCATACCAATTTAGTGCATTACCGCCACCAACTGTTTGGGGTGTGGAGCTTCAATGCGGATTTCTACTAAAAAAAAAAAAAAAAAAAAAAAAAAAAAAATACTATATATATATATATATATTCTTGGTTACTCTTAAATTCGATCGAATAAGTCTGTTTCTTTAAGGTATCTCATGATAGCTGGCCATGCTGATGGTTTTGATGTAGAAAAGGAAAGTAAACCCTCTACTGATAAATGTGTGTAACCTAATTCCTTAACTTGTTCTAACAGTATGATTCGTTCTGTTCTGTATGCTTCACATTCTATTAATATATGCTCTACCGTTTCTCTCCTGTCACAATTAATGCATAATCCTGTTGCGTGTTTCCCTAAATGACTGAGATTATGATTAAGACCTGTGTGTCCAATTCTTAGCCTTGTGATTACAGATTCCTCCCTTCGCTTCCAACCACCCTGCCTCCTTGTTTTCACTTGTTTCTGTATTTTATATAAAAAACGACCTTTTGTCTCCTTTTCCCATTGCTCTTGCCATAACCCATTGATTCTTGTTTTAATGATACATTTAATTTCCATTTTACTCAATGGAACTGTCCATTGTATGTCTGACTTAAGAGTTTTTTTAGCCAAACGATCAGCTTCTTCATTACCCTCTATTTCAACGTGAGATGGGACCCACATAAAACTCACTGTAATATTACGATTTTTTAATCTATATAAACTATGAAAGATTTCATAAATCAAGTCAGGCCTACAAACAGATTTACAATTTGCAATACTTATTAATGATGCCATTGAGTCTGAACATAAAATGTATTGATTAGGCCCAACCTCCTCTATCCATGTGAGTGCTAGTAAAATAGCTAAAAGCTCCACAGTGTACACTGCTAAATGATCTGAAGTTCTTTTTAAAATTGATTTCTGAAAATGTGGTATATATACTGCTGCTCCCGTCTTTCCTGTACTTGGGTCTTTTGATCCGTCTGTAAATATTTGAATACTATTATTATAATTGATACCTAAATATTGTTTTACCAGGTCATTAATCACACCATACTCCCCTGTTTTAATATCTTTGCGATTTCTAGATCCACAACTGGTAATGGAAATATCCAAGGAGGAATAACAGGTAACGCCACTGTACAGCTATGATTTAATTCAACAAGTCCCAGTTTCTCAGCTTGGCTATTTCCCACCCATCCAAAACTGTTAAATTGCTTCCTTCCATGTTCCCAACATACGTTCAACACTGGTTTGGTTGGATGACCCTGCTTATGTCCCTGCAAATTTACCCAATATACCATGGCAAGCTGAAGACATCTAAGAGATAAAGGCATCTCCCCTACCTCCACCTGGAGAGCTGGAATTGACGAAGTCTTAAATGCACCACTACATAGGCGGAGAGCTTGTGTTTGGACCAGGTCAAGCTTTTGCAAATGAGATTTTGCAGCTGAGCTAAATGTAATGCATGCACAATCAAATGTTGATCTAATTAAGGCAATATAAATATGTTTAAGAGATTTCATACTAGCACCCCAACCACTTCCTACCAGACATCTCATAACATTAACTGCCTTTTTACATTTGGTAATATTCCTCTGTATATGATCTCCAAATGTCAGCTTATGGTCCATCCATACACCTAAAAACCTTATATTTTGTACCTGTTTAACTGACTGCCCATAAAGAGTAACTTGTATTGCAGGAGTATTACGTTTCTTATAGAAACAAATAACCTGTGTTTTGTCTACAGAAAACCGAAAACCCCATCTGTTTCCACAGTTCTCAACATTACTGACTGCTGCCTGTAGTTTCTTTCCAACAAATGCTGCATTACGCCCCCTTACCCATATTGCCCCATCATCTGCATATAGGGATCTCCCAAGGCTAGCATCAACCTCTGAAAAAAACTCATTAATCATGATATTAAATAAAATAGGACTACATACACTTCCTTGTGGTACCCCATTTTCTATAGTGTAAACATTAGAGTAAGATACTCCAATTCTTACCTCTATGGTCCTGTCTTTCAGAAAATTCATGATCCAGTTGAACATTCTTCCACCAATTCCCATGGATTCCAATTTAATAAGAAAACCCTCTTTCCATAACATATCATAGGCCTTCTCCACATCAAAGAAGACAGCAGCTACTATTTCTTTTTTAACCTGAGCCTTCCTAATTTCATCCTCCAAACATATCACTGGATCCATAGTTGTCCTCCCTCTACGGAAACCACTCTGTTGCGGTATTAGCAAATTCATACTCTCTAATGTGTAAGTTAACCTGTCTGTGACCATACGTTCCATTATTTTACATAAATTGGACGTTAATGCGATAGGTCTATAGCTAGTTGTTACACCTTTATCTTTCCCTGGTTTCCCAATTGGGATAACAACAGAATGTTTCCATGCTAACGGCAATACCCCTAACTCCCATACCTTATTATATAACTTTAGGATCACCAACTGCGCTTGATGGTTTAAGTTTTCAACCATTTTATAATATATTTCATCTTTACCAGGGGACGTTGCTTTAACTCCTACCAATGCTCTTTTCAGTTCAAATAAAGAAAAAAATATATTTAATGTTCCATTAAAGTCCTCCTTTTCCTTTAGGATATTAGAGTGTCCTCTCATTACTTCTTCTCTACCTTTCCTTGCATCAGGTGTCAGATTTGTAGAGCTATGAACTTTAACAAATGTCTCCACCAGAGCCTCCGCTTTATCCTTATTTGTTATCAAAATTTTGTTATTATATTTAATAGCTGGCAATGTATACTCCCTCCTAATTCCTCCCATCCTTCTTATCATGCCCCACACTTGACTAATATGCGTTTCTCTCCCTATTTTATTGTAAAATTGCTTCCAGTAATCTTGTTTAGCTTTCCTAATTGTCCGTCTAACTTCTGCTTGTGCCTTTTTATATTCTATTAAGTCATTAAAAGAGAAGGATCCTTTAACTTTCCTAAAAGCTCTATTTCTTATCTTAATTACTTTATTACATTCATCTGACCACCAGGGGACTGTCTTATGCTGTTTAAATCCACTTCCTTTACCAATAACTTCTTCTGCAGTGGAGTACATGATTTTTACAACGTTTGCATTAAAGTCATCTATACTATCATACCTATTTTGGCTAATTCCATCTAACCTTATACTACATGTCGTATTATAAAGTGCCCAATTAGCATTTCTTAATTTCCATCTAGGGAAACCTATTTCCTCCAACTGAATTGAACCCACTCCTATTTCACATATTATTGGATAATGGTCACTGCCTACTGTGTTGTCGTGTATTACATCCCACTTACTAACTCTTGCTATTTGTTTAGAAACCAGAGTAAGATCAATTGGAGATTCCAATCCTCTTGCTACATCTATTCTAGTAACTTTTCCGTCATTCAAGCAAACTAGATCTTGATCTTCAATAAATTCTTCCACTACACTTCCGTTATAATCAGTATGTGTACCACCCCAAAGTGTACTATGCGCATTAAAGTCCCCACACCAAACTGTCTTATGCGTTTCTTCACCAATTATCTTTTCAAGCACCCCTTTATTTAGCTTCCCACATGGATTATAATAGTTCACTATCCATATGTTCGTTTTTCCTATCCATACTTCAATTACAATTGCCTCAGAATCTTTACTTATATTTATAATCCTATATCCTATTCCCTGTTGAACAAACATAGCTACACCACCTCCATTGCCGCTTTCCCTGTCCCTTCGTATAGCCACATATCCATGTAGTATAAAATCTAAATGAGGTCTAAGCCATGTTTCTTGTACACAAATAACATTTGGTTTTTCACTCCTTTCTTCAATATACTTTTTAAATTCCTGTCCATTAGAGTAAACACTCCGAGCATTCCATTGCAGAATTGCAAAAACCATTATGACTCTCCACATGTTGACTGAGTTTCCTGTATCCCTGCTATGAGTGTTTCATTTATTGCATCTACTGTTAATTCCCCCAAATTAAGATATTTTTGAGCTGCCTTTATGATTATTTTAATCCTCTCTGTTCTGCTTGTGTTTGAGCTGAACAATTGACTACTTCTGCCAGAAATGCTACAAACACAACACTATCCACTCCAATATTTGATTTGGTTGCTGTAGGCCTATCATAATCTCTTCTTATCTTGTTAGAACTCTGATCCTGCCTCTGCTCAGAACTCTGACCCGGTCTCTGCTCAGAACTCTGACCCGGTCTCTGCTCAACCATTCTCACCATTGGTGATACTGTCACATTTCTTTTTGTATTAACTACTTTAATGGCTTCAGCATATGCCATCTTTCCTTCAACTCTGATTCTCTGTACTTCCGCCGCTCGTTTATGCACCTCACATCCTTTATACGCAGCACTATGTTCACCCCCACAATTGCAGCATTTGTTTTTTGTACCTTCATTACATTTGCCATATTCATGATCTTCTCCTCCACATT
Organism: Tiaroga cobitis; assembly: GCA_030578255.1. Lineage (NCBI taxonomy): Eukaryota > Metazoa > Chordata > Actinopteri > Cypriniformes > Leuciscidae > Tiaroga > Tiaroga cobitis. Next base: position 25,809,783 of record CM060606.1, on the reverse strand, counting down.
TACCACACCGCTGTTTGCCTCTACACACCGCTGCTACATGACCAAATCGTTGGCATTTAAAACACCTTAGAGGAGGAGGAACATATGGTCGTACCTGAAAACTCATAAACCCTACTTTAACTCTTGTTGGCAGCATTTCTTCCTGAAATTGCAATAAGATAGATAAGCTCTCCTGTTTTGTTCTATTCTTGAAATACATCAATCTTCTAGCCTTTACTACTTTAGCTCCGGATACATTTTCCAAAATGTCTTCAGTAGTTAGGTCAGTTGAAATCCCTGTAATAACTCCTTGTACTGTTTTCTTTTGCCCCCAAACAAAACATTTGATTTTCTTTCCTTCCAAGTTAGTCATTTTAATCATGTCATCTCTCTGTTTGGCATCAGAACAAGTAATCAGCAAACTACCATCTCTAAGTGGTTTAATATTCACAGTACCTACAGTGTCATGTAGAGCTTTAGTCAATTTCAATGGTTTAACTGAGCCAGGAGAATCAAACTGAAGTTTTACCTTAAACTCTTCCTCTCTAGTTTGAGATGCACTGACAACACTCTCCACATCCGAATCCCAACGATTATCATCATTAAGGTTTTCATCTTTCTTTTTCCTTTTGAAATTTCGAGCTATTGTATACCAGTCTCCACTGTTAGTTTCTCCCGCGTCCTCTTCTCCCATCTCCATCTCACTTCCTACTCCTATGTCACTTCCTGCCATCTCCGCTCCACACCCCTCAACAACCATCCACCAAATCCCAAAATATCACTTACCAGTGGGCAACGGCATTATATCTGTCTCAGTTTGTGAGGCTTTATGCACAGCTTCACTACTTCTTGAACTCCAGCCAGCCCTTTGTTTCCTGTCTGCCATTATTGGAAAAACTGATTAATCCAGGTGTGCCTGTAACAATAATCAGGCACACCTGGATCAATCAGTTTGTCCAATAATGGCAGACAGGAAACAAAGGGCTGGCTGAGGTTCAGGAAGTAGTGAAGCTGTGCATAAAGCCTCGTCATGTCAACACTTTTTATTGTTTGTTTCCATGACGCGTTGTCAGTAGCCTACTCATTTAAATGAGTAATGCCAGACCCCTGAAAAACGACACAGTGCGAGTCTCTCGATGAATTGTTTACCGGTATATTAATGTATTTTTTATTTACTCGCAAAAAAAAAAAAAAAAAAAAGAAGACATATTAGCAAGTTCAACCAATTAAGAACAATCAAGTTTATTAAACAATCAATTCTTGTTTGTGGGCTATGTAGTAAAGCTACAAGGTAAACAAAGGTGAAATACATAATCTAGTCATTCAGTTCTCTTTAAATGCATAGCTTATTTAAATTAGATTAGAATTAAAATGAATGAAAGTGTGGAAGTGTGTTCCTTAGCAACAGAATGCGTGACACGTCAACATCAGGTGTTTGGGAACACAGCGAGCGCAGAAGGGACGCTGTCATGGCGGAGAGAAACGCTCTGGAGAAACTCGATGTCGGCGCTTTAAGCCCCGAGCAGCAGGAGAAGCTGCATCACTTCAAGGTATTTCATTTTCGGCTGCTGAAAGTTGTTTACGACGAGTCTGCAAATTGTATTGGAGCTGAATACGTGAAGTAGCTACATGAGTACTCCTGCTTACTGCTATATGATTTATTAATAAGCTGTATGGGAAATATGATTGATTTCTGTTAGCGAATGTTTCGAAATCAAATAAGTGTAAGTGATTTAACATGTCTTACTCCAGATCAAGACGAGGATAGCCAATGAAAAATATTTAAGATCTCATCAAGAGGTGGAAATGTTACTTAGTGACTTCTTAAGGTAGGCTACAGTGTTTTTTCTTTGTTCATCAAGATCATGATACAGCACATTTTGTTATTCACCCCTCTCTCTTTCTCTCTCTCTCTCTCTCTCTCTCTCTCTCTCTCTCTCTCTCTCTCTCTCTCTCTCTCTCTCTAACAGGAATGTGTTTCTGAAAAGGCCTACGGATATTCGTGAATTTGCAGCAGGTATATTATTTTATAAGGCAAATGTCACATGTAATAAACTGTCACATGTAATCTGTTATCCGACACATTTGCACAATTTCTTGAAAATAACTTTGTAGGATACAATCTTCTGATAACATTCAGAATGTGTTTTTGTTCTAGGCTATGTATTCGATTTTTTTTTCAGTATGTAAATAATCTTGTCTCCCTCAGAATAATTTATTGTTCTGCAAAAAAAATTGTTGAGCTTATATTACAACAAAAAATGTATTTTGAGCTAATGTTATTAAATACATAATACTTATTATTTTAGTTTTTTTTCATAATAATAAATAATTGTAATAAATATGAATTGATTATTTTGTGCACTGTTAAATTTTACTCTTAAATTAAGGCCAGCATATCTCTCTTTCTCTTTTTTTCCCCAGATCATTTCAGTGACCCAGGACTGTCAGAGAAAATTCAGGCCCAAATGAATATGCACAATAAGTGAAAAGTGTGGATTTACATTTTTGTTTTTTAATAAAAAATTAAAAAATGTGTGCCCGCCATGATCCCTCCGTGTTTGAAAGCATCTTTGTTGTACCTCTTCGTTATCAGCAACAATTAGCGTGAATGTATCAGGGGAGAGGACAGTCCAAGCTTGTTTGCTAAATGAGCACAGGGATGAAAGACAAAATGGGCTGAATTGAACAAGTCTTTCTGTTCTTCATTTCCAGACATACTGAAGCTGACACTAATTACTCATTATTTATATTACGTATTACCTTGATCTTTAGCATAAAATGCTAATTTTAAACTACTCGTTTTCTTTGAGTTTTTCATGGATTTGTCCTGAATTTGTATCTAGTTTAACTTAGCAGTCCCAATTAATGCTGTTTTTCACATTTGGTCGGTCAGTTTGATCTTTTTCGTTTTATATTTTACGGTTTGACTATCCAACTGAGAAGTATTGTGCAACCATGTTTCTTTTTTTGGATTTAACAAGTCACCAGGGACCTAATAAGTCCTTGCTCATTCACATAGAAACATCTAATTGTCATCTCAAAGTAACATTTTACTTTAGTACAGTACATGAAACTCATTAACCCCAAAAAACTATATAATTAAGAATGTAATAAAAAAGCAGAAAGATGTGTTGAGTGTATTTTAAATAATAATCTCAACTGCTATAAGAGAAGTTTGTGGCTTTATTAGTGGATGATTGTTCAAAATCACACTTTAATTTATTTAAAAATGGCCAGATGATGGAAAATCAAATCTTGACCCCACAAATTTACAAATGCAATTTCATAGCTGTCACACCTGCATAGATAGTCTTCAAAATTCTGGGGTGGGAGGGGTTGAGAGGACATGAGAGTGGAAAATCATGTTGTAATGAATCTAGTGTGCACCTGTTCAACAGACAGTCAGCTTCAGTCAAACTTGTGTCGCAAGGTCTCAAGATCATCTCTCACAGTGAGTACCTTCATCACAGTTTTAGTCTATAATCTTGAACATCCTGTTTACCATTTTATTGCTTAGCTTATTTCTTTTAGTAATTAAATCATTATAATGATTAAATAACTAAATCATTAGCTTTAAAATTATATTGGTGATGCCCATGTTCACTGAAAGAGGTAATACTATTTCAATCGCTTTTGTTTTGTTTTTTAAAGTAAAGCTTGTGAAGGACTCATTTCAGACAGGATAAATAAAAAAGCAAGATCTATTGAGTGTCTATGTTTACTTGCTCTAACACCCCCAAAATTAACTCTGTTTGTGTAACCTAATGTAGTCAGATTCTGTTATATCAAATAATATTTTGGATTAATGCCAGTTCATTTACATGTAACCACATGAAGTGCACTTTTATGGTACTTTGCAACCCTTTTTTAAACGTTTTATTAAGGTTTAATAATTAAGGGAGGGGTATTTAATAGACACAAACCCTTGTTAAAGACCAAATATTTTTAAAGAGCCATCTTTGAGAGAAAACATACAGAAGGAAAATGTATGAAAAGACATGTAATTTAAATGGTTCGTTTACTATGAGGCAGACTAAAAAAGCTAAATATAAATCTGGGCTCAGTTCATTCATTGAAAATATTCTTTGGAGCAACATAATACTCTAGGGCCAAAACAAATATTCAAATTAAAGGAAACCCAATCATCGGTTAAATTACACTGATTTGCCTTGTCATACAGCTGGGTCAGAAGTAAAGGCTGTTTTTCTCAAGCTGTATTCCAGTGAGAGTGATCTCACACTGGCAGTATCCTAGCACTCATCCCAAATCCTCACAGGTAGATGTGAGAACGATACATGCAGTTCCTGAGAGTCAGTTGGCATGCCTACCAAAACCATAGTGGCACTGGAACATATATCCAAGTTTATGAGAACAACACATAGCTTACAACAGGGATGCTTTAAAACAGGAGGAGACTGGTATGGTTTTGTTTTTTGCATTAAAATGATAAAACAATTACATCATCTCCATCATACCTTTATTTTAATGTACTGTTAATATTCCCAGTGATTATTATTTTATTGCTATTCAAATATCATGCCTATGCATAACATAAATGATTTGAGTATCTACAGTTTATTTTTGCTCTTGCATGTTTAAATAATGCAAGCTATGCAAACATTAGTGCAACTGAATGGAACTGTTTTGCGTGTAATCAGATACGTATGTCTGGATTGTCAACGTGTGATTCACCTGCGTCCGATGACATTACAGATAATAAATCTGTCACTGATATCTAGATACAGTATATGCAGAAGAGCATTACCCAATATGATTATTTTTAATGTCCGTGTGCGTTCATTGCAATGCGATGAATTAATTGAAATCTTCTAAATTCATATTGTCTATAGAGCCTCATCTGGAGAAAGAGAACGGGGAACAACGTGATGGGATTTTATAGAGAGGGTTTGGTCCTCTCTCTTCTGGTCCAATGGGCGACAGGTAAAAGTTTAATAGTATCACACTTTTTAAATGTAATCATTTAAATCTAAAATAGAGTTTTGTGAAGCTTGTTGGAGTACAACGAGCAACAAAACGTGATTCATTTCATCATAAATGTTCTGTGTGTACTGTGTTTTGTTATTCTATACAGTAATGTCCCAGGGTGTGATGGGACCAGTGATGCCTGATCGTAACCAGTCAACAGTAGAGTTTCCCAAAATACCGGCAGACTTCAGGGAAATGGCCAAGAAATTGGTAACTTAGTACCACAAGATCATTGGTTGCATCTTATACTGAAAACACTAGTAGGGTAAATAGGTGTTTCCTCAACTATTGGCACTACTGAAACACTATTTTCAGAACCAAAAATTACATTTTTGGGAATAAAATCACTGACTGTTTTGTCTTGCTGAGGCTAATTCATATTATATGTCCCTAACGGACACAATTAAAAAATATTTTACATTTTTTTGCAGCTTAAGTTACAGCTTGATTAGAAAAGATGCCCTGCCCTATAGAATATTCTCTTCACTGTGTCTCTGTGGTAAGGCAAAGAGAGGAGATGAGGATGTATGCAGCCTGTACTTTTATTAACTGAAATAAAAAGGATAAAAACAGGAATCAAACAGGAGAAGGCAACATAAAGACAATACTTAGCTGAGAGCTGAGGAAACTGAGGGCATTAAATACAAAGGTAAATAAGTATTTAAACACGACAGGTGATGATAATTTACAGAAAAAAATTAGCAACAGGAACCAAGAGAACAAAGGAAACAGGAACTAAACACAGTAAATAAGAACATTCACACTAAGAGTAACAGAAACAAAACAAAAAAACTACAACAAAACAGAATGTGACATTCACAAACTATATACCTTTGTTTCCATCACATGACTTGTACATGAATCTTTACTTCAGTCATGCTCTTAACAGTCTTGTTTTGAAATAAAGATCATTTAAAAATATTTGGATTACGTAAATATTTACATAAATAATTTTCACTCAATAAACATTGAAATGGTTTTTTTTTTTTTTTTTTACACTGTGTTTGGATTATCTTCATTTAAATTTATATTTTAATGATGGATTTTCATGTTTAAATATTTAAAGTCTGGGTCTTGAAATGGGTCTTGTTCAGGAGTGCTCTACTGGGTGGTTGCCCTGCACGCTTAATAAATAAACTACAGCTAGTTCAAAACGCCGCAGCTCGAGTTCTTACCAGAACCAGGAAATATGACCATATTAGCCTGGTTCTGTCAACACGGCTCCCTATTAAACATCGTATAAATTTTTAAATTTTGTTGATTACTTATAAAGCACTAAATGGTTTAGCTCCGCAGTACTTGAGCGAGCTCTTAACGCATTATAGTCCTTCACGTCTATTGCGATCTCAAAATTCCGGCCAGTTGATAATACCTAGAATATCTAAATCGACTGCTGGCGGTAGATCCTTTTCCTATTTAGCACCAAAAGTTTGGAACAGTCTTCCTACCATTGTCCGTGAAGCAGACACACTCTGTCAGTTCAAAGCTAGACTAAAAACACAGCTCTTTGACCTAGCATACACATAATACATTATAGACTTCTATAAATTCAATGTTAGGCTGCATAGATTAGGTCAGCCGAAACCGGGAACACTTCCCTTAAATCTTGATGTACTCGTTACATCATAAGAAGAATGGCATCTACGCTAATATTACGCAGCCTTCACACTGGCAGTTGAAATCAGCTCCGTAATACGCAATACGTCCCCAACGGACGTCGTACTAAACAGTGAAAAGTGTCGGACGCGGGTAGAACAAAAATGGCAGGAGAGATTAGAAAGGTTCATTCTGTCAGTTCTGTATGATCTCTCTGATGAGGGTTATAGAGATATTAATAGGAAGGCTGCTGCGTGAGGAAAGTTGCTGAGGACGTTGAAATGTCAGGTCGGCTAAAAAAAATGTGACATGGTGGTCAATAGTTCAATGTCTGCCTACAATTTAATTGTATTAACTGCCCTAATAACGTTAGAAAGTCACAAAAATAAAAAAATGACATGACAACTTACATGACAGCCTTGTTTCCTGTCTGCCATTATTGGGCAAACTTGATTAATTTAGGTGTGTCTGATTATTGTTGCCATGACTACTGAGGTCAGGCACACCTGAATTAATCAATTTGTCCAATAATAGCAGACAGGTAACAAGGAGCTGGCTGAAGTTTAGGAAGTAGTGCAGCTGGGCATAAAGCCAATTGTCGGATAGGAACCGTCCGTAGATTTTTCGCAAGAGTTCAATTTTTTGAACGCATCCGGATGACCAACGGACACGATTTTCTTCGCACCGCACTCGGTCGGACCCGTTTCGGACCTATTCGTATGCGGTCTGCGAATCTCCATAGGAACTGAATGACTTCCGGTCGTTTCGGAGTCGTATCGGAGAGGATTTCAACTGCCAGTGTGAACACTGGCAGTTGAAATCAGCTCCGTAATACGCAATACGTTCCCAACGGAAGTCGTACTACACAGTGAAAAGCGTCGGACGCGGGTAGAATAAAAATGGCGGAGAGATTAGAAGGTTGATTTTTGTCAGTTCTGAATGATCTCTCTGATTAGGGGTATAGAGATATTAATATGAAGGCTGCTGCGTGAGGAAAGTTGCTGAAGACGTTGACATGTCAGGTCGACTAAAAAATGTGATATGGTGGTCAATAGTTCAATGTCTGCCTACAATTTAATTGTATTAACTGCCCTGATAACGTTAGAAAGTCGCGAAAATAAAAAATGACATGACAACTTATCGTTTTAAAATCATTTATTTTCAGTACCATAGCAACGCTCAACTTCCGCTGGAATTGTCGGATAGGAACCGTCCGTAGCTTTTCGCAAAAGTTCAATTTTTTGAACGCATCCGGATGACCAACGGACACGATTTTCTTTGCATCGCACTCGGTCGGACCCGTTTCGGACCCATTCGCATGCGGCCTGCGAATCTCCATAGGAAATGAATGACTTCCGGTCGTATCAGAGAGGATTTCAACTGCCAGTGTGAAGGCGGCGTTAGTGTCTTTGTTTATCCCGAGGTTTTCCCGCAGCCTGCCGGATCCAGGGCGTATCCAGATCTGACGAAGGAGATCCGCTTGGACCCGATGACAATGCAGTGCTGAAGTGTCAACTATCCTCTCCCTGTGCAGGATCCCTTTCCCTCTCTACAGATAAAGCGTTGTAAATTTCGGTTCGCGTACCCCGAAGTGATAAAATAAAACAAAATTCTGTATCAATTTATAGGAAAGACAAGTAGTTTGTTTAGGCATATGGAATTACAAACCTGCGCACATATTTTCAAAAGCACATAACTATAGAATCAATTCTGAATGTGCATGTGAACGCCGTCAGCGTTAATCACAGGTTCGCGTTTAAAGTCTGATCATTTCGACGGAGGTGAATCAATCAAAATTAACTTTAGCTGGAAATAACATTATTCAAGAACCGCTATAAAGCCAAAACAATCTCTGTTACCTTAAATTATATGTTTATCTATGTAAAGCTGCTTTGAAACAATCCATTGTTAAAAGCGCTATATAAATGAAGATGACTTGACTTGAGTCATTAACCAACAATACGTGTGTGTGTGTGTGTGTGTGTGTGTGAGTAAGTCTTATTCAGAAGAACAAATTGCACTTTCCACTTGCATTGTTTTATAATTTAATAATTGTTTTCTTTTATTTTTTGACAGATGATCACATGCTTCAAGAAAGGTAAAATGTCAAAAGGCATACACGCACATGATTTGCCATCATCTCTTAGTTTGAACACATTTGACCTTACATAATCATGGTATCGAAATGACTTGTGTTGCACCTGCATGTACTTAATAAAATCAATTATGTAGAGAGCTATATTACACAAACCATATGCAAATACAAGTGCCCAAGGAAACCGTATAGGATATATTTGCATATTTCAGCTGGAAAAAAAGGAAGTTCCATTCGAGGTCTCCCACGCCCTGAACAAAATGTTTTAATCTAGACATCATAATCTACTAATCTTTTATCATAAATCCAATTTGATATTTTAGTACAGTACAATTTGATAGTCTGATTGTAATTCAAGTTTCTCAAATGTTTTTCCTTTTGTTTCCAGTCATGTAGAGAGAGTGTTTTCTGTCTTTCTCTGTCATGCATTGTGTCTTTTGTTAAATGATACGGTTGTTTTGTTTTAGGTTACCATGTGCCTGTAATGAACAATTCACTGAACAGGTAGACTGCCTGAACTGATGATATGTTGCCAGGTGTTTATTTGAATACTAATGATCACATTTCATTGCATGGAAAACATCCACATATTTTCCCTTTCATCTGTCAGCTCATATGCACAGACACAAAACCAGATGATGCAGAGCCCCATCTCTATGTTTGTAGAGCTTCTCTCCTCACTCCCTCCATCCTTCTCCATCCCTCGCTCCAATCAGTCCAATGACACTGCAGATGAGAAGGGCCTAGTCTGGGTAACTCTCACTATTCCAAACACACTCATATGGTAGCTTTCTAACTAGGGGCTTACAATTTACTTCTTTTGATGTTAAAGACACTTAGTTACTACAAGACGAACTCTCACCCAAAGCCTAATCCCAACCCAACAATACAACATTTTGCTACTTTAGAAAAGGCACTTTGTGAACCATTCATAGGGTTCTTTCATAAGTGATATAGGGACATTGTTTGCCAAATCTATATGCTTGCATACAAAGAGATACAGGAAGATACCCATATATCTTTTTTCTACCTTTATTTTATGTTCATCCTGATGGGAAATCTACAATAAAATCAGGACATTGCTGAGAAGATGCAGAATTGCACCAACATGGGCCATATGATTGAGCTCATGAGAAATACTACGGTTAGTGCTAGAACATATATAATATAATATAATATAATATAGTATAATATAGTATAATATAATATAATATTCTTTCTTACATTTGCACACTCAGGAGAGCTCTCGTTGTTTGTTGCGGGCATTCGTGGCTCCTCTTTCCTGGATGGCCATTATGCAGAATGGAACATCTCTCAACAAAGAGGATCTAACAATGCTTTTATGGGCAGCTAAACCTTTCTTAGAAACAATGCCTCCATCAAGCTTTGTTCTGCCTGCATTTTCACAAAGCTCTCACTTGGCTGAAATGTAAATGTATTCCTTTTTATTAAACTCAAGCGACTGAACTTATGGAATACCTTTACCTTAATCTATAATGTTGATGTAAAATGTTGTTTCCCTGTTTGTGTCTGTCATCTCACCTCCCTCATTATGCCCAAGGATGAAGGTGTTTAGTGAGATGTTCAGCATTCTGTCTGAGGAACAGAGGAATGAGATTATAGGGTGGGTCAAAGAAAGAGTTGCACAAAATGAATTTAACTGCAGACTGAAAGCACCTGCCTCCAGCATCCTGCCTCCTAAACCACTGGAAAAACCTACCATGCGTAAGTTTTGAGTAACCTATAAGCTTTTATCAAAACAGATTTGAATCATTATAAATGTGATGTGATGTGATTAATGTACTGTAATACAATATAATATTAATGTATGGTTAATCTAAGACACAAATAATCTGTTCAACAATTCTCTTGACTTATGTAGCAAATGGCCCATCAGTCAATGGGGTGTCTATGATGAGCAGACCTGGTGCTGAAGCGACTGACCATCCTGCAATGAATGGTAAATTGGAGAAAAGTGGATGAAAGAACTGAAAACCAAAAAATAATGGAATGGCAAACTGTTGAAGAGGTAGAGAGGAACATTGGAAAAGAAAATATAGCAAATACAGAGACAGAAAGACGTGTGGTGTAAAGATAAGAGTGTTATATGGAGAACTGCAATGATACAGTGGATCATAAACAGAAGAGTGGAAAACACCAAAGATAAACAGTACAGATATATGAAGAGGAGAATTATTAATTACATTAAAATTATTATGAGTTATTTGATTATTTGTAATATATTAAGTTATTTTGTTTTTATTTATTTGCATTCTATTTTTTACTTGGAGAGTGCTTTGCAAGCAATCACTCATCGTTTGTCTGTCTGTCTCTTTTTCTTTGTTATTTTATCTTCAACTGCAGTCCGTACATGTCCTCCTGGATTTCTCTGGCTGAAGACTAGGATATTGGCAATGATGGGGCCTTTCCTATCCCGGCTGCCTTTTGAGGAAGTAAAGACCATCCCTAAAGAAGAGGTCTGTGTCTGTGACATGACATGCAAACCAATATCATAACTCATATTGTTCCATGGTATTTGGGTCTCAGAGCCAGCCATACTAACATAATCTAAATCCAAAACTACATATAACTCAACAAATTCAATGACTATGATAATCTTTCTCTTTCTCAGCTATGTGCGTTTTTCAGGACTCCAGATTTCTCTCCATCTTTTCATAATGTTATTGGCATACAGCCCGCCCTGGGCCGGACACTTTTTCAACGCTTGAAACAAGAGTGTTCCAGCACTGACAATTTCACTCAATACGTGGACAGGTTAGGATCTGCATCATTAGTGTGTGTTAAGTGCATCTCTTTGGTAAATGATATTCAAGTTAAGTGATACACTGATTCCTCTGGAAGCCATTGCAGCTCCATGGTAAAAAATAAAAAGGTAACTGTGTGATTAAAAACTCGAAAGTTTAAAATAAGAAAGTCTTATTGTGAGACAGTCACACTGTGAGAAATAAAGTTGCAATAACAAGAGATATATAGTTGCACTGTAATACAGAAAGTCCCATTGTGACATTGTCACAATAACAAGAAAAAGTTGAAATTTGTTGTGAAAAGTTATAAAATATGTCACACTTATGAGAAACAAAGTCGCAGTTTCAAGATATAAAGCCACATTGTGAAATGAAGTTGCAATTACCAAAATAAAGTCACATTGTAAGATATAAAGTCAAACTTCAGCGGATCGTTTTCAGCAGTCGAACAGGTGTACCCAATAAAGTGGCTGGAGAATGTGAAGTCCCATATGAAATATAAAGTGAGATATAAATTCCCTTTGTGAAATATAATGTCGCAATTGTTTTAAACAAAGTTAAAGTCACATTGTGAGATCAAGTCGCAATTATGTTTATAGTTTTTTTGTTTTTTTTTTAGTCCATGGATTCCCCCTTCCTCTACATGGAATAACATCTTCAAAACATTCAATCCTGTTTCATCAACTTCTTTCTGTTTTCACAGATTGGGCTCTCTGGCTTGTTTTTTTGATGGCGCAATGTCTCTGAATCTGAATCTTAGTAGAAAACTGCTGTCTCAGATTGATGCCTGTAAAAACTCTGAAATTAACAAGGTCAGAACTGCCACTTTATTGAATCATTGGTGCTCCTAAATATTTGTAGCGTAACTGTAATCTTATTGTAATTCCACTCAACCCACCCTCAGGTGAAGAGGCAGTTAGTACAGAACATTCTGGAGAAAGATGATGGCTTTTCTTCCTCTCCTGGTATGCTCCAGTCTCTGGGATCCTCTGTGTCTGTTCTTCCACTTTCCAGGCTGTCCCGCTTCACCCCTGAGGACCTGAACATCACCCTCAGCAGCTTGAGTCAGGCCAAATGGAGCCCAGCTCAAGCTAAAACTCTGGTTCAGAAACTGTTAGAAGCTACTAAGGTTTGATTTTTCGCTCAGTTTATACAAGCTGTTTTCTGTTTCTTAATTCACCCATTGTATTCACAAGAAGGTTTTCTTTTGTAGATTATAAGTAGTGAGAGGTTGCTGTCTCTGGGTTCGATGGTGAGAGGGGTGGCCAGTGCCGTCCTCAAGAATGTGAAGGCAAAAGGTCTGCTGGGAAATGAAGCCCTGGAAACTATGAGTGAGAAGATGTCCTCCCTACAGAGAGCAACGTTATTAGAAGCGGTAAGAATCAGATGAGTTTGTTCAGAAAGAGATGTAAAAGATAAGGAGAAAGAAACTCTTATTACGGCTTTTCACACTGCACTTAACCCCGGGTTATCGTCATTCTACACACTGATTTATTTCACTGATTTATTTTTATCCCAGGTAAAAGCAATGTTTTACACTTGTAATTTAGAACTGGGGTTAGCACAGCTTTTTACCCTGGGTTATGAAACCCTGCTCCGGTCCGGAGCAAGGTTAGCACTATTGAGGTGTTGACCCTGCACTGCCAAACAATGCGGTGTTATAATGTTACCACTAGATGCTTAATAGCAACCAACAACCAATATCATACCTCATATTCACATGCTTTGGACAGGTACGGAAACACTGTGTGTTGTATAAACTTAGCATTTGAGGGGAGATATGTCAAAAGGTGACAGAAAGCAATTGGAGTACAGAAGAAATTGTTTTATTCTTACGTTTAAAGTCCAAAAAGTCAGGATAAACTTGATAGCACCGTACGGTCTGCAATATTATGAGGATGCGCAATGCTTGAGTCTTCATGTAAACATATCGCGTTCGGCCAATCAGTGACACTGACACCACAAATATGCAAATTAGAACATTAAACCAGGTGTTGCAATGTTAAAGGTTCAGGGAAGGAGGAGGCGGGAAACAGCAAATGTTCAACATAAACTTTAATCATAAAATAAACAAACACCAAATGAAAGTAACACAAAGCAACAACATAAAGTCCCAGGCCTGGTCTCGTCCTTTACTGTCGCCAGTCGCCACTCCTCCTTTTATCCTTCCAGACCTCCTCCTTGAGACTCAAGGCCATTCACGCCACTGGCCTCACTCTGTTCCCAAAGACATTTTAGGAATACCCAGGTTTAATTGTTGACCCCAGGTAAATTATGGGTAATTCTGAAAAGTGAAGGAAGATAACCCAGGATTCCATTTAACCCGGGGTTTAGAATGACTCAAGTGACCACAAAAGTATTAATGAAAGTTGTTATGGCTCTTCCTTGAGTTTTTTTTTTTCTCTCTCTCTCTCGGTCTTGTCAACTCCTCAGTTCCGCCGTGATGTGAACGCATCTGAACTGGTGAAAGGCTTGTCAGATTCTCTCCTCTCTTCTCTGTCTCTGTCCACGCTGGAGAAGGCAGACCTCAGCTCGGTGGACCAGCTACAGGGACGCGGCTGGACTCCTGCTCAAGTACACAAACTAGACAGTCATATAAAAATACAAATCTATTACAATTCCATACATTTTTCTCTATTTTTTTTTTCCTCTGTATAGTCTGCTTTCCTTTTGAAGAAGATTTGGGGTAATAAGATCAATCCTAGTGAATTACGGTAAGACTCTTTATGATTGCAACATAATACAGTTAACTTTCCATGGCCCTTAAAGAATCATTTTGAAATGGGAGAGAGAAAATCTAAAAAAAAATAACTAAATGAAAATGGTAATAAATAAATTTAAATCCCTCATGAAACTGGCACTGTACATAAAAATAAATCCCTCTTATTTTTGAATAGGTCTTTTATAAAACACATATTTAATAATAAAAATGTATGTTGTCCACATAAGAAGCAGTATCTTGATAAAGCTCACGGTGTTTTCAACAGAAAGCTGGGTCAGGCTGTACAAGGTGTCACCTGTGAAATGATTGGAAAAATCAATCGAACTGATGCTTTGGATATGGCACAGACACTTAACAAATCCTGGGCGTGGCTCTCCAGGGTTCAGGTAAACATCACATATTCATTCATTTTCCCAACACACATTCTTTCATCAGCTCTGCCACTTTTCAATGATCAAATCTATAAAAAACTGAATTTTGTGTTTTTTTTCATTCTCAGATTCGCTGTGCAGCTCAAAAACTCTTTGCAAGTCTGGAGGAACAGAGACCAGGATATTTCAGTGACATTAAAAACTCTGAGCTCCAGGCCATCCCAGCTCTGCTACTCATCCATCTACCGTAAGAACAGAACAGTGCTATTTAACATACATTTACATTTAAATTCTTACTAATTATTCAATTTATACTAAGTTGAAATCATATGCTATTCTTTTTTTCCCTTTCACACGTATCCATACTGTCATGACACGTTCAGAGTGGAGAAGATTCAAAACCTGTCAGATGCTGTGTGTCCTGCTTTCATGGAGAAGATGACGCAAGTGAACCTGACCTTTCTGCCAAACAGTTCTCCGGCACGCTACGCTCTTACCAGAAGAGCCATTGGCTGCCTGGTAAAAAACGCACACGCTTTTCTTCTTATGTCTAAAAACCCCACATGTTGCTATTTGCAACCCATTTCACTGCTGTAATGTGATGCATTTCTGAGTAAAACAGGATATTCAACCAGGAAAAATGTAGGTTGGGACTTATCCATCATGAATTGATATTATGGTGTGCATTAATACCAGAATAAAGTCAGACTTAATGTGAGTTTGTGAAAAAAAAAAAAAAAAAATATATATATATATATATATATATATATATATATATATATATATATATATATATATGAGATAAATGTGCTAGACTAAGTGGCCATTCACACAGAATGCGTTTTGCATTTCACTGCACTGCTTTTCATGGATTAAAGCAAAAATAAATAAATCTTCTGACTCTTCCTGACACTTAGTATTATAATAAGGTTATGACACCAAGATTTTAGATACCAGTGAAATTTTTCAATTCTCAATTCCAATTTCAATACCCAAGCAAAAACTATCCTGACTAATATAAAGTTCAAATATTATTAAAGACAAGTAAATTGTCCATAATAAAATAAGATTAACGAATTACAAATAAATGTAACAGAACAAAGATACAAATGAAATAAACAGTTAAGTTTAAGTTTTTCAGGTAAATCAACAGTAATCAGAAATTGAATAATCAAAGTAAGTAAGTCTTGTATGTAAGTGTATAAATGTATGTAAGTAAGTCTTTTGATGCTGCAAAAGCGGAAAAAGATATTCCTGACAGGAACTACAGCAGGCAGCCTAATCTGTATCCTGTTTCTGTGCAGAGGGGGAATGTCTCTGATCTGTCTGCAGCAGAGGTTTTGACTCTAGGCCCTCTGGTGTGTGAGTTAGACCCAGCCTGGATCTCCTCTCTGAACCCCGCGGCTCTGAACTCCACCCTGCAGGCTCTCGCCTCCTGTCAGTATATCCAACAACAGCACAGAGAGCATCTGTTCAGACTGCTTACAGGCACATATGGGTAACAGCATCACACAAACCACAGTGGGTTCACACAATCCACAATCTGACACATAACCTCAGACCTCAGATCTCACATCTTTGCTTTTTTTTTTTTCATTGTTAAAGAGGCTATGCCTGTTGTGGCTTTAAGACAAGAGCATTTGAAACATTTGGAGAAAAAAAAGTATTTACATTAAACAACCACCTTTTTCCAGCCTTAAAACATTCAGCTGTGCTGGAATTAGACCTTTTGCATTGGTGTTAATAATATATTTGTCTTTTCATTTAAACAAGGGACCCTGCTTACTGGTCAGAGGTGGACATGAGGGCACTTGGTCCTCTTTTATTACTTAATGCCACTGCTGTTGAAAAGCTGCCATCCAAAGTAAGAATCTCTATTTATTTTACAGGTGTTTTTTTTTTTTTTTTTTTTTGTCTACATTTAATACATATAAATTAATTAATAATTGATTCCTTCATTTTATTTTGAATGGCACTTTTAGTCCTCCATACCATCACAGATGTGTTATTTATAACTGGCAGATGTTATTTCAGTTAAACGGAGAGTTATTTTTCTCCACAATCTTACAAAATTATTTTTTATTTACCAATCCACCCCTCCATCCTGCTCTTCTGTCCTGTAGAGCTGGCTGAAGTCATATCTGTCAGATCTGATGGATAGTTTGCCCAGTCAGCCTGTTGTTCCTCCTCCAAAGGAATTCTACTCTTGGCTTGATCTCTCTGCTCTTCGCCGCAAACTTTTTGAGCTCAAAACGAGCAGCACATTACAAAATCGCAGGAAGCGTGAAGGTATGGATGCCAGTGCATAATGTGGTTGAGAAACAATGTCTTTGTGAAACCAGACAGTTACTGATATATGTTCTTATTGTTCTCAGAGAATAACCAATAGTGGAAATTTTTTTTTTTTTTCTGGCAGTGGCGGTTTCTCTCACAGTGATGTCTACTCTAGAGCCTACACTCATTTATATTGAGGACCTAAAACAGGGGAATGTATACTGGACTCCCACCCAGCTCGGTAAAATGACCATGCAGACTTTTAAAGATGCCGTGCCAACATTAGGAGAGATAAACAATTACAGCACAGAACAATTGGCTGCACTCAAAGCTAAAATTGTGGAGGTACACACACACACACACACACACACACACACTTTAAGGTGTGTCTTACCAAGTCTAGAAAAAAAAATATTACATTCTAATATATGCACAACAACAGAATCTAAAAATAACACTTACATCTGGACTGCAGTGGTAAAAGACAATGTCTATTGTTTATTGCAGGCATGGGGTAGTGTGTCCATGTTGAATGAGTCCCAGATTACTCAGCTGGGCTGCATCTGCCATGGTTTCAGTGCTGAAGAGCTGGGCAACCTCAGCATCGCCTCACTGGACACTCTGGAAGTGCTGACTGCCTGCAACTTTACCCAGACACAGGTAATACAAACAAGCACACATTCAGTCACCAAACAGCATCTAGAATTTATATATAAAACATGGTAAAACTGCTATGAAAGAAGCATATGTATTTATTTACACTACCATTCAAAAGTTGGGAGTCAGCAAGAAATTATTTTTTATTCAATGATGATGCATTAAACTGATCAAAAGTGACAGTAAAAATATTTTTCCTTTTCAAATAAATTAACTTGTTCATCAACGAATCATGAACAAAAAATTGTATCACAGTTTTCACAAAAATATTAAGCAGCAAAATACTTTTAAACATTGACAGTAAGAAATGTTTCTTGAGCACCAAATCAGCAAAATATGATTTCTGAAGGATCATGTGTAATGATTCTGAAAACCAGTTATTTGAAATTGTAAAATTGTCATAATATTACTGTTATTACTGTATTTTTGATTAAATAAATGCAGCCTTGAAAGATTTTTTTCAAAAACATTGAAAAATCTTACCAACCCTTAACATTTGAATGGTAGAGAATGTATTTATTTATTTGTATTTAGCATAGATTAAATATATACAAAAATGCAAAAACAAACATAAGCAAAGCAGAAAACCAAACAAATACTAAAAGTGATGGATTCTGCAGAGGACAGCCATCTGGCAGGCTTTTGAAAGGGTGACTGGAATCAGCGTGGCTGGACTAGGACATCTGGAGATGATGGGACTGGGACAGTTTATCTGCGGTCTACAACCTGCCCAGATTGATCAGCTCAATTCCACCAGCTTTAGGTACTTGCACATTTGTGGCTATATTTTCTTTTTCAAGTATGTTTATGTACACTGCAGCACAACATTAGCCTGACTACGTCAGACTTCCTACTTCCGCTAATTTCATTTCGCTCCTATAGTCAGTCTGAGATAGCAGCCTATCTTTCTGTTTTCCACCGGCCTGAAAACAGCCGGCCAATCAACGAACAGAGGGCGGGCTGAAAGCCGTGACGTAGTCGGTAAGCGCCGTGTTTAAGATTAGGTCAGGGAAATCGAAAACGACCGCTGATATGGAGACGCGGATGCAATTCGCTCTGTTGTGGAGAATATTCCCGGCATTAGCAAACTGAAGCCCGAACACGAAGAGTGTGTATTAAACATTTTGAATGGAGGTGATGTTGTGGCCCTACTCCCTTTGGGAAAAGTTTAATTTATCAACTATTACCGATCGTCAGCGAGAAACTGGGGAGCCTTTTGACAGGTCAGTGTCTCTTTTCTTTTCCAGGTCTTAAATACCGTAAAACTTCAAATAATAGCCCGGGCTTTTATTTGCCCAAATCGTCGAACTGCACCGGCTTGTACTTGAGATAGGCGTCTAACTTATATGAGACAGGCCTTTATAGTTGAGATGTTGTTCATTGAGATGTTGTTCCTAGAGTCTATAATCTCTAAAAATCTCCAAATGCTCCACGTGAAACCGCGGTCTTCCGACCTCTTACTATCTTGTCGATTGATTTTTATGAATATGCGCGAGGGAGAGAGAGCAAGACAGCGCTCGTGTTGTTTGTAGACGTGGGAGTGCGCGCGCGCGCGGCCGGGTCTCTCTCTCTCTCTCTCTCTCTCTCTCTCTCTCTCTCTCTCTCTCTCTCTCTCTCTCTCTCTCTCTCTCTCTCTCTCTCTCTCTCCTCCTCTCTCTCTCTCTCTCTCTCTCTCTCTCTCTCTCTCTCTCTCTCTCTCTCTCTCTCTCTCTCTCTCTCTCTCTCTCAGCAGTCATTCTATACATCACTCACAGATCAAAAAAGTCGTTTACAGCCATGTTCACTCGGGTATTTCGCTCGCATCATCAAGTGTTTACAGTGGAAGTTCGATCATAGATTTGAGTTCGATGCATGATGTCTGTGGTTCGATGCGGCTGTGTCGGCGCATAACATACGTCATAAACAAACTTATCTGATTGGCTTACGGGTAACCAATGATTTTAAACTTCAGTACGCGCCCCCTAGCGAGAGAGAAAACACTTCTCTATTATGCTATCCCAGACTCTGTGTACGAAGCAAAGTGAAGTAGCAGAGTCTGGTATTACCAGGCTAGCACAACATAGCTACTGTTAAGCAAATACTGTAAACAGACCTGGTCATTGTGATGCCCTGTGATATGTCTCTTTACTAGGGAGGCAGTTCAGGCGGTGGGCCGTGCTTCTTGTCTTCTGAACGTTAGAGAGCGTCTTAAGGAAAAGGCAGTGGCTGCATTTGGAAAGCCAGAAACTTGGACTGAAGCTCAAGTTAGTGAAATGGGCAACATCCTTGGTGAGGACAACTACTTTAAGTTTAATAAGTAAATAGTTTACATTTAAAATGCAAGAACTGCCTTTATCATTGAATGTCTCTCTAGCTGGTCTAAGCACTGTTGAGCTGGGACGTCTAAATTCAACCGTCTTGCCATTCATTCAGCGGTCCGCCATCCCTCTCATACCCTCGGATCGCTTAGCTGTAAGTTTTCTCTCTTTTTAACAAACTTTTTTTTATTTACCTCCTGGTTCAGTTATTATCACATATCTTATGTTGCATCAGTTCTTAAAGCTGCAGTAAGTGATTTCTGAGAAAAGCTGTTGCAAGTAGATCGGACTGAGAACCACAACACACTTGTAGCCAATCAGCAGTAGGGGGTGTGTACACTCATACTGCGGGAGGAGAGAGAGTGAGCAAGAGGGAGGTTTGAAGAAAGACTGTAGAAAGAGCTGAGAGACTTAACAAAAGAGAAAAATTCAGAGGAATATCACTGGAAAAAGAAGGGTTATGGGCAAGCAAGAGCTTTAGGACCTGCGTTAATATTAGAAAAGCTTTCCAGTGCTGGAGAGACCTGAAGGCCAATGCAGAGGTTGTGTTGTTTCTGCTTCATACATGATTAACATGGTTTTGAGTGTCATTGTTTGTCTGGAGCTGGTGTGCTGCTGGCGACTAAAAAAAAACTCTTGCTTGTATATACTCTTGTGTACTGTATGTTCATATTTTGTTCCTTGTTGTTTGTTTGTCATCTTTTCTTTAGTTTTCACAAAAACATTATTCTGTTTGGGTTCATTTCAAATATCAACAGTGTTCAACAATGTTTCTCGAAAATCGCTTACTGCACCTTTAATTGAGTTGATCTGTAAGTCAAGTCAAATCCCCTTTATACAATACAGATTGTTTCAAAGCAGCTTCACAGTGATAAACAAATAAGGATCTTCATCAAATATGAGAAATTCAATCTCTGCTGTAAAGCAGCTCTAAAAAGACAGTGGTGTCGTTATTCAGCTGAAGTTGGTTCAGTGTTGATTCAGTTCAGTTCAATAACTGTGTTATGAAATTAGTTCAATTCAGCAATAAGCAGCTTTACAGAAGACAATAGTGCCGTTATTCATTTTGAGTCGGTTTAGTTCAATTTAGTTCATTAACAGTGTTTCCTAATTCATTAATTTTGCAACATAGACAGTCGAATCAGCTATAAAGCAGCTCTGCAGAAAACAGTGGTGTCATCCAGCTCATTTCAGTTCAGGCCAGGGTTAGCTCTCATTCAATAATAATGGGTGAATTCCAATCGGAAGTGAGCATCCATATCATTTTGAAGGGCAGAGACTTTGAAGTAGGGACTTTGGAGTGAGCAGGGCACTTCAGTGTGTAGCCGTTTGGAACGCAATTGGCGAAAGGAGCAATGAAAGACAATTTTATGTCCTCATTAAATTGCACACTTCCCTACTATATAGTAGGAGAAAAAACAGCATGTGACGAGTAGTATGTCCGAATTCACAGTACTCATAAAAGAGTTGGCAAAAAGTACCCAATCACCTACTTCTTCCGATGAGATTCTGAAGTGTGTAAACGATACATGAGACCACGGGATAGGTTTTGTGAATGGCAGTGATGACGTAACTGACACTGGTAAGTCCCATGATAATGACAACATGGCGAATGTAGTACATCCGGATTACATTCATACTACACTACACACACGCATTCTATATAGATCTTAATTTTTTTGCAATTGGTACCCTTTCTCTAACAGACTTGTGGAAGGGCCCTTCGTGAAGGGATTCAGGTGTTCACATTTGTTTGAAATGCCCCTCAAATGGCATCACCTTCCCTCAGTGGCCATTAAGGGTGCAAAAACGCCATTTGGAATTTGCCCAAAGAAGTTAATGTTATAATTTGTTTTCAGGCAATGTCAGTCAGCCAGTTGAAGGCGTTGGGTCCTGAAAATGCTGCCATGGTCACGGAGGCTCAGCGCGCAGGGCTGAGAGTCGATCAAAGGTCTGCACTGGATGAAGCCGTGGGACTGAAAACTGCACGTGCCGAAGTGTCCACTGGAAGCTCCAGTGGATCAGTCCCAGTTACCCCACTGCCAATAAAAGGAGGCGAGTGACAGGAGAAGGTTTTAACCTGTTTGAAAAACCAACACAATCTCACAGCAAATTTAGGGGCGGTCCTTCATAATGATTTTCTTTTAAAAATCGTACGAATTCATACCTCATCACCTCGTAAAATAGTTACGTTTTCCTGTGAGAATGGGTTGGAAAAACCTGTGCTGGTCATAGTTCTCAAGAATGTACACATTTTGTGACATGTGACTCAGTAAAAAATGTAAGGCCTAGTTTCACAGACAGGGCTTAGATTTATCAGGATTAAAGCTTAGTTCAATTAGGACATTTAAGTAGCTTTTATAAATGTGCCCTAAAAAACATTACTGATGTGCATCTTGAGACAAAACAATGGCACTGACATATTTGAAGATATATCAGTGCAAGTTCCTTTCAGTTAAAACAGCTCAAAGATGCATTTTAGTCTGGGAGTATCTTAAGCCTTAAATTTACAGATATGTTTCTCTTCCTCCTCCAGGCGCAGCAGTAGAGAGCATGACAGGATGTGTCCTCCTCATGCAGGCCATCGTGCTGATGTTACTTAGATACATTCTCTAAGAAGAAAAAGGGTCAAAGGTCACAGATATAGCATGTGTCAGATGGCAGATTCACATGATCATGTAAACCAGTAGATTAGTATCTGACCATTTAAGAATTGCTATATTTCAAAATTATATTTAAAACGTAGCCACTGAATGCACATTTTAACTTTAAAATAAAGCCAAATATAGTATGGTGAGGCAGGGGTTTGACAAGACTGGGGTCTATCCCATTAAATGTATTTTATAGAGAAACTATATTTGATAATACTGCTGTTTAGATCTTTTCACATGTAGATTTATTATTATTCTATGAAATATTTAATACTGTGCATACTTCATTAAATTGTAGTTTTGTTATCAAATTATTTAATTCCAGTTAAATGTTTGTATTAGAGGTTGTGTTCTTTGGTAGCATAATTCAAATCATTTACCCCAACATGAGGTTAATAAAAGTCTTATCTGTAAAGAGAGTAAGTGTGAAATTTGAATACATTCAAACCAGAGACTTTCACACCCTCGGGTGGTGTAACAGACTCACCAGTTTACTTCTGATGACTTTAAGTTCAAACCAACCTTACTTCAGGTGCACAGGCCACAAAATTGTGTGATTTCTCTCACCTACTTTGTCTTTGTCTACTCTTGTCGGCTAAAAGAGAAGTTATGAAAATTATTCAAAATGGATAGTACGCCTCGTTTATCGTCAAAGAGCTCAGGCTGAAATGGAAAAACATTTGGTCTTTCAAACTTCCAGATCCCTTGCAAATATAAAGAATTGGTAAATACATACCTTTATTTTATTTAAGAAATTGATACTTTTATTCAGCAAGCACACAGGAAATCAATAATCACAGTAAAGCAAATAATGATAGAAAAGACTTTTACATTCTTACAAAAAACTATTTCAAATAAATACTGTACTTTCTATTAATAAAATAATTCTGAACATTTTTTTTTCCACAAAAATAATAAGCAGCATGACTGTTCTCAACACTGATAATAAGAGGAAATGTTTCTTGAGGACCAAATCATCATATTAGAATGATTTCTGAAGGATCATGTTACACTGAAGACTGAGCCTTTAGTGTAGGTTAATGAAGAACAAGTAAATGAGACTTCAATAAATCCTTTTGAATATTTCAGAAGATAATCCAGAGATTTTTGTCTCTGGAATCTGGGCTACAATGTATATCAGTATTACAAGAAGTAGCTTCCAAGTGAAGTGATTTATAGTTTAATCAGTTGTTTATAGACAGTATAACAGGACACCGAGAAATGATTTAGCCATTATTGTTTTTTTTTATTTATCTCAACAAAATCGATATGAAACAACCAAAAACGGGAGAATGCAAGAGGTTACATTACAACAAAGCTCTATTAATCATCTTTACAAAGAAAACCAGAAGACAATGTGTAAGGCACCAATAAAACATAAGTCCAGCACAAACATAAAAAATAAAATAATTTAACTCCATCACACACACAACAAATTCCTCCCAGTGAGGAAACGATCATCTGAGGCCTTTAAGTGTAATCTTGTCTTAAAGAATCTTAAGACTAAATAAAGAAGGCACTTATTTTGTTCTCATTCTAAAGATCAGCAAGTTTCCTGATTTGAATCTATGGAAACACAAATAGAAGAAATACAGACATTAAACATAAAAAATAATGATTCAAGCACAAAGGAGTCACCTGATTCGGGATCATTTGGCTATGCTAAACCGTTAGTAATTACAGTATTTTATTTATAGTAAGCTGCATTTTGCATTAGAGAAACAGACTGTATTTTTTTGAGTGCACAATGGAATCAGTAGGCACAGAAATATAGCAGGATTGGTAAACATGACCCTCTGAATATGTTGAGAACTCAAAAGACATGACGCTCAGTGTCTTGCCCTTTCCCCAAACCTCTCAGATCAATTAAGAGCTTGTTGTGATCACTTTATAGGTTGATCGAACCTAAAGCACTCCTCTACAGCATTACTTGTTCGACAACAGGCTCCCCTCGACTCTGATTTGACCAAACTGGCCTAGTGGAGTAACTACATGTTATTACAAACATGATTTGCCCCAATGCAGTGTATTTTTCTAGTTTGTTAAAAGCCTGCGACAAACCTAAATGTTAATAATCTGCAGACTCTCTATTCTATTGCCCACTAATACATACCACACGCTTTCTGCTTATTCTCACAAAAACACACTGTTCACATTTCACCCCGATCAAAATCGAAGAAAAAATACATAAGAAATTATATCTTTCATAAAAGAATTTTAAATCGAATTAAATTGAATTAAATATAAGTTTTCATAACAATTAAGCACTTTTTTTTGTGCCAAAACGTGCATTTGGAAATTTTTCTTTTGAGATTTTAATAATCAATAATTTGTTATTGTGTGTTATTTGTTACTGTGATGCTGTAATTTTTATTTAAATCAGCATATATAAAGGGCTATGAATTGTATAAATAAATTGAAAAAATTATAAATTAAACACATCTTTAACTTTTACTTAATTAAAAATAAAAAAGTAAATGTATATTTTTTTTAATTTTACTTAATTAAAAATAAAATGTCACAAAATAAAAATAAATATCATGAAAAAAAAAAATCTCAAAATTAAAGATAGTCCTAAAAATAGGCTTCTTTTTCTTTAAGTTAAATATAATTTCTTATTTTACGTTTTTGATTTTGGGGTGGCATATGACCCGGACATGTTCTTGTCACGTTTCATGATTTTCATCCTCATGTTAATTCTATCCTGTCTCTCTACGCTGGTTTGTCGGTTTTGTATGCGGTGATGAAGGCCATGCCATGAGTTCTGAAGTGTGTATTAAGATCAGCAGGTTTGTTAAAGTTACGTCGACACACCTTACAGGTGTGCTTACCTTCCCCATCCTCTACCTGTGTCCCCCCTACACTCGATGGTGACCCCGGGGACCCTGCTGCAACTGCAGAGTCAGAGGTCACATGTCCAGAAGTTAAACCAGTGACCGGAGACGCCTCGGTGTGATCGGAGGGGGAATCCCGCACGCGATGGCTGATGAAGAGATGCCTGCTGAGGGAGGAGGCGGAAGCGAAACACGCCCCGCACTGCTGACACTGACAGGTGCTGCCCCCGTCACGGTGACAGACAATATGCTGGAGAAATTCCTCCCTGTCCTCTGTGGTAAAACCACACGGCATGCAGCGAAATCCCGTGGCTTCCTGCTCCTCTTTAGCTCTTTTGCTATGTCTGGTCAGGCTGCTCTCAGCCAATTGGCTTTCTGCTTCAACTGAGGCCCCGCCCAAAGTACCGCCATCGTGCTCCGATGAGCTGTCAGCCGCATCTGTGATTTGAGGAACTGCCTGTGAGTTGAAAACACTGAAAGTGACTTGCAGTGACAACCACAGGAAGTCATTTCACTTTCAATGAGCCTTACAGCTCGTTCACATCAAGAACGATAACTATAATGATAACAATATTAGCGTCCACACCAATGCGCAATAATGTTCTGTTTATTTTAAGCTCGCGCAGCAGTTATGTCATTTACCACTATAAATGCTCAAGCTCTTTAAAGCAGGATGGTTTCTAATTGGCTGTCAATTTATTTATTTTTTTCGTTCATTAGCTGGAAAAAATTATTCTGAAAGTGATTCCAATGATTGGACGATTCTCTGAACCGTTATCAACACAGTTGTGGTTTGGACTTCCCTTTGAATTTAAAATTAATTTTAAAACTACATCTTTATAGTTATCGTCCTTGGTGTGAACGAGCCTTAAAGGAATAGTTCATTTAAAAATGAAAATTCTTTCAAACCTGTATGAATTTATTTCTTCAACTGTAACCAGACAGTTGATGTACCCCATTGACTTCCATTGTAGGAAAATAAATACTATGGAAGTCAATAGGGTCCATCAACTGTCTGGTTACTGACATTCTTCAAAAAATCTTCTTTTGTGTTCAGCAGAAGAAAGAAATTCATACAGGTTTGAAACTTGAGGTTGAGTAAATGACAGAATTTTATTTTTTAAGTGAACTATTCCTTTAAGTGTTGGTACAGTGTGTCCAAAGACTCGATACATTTGTGAAAAGTTTTAACTTTATGCAAATGAACAGAACACCGACACAATGAGGTGTTCAAATATCTCAGTTGTAATCACATTTTTGAAAGCTAGGGCCAGTTGCACAATTCACCAATAACATTACGGCATCTAGCAGTAGGAACACCTCCTAGAGACAAATGTTACAGTGACCTTCGGCAAACAAAATCACTGTCAGGTGGTCATGGTGTTGGACATATTATGTCCATCTGACAGTGTATTTGAGCTCTTACCTGACTTTGTTTGTCTGCTCGTCTGTCTCCACCATGCTGAGCCTCAATATGTTTCTCAAGAATCAGCTTACTGCTGAAACTCCTCTTCCCACCTGTACAAAGTCTTCACAACAAGAGAAAACAGTAAATAACTTCTAAAGGACCTCAAAAAATTAGTGTTAAACTTCCCGTTTATTTATGCCTGGATAAAAGTATGATAAATAAAAGAGAAACACTGCTGAAACTGAACACTGCTGAACTAAGCCAAACTTAAAAATGATGGTAGTTGTAAGAAAAGGTCTAACATGATTTGATTGCAAATAGCACTTGATATTTGATTTTGTTTTACATGCGATTCCTAGACATTCATACATTTTAAGTGCCTAAATACTTCATGAGGCTACGGTACATATGTCTTATACTCACTGGCAATAAAAAGCTCTTTTGATTCCTTTGTGTTTGACACGAATGTGGCGTCTTAAACTTGAGGATGACGAGAAGGAGCCTTCACAAAGAGTGCATGGAAACTTCTTCAGCTCCTTCAAACAAAAATATCAATGTATTTTTATACACCATTAATACATTAATTTGGACAAATCATCAGGTCATCAGGACAAATCAGAAAACATTCAAATTTAACAAAGCAAAAAAACTGTACAAATCATAAACGTGTTTTTATGGCTTGAAAATGTTTTTTATTGCATGTAATGTTGTAAATTCTGCTTACTTAAATATGTTATCCTAATTCATTATGTTATATTATTTTATCATATAATATTATTTTCTATATTTTAAATATATTTAATATAATTTCCTTTGATTAATGATGCTGAAAATTCAGCTTTTACATCAGTCTTAAGGCACTGATATAGTCTTCAGTGTAACATGATCCTTCAGAAATCACTTTAATATGCTGATTTGATGATCAAGAAAAAGTTATTTTTAATTCTTAATATTTTTGTGTAAACAGTAATTCTTCTTTTTCAGGATTCTTTGATGAATAGAAAGTATAAGTGGAATAATTAAAAAGAAATATTAACAGCATTTACTTAAAAGCATTTTTGTAACATTATAAAATGTCATTACTGTCACTTGACCAATTTAATGCATCTTTAATGAATAAAGTATTAATTTCTTTCCAAAAGAAAAATTGTAGATTCAAACCTTTGAATGGTAGTGTATAAAACATGGACATATATATATATATATATATATATATATATATATATATATATATATATATATATATATATATATATATATATATATATCATTTTTTATTTTTTTTTACATTTTTGACAATGTATGTAATCTGAACTTTTGCCTATGCATCCGTGATGGCGTCCTGACCTTGCCATGCTGCTCGGACATATGGGTAATGTAGCTCTCTTTCTCTTTGTAGCGCTTCTGGCACTGCGAGCAGCTCCAGCTCTGGATATGTGGAGCAGCGGAGTTCCCATCCTCTCTTGACACTCTTCCTCTGTCTTCATCCCGCCCCCACTCCTCCCCATCTGAGCTATCCATCTTTACCAAGTTGTTCTGTGCCGATGTGTCATAAATGTCCTTGTGAGAATCCTAGAGACACATTATGGTCAAACATTTATAATTTTTTATCAATGAATGGAGCTCATTTTTGTCTCAGCTGAACGAAACCAACCTTAACATGCTCAAGGAGAGAACTTCTCTGCGTGAAGAGCTTGTTACAGTCAGGGCATTTAAAGACGTGCATCTTCTGCTTAGCTAAGTGAGTGTCAAAATGGACACTGAGCAATGCCTTCTGGGTAAAAACAGTCCGACACATCACGCATTTATAGATCTCCCTGTCACAAAAAATAAAGGTTATTAGCACCTAAGTTATGCAAACATTTAAAGTCACCATGAAATCAAAATTCTTTTTTTTTTTTTTTTTTTTAAAGAATGTTACAGTGTTTATTATAAAGGAACGTTTATTATGTCTCGGCGAAGGGTGGGACCAAATATCCTCCAGTACTGACTGCAAAATTACATTCAGATCTGCCTCCATTTAGTTAGAAACTACCAACTTTCTACGATCCAATCAATTCCCGAGGAAGAAATCCAGTCCTGTCATTCCAAAAGCCGATTCAATCGGATGTCACAATAGAGACGAAAAGACTAATCTCAACTCCCATTTCATGCCGACTTTAAAGAAAGAATCGAGAAGACATGTACAAGCTAGTGTTGGGGAGTAACTAACTAAACTTAACCTTATTTTCCAGTACATCAGTTTAAATCCTTGCAACTTCTTTTTTGAAGTGAAATATTTAGTTAAATGTTTCCAGATTTAGAGATAATATAAAAGATATTGTCCCCTTAAAAAACTTCAATTTAATTTGTAGTGTAGATAATAACTACTTTAAGTGACTAGCTTGTGGTGTGGCTGCAGTTGCAATGTGGTTTCCCCAATACTGGCACAGACGCACGCACATGCACACACTGTTTACACTTACTTGGACTGTCTAGCCGTCTCAGGGAGTTCAGGATGCTGGGAGGTACAGTGGGTTTCAGCACCAGAGGAAGACTTGAAAGCCATGGGGCAGGAGGGGCATTTATGGAAGACCTCACAGTGAGCCGTCTGCATGTGAGTCTTTACAGCGTTCAGACTATTCACTCCTCCAAACACCAAATGACAACAGGCACATCTGCAGATAAGAGGAAATAGCTCCTTCATAAACTAATGGATAAAACAAGGGATTTAATAGTATATATTACTACTAGGTGTGGATACCTATATCCAAGGCGACGTGAGTAGTGCAGGCAGGTTTGATTCAGGTGGGTGTTGAGGTCATGAAGCTGACAGATGACACCACATTCAGGGCAAACCAGTGGAGGGAGCTGCTGATGTAACCGGCGGTGAGTTGCAGCACTGCATGAGTTCCACAGTGGCATTGGAGGAGAACACTGCATACAACACTAGAGAGAAATCAAAATGTAATCATTTTGTAAATATTATTATCAAATATACAGTCGTGCCCAGAATTAATCATACCCCTGGTAAATATGATCAAAAATGGCTGTAAAAAATAAATCTGCATCGTTTATCCTTTTGATCTTCCATTAAAAAAAATTGGCAAAATCCTAACCTTTCGTTTAAGTAAAAGAATTGAAAGTGGGGGGGAAATCACATTATAAAATAAAAGTTTTTCTCCAAAACACGTTGGCCACAATTATTCATACCCTTTTATTAAATACCTTTTTGCAATCTCCTTTTGCCAAGATAACTGCTCTGAGTCTTCTCCTATAATGCCTGATGAGTTTGGAGAACAACTGACAAGAGATACTGACAGAGACCATTCCTCCATACAGAATCACTCCAGATTCCCAGATCCATGTTGATGCTTCTTCTCTTCAGTTCACTCCACTCATCAGGTCAGGGAACTGGGACGGTCATGGCAGAAGCTTCATTTTGTGCTCCCTAACACATTTTTGTGTTGATTTTGATGTTTGTTTTGGATCGTTGTCCTGATGGAAGATCCAACCACGGCCCATAATAAGATTTATAGCAGAAGGCGTCAGGTTTTGATTTTTTATTTGTTGATATTTGATAGAATCCACAATGCTATGTATCTGAATAAGAAGTCCAGGACCTCCAGCAGAAAAATAGGCCCCCAACATTAAAGATCCAATGGTATATTAAATACCTCAGTCGGAAAAGGGTGGCTTGCCCACTTCAGGTTGGTGGAGAAATCCTTCCTCAAGTGGAGGAGTTTAAGTATCTTGGGGTTTTGTTCACGAGTGAGGGAAGGATGGAACGGGAGATTGACAGACGGATCGGTGCAGCTTCTGCAGCAATGCGGTCGATGTACCGGTCTGTTGTGGTGAAGAAGGAGCTGAGCCGTAAGGCAAAGCTCTCGATTTACCGGTCAATCTACGTTCCTACTCTCACCTATGGTCATGAGCTTTGGGTCATGACCGAAAGGACAAGATCCCGGATACAGGCGGCCGAAATGAGCTTTCTCCGCAGGGTGGCTGGGCGATCCCTTAGAGATAGGGTGAGAAGCTCGGTCACTCGGGAGGAGCTCAGAGTAGAGCCGCTGCTCCTCCACATCGAGAGGGGTCAGCTGAGGTGGCTCGGGCATCTGTTCAGGATGCCTCCTGGACGCCTCCCTGGGGAGGTGTTCCGGGCACGTCCCACTGGGCGGAGGCCCCGGGGAAGACCTAGGTCACGCTGGAGAGACTATGTCTCCCGGCTGGCCTGGGAACGCCTCGGTGTCCCCCCAGAAGAGCTGGAGGAAGTGTCTAGGGAGAGGGAAGTCTGGGCATCTCTGCTTAGACTGCTGCCCCCGCGACCCGGCCCCGGATGAAGCGGAAGAAGATGGATGGATGGATGGTATATTAAATTGTACACATGGGGTACTTTTTATCCTTGTGTGCACCAAACCCATCTAGTGTGTTTGCTGCCAAAAAGCTCTTTTTTTAGTTTCATCTGACCACAGAACCCTGTGCCGTTCGAAGTTCCAGTCGTGTCTGACAACTGAATATGCTGGAGTTTGTTTTTGGATGATCAAGGAGCATTTTTCTTGAAAACCTCCCAAACAACATGTGGTGATGTAGGGGTTGTTTGATTTTTTTTAATAGGCTTTCTAAACCCCAAGACTCAACTAGTCTCTGCAATTCTCCATCTGTGATCGTTGGAGAGTCTTTGGCCACTCAAACCATCCTCCTCACTGTCCATGAAGAAAATATAGACTCTTCCTGGCAGAATCGTAACATCTTTAGTTGATTATAACTTCTTAATTATTGCTTAATTATTCTTACATCCACTTTCTATTTTGTGAAGCTCAACAATCTTTTGATGCACATCAGAACTATGTTCTTTGGTTTTATTCATTGTGATGGATGATTAAGGGAATTTGGCCTTTGTGCTTCCTCATTTTTAAACTCCTGTGAAACAAGAAATCATAGCTGGACAATTTCATCTTCCTAGTCACCCTGGTGTGCTAAAAAAGGTAATTATTAATAGGAATATACTTCAGAGATATTTATTCATAAAAAAATATAGGGGTATGAATAATTGTGGCTAACGTGTTTTGGAGAAAAACATTTATTTTATAATGTTATTTCCCCCCCATTTTCAATTCTTTTACTTCAATGAAAGGTTAGATTTTTGCCAATTTTTTTTAATGAAAGATCAAAAGGATAAACGATGCAGATTTATTTTTTTACAGCCATTTTTGATCATATTTACCAGGGGTATGATTAATTCTAGGCACGACTATATATATATATATA
Source organism: Tiaroga cobitis (assembly GCA_030578255.1). Taxonomy (NCBI): domain Eukaryota; kingdom Metazoa; phylum Chordata; class Actinopteri; order Cypriniformes; family Leuciscidae; genus Tiaroga; species Tiaroga cobitis. The sequence goes on along the minus strand of CM060606.1, from coordinate 25,777,898 downwards.
TATATATATATATATATATATATATATATATATATATATTTTTTTTTTTTTTTTTGTGAAAGTGTTAAAAGGGGCAAATGCAAATAGAGTCCTGATACACACACACATGCACTCACTCACCATGTCAGTGACACCAGGATCCACCTCTTGAAAGTGTGCTGCTATTTCTGCCTTGCCTTTGAATGGACTCCAACACTCTGGACAGCTGACAACATTAAAAATACCAAACAGCATCTTAATCTCTCAAACACCCACAATCTCAATTCATTTCATTTGAATGACTATTTTTTCTTTTATTTCTAATTAATTCAAGCTTACAAACTAAAACATGATCTGACCGTGTGTGGTTACCTGTTATCAGAAGGTTGTGACAGTTGGCCACCACTTTCTTTAAGGGCAGGCAGAGCAGGAGAGAGCATACCTGTAATAGAGACAGAGTACAGTAAGTACATAATACACATCAGCTAAATCATTCTGAAATGGACATGGGTTAATGTATTATTGGTCAATTATCTACAGCACTGTTAATCTCCCTAAAGGATAAGCCAGCAATGCACCGAGTCCAGAGACTGTCCTTTGAAAATGGGTACAGAGAGAACAACCTCCAGCTGAATTATTACACTTAAAGGTTTAAGTCCTTTGTTTTGCAGTGGACAGACAGTGATTGGTTGATTTCTACGCTGCTCCCTGATCCCTCTGTGCACACTGGCTACTGATACTTATAGCATGACTATAAGTTTGTCTATTTTTACTTCTGGAATGTTTTATAAAATATAATGTTTTGTTCAGACACATGTTAAGCTAAAATTAAGAAGCAAATTACATCATTCAGGTTTTCAAAATGTTCAATACCCCTGAAAGGACCCTGAAATAATCCCTTTGCAAAAAACTAATTTCCTAAAATATTAATTTTTATACTGTGTGAGACAAACAGTAAGAGCCATACTGTTTCTAAAATGAAATTATTGGCTTTAGTGTATTTTAGCTTCTCTTTAAATGTTTAAACCTGAAGTAATGTTCTAGAGCAGCTTGACCAACCGTATTACCATTATTAGCAAGCCAAAAGTGACAGTGGATTTCAATGGGGGTTTTTTTTTTTTTTTTTTTTTCAGCAAAAAAAAAAAAAACACTGTAATTAGATTTGGTAAGGGCGTTAATATATTATTAATATTTTTTGCTGTTAAATTCATTTAATTGATATCTCAAGGTAACACTTTTCTTTTTTTCCCCGCTTCTGTGGTTCCTCCTTGTTATGAAAATTCCTGATCCAAAATTTGCACAATGCAAAGTGCAAGCCTAAAGTATTTACTAACTCACAAGTCTTGTTGGTTTGTGTCTAGAAACCTTAATACAACCCCTGGCAAAAATTATGGAATCACCACCCTTTTATACATTATAGCAAATAAACAAAATCACAGATATCTGTCAGTAATTACTCACCCTCATGTTGTTCCAACCCCGTAAGACTTTCGTTCGTCTTCGGAACACAAATTAAGATATTTTTGATTAAATCTGAGAGCTGGATCACTCCTCCATAGGCTTCTTAAGGGATCGAAACTGGCCGGCCCAAAAGTTATGAAAGACATCGTTAAAATAGTCAGAGTGACTACAGTGGCTCAATCTTAAGTTTATCAAGCGACGAGAATATTTTTGTGCGCAAAAAAAACAAACAAAAATAACGACTTTATTCAACTATTCATTTCCTTCTCTGTGGGCCTAGATATTTCACATAGTGTAACTGCGCAAAGCTTCTGTGTTGCACGTCACACGTAGGCTCACTATTGGCCGACGCTGGTCATGTGTGTGATGCGTGTGACGTACAACCCAGTCAGCTTTGTCTAAAATTTGGTGCAAGTATAAACAAAATGGGAAGGTTATAAAAGGAAAACATACAGGCAGACCAAGGAGGATGTCAAATTGTCGAGATAGAAAACTCGTTCGAAAATGCAAAACAAAACAAATGGGCAAAAACAGGAGTAAATGTTTGTAACAGAACTGTAAGAAACCAGCTGAATGAAATGTGATTTACGCATAGAAAATCCAAACAAAAACCAGAACTAACACCTTAACAAAAGAAAACAAAGTTACAGTGGGCTAAAGAGAAGCAATCATGGAGTTTGGATGATTGGATGAAAGTGATAATCATTGATGAATCACAAATCTGCATTGGCCAATGACATGGTCAGCAAACAATCCGGATCTCAATCCAACTGAAAATTTATAGTGAAAATATATATATATATATTTAAAGGTCAATGACAAGGCTCTATCTTGCAAAGCTGATCTGTTAACCACTATTTGAGAAAGTTGGAAGCAGCTTGATGGGGAATGCCATTTAAAAAAAAAAAAGTAAGGTAATTTATTTGCGGTACGTTTCATGAAGTCAGAATGTTAAGCTATTAAACAGAACCTTTTTTCCATCATATCTGCGATTTGTTTGTTATAAAGTAAAAAATCTGGGTGGACATCCTCTCAGTGTGGTGATTCCATAATTTTTTTCCCGCTGGTTGTATTTCAAAAAAATTGAGAAAAGGTCACATTAGTACTTTTCTTTTCCTACTGCATCTATAAATACACTGATAAAGACACAAACCTATAGGCACGGTCTCCTGCTGGCCAATCATCTGCTCCACACTGACAGGACTCATGACGAGGTGTGAACACTGCATAACCAGTCCCTTCTCCTTGTGCTCTCGTGCGTGGAGCAGCAGGCTGCACTTATTAAAGAAGGCCAGGCGTTTGGAGCAGTGGTTACAGGTCACCTCAATCCTCATAGAGCGCCGATCATAGTGCCTCGCCAAGCTGCGCTCCAGGGCAAACGCATCCCCGCACTCAAGGCAACGATATCCCGTTGAAGGCAATCGAAGACCCCATTCAGGGGGAGGCATGGTGGAGAGGTCCGGCTGATAACTTGGCAGTGGATTCTTACTGTTGAGGATTTTGTTGAAGGCCTCGACGAGGCTAGACTGGCTGCGTGAGATTACAGCTCCTGGGCTGTTCACAATGGAGGCTGGTTTGGCTGTCCCAGGGTTCCCATTCATCGTTTTCTGCGCCAGAGAGCGAATGTTAGCCCCAGGCATGGATGAAGAGATGGATGGCAGGGTTGACGTTCTAGTGATGTTGACTGCAGTGGCAGAGAGAGTGGTGGCCAGTTGATTCTGGGCCCTGCTGGCTGCAAATAACATAGCTGTGCTGGCATCCTGAAGGGTGGACACGGGCAACATTGTCACCTGAGGTGGTCCTTGAGGAGCAGCACCAGATCTCTGAATCCTGTGGACAGACTTACGGACCCCTGCTTGAACTTTGGAGCAACCAGGACCTTTGGGAGCCACTTTAGATACCGTACGTGTGATGTTACCGGCAGACGTTTTGACAGTCTTGATTTTCACTTTGAGAGGCTTGGCGGAGGTCTTGCTTGAGTTGGTGACACCTTCAGAGGCTAAATCTACCAAACTAGGCTCCGTAGATTTCTCTTCTGTCTCCTCAGCTCCATCATCATCTTTTTTTGTGTGAAGACCGCTCTTCTCCTGCACACTTACGCTCATGTCAATAACTTGATCTTGAGGGGCTTCTTCTCTTCTCTCCTTATTTTCTGGCTCATTGGCTCCGAGCTGATTTGAGGGCAGAGATATATAAGGTTGAGGGATTTCTGGCTCAGGGCTCTCAGGAGAATCTCGCTCCTCGATTATGTGCTCAAGGTCTTTTTCTTCAGCTGGCAAATCATTTTTGGAGGTCATTGACGTTAGGTTGACACTGCTTTGTAGAAGTGTTGGAGGCTGGACAGAGGGCTCCTCAATTTGAGTGTTACTTACTGGTAAGGAAGGGGATGAGGGAGAGGGCAGCTGAAAAACACTTAAAGGGGACCGCTGCATTCGTGGTACCTTGGGAGCAGAGCACAGCTGGGAATCCGGGCTCTCCTGTATGACGAGTGCAGGGCTGCCGAGGTCTGGTTCAGATTCTTCATCTTCAGATAAATGGCGGCGGACTCCTGCCCTCAAAGTGCCATTTAATGGTTGTGCTGCCTCACAATCAACTCTGGGGGGGAAATTTGAACTAATTGAATGTGAAGATAAGATGGGGGGATCAGTCAGGGGTAAAGACTGAGGCGGGGAGAAAGTGCTAGCAGGGTGTTTAGGAGAAGTGCCATCCTGGTTGTCATCATTAGTAACTCTAGAGGAAGAGAGAGACCAAAGTGGCCCATTGGTCTGCATCTGGGTTAGAGTTGGTGATTGAGAGGGTTCTGTAGCCCCATCTGAGATTGTTTTGAGTCCATTATAGATGAATGAATCTGAAGGCATCAGATCATCTTCTCTGGGACCTTTCTGGGGAGACTCATGTGATGCACTTACACCAAGAAAGTCTCCAGTTATATCCTCTTCAGTTTTGTCATCAGAATGTACACTGTTTTTTACAATCACACTGACCATGGAGGGGTCATTGTTAGGACCCTCAGGGCTGTCTGGGGGTCTTAGGCATGGACTTCCACTTCTCTCCTTTCCAACAGCACCACTGTGTTCATTATGACTACCATCGGTGTCAGACTGAATTGCTTCTTTGGCATCAATGTCTGGAATGTCAAATGCTGCCAGTAGGTCATCGAAATCTGGTGTCTTCATGTCCCCCATTCCCATGTAGATGACAAATACCTGCATTACATGACATTCCATTAGCATAGATTTGCACACTTGTTTATAATGTAGAAATGCATGTTCAAATGCATCAACATGTGGGAAAAAAAATATAAATGGCACATCTTATTCTTATATATTATGTGCCATCTATACATATATACATATATACATATATATATATATAAATAAATATATAAATAATGAGATGTAATGTATAATGTGATCAATTAAATTTAGCTAATACTTTAAATAGGAGGAAATAAAAGTCTTACTATAAAATGATTACTTACAGGAAGTAGGCTATCAAATGTAGCTACAACGTTAGTTCCTATTACACACGTTCTTCTGAATAAGACATTTTACATTTATAAATGTAGTAGCTTTGCTCAGCCGCTATTTCATTTGTGAATGTTCTGAGTACCAGGCAGTGCACTCGTTTTTAATTTACAAATATGAACTTTACAGTAATCTTTTCATAGGCTACCTAGACCAAAAGTATTAGGTGCCTTTTGCACGACAGTTTGGCCACCTATTTCAACAGAGAATGTAGTAGTAATTACAAGAAATTGACAAATCCGCAGGTCGCCATAATGAAAGTAATCTGTCACATAGTAGTCTTGCTAAAGTGTCTAGCCAAACAGCTACAGTAGCTTCACCCGCAGTCTGCAACGTCTAACGTTGATAATACAACAAACTCGATATTCATGAGGTGATGATGATCGTAATTATTATATATTCGTATATATATTTATTATATAACTATAGCGATAAATGTCTTGATGTTTGTGTTGAAGCGTAAAACTTTAGTTTACCTGGCCAAATATTCTCGGAGTGACCCAGGACGGCGCACAGCATTTGCGTCACCTCTGAAGAAAAACAAGTCTTTCCACTGTACACATGCAAATGTCGATACTGCGATACTGTTAGAACAATACTACAGAAAAGAGAGCCGTTGATTTCTTATACGTTGCTTGCAAGTGTCCAGCCAGCTGCTTCACAAACGGCCGTTGTCGTGAAACTATGACGCAGTATTTTTAATACGTACCTGTTGAGTGTGACAGTAGCGAAATTATTCCCATGATAATCACACACGATCCACTTGCAGAGTTCAACAAATATATTCACTCCGGAAGAGGAAGTAAAAGTTGATTCATACAGCTATGGCATTAAAGTGTGTGTGTGTGTGTGTTTATGACGGAGTTTATGAAGAAAAAGTACATACTTTTGAGTGTGTAGCAAGAGTGTTTGAGACAATATCACGTCATACAATTGCGTCTTTAACGGTTGCTCTATGTCGCATCCTGTTACCGTAAACTCCTGTCAGCAAAGAGGCAAATGGGATAACCAATGATTGCTGTTTTATTTGACCTGATTAATAACGTTATATTATTGGCAAAATACTTTATACACAAATGAATAAATTTACATTTGTAAATTTATACCCCTATTTATTATACTCAGAAACGATTAAAAAACTTCTCAGATGCCCTCAGTAAAATGAAAAACCAAACTGCAATAAAACTGTATAATTTGTTTGTATTATACAATCGGTTGTAGTTTTTTTAATTAATAACTACTATTATTTAATTGTATTATTATTATTTGCTTTATGCCATTTTGTTGTATTCAGATTTTGTATTCAATAAAATAAATATTTTAAATAAAAAAAGTACGGTGGCCGAGAGAGCTCAACGTGCTGCAACTGAAGAAAACACATGCAAATAGAAAAAAACGCGTGCAAATAGAAAAAAACACATGCAAATAAAATAAAACGCATGCAAATAGAAAAAAAACGCATGCAAATAAAAAAAACACCCGCAAATTAAGAAAACATCTTCATCAGTTTCACAACACACGTGTCCTCCAAATACTCACAACACAACCCAAATACAGAAACGCGCTGCAAAAGCTCACAACACAAATACAGAAACGCGCTGCAAATAACACAGACCACAACGGAAATGTTTCCAGGGGAACCAAATAAGTGACGAACCCGGCTGGGACGTGCTGATATCCATAAATCTATGCGTGCTGGTGCTTACAGCTTAAAATTATACTTTATTTATTTATTTATTTGTGCAAAACATACAGAGATTACATTTATTATGACATACAACTTGTATACAATGTACAAAATGTATTAACAATATGTTCAATGCCATCAGAATACAAATGAGAAAAGAACAATGAGCTGGAAACTAAAATAAATAAATGAAAAAAGATAAAGAAAAACATGAAGGAAAGATATTTATCTATACATCAGTTACACTGTACAAATTGTTTCAAGTTATTACATTTTCATAAAGAAAAGTTTCGTAAGAAATGTTAGGTAATGTAGGGTCCAAAATTTAAAGTTGAGACACACAGCTATAACGCATATTTTAAAAGCTTTTTTGTAAACTAAAAATAAAAATGTATTTGCATCCGTTATGTTAACAGCATTATATATCTGTCGTAAGACCAGCTGATGGACACCGTGCTGCGTTGTCATGGGAACATCCCAGGTGAAAATAATGAGGAATTACGTTGTCTTTCGTTGCTCCTTCATCAAGTGCGCTCCACACGGCTGCCTAACAGCACACTAGAGCCCTGCTCACTCCAAAGGCCCACTTTAAGGGCTCTGCCGTCTGCCCTTCGAAGGGAGTAGGGCATAGGGAAGCTCACGAGCAATAAGCACGTCCCAGCCGGGTTCGTCAGTTATTTGGTTCCCCTGGAAACATTTCCGTTGTGGTCTGTGTTATTTGCAGCGCGTTTCTGTATTTGGTTGTGTTGTGAACTCTTGCAGCGCGTTTCTGTATTTGGAGCACACGTGTGTTGTGAAACTGATGGGGTTTTTTTTGTGTGTTTTTTTTATTTGCACGCGTGTTTTTCTATTTGCATGTGTTTTTTTCTATTTGCACGCGTTTTTTTCTATTTGCATGTGTTTGCTTCAGTTGCAGCGCATTGAGCTGTCTCGGCCACCGTAAAAAAGAGAAGCCAATGCGAAACTCTGATGATTTTTTGGTAACAGCCACTGCCCACTAGGTGGCGCTTCGGGTAGCGCGGCTGCTATTTGTGAAAATGCCAGACAGAATGACAACGAAAGAAGTCAAAGTGGAATAAAAGAAAAGAACACAATGTTCGGCAATCCACTGTAAAAACTATCAGTGTGACAGTACAAATCTTGCCTTTCATCGTTTTCCCAAAGACCCTGACAGGTAATTATTCACAAAAGTGTAGAAATATTGTGTGTTTTGAAGTGGGACTTATGCTAGCGCCTGAGAAACGGATTAACGTTATTATAACGTTCGATGAACTCATCACTTCATACCTGTCATACTTAATGTAGAGAGGATATTTAACATTAAAATCCTTGAACTTCCTGTCTCAAGTTCTATGGGCAAAAAGCCTGGTTAGTTAGCAACTTCTTTAATCTGCGATAACGTTAACTATTAAGTGTTAAAATAATCACCTACTTATTTTAACCTAAAAATTACCTCTGCACTGGACCAAATGTATTTGTCATCTTTATACTTACCTTCAATGCCTATTTGAATGATAAAATATGAGTAAACAAAATCAGTCTTGAAACTAAATAGACTGTGGTCTTACCTTTCCCCTCCTGTTTTAGAATGAATGTAGGCCCATCCTGTTTTTTCTTCTTCCTCTCAGCAGTTCTTATTCATTTAGTATTGAAATTGTCATGTACCCTAAAAATGAATTAATAAATACATGCATGATACAAATACTGTCTTTTTCAGGTGTTCCAAGTGGGTGCAGCATCTCAGGAATGTAGCTACTGAAAAAATACCACAAGAAATGTTAAATTGCCTACAGAACCTTGGAACAGCCTGTGTAAATACACCCTCAGAAGCTTTATTTGTACAATATTGCAACTAAAAAGGCAATTAATGAAAAAAGGCAGGTTATAAAAATATAATTAATACCTGCTTGTTATATGTACATGACCTGATCTCGTCTACATTCAGAATGTGTCTACTTTTTTCATTGTTCTTTCTACTGTTCTCACTCTGACTGGCTGCAGTTGGGTGTCTTTCCTCTTTGCCTTTCTGAAGCCGATCTCACTCAGTCTGGCTGGTTTCACCTCTCTCTTGGATGTGTGGATCCACATATTTGTCCCTTGAAGTACAAGGAGAGATCATCTACAGCTACGGCACAGATATATTCGGAGGGAAAAAGCAAGGACCACAGTACTCAGAAGGAACCTTCAGCCCATCTTAACCCTTTAGGCGCCAGAGGTTTTTTCCATAAAAGTTCGATTTTGACATCTTAATTTCACAAGGCTATATCTTAAAAGTGAAAAAAGATAGAGACTTTCTGTAAATTAGAGAAATATTAAGGATGACCCAAAGTTTATTTAGGGATTACATTATTCCATCTAATTTGCATATTATGACGTCATATGGTGGCAGAAATCTTGGATTATAGAAGTTTCATGAAAAGTCACATGTTTAAATGATAAAATGCAGCATATCTTTCCCCCCAAAATGTCCATCACCTTCTGTATGCTATACTGCACAATACTGAATGCTCAGGTATATAGGAAGTAGTAAACAAACTGTGTAAATAATTACTAATAAATGGTAGAACAAACCGTATGCATGTAGTGGTTGGCCTTTTGCTGTAAAGATTTTCCATTTACTACATACAGTAAGCACTCTGATTCCATGTATGGGGCACATATATATTATTCATATGACACACAAACACAAGTAGACAAGACCTGTTTAGTTCAAAAGATCACTCGCGACGGCAAGGCATCATGAGTGAGATGATACGAGCAGCGCGAGCGCGGCCAGATCTGCCTCGCGCGCGCGCCGAGTATGCACATTCATTGCGACTCCCCACCCTGCCTTCACGTTGCCCCCTAACTGTACTATGAATACTTCGACCTCGTCTAACATACCCAGTGATAACAGACAAAGTCTCCACCACAATACTGTCGCCGCGATTACGGAGAGGCTCTGATAAAATGCCTCACTCGCACACTAGCTCCGCTTTTGATCGCACTGATTCAATGCGCTCTAACTCGAACATTTTGTACAGAAGCATGACGTTTTTTTGGAGTCTGAGATGAAGTATGACATGTCTGCAATCCAGCGGAGGGGAGGTCGAACGAAATTTGACACCCAATTTGGCAAAATCGTCCGTTTTATTCAGTGCCGCGTCTTGTCGAGTAAACTCGACCGTGGCGCCTAGAGGGTTAAGTCCAGGAGGCATCAAGAGATTGAGCGATTTGTGAAAGAGAGAAGATGCCTGAGAAGACAGTGGAAGAAGCCCACAGAAGAGGAAAAGGATGGGATTGAGGTGTTACAGGGTGACAGCAAGCAGCGCCTTGCAACGCTGCAAAGAGCAGAATGCTTGAGAAAGTAACGTAAGAAGAAAGAGCGAACAAGGACTGCCTTCTATAGAGATCCCTACAAGTTCGCCAAAGACCTCTTTGTCAAGGAGAAAACCGGGACTCTCAATGTACCTGTGAGGGAACTGGAGGAGCACCTTAGAAGGACCTACTCCGACAATCAGAGGCATGTGCCAGCCACCATCCCAGATGACATGGCAGCAATCCAACTACCTGAGAACCAGTTGGACACAAGACCCCCAACATGGAGCGAAGTTAAGCGAGTAAAGCGAGCAAGAACAGCATCAGCCCCTGGGCCCAACGGTGTTCCTTACAGCCTCTATAAGAACACACCAGGCATCTTGAAGTTCCTCTGGAAGCTAATGAAGGTGACATGGGGAAAAGGCATAATACTGAAGGCATGGCGAAGGGCAGGAGGGATTCAGATTCCCAAAGAGAAGAACTCCTCAACCATCCACCAATTCCGGCAGATCAGCTTACTGAATGTGAAAGGAAAAATTTTCTTCAGTGTTGTGGCACAAAGACTCAGCATTCCTTAAAAAGAACAAATATGTTGAGGCCTCAGTGCAGAAGGCAGGTATAAGAGGGTTCTCATGATGCTTGGAACACGCAAATGTCATCTGGCACCAGGTACAAACGACCAAGAAGGAAAATAAATACTTGCATGTGGTTTTCTTAGACCTTGCCAATGCATTCGGCTCAGTGCCTCATGAGGCGCTGTGGGCAGCCTTTAACTTCTTTCAAGTCCCAGAGGGCATCACAAGGCTGGATAAGCCCATAAAAAGCCTTGGTCGGTGGTACAACACAGAGATTAAAGACGCTAAACAGGTGGAACTAAAGCAGGATACCATCAGTGGCCTGAAGCAGATCAACAGCACTGCTCTCCCAGGGAAGCTGGAGCTCTGAAGCCTTCAGTTTGGACTGCTCCCCCGCCTCATGTGGCCAATTTCCATCTATGAGGTCACCCTATCCCACGGCAATCAGTCGGAGCGATTGGTGAATGTACAGGTGAGAAAGTGGCTTGGACTACCCAGATGCCTCAGCAGCATAGGCCTGTACAGCAATGGACCCCTCTTTCTGCCAATCGAAAGTCTGGTGGAGGAGTTCAAATGCTCTAAAGCAAGGCTCGAAATGACCCTCACAGAATGCCGGGGTCCCTTCGTCAGAGGGGCTGCTCCCGCCTTAGCCACAGGGAGGAGGAGGAGGAGGAGGAGGAGGAGGAGGCCAGGTGTAGCAGTGGCACAGGCAAAGTCTGCTCTGAGACACCGGGACATAGTGGGCCAAGTCCAACAAGGCAGAGGGGGCCTAGGGTTGGGAGCAACAACACTCACATGGCAGAAGGCTACTCCAGCTGAACGCTGGTGCCTGGTGGTTGAGGAGGTGCGCCACCAGGAGGAAGCGGACAGGTGTGCTAGAGCGGTGTCCCAAGCCAAGCAAGGCCGCTGGATGAGGTGGGAAGGTGTGGAGAGGAGGAAGATCACTTGGAGCGAGCTGTGGAATATGGAGTCCAATATGCTGAGCTTTACCATCAGAGCCACATATGATGCCCTGCCCTCTCCAACCAACCTACATCTCTGGTTTGGAGAGGATCCAGCCTGCCTAAAGTGTTCTGCCCCAGCAACCCTGAAAGACATCCTGGTGGGCTGTAAGACCAGCCTTACGCTAGGCAGATACACCTGTCGCCACAACCAAGTGCTGAAGTGCCTGGCTGCTACACTGGAGAGTAAGAGGGTAACTGTCAACACCATGCCCCTGGAAGCCCAGACTACCATCCGCCAACATCCTTCGTCCGGGAAGGGGAGAAACGGTCGACCAATCGATTGCCTCCAGACTCATGCCCACTGAACGCAGCTCGGGACTGGGAAATTCGGGTAGACTTAAGTCAGAGGCTCACCTTCCCACCCGAAATTGCAGCGACCAACCTGCAGCCAGACCTGGTCCTTTGGTCCAAACCCTGTCGAAGTGTCTTCATAGTGAAGCTGACAGTCCCGAGGGAGGAAGCCATAGATGAGGCATTTGAAAGGAAAAGGTTGCGATATGCAGAGTTGGCTGCCGAAGCAGAGGACCGGGGATGGAAGGTAAACGTGCGTGGAAGTGGGCAGCAGGGGCTTTGTAGCTAGTTCCACCGCAAGGCTACTAAATGAGGTTGGAATCAGAGGACAGGCTCAGCGGAAGACGATCAAAGACCTTGCAACTGCTGCCGAAAGAAGCACTCACTGGCTGTGGCTGAAGCGGAAGCTATGGCTGACCTCTTGGAGCCTCTGGTGCGACACACACCCAGGTCTGATCAGCCTGTGGTGGGCCAGCCTCGGGTGAGGGTGTATTGTGACTAGACATGTGCCGGTATTCGGTAATGCGATAAATCGCGGTAATGAATATGCACGATATTGTTATCGCGGCCACTTCAAAATACCGTGAAAAATAATAGATTTGAATTTAGACTTTTAGAACACGCATTAGCTATTTTTTTATCAACCGCTTAAACACTGCGTATATGCTCCGCAAAACACGTGCGCACTCTGATGTAAACAATCCCCACATGTAGGCCTATAAGCATTGTGTGCATGCGGCGCAGTGCGCACTCTAGTCTAATGTAAACAATCCTCACATGGAGTAAAGCATGGCGGAAGGAGGAACGCTGCCGACGATTTACCCCCCGCAGGGCTGCCAACTCTCACGCATTCAACTTGAGACTCAAGCGCCTTTCAGACAGGACGCAGAATACTCGCGGGGACGTTTTGTTGCTGCGTCGACCAAAGCACGCCGGGGTCAAAGTTAAAAATAGTTCAACTTTTTATTTGCAAAATAGCAAATCGCGTTCCGCGTTCTGTCTGAAAGCCGCTTTACGGAATTGACACTTTTCACACGCTCTCACGCAGAGAAAAATCGCGGAGCAAAGAGGACACCGACAGACTAGACAGAGCAGGTTACTTTTGATATGAAAAAAAAAAGGTTCTGTCCATTGTGACAGATCGCTGCGCCTCAGTTCAAGTAAACCGATCATCTGTTACTTTTTATTTAAAGATACAGTACAACCTACCTTAAGGTTTATGCCTCATACAAAATGTCGATCAATCAGTGTTTTTCACGGAAAGAGCTCAATAAAACTGCAGGAGAACAGTTATGTCACAGAACGTTACATTTACCTCAGGAAAGCCATTTAATGACCAGCACTTTAGTTGACTAGAAAAAATTGTAATTTTGCTAAATATGTGCACTTTATTACATATTAATTATATGTTTACTTGTCATTACATAATTGTTATTATAATGAAAACCGTATTATATTTAATTTCTCTCTGTTTACAGCATTATGTGAGATATATTTTTTTCTTGAGAAAAATTAACATGCAGACTGTAGCCTACCTAATATTTATCCAAATGACTCAATATTGAATTAAGATTAAAATCAAATACAAGAATTTATTTGAATAATACAAACAGTAACCTACCAGTCATTGTACCATGTAAACATTGTAACACGTTGTCACTAAACTTAATAAAATTCTGTTTAGTTACCATGTTTTGAAAATCACAATTACACATTGTGATGCAAGTTGTTTTTTTAGATACCCGCAATCCATCTGTTTCTCTTGAGCAATTAAAATATCGTGATAATACCGTATACCGTGATAAAAGCTCATTCAATTAATCGCAGCACGAAAATTTGATACCGGCACATGCCTAGTGACAAAAGGACCGAAACACCCAATGAGGCCGGGGTGCACAACTGAGGATGTGTCGTATTGGAAGCACCAGGTGGTCATTCCCCAATCCAACCCCAACCAAGAGGACATCTCCAACAACAGCGCTTGCTGAATATCAAGGGATTCTAACATCTAGTCCTAGAAAGCATACAACACTTCTCCGTCTTTCCCATCCTGACCCACAGTTTAACTTTAAACATAAGTGCAGCTAATCTAATCTGCACAAAATGGCATAATGTAATGTGCTTGCTATACATATAACAGTTGTATGATTGTATGATTTCAGTAAATAAGCTGTTCAATTTTGTTTGATTAAATTGCTGACACTGACTGAATTGGGTAAATAATGAAAATTTAAGATAGTAAACTTATTTTGGTTACATACCCAGCCAAACAGGTGCAGCTCGCTGTAAAAATACAGTTGTTTGTCTTGTTGACGATAACCCTTGTACAATTCCATCTGTCTTGGACATGGCCACACAGAACATAGTTGTACACATCAAGAGACTTGTACGTTTTTAACTTCTTCCGGGTATATACACTTGGCGTGTCGATCAGGTAATTATAGCTATATCTTTGGCCGCTGGATGCTTGGCCATTTCGTTTCATCGTTTAACCATTGACAAGGTGCTTTGGCAAACGGATCTGTAAGACGTATCCCACTCACTGACGGCAATTTCGTTGAATAACAGTGCTAATCGCTGGGTGACATGCTGTTGTAATATGCAGAGAATATTTTGAAAAAAACATTTAATCAATATAAACTATAATCTTTTTAAATCAAACTATTTTGTATACCGTATCCGTGTAATTCTCTAGCCGTTATAAAGGCTATTTCTTCCGGGTTTTCTGCAACCATGATGTGCGCGCATCCTGAATGTTTACAAACCTATAATTAGCCTATATTTCTCATTAACTTGTAGCCATGCGGGATTGAAATGGGATGCAGCGCCCACAATGGTTAATGCCCCTAACCCACTACTGCCATTGTACTTGGAGTTAAGGAGAAAGCCACCAAAGATGGGAAACGTAAAATAATAGGGATAAATACAGGGATTGAGATGCCAGTCAAATTTGATCCATTTTAGAGTGAAAGCTCAGTCGCTCTAGATTTCTAGAGTGTTTATCACATTATCCATTTTAGAGTGGCAGTCTTATGGTCTTAAGTGAAAGTAACACCTTTTTTGCTGTGAGTTTTCCAAATTTGTGTTGTTTTTTTTACAGGCAAAAAAAAAATTTTTGTTTACCTGTCAAATGCAGGTTTATCAACTGATGACCGGGTTCAGCAACCCACTGGTTCAGAGACAGATATTACCTCACCTGATGCTTCTGTAGCAGGACCTTCGATTCCACTGACACCACTTCTGCCACCAATGTCATTGTCAACAGGCTTTGAAGCTGATGCCAAGGAACATGCCCTGAAGATAAAGATTGGGAGTCTGAAGGTACATGTGTGCAAACTGAAGGCGAAAATGTCTAACTTCCGAAAAAAGATCAGCTCAGTTATCCACACAGTTGGGCTGGGTAGGGAGCTATTTACCAGTAGTATGGTGGTTGTGAGTGAGTGCACGGGAGTAGTGTGTGACACGGAGAAGTCACTCAACTACATGGTTTGACTCTTTATATAGATCAGAATCCATCACATCTTCCGCACCCAAAATCGGCGAATCTCACAGCCAAATCAGAAGCGCAATAGAACATTTCTCAAATTAAGTCATCAGTAAATGTTATGACACCTGCAGAAAATATATTGTCTTATATATGTTTATGTTATCAGTTGTGGAATCCAATCATTAAGTACACATTTGAGTTAGTTTTAGCCCACTTTGAGTATCTCCATTTTATGCAACTTTACACATTTATTATTACTATTATTAGTTACTATTACTCCACTAATAGCACATTCACTCCAGGTCTGAAATATAATTTGTATGTTTTAATCCCCTGGATCACGCTACAAACATGATGATCTTATAGAACATGATGCGTTGGCTGTTTCTGTTATCCCATAATTGCCACTTTTGGACACAGTGGCTGTGTTTTTTTATTTATTTACATGGTCTTGCTTTGACGGACATTAATGTAAGACTATGCTGCAAAAACAGTTTACTGTCAAGCTGTTAAATTCCTGTTATAATATATTTATTGTCCAACATTCCCACTTTTTCTGATGCATGTCCTTAATTTAATTTCATATGTTGGTATTTATTCAGTGTTTGTTTATAATGCTAATACTTGAACTTCAAAGAATTTCAACCCAAACTGACTTGGTTTCTAGAGAGCAAAGGTTTTGGGGAGGGAAAGTGGAAGACTTAAAGTCTGTAAATTAACTGTTAAAATAATTTGATGATCACTAGTTTAGACTCTAGTGATTGTACATTATTCTGTGTTGTCAACATTCAGGTTGGATTTCAGCTTTAATTTACATTTTCTTTTAAACAAAGCAGCTGATATTGCCATAGCAACAACAAGAAGCTAGTAGACTGCCCAGTCACTTTCACTCCAAAATGGCCGAAGCGTAGGGCTGCTGCTGGGCGCTGGTGTTGCAATGGAACGTTCTATTGACTTTCACTTCTTGTCAATATAAGTTATTTTCTGTACTTGCGTTCTTGAGTATTGGAATTGAACTTCGACGGTTGATGATGACGTAGTACGAATACACGAGGACGCAAGAAGAACGCATGCTGAGAAAGCACCCTAAGCACTCGCGGTCTTCCTACTAGTCCGCACTTTCGTGACGTAACTCTGCTTTGACTGTCGGGAAGAAGTCTGCTGTGGAGCTCGCATCAGTGCGGGCTCTGCAAAAGTGAGCATCGAGGGCGCATATCGACTGCAAAGGGGGCGCTCGTGAGCATTATCAAGTATTAATAAGGGTGGTAAATGGCATCCCTATTTTTGCAGTAAATAGTAATGAGGAGGTTGGATATGTGGACAATAGTCCAGTCATTTTAAGCCAAAATGGGGGTCAACCTAGAACAAATTGCAACAGAAGCAAACTCAACTGATTTTGTATCCTCAATATGTCCTGAGTAAGTGGGAAAAAAGCCCAGAAGAATCCCATTAGGGGAAAGTTTCGAAAAAATACCCAAATATAGCCTATGCATACGCCTATTCATCATTTTTCTCACGTGAATAGGGTACAAATTTGAACCTTTAGATGCCATCTTGAAAATTACTGAGTTGATTACTTACATCAAGACAAACAAAACATTTATTACAAGGTTTTTTAAAGCAAACGGTGCATAATCTAATTAAGTATTTGCTAATTTGCATAAATAACACAACATATCTAAACATTGGATATAGCCAGATGAAAATGTCTTGTAGAATCTTGACATCTTACAGTAAAAGACTATAGAGGCAAACAAATGTCACCATAAGGGGCAGAGATTCAGTCATTCATTCAAGGTCCACTCAACTGTCCCTAAGCTGTCACTCAGGTAAGAAAGATTTCCTTTTGTTTCTCCTACATGGATTCATTTGATTGTTTGATCCAGCCACTTTTTATTTTACCTACCTTTTGTCTTCTGCATTCTCCTTACCCGTGTCTCCTGTTCTTCCCTCAGACTCATCCCCCAGAAACAGTCCCACGGACCCAGTCCCAAACCCCATCTCTGCAATAATAATTAATAAATGCTGGTTTCTAAAGTACTTCTTCCTGCCTCTATGTATTAATGCTCATGGGTAGCCTAAATGGGTTCCATTCAGACCTTAACATTAAGTATTTTACTGTTGTATGTCAACAAGATTCAAGAAGACATTTTCACCTGGCTAGACCCAATGTTTAGAGCTGTTGTGGTATTTATGCAAATTAGCACATACATAATTAGATTATGCACTGTTTGTCCATGTTAACAAACAATTGAAAAAAACTTGTAATACATTTTTTGTTTGTCTTGATGTAAGTAATCAACTTAGTAATTTTTATGATGATATCTAAAGGTTCAAAATTTTACCCTATTCACGTGAGAAATAGAATGAATAGGCGTATGAATAGGCTATATTTGGGTCTTTTTCTAAACGTTCCCCTAATGGGATTCTTCTGGTCTTTTTTTCCCTTACTCAGGACATACTGAAGATACAAAATCAGTTGAGTTTGCTTCTGTTGCAATTTGTACAACCTTTTTTTCATAAAATGACTGGACTACAATGGGAGTAGTGCCAACAGCCTTGCATGTGCCAAAAAGTACATGTGCTCCATGCTCAAGCTTCTTCGGAATGTGTTCTCAACAGTTGAGGTTCTGGTGCATTGAGGAGCTCCGCAACCTTCAGGAGATAGGCTTGCGTCTTGGCAACAAACTAAAAATGGCGTATATTCAGTAGCGAAATTAGAAAATGAAGGTCAGTCTTGCAGCCTAGCACCTCAGCAGCAGTGTGGCTGATGCCCTAGGCCTAGAGTATTGTGAGCTAGAGCTGAAGTATTCCCAGTTCAGTGGATGTGCAGCCATCCATTTTAATTACTGCGCCTTTGATGTCCTAAACAGCTGAACCCAGTTGACAAAGGACACTAAGCACTTATCGAAGCAAACTACTAAACACTGTGCTATGGGTATTTTAGAAGAAACAGTGTCACTTCTCCGTGGGCTCAAAATGAAAGAAATAGACAACAGACATGTGCCCAGATCCTCAGGGCTGCCGGTGACGCACTGCCAAGATGGCTCCGCCCACTTTGGGCTTTAAAAATGCTCTTCAGAAGCCTATGGGTGATGTCACGGACAATATGTCCATTGTTTTATACAGTCTATGGATATGACGTAATTACCTGACGACATGAAAGAACTGTTCCAAAGAACAGATTCACAGAAATGAATAGGACTTCTCATGTATAAATATTTTTCTGCCGTGCAAAGGCAAAAGGCAGTAAATTCGTTTTTGGTCAAAAATTAGTTATTGATATCTTTTGAACATTTAAGATCTCCTTTATCATGTGAATAAGTATCTTGAGCCAATTTCGTTGTTTGTTCGAGAAAATTATGTGTTGTCTTAACAGTCACTTTCAAAAGCCAGGAGAAAACAAGGCAGAGCACCATAACACGAGTTACCGCTCTTTGACTTTGTTTTGGAACGCTTAAATTGAGTTACAGACCCGGTACTGTGCATTTGTTTAGCGTGCGTCAATACTTCTAATCCACCAGTCAGAGAGCTGTCATTAGAGCATGGTAGCCAAACTTAACTTAACCCTTGAATTACCAGTGGCACTAACTTGTATGCCTGTGCCTAATTTGTTAAAATAGACATTGATTAATCAAATACCCTATTGTTAAAAACAAATGTTTGATGGACCTACGTGTATTTGATGTATACTGTATATAAAATCATACTATTTCCTTTTCAAATTTTCCTTCATGCCTTATTATTATTCAATTTGCTCTATTTCTTTTCAGTTCCTTGTGGCGATATTACTTATTACTTACTAAACAAACGAAAAATGATCGTTCTGGACAGTGGTAGACATTTCCCCAATTTGATAACATTGAAATTAATTAATCAAATATTGTTCAAATATTTCATGTTCATGGTCCATTTATTTTCCCATGCATGTCTCCAATTGTAAATTTGTTCTGTTCATTTCAGTTACTTGTGGGGATATTGATTGTGATCCAGCACCCAAATCAAAAGCAGTTCTTGAGAGTTGTCTAGATATTAGTTTCCCAGAGTTTGGTTTTGATGAACTGTTCTGCAACACACCTGACACCACGCTTGTTGCTCTTATGGAGTTTCGCCTCGCTCCAGCCACAGCTCTACTACCAGCACCAGAGCTCACCCTCACTCCAGCCACAGCTCTACTACCAGCACCAGAGCTCACCCTCGCTCCAGCCACAGCTCTTCTACCAGCACCAGAGTTCACCCTCGCTCCAGCCACAGCTCTTCAACCAGCACCAGAGTTCACCCTCGCTCCAGCCACAGCTCTTCAACCAGCACCAGAGCTCACCCTCGCTCCAGCCACAGCTCTACTGCCAGCACCAGAGCCCACACTCACTCCAGCCACAGCTCTTCTACCAGCACCAGAGCTCACCCTCGCTCCAGCCACAGTTCTACTACCAGCACCAGAGCCCACACTCACTCCAGCCACAGCTCTACTACCAACACCAGAGCCCACCCTCGCTCCAGCCACAGCTCTTCTACCAGCACCAGAGCCCACACTCACTCCAGCCACAGCTCTACTGCCAGCACCAGAGCCCACCCTCGCTCCAGCCACAGCTCTTCTACCAGCACCAGAGCCCACACTCACTCCAGCCACAGCTCTACTGCCAGCACCAGAGCCCACCCTCGCTCCAGCCACAGCTCTTCTACCAGCACCAGAGCCCACCCTCGCTCCAGCCACAGCTCTACTACCAGCACCAGAGCCCACACTCACTCCAGCCACAGCTCTACTGCCAGCACCAGAGCCCACCTTCGCTCCAGCCACAGCTCTTCTACAAGCACCAGAGCCCACCCTCGCTCCAGCCACAGCTCTACTACCAGCACCAGAGCCCACACTCACTCCAGCCACAGATCTACTACCAGCACCAGAGCCCACCTTCGCTCCAGCCACAGTTCTACTACCAGCACCAGAGCCCACCTTCGCTCCAGCCACAGCTCTACTACCATCACCAGAGCCCTCACACTAGCCACAGCTCTTCTACCAGCACCAGAGCCCACCTTCGCTCCAGCC
This sequence comes from Tiaroga cobitis, assembly GCA_030578255.1. Classification (NCBI taxonomy): domain Eukaryota; kingdom Metazoa; phylum Chordata; class Actinopteri; order Cypriniformes; family Leuciscidae; genus Tiaroga; species Tiaroga cobitis. The sequence continues at coordinate 25,757,546 of CM060606.1, read as the reverse complement.
ACAGATCTACTACCAGCACCAGAGCCCACCCTCGCTCCAGCCACAGCTCTTCTACCAGCACCAGAGCCCACCTTCGCTCCAGCCACAGCTCTACTACCAGCACCAGAGCCCACCTTCGCTCCAGCCACAGCTCTACTACCAGCACCAGAGCCCTCACACCAGCCACAAATCTACTACCAGCATCAGAGCTCACACTCACTCCAGCCACAGATCTACTACCAGCACCAGAGCTCACACTCATTCCAGCCACAGATCTACTCCCAGAGCCCACCCTCACTCTGTGGCCTGAAATGCATGCAAATTTAGTGAGGAGAGGCGTAAGGAAATCTGGAACAGGTACTGGGAAGTGTCAGCCAGTGTCAGCCAGCTACCAACAGCAACATTTTAAGTTGACGTGGCAGGTCCTTTGTTTACAGGCTACAAAATGAAGATCAGGTCCCACAGCAGATCTGTAAAACTTTCTTCTTGGCCACTTTGGGGTACCACCTGGCAAATGACAGCCTGGTTCTCTCTGTGATGGGGAATGAGATAGGAAATGAGGTGATCACAAGAGACCAAAGAGGAAGACATACACAGCCCAACAAGCTGGACATGCAGCCTGACCATATCGAATCCTTCCACCCATCAGTGAGCCACTACCGAAGGGAGCATGCCCCACATCGTTGCTATCTCCCTAGCGACATTAACGTCTAGCTCATGTATGCTGATTATTTGGGAAAAGGCAACAGCTGCTCCTATGAAAGTTACCGAAAAGCTGTCAACTGTAAAGCATAAGAACATCAGCTTTGCAAAGCTTGGAGAGGAGGAATGTGAGGAGTGCCTACTGCAGGATCAGCGCATGAAAAATTACCATGAAGGGGATGGCCATGACATGGACTGCTTGTAGCGCCAGAGGTGGCGTGGGCATAAAGAGCCTGCCGTGCAGAGCAGGATGAGATATCAGACTGATGCAGAGAAAGACTGGCCAGAGGACACATTAGTGAAGAGTGTTGACCTTTGAAAACATCAATCTTCACAAAGCGTATCGTGGCATTCCTCTGTAGGCAAGAAGAAAAATAAAAAAAAACACCATCCCTGTGATCTGGCATGAGGGCACGGCAGGGTGAAATGCAGCAGAGATCACCTTGGCCTATGTGACTGCACTAGAGAAAGAAAGGGACATATGCCACAGCATCTTCTGGGTGGACAACTGTTCTGCCCAAAATAAGAATAGGTGCTTGCTCTCCTCCCTGGTCTGCCTTGGTAATGATGATACCACCTCCATGGAGGATATCACTCAAAAATACTTTGAAAAGGGACACACTTTCATAAGTGCTGACAGTTTTTCCCATGGTGTCGAGCAGGAGATGAGAAATCGACCTGAATTTTGTGAGTGTTGTGTCAAGCTCAAACTCCAGGAAGGTGGAAGTGGTTGAAATGAAGAATGCTAATGTGCTGATTAGGAAGGATGGCCACTCCAGTGTTAAGATCAAGAAGGCACCAAAGTTGGGTAAGTTGTCAGTGATTCAGCTCCGTGGTTCCAGGAGCCTGTTCTCCAAAATAACCCATGTAGATGCTCACTTTACCGAGTTGGACTTCCTCCAGGCTAGATCGAGCTGAAGGTGCCCTCTCTCCTGAGAACACATAACCGGGGGATTGAAGAGGCAAAGAAGAATGATATAATCAAAAAAACATGTCCTTTTATGACCCCAAAAAGGAGGGCTTTCTGGTGTTCACTGTCTGTGAGCAATGTTGTGGAGGATGAGCAGTAAGAACACCATGAAACAACATGAAATGAACAGGATTCCAAGTTCACTTACTTGTACATGATTTATTATCTCTATGGATTTTAAATTTGTACATGATTTGTTGTTATATCTGTTATATCTTTGTTTTAAATATTTGTTATATCTTGTCATATTTTTGCATTCCATTATTAATTAAATTAATGTTTACTTATTAGAAATATGCTTATCTTGTATTTATTCAAATAATTCAGTGTCACCTATCTGCAGTCAACCTGTCAGTTTTGCTGCACACCAATTGAAGATTCTCTTTACTGCTATGGAGGTATTGTCATGTCTAATTAATTAATGATGCCATCAGAATGCAACTGTTGTGGCTTTTTTGCTTCCCAACGAACATCATCACTGAGTAAGAGACACTCTGAGTCCAATTTAATAGTTTAAATAGTATTTATTCTCTTGCAAGAGAGATCTTCATCACTCATACACATTTCGTGAGTCAGTGAGGAGAGATAAGGAGAAGCAGTGTCTGCCTTTTTTATATCTTGTGTCCTCCAAGGCCTTATTTCTGCCCTCCCCTCACAGGAGAGATATACTTTGTTTTTTCCTATTTCTCCCTGGCCCTATGAGGTAAATGCCCCCTTAACCCTTTAGGCTATAACCTACAAATGCACTCAAGATGACCCCTTGACCACCTGCTTTTCCTTACCTCCACTAACTCCCAACCACAGTAAATTATCAATCAAAGGCCCCCTCTCACTACATTCGTGAGAACAGATGAGGCCATCATTAGGAATCACTGAAATCAGAGCAATAAAGGAAAAATTCCATAACACAACCAAAGCACATGATAGCAATAAGTAGATGGCTATAAGTAATTGTAAATCATTCAAAATATCAATCAATCATTTTATTTCTAAAGCTAATTTAAAGACAACATGAGTTGACCAAAGTGCTTTACAGACCCAACCTTACAAAACATACACAAACACACAATAAAACACATTAGCCTACATGTGTTACTATAACGATTTTGAAAACGGTGATTAGCAACCAAATATTGATCATATAGAAGTTACTGCCTTTTGCCTTGGCATGACTTCTCACTTTTTGCAGACAATCCAAATGCAGAATACAACTTCAAAATAGGGGTCAAAAGTCAAGTTTGAGCTCAAGATTTTTTTATGTAGCTAATTTTCATTACTTAAACATCTATTTGGCAGATTTCCACTGTCCTACCTATAATTAATTTGATTAAAAATCTTTAACGTCATTTTTCTCAGTTCCACACTATAGCAAGTTTTAGGCAGGCCTATTTGCCTTTGCAGTACCTTTTGCTTTATTGAGCTAATAGCTACCCTTTTTCAGGATCGAATGTTACATTTACACTTAGGCAAACGACCAATGATTAATATTTAAACATTATAAGATGCTGCAATAATAACAGCTAATAAAAAACTTTAATAGGCAACTGATGTGGTTATTTTAAACTTTTTTCCGGTGTAGCCAACTATTCATCCTTTTAAGTGTAAAACAGGAAAGTCCACCTTTAACATAAATTACTAAGGCGTAGTAAAAAAATGATAATGCTACAGTTTTCATGTGACCTTCATATAGCAAAAATAATTGATAAAGAAAAAACAATGAATGTGTTGTTTTAGAATAACACATGCACAGTGATTCAGTAAGGGGTCTGGCGGCCACGTCTTTTTGTTTGGAAAAACATTGTTTCGTATTTATTCATACTGTTTCGGTGTGAACAGTATTTTAATAAATTATTTTCACAGATGTTTCGGTTGCACTGTTTTTATGGTGCCAAATTGTAGTTGATTCACGTTGTGCGGTGCTTTGTAGTCCTGTAGCGAACTAGTGCGGGCATTTTTCACACCGTGTTGCATTTTTAGGGGGCGTGCTCTGGATTTTTCTTGCATACAATTGATCACTTCAACTGCCACTCACTCGTCACGCAAAAGCCGATTGGTCAGCTTGCACGATCATCATCAGCCAAACACATTCGTAGGGATTTTTGTTGTGCAGTGCTCGATGACCGTGGAATTTATGTCAAAATAAAAAAATACCGAAATGTCTGCTGTATAGGAAAAAACTTTAAACCCACTACGCTTTGTGTGCCGGTCATTTAAAACACGAGAAAAGGAAAAATTCACCAAAGTGCTGGAAGCAAAGGCACGTTAAGGGAGGTAAGCTAACTCAGTTAGCATCACCACAATTCAATGAATTTAACTTGACTCTGATCTTTCACTTTTACAGATCTATTTGTAAATGTTCACATGTTGGTGATTTAAGAAAGCCAAGATACTATGGATTTTTTGTGCTTTTTATCAGAAATGGTCTGCTTAGCCCTCTCATTCGTGTGTTGCGCGCCGTTTAGAGGTCTTGACTTGCAGGAATTGCCGTGGTTGAAGTAACGTTACATACTGGCCATTTCTGGCTTTTCTCCTTTTTGAAGGAAGATCAGTTAATATTCCGTCAAATGTTTTAGACATTTCATGCGAAAATATATTTGCTGCAGTTCTAGACTATAATTCATTACAATCATGGGAAAATAGAAGACTGATGCCGAATTTATTCTGAAGAGGTGGCACAGAAAGGAGCATTATCTGTCCTTAAAAAAACAGCTGTATACTTTAACCCTCCTGTTACCCTCAAATCTGATAACATTTTTTACCTACTGGGGTCAATTTGACCCCAGTAATTTAAACCTCCACAATATAATTTTTTTTTTTTACAAAGGTTTGTCTCAGGTAATTTATGTCTTTGTTGACTACTTAAGTAACCTTTTAAGTTGACATCCACCCGCCACCCCCCTCCCCACCCCACCTAACCCCTTATACATCCAGAATACCCATTCCACGACTATGGACAAATTTAGAAATCAACATAAAATCTGACTGATTGACCTCAGTCTTTGGAAATTGGAAAAGTATGAATATATTTGGTGTTTTATTTGTTTTATAATATTTCTAAGTATAGATTTTTGTAATCTATAACATTTGGAAAGAAAAACTATTTATTTTATCAAGGATAGTAACACGAGTTATGTTTGGGGTCAATCTCGAAAAAAATTATGTTTTCCCCTCCCCATGGCACGGGAAACATCAAAGTTCTCGCAAAAATGATGTTTTCCACTCCCCATGGCACAGGAAAGAACTATTAGTTCTGATGAGAATTATATCACATGTCATGTGAACTACTAGTGGTTCTCGCAATACTACAGATATGGTTATGTTTGGTTAGAGCCCTAAAACAGAGGGAAGTTTTTTGAATATGATATTGAATATGTAAAATTACAATGAACATTATAAATTCAAATTATAACATGTTATAGTGACCTCAATAAAACAACCAAAACAAATGTGTGTGAAATTTTAATATTTCTTCTGTTTTATTATACAACTAAAAGAGCCTGGGGTCAAATTGACCCCAAGGAACACCGATGCTACAAAATGTGTACAGCACTTAGAAAAAATATTAGCAGGTTAATTTTATGTTTACAGAGTTGTCCCCATTAAATTAGGAAAAGTCATTAAATCTGAAGCAAAAAAAATAAATAAAATTATGTATTTACAGACGTTAAACATTGAATGGGGTCAAATTGACCCCAAGGATAATAGGAGGGTTAATACTAGGAGCTGAAGTGGGTCTGAGTAACGTCAGTCATAATGTTGTCTGGCTTTACGTGTGAATTCACCCTTACAATTTGTGAACTATAGAATTTTTGACAACACTTTACAATAAGGTCTTATTAGTAAATGCAATGGCTATCAATGAGAAATTTCTTACAGTATTTATTAATCTTTGTTAACGTTACTTAAGAAAAATACCTGTTCATCATCGTTTATTAGTTCATATTATCTCAGATCCATTAAATAATATTAACAGATGCAACTTTAACATTTATACAGCATTATTAAAAAATAATGCAGAATGCACCTTTTAGATGTTGCTTTATGATTTATGCTGTGATAGTCTTTTACAACATTTTTAGCCTGTTTTCCTTTTCTTTCAAGGGTATGGAGGTGGATGCCAGTTTGAGCTCAGAGATGGAGTTGGATCCTGAGTTGGAGGAGGAGTTAGGGGTGTCTTTGGACGAGCTGCGCAGGTGGATCGAGGAGCAGGTGGATGGCAGTGAGGCTGTGCGGCAGAGGAAAGATCAGCTGGAGCAGCTGCAGGACTGGGTTGAGAAGAGGGAGAAGGAGGTCTCTGAAATGGACACTCTTTGCTCTAATGCCTCAGAGTAAGTATAAAGTGTGTGAGTTTATGCACTGAGATCAACACAGTATTTGTCTTCTCGACAATGGGACTGTCAAACAGCTAAACTGTTTTTTTATCAATTTTGTGGAATGCCTGGTTTAGACATCTTCCAAATATGGAATGGAAATTAGCATTCATAAGACAAAACTGACAACAAACTGTCCCAAATAATCATCCATAACCAGTGCCTGCAATTAATGTCCCAGCTTAAAGGGATACTCCACCAAAAAACTTTACTCACCCTCAAGTTGTACCTGTATGAGTTTTTTTCTTCTGCTGAACACAAAGGAAGATATTTTGAAGAACGATTGGAACCAAACAGTTGTGGGGCACCATTGACTTCCATAGTATTTTTTTTTTTTCTACTATGGAAGTCAATGGTGCCAAACAACTGTTTGGTTCCAATCGTTCTTCAAAATATCTTCCTTTGTGTTCAGCAGAAGAAAGAAACTCATACAGGTTTGCAACAACTTGAGGGTGAGTAAATGATGACAGAATTTTCATTTTTGGCTGAAGTATCCCTTTAAATATCTTGGCACAATGATATTTGATGAGGGATCCAAATTTGATTACCAGGATAGCCCAGATTAAAACAGCACTTGCCAGACTGAAGCCAATATGGAGCGACAAGGACATCACCCTTAGATTAAAGCTCAAACTTATGCATGCTCTGGTTAACTCCATCTTCCTGTATGCATGTGAATCGTGGACACTGATGCCTGAGCTAGAGAAGAAAATTCAGGCCTTGGAAATGCGAGGCTTTTGAAAAATTCTGGGCATAAGCTACAAAGATCACGTGAACAACAAGGAAGTACTCAACACCATTAGGCACAGCATGCTGGGCCCTATGAAGAACTCATAGCAACAGTCAAAAGAAGGAAACTGCAGTGGTATGGACATGTCAGCAGATTCTCAGGGCTGGCCAAAACCATTCTCCAGGGCACGATTGAAGGAACAAGAAAAAGTGGGCAGATAATATCAAAGAATGGACCAGTGGTTTATGGGAAAAAAGAAAAGAAAGAATCTCAACAATGAGACTTTAGTCAAACAGCCAAACTTTTAACTGTTTCTTAAAAGTTTCTTGAGAAATATACAGTACTTCCTGCAATATACAAATTCTTTCTAGTAACGTTGGCAGAAATATCATGTGGTAAACAACTTCAGCAAATGACACGCTGATCAAAAACACTGCACGAGTTCAGCAGGTGCAAGTTTCCACTCCCATCAATTGCTGTGGGTCTATGTTTGAGTGTAATCCAGTGCATAAATCTGTAAAAATAAATGTTTTTACAGGTCTGTGGTTCAGTGTGAAGCTCTGGTGAAGGACGTGTACAGTAAGATGGGTCTCGTGTATCGTGAGAGCAGTTCGGAGGATGAGGGTGTAGGCGGGGCAAATACTTCTGAGGTCATCGAGATTGACGACGATGATGACGATGATGTCATTGCTGTGGGATGTGGTAAGTTAGATGTTTTTTTATTTTTTTATTTAATAGATGTAAAAATTGTACAGTAACAAGTGTGTTTTGCTCCACAGTGGTTCCTCCCAAGAAGGTTGTAACTCCAGCCAAGGACCCAGCGGTAAGACAGATGTGTAATTTGACAAACCACTCTAAAGGTGCTGTCACATTTATCATTTTCAGTGAATTTTAATGGGCGAAAATTCACATGAATGGGAATTTTCTGTTTGGGTGTAGATTTTGCATTGGATTCAAGTTGGTCATGCAAATTCGCCACGTTGACCAAAGGAAAGCTGCTTGGTTTGAAAGTGACTTGTGTCTGAGCTGTTTCATACTTCGCTACACTAGACTTTTTAGCTTGCAAAAATCTGCTGAATTTGTGACCGCACCTTAATGCTATACTATTAGTACTTCATGAAGTTATTTGTCAGGTGCTTTAGTTGATGTTTCCTTTCCTGGATTATATTTATAGTTGAAGGAGGCTTCAGCTGCCCTTCAAAGAACATCTCAGCAGGTGCAGAACCTGGCCCAGACGGTCAACAGAACAGCCCCATCGGGTATAACCACTTCTGCTAAAGCCCCCTCCACACAAACCCATGGTGCTCTGGCTGTTCCAGCTGTGTTTATGTCTTCAGGCCCAAGGAACGCGCCCACTCAACCGAACCCTAATATTAAACAGGATAACATCAAGCTCGACATGACACTTTTGGGTAAAAAACGAACCAAGACGTGGCATCGGGGAACACTTGTTGCCATCAAACAAGTGGGTAAGTGTATGCGGTTTATTAAATTATTGAATAGTACTGTAGATTTCACAACTGCTGTGTGTTTTCAGTAGGCTAAAATTGAATATCAACGCTTAATCCATTCTTTTGATATCAATTGTTCACAGGAAACAATTTTAAGTACAAGGTGAAGTTTGAAAATAAAGGGAAGAGTCTTCTCTCTGGTAACCATGTGGCATTTGACTACCACCCAACACTGGAAAGACTGTTTGTTGGTGCCCGTGTTGTTGCCAGGTACAAGGATGGCAATCAAGTCTGGCTCTATGCAGGCGTAGTCGCTGAGATGCCCAACAGTAAGAACCGTATGAGGTAAGATGAACAGAAGATCTTTGGATTGTTGGATAGAAGACGTTGCATGTGCTAAACCTATTATGCTGACTGAATGTTGTTGCAGGTTCCTGATCTTTTTTGATGATGGTTATGCCTCATATGTGGGCCTGCCTGAGCTCTATCCCATCTGTAGACCTTGTAAGCAACGATTTTATTTTTTCAATTTCCTGCAATTTCTGTTTTTGCCTTCTCTTTAAGTAATGTCAAACACTTATTTATTGAATCTATTTGTAAAATAAAAATAATGAAGAAAAAAAATTGCATGAAATAATTTGTTATAATGGATCATTCTCTATTTCTCTCTCTCTCTCTCTCTCTACCTGGATTTAGTGAAAAAGACGTGGGAGGATATTGAGGATGCATCATGCAAAGATTTCATTGAGGAGTATATCACGTCGTATCCCAACAGGCCCATGGTGTTGCTGAAGCCAGGGCAAATTATTAAGACGGAATGGGAGGGGACATGGTGGAAAAGCCGTGTGGAAGAAGTGGATGGCAGCCTTGTCAAAATGCTTTTCCTGGTCAGTTTGGCACCACATACAGCTAGAAGTGTTACAGTTAAAGATAAATAGTTTGCTGCTAGATCTCTTTGAATGTCCTTTATGTCCAATTATGTTCATGTGAAGAGTTGCTGTATGTTAAATGACATTTGAACATGAAAAATATTGTTTTCAATGTTGCAGGATGATAAGCGGAGTGAGTGGATTTATCGTGGCTCTACACGACTAGAACCCATGTTTAATCTGAAAATGAACACCGCTAACAGTCAAGAGAAGAAAATGGCTGGTCAACAAAGACAGCGGCCTAATATGGGTGACTGATTGCTTTCTGTTTGTCCACATGTGTTCCTCTTTTACATTTTAAGTCTTAAGGCCCAATCACAACAAGAACGATAACTAAAGATAACGATAACTATATTAGTGACCATAACATAGCATCATAACGTTCTGTTTATTATAAGCATGCACTGCTGTGATGTTGCCTGCCGCTTTAAATCCTCAAACCCTTAAAAGCAGAATGGATTCTGATTTTCTCTCAATCATTGTTTTATCATCCATCAGTTGGAAAAAAATCATTCTGAAAGTGATTCCAACTAAATTATTGTGCCATTAACATAGTTGTGGCAAGGACTAAATTTAGAATGATTTATACAACTAGGCCTATATATTTTTCATTATGCACTGAACAAAATTATAAATGCAACACTTTTGTTTTTGCCCCCATTTTTCATGAGCTGAACTCAAAGATCTAAGACTTTTTCTATGTACACAAAAGGCCTATTTCTCTCAAATATTGTTCACAAATCTGTCTAAATCTGTGTTAGTGCAAATTAGTGCCTGTCTGCCTGGCGAAAAAAAAAAAAAATTTTAGACATGCTCACATTTTACAGAATGCAGTTTATATTTTGGTTAATTATATATAACGAATATATATTTCCCAAAATTAATCAGAATGTTATTTTTATTACTTGACCCACCCGATCTGCGGATATAACCGCGATCCGGTTAACTGACTGGTTTTCGGACCCACCCACCAATACAGTACAACTGCACATTTTAGAGTGGCCTTTTATTGTGGCCAGCCTAAGGCACACTTAGGCAATAATCATGCTGTCTAATCAGCATCTTGATATGCCACATCTGTGAGGTGGAAGGATTATCTTGGCAAAGGAGAAGTGCTCACTAACATAGATTTAGACTGATTTGTGAACAATATTTGAGAGAAATAGGCCTTTTGTGTACATAGAAAAAGTCTTAAATCTTTAAATTCAGCTAATGAAAAATGGGGGCAAACAAGTGTTGCGTTTATGATTTTGTTCAGTGTAGTTATCATCCTTGGTGTGAACAGGCCTTTAGTGTTTCTATTTATGCTTCCATTTTGATCTTGTTAATTTTATGCTTAAACAGTTCTTATTACATCTTAAAGTCCCTGTAAAGTCAAAATTGTGTTCTGAGTATGTCACACCACAGAAAAATGTGTTATTAGCCATCCAGCCAAATTTGAATGATACAAAAAGCCGGCAAGTACATAAAATAAGCTATCAAAATCTTGAAAAAATGAGCATTACTCTCTGCTCTCAAACGCTGGGGGCGTGTCCGCTGGCTACGCTGAAACCACGCCCACTAGCGGGAAAGCTGTCGACGGCGATATTAGGTGATACTGCTTTCGGGACGGGAGGATTAACGCTGGCGGGGGATAGTCGTTTCGGCCCCGTTCACCAGTAACAGCGGATTATCAGTGAATCCCAGTTGTCTCTGAGGAAAGTTTATAAAACGATCCTGTGTAAAATGATCACTACAGAGGTGGGTGTTGTTGGCGGTGATCCTCAGCTCTTCATCAAGGTTGGCTCTACACAAAATTAATCCACCTCTTCTTGATGTGATCGTTTTTAGGAAATTTAAATAAAGACACCGATCTGTTTTGTACATGATCGCATCCAGGTAGTAGCCTATATGCATTTCCGTGTCGAAGGCTTAGCTAGCTAGCAAACAGTAGGCTGTAGTAACTAATAGTACTGACAGTAACTCGCGTTTGAGCGGCGAATGCGAATGGGGTCGGGAGAGATCAGCCTCAGTGGCCTCGGTGTGTCATCAAGTAGGGGCGTGTCCACGACCTCATGGGCTCCAGTGCGTCATCGAGCCCTGTTTTAGCCCCGCCCAAAAAATCCGTAAAATAGCAATGGTGAAAAACTGTTTAACGGTCTAACTCCGCATTTCAGTACTTCACAGTTCACAGTCTTTGTAATATGTTTTAGCAATACATTTGTAACATTTATAATGTGTTTAGAATTTTTTTGTAGAATTGCCTTTACAGGGACTTTAAGTATTTACTGGTCTGTTCCTACTCTGCACTCATTTTCCAGTTCACATCTTACTAAAAACTAGGGGTGGAACGGTACACAGAAGTCACGGTTCGGTTCATACCTCGGTTCAGACATCACGGTTCGGTACAATGGAGGGAAAAGCAAAACAAAAATGCAGAAGGCATTGTATTTTTTAAATAAGTTTTATTATATAAAGGCATAGAACCAGTTTATTTGTAGTGCACTGACAATAGTTTTATATAATTAGTTTATTAATTAAATTAATGAAAAGACAAAAAGACCTTGCGATATGTTTGGTAATTGTACCTGAATTAATTTAAAATTAATTTGCTATATTTCAGATCAATATATTTGTTTTCCTTAATTTTAATTAACATTATTAATTAACAATGTAACATTATTCTCATCTGAATTATAAATAATTGATTTCTGTTAAAATAATACTACCATTAAAAACACATTCGATTTTCTTTTTTAATCAATGTAGAATGTGTAAGATTAGTGCTCCGAGGACAAGAAATGAAAACCAATGCGATATGACGAATGTCCAAAAGATGGGACCCACAGACTGTTTTGAAATAGAGTCGGATAAATATGTTTTTCTTTTAAAACAGTGTGTGTGATTTTGGTTGAGTGACAGTTGTAGGTTACAGTGTGCACAATGTTGTGTTTTATTGCGAGTGTACACAAATAGAAGTAAACACTTTATGTTTCCACTGTTCGGTTGCGCGTCTCTCTCTCTCACACACACACACACAGTTCGATCTCGCCTCTCTCTCTCTCTCTCTCGCGCGCGCGCACACACACACACACACACACACACACACTCCAGCATTGCATTGACATCGCAGCCTGTTCATTACCAACCTGTGTCACACCAAACGCGAATAGAGCGTCAAATTCGCGTCTAGTTCGACGCTAGTCCAAAGCGAATAGAACGCGCGTATAAAGCCAACGTTTGAAGTGAACGCACGTTCAGAGCTAAGCCGATGGTACAGATTATGTGTCCCTAAAGAACCCGCGTATCTAACAGTAGTTCTGCATTACATTAATTAATTTGCACGCGAGTTTTATTTATTTTTATACCGTGTATTCTCCGTGTAAATTCGTGCACCGAACCGTGACGCCCGTACCGTTTCGGTTCGATACGAATACATGTACCGTTCCACCCCTACTAAAAACTGTGTATCTATTTTTAGGAGCATTGAGGACAAAGGGTCCTGTAGTGCAGTACACTAGTGACAACAGTACTTCTGGTGCCAGTCGGCCTATAGCCCCGCAGCTCCCACCACCTCGGCCACTGCCTGCCGGACCCCCACAGCCTTCCCGCACAGAGTGAGTGCTTCAGGAGCTTCTATTCTTTCATAATACTGCCAAGTGTTAAACCATGTTTATCTTTTTCTCTTCCATTTCAGGAGTCCCAGTTTAAAGAGTCAAATGGCTAAGAAGAGCACTGGTCCAGTTGCACTGCAGCCTCGTCAGGCCGTGACCCCTGACCTCCAGCCCAAAGCACTAATTGGCACTGTTCAGCAACACAATACCTCCAGGTTAGCATGATAACCCTGACACTGGGTACTTCAACACTGTCTATTCCACATTTCCATTTTTGCCTCATTGTCAACATTTCCGTGAGGTATTCAGTGTTTCCTCTAGAATTTTTTCCAACTGTGGTGGCAGGCCCATTTCCCCTGGGGGAGGGGGCGTGGCCCATGAGTGATATTCCCATGGGCCATGCCCCCTTGCCCCAGGTGTTTAAACCTCCCCTAAGTATTCTAATATGAAAGGCTCCAATAAGAGCGGCAAAGCGATTTTGCACATCTCGTGCGCAGAATGATGCACTTGAAGCAATGCGAAGTCACAGCGTGCAGCGCTTTGCATTTAAAAGTTCAAAGCACAAAACGAAGAGAAGAGATTATATCTATCTATGATTAGTGTATTCTATCTATGCAACAGTTTGAGCCTTTTCTTTTAATAGTTTTAAATTTCAGTTACAGTGTGCACAAAGAACAATTCAGCACTCTCTACTCCAGTTCTGTAATCTAACAGACACCCGGGAGAAAGGAATATTATTTAGAAAGCGCAATAAACTCCAGCAAGATAAAGCCATTTTATGCAAACCATAGACCTTTATCTACAAATAAAGTATAATAATGGGAACATTGATCTTGAAGAGAGTGTCGTCGTGTTACTGTTGTAACCAAACGTGACGCGCTGTTTGAATGCTGAATGGAGAATGACTGAGGAGAGATTAGTTTCCATTAACTTTAACTTAACGACTTAAATATTCATTTTTACCTCACATTATGCTATTGAATGACTTTAGAAGTCTTGGAATATAGTGTGAAAACTTTATGGTGCTTTACAATGTTTTTTTATGCCTTTAGTGGGGCTTAACAATAACACAATAGTATGCACAATATCGGACCTCACTGAGAAGCTGCAGCCGTGGCGGGATGATTTTTGATTTGGCGGCCCGCCACGGCAGAATGAATGTAGCGGAAACACTGGTATTAGTGTCTTTAGTGGCCTGATCAGGTCTAAAATACTGTCAAACAAGGTCCAAAACGTTTTGTAATCCAATTACTCAAATCAAATTCAGAGTTATTCAGAAATGCATGTCTTTTTTGCAGAGTAATTATAATATAATAAGTATGCAAGCACTATGTACCAACATCTTGTTTTATTACTTGCAGGCTCTTTCTTCTGCAGTCTGGACCTGTGCATACGTTAACGCCAATCACACCAACAACTCATAATTTGCAGACAACCGTGTCGACCTACACAAGTGAGCGTATTCCTCAGGAGCCATCATATCAGGCCCCAAATGACCGACTCTTCTACCTTACACACAACTGCACTCCAGACTGTCTAAAGCGCATCCGGCCCACTCATCACAACCTGCACCGAGGACGCAACCCACTTCTTACGCCATTGCTCTATGAATTCCGGCGCATGACAGGCCGTAGACGACTTAACCGCAAGGTTTGTATGTCTTATCGGTGATATTTTGTGTTTGAAATCCAGTCATTTCAACAGAAATCGGCGCGAGTAAGGGCAAAATATTCCCTCACACAGATTTCATATCAGGTTTAAGGTGCTCATGCATATTCACCATGTTGACCAACATCTGTGTGAGCTATACTATACAACATCTGTGTGAGCTATACTATACAACATCTGTGTGAGCTATACTTTTGCATCACTATACTACAGACTAGTGGTAAACTGGAAAGTGTTTTTCCATGGTTGTTGCAAATATCTAAGAGCATGATGATCAATAAAAAAAATTTATTAACCATCTTCCTCTCTTGCTCAGATGTCGTTCCACGTCATCTACAAGTCCCCATGTGGCTTGAGTCTGAGGAATATGGCAGAGATCCAGCGCTACCTCTTCCAGACACTCTGTGACTTCATCTTCTTGGAGATGTTCTGTCTGGATCCCTATGTGTTGGTTGACCGCCGATTCCAACCGCAGAGGCCGTTCTACTTCATCCGGGACATCACAAGTGGCCGCGAAGACATTCCCTTGTCCTGTGTGAATGAGATCGACGGCACATCTGCACCCAGTGTGGCCTACAGTAAAGAGAGAATCCCAGCAGATGGAGTCTATATTAACACCAGCTCAGACTTCCTGGTGGGCTGTGACTGCACTGATGGCTGCAGAGACAAGTTAGTATAATTGATTAACTTTCAACAAAAGAAGTAAAAAAAATGGTAAAGATCAAAACCTCTTTACAATAGTTTGGCATAATGTTTTAAAATATTATATTTTCTAAGAAGTAATTAAGTCAGCATGATGGGAAAATTCACCCCATCTATTTCCTAAATGCATGTTATTGATCTTTTTGTGATAAATTTATCCTTGCATTAGTTCCTATTTTAATTTTATTTGTAATAAAAAAATCTCATAACTCAACCTTCAGGTAGCAGACTTGTTTCTGTTGATGTATGCTGGATTTTTCTAATAATTTAACCTTTAAACGGAACCATGGGTCTTTATCGCCCTGACATTATTCACTACCCTCTCCCTCATTTTTTTAAGTTAGACATTACCCTTCTTAGTATTTCTCAATCTATTTATTACAAGTAATATAACAAGAAAAAAAAGTATAAAAGTCTGTTTTCTAATTCATTTTTTGTCAAAAGTATAGTGTAATAGTTTAAAAACTTATCTGCCCACATCAAAGTAATATGGTGCAACCAACATAAAGAAAAAACATAAAACAGGAATTTATATCATAGAGACCTTGCAGAACCTCATGATTTTTAAGGTCAATAAGTATACAAAACATCAGATAATTTGACCTTTTTATCACAGGACAAGATTAGTTCAGGCTCTAAAGTGTCATGGGGTGAACTTTTAAATAATTAATGGTTTGTTTGTTTTTTACTTGATGGTTACACCACATTACATTTTTTACAGTCATAAAATTTAAACTTGTTCTTGAAAATGAATACAAAGAGTACATTTCTAAGACCTGATTTTGTTCTGTACCTTTGCTTGTTTGTAGATCCAAGTGTTCGTGTCACCAACTGACTCTACAGGCTACAGGATGTACTCCAGGTGGACAGATCAACGCCAACGCTGGATACCATCACAAGAGACTGGAAGAATGTCTCCCCACAGGGTCAGTGATTCATAACCAACCCTCTGATTTCAACTTGCTCTCTTCTAGCTCCTTTTAATTGTAATGTCTCTTTTTCCTTTCTCTTTCTCTGTTTACATTCTCAGAATCTATGAATGCAATAAGCGGTGTCGCTGTAATGCGCAGATGTGTACTAACCGTCTGGTTCAGCATGGTTTGCAGGTCCGACTGCAGCTCTTTAAGACCCAGAATAAGGGCTGGGGCATTCGTTGCCTTGATGACATCGCCAAGGGCTCCTTTGTTTGTATCTATGCAGGTAACACACTTGGACTTCAGTTTATTTAAAAGAACATCACTCCAGTGTTTAGTCTTGCCTAAGCTTTTCCCTCTTGTTGTTTTACATTTAATATTTGTTTCTTACTCTTTCAGGTAAAATCCTGACTGATGACTTTGCCGATAAAGAAGGTTTGGAAATGGGCGATGAATACTTTGCCAATCTAGATCACATTGAGAGTGTGGAGAACTTTAAGGAAGGTTACGAGAGTGAGGCTCATTGCTCTGACAGCGAGGGCAGCGGGGTGGACATGAGCAGGGTTAAACTACCTGCTTCCTCCCAACACGGTAAATCCACCACCAAGATGGAGGAGCGTAACAGCAGCACTACCGGCAAAAGTGAGAGACCTATGCACACATCTGACTATTCTGCTTGTTCTACTATTCCACTACTACTTATATCTGTGTAATTGGGGGAAAAGTAACGACACTAACCAAGTCCGACTCAGTAATTGCGTGTCAAAATTGTGAATCCTACTATAATAAAGGTGAAGCTCAAACAAAGTATTTGCCCCCCAAAAGTATTTAGCCATATTGATGGATAGTCTTCATTGCATTAAAAGCAAAAGACGGCTTTTGATAACTTCACTGTTCTGAGACACCTTTACACTAAACACATTTACCAAACTGGCCTCTAGGTAGTTTAGTGTGTCAGTTCGTCTCAAGTTCACACAGGTCTCCTAGCAGGTGTAGTTCATCACATTAACTATGAACATGATCAATTCACACTTTTTTTTTTTTTGCATTAAAATATTGCTCTTTAAAAAATAAAAAAAATAAAAATTTCCTTTTTTTTTAACTGCTACTCAATGTATTGTATTTTAGTGTAGTATCATACTTTTTTAAATATGTTTTTAACTTTTACTTTTTAAAATATGTATATAATACTCTTGTTTTTCACCCACTTACTAGGCCAAGACGATTCATCTGAAGACAGCGACGATGACAAAGACGAAGACTCTAATGATGAAAGCGACAGCTCAGATGACACATTTGTGAAAGACACATATTACACAACCAGCTCAGTGTGGAGGAGCTACACCACCCGCAGACAGGCCAAGGGAATGAAGGAAGGTGAGGACGCACAAGTTTTTTAATCGATCTGCCCTCTCCTCAGACTGAGACAGAAGACAGGTCACTAGAAGGCAGACTTGAGTAGAAGGGGTGTGTGTGTCTGTGTGTGTCTGTGTGTGAGAGAGAGCTACACCACTGCCCTCTCCTCAGACTGAGACAGAAGACAGGGCACTGGAAGGCAGACTTGGGTAGAAGGTGTGTGTGTGTGTGTGTGTGTGTGTGTGTGTGTGTGTGTGTGTGTGTGTGTGTGTGTGTGTGTGTGTGTGTGTGTGTGTGTGTGTGTGTGTGTGTGTGTGTGTGTGTGTGTGTGTGTGTGTGTGTGTGTGTGTGTGTGTGTGTGTGTGTGTGTCTGTGTGTCTGTGTGTCTGTGTGTGTGTGTGTGAGAGAGAGAGAGCTACACCACTGCCCTCTCCTCAGACTGAGACAGAAGACAGGGCACTGGAAGGCAGACTTGGGTAGAAGGTGTGTGTGTGTGTGTCTGTGTGTGTGTGTGAGAGAGAGAGAGCTACACCACTGCCCTCTCCTCAGACTGAGACAGAAGACAGGGCACTGGAAGGCAGACTTGGGTAGAAGGTGTGTGTGTGTGTGTGTGTGAGAGAGAGAGAGAGCTACACCACTGCCCTCTCCTCAAACTGAGACAGAAGACAGGTCACTAGAGGGCAGACATGGGTAGAAGGTGTGTGTGTGAGAGAGAGCTACACCACTGCCCTCTCCTCAGACTGAGACAGAAGACAGGTCTCTAGAGGGCAGACTTGGGTAGAAGATGTGTTTGTGTGTGTGTGTGTCTGTGTGTGTGAGAGAGAGAGAGAGCTACACCACTGCCCTCTCCTCAGACTGAGACAGAAGACAGGTCACTAGAGGGCAGACATGGGTAGAAGGTGTGTTTGTGTGTGTGTGTGTGTGTGTGTGAGAGAGAGAGCTACACCACTGTCCTCTCCTCAGACTGAGACAGAAGACAGGTCTCTAGAGGGCAGACTTGGGTAGAAGGTGTGTTTGTGTGTGTGTGTGTGTGTGTGCGTGTGTGTGTGTGAGAGAGAGAGCTACACCACTGCCCTCTCCTCAGACTGTGACAGAAGACAGGTCACTAGAGGGCAGACTTGGGTAGAAAGTGTGTGTGTGTAAAAGTCTTATAAAATTGTCACAAAACCTATCAAGAATGTGGTCTACGTAGGATTTTTACGACAGTTACTACTAATAATAATATCATACAATATATTATGTAAATGTCTTGAACAGTTTTTTTTTTTGTTATAGTTATAGGACTTGGTATCAAGTTAGAAACTTTTTAGGTACCAACCGAATTGCCTCGATACCTAAGGGGTTAATCTCGTCAACATCAGTGCATGCAGCATGATTGGTTGTGGCGGAAAAACACTAGTTTACGCGGTTGCCTAAAGAGACGTGGCTGCACGTGAGGCTGTAGTGTAAGCGTCCTAACCCACGTAGATGGAAAAATGTGGAAAAGATCAAAAGTCTAGCTACGTTTCACCAGACTCGATGCCAGCAGTGCACGATGCAATATTTGCGACAAGAAAATTGTTGCCAAGACTGGCAACATGACAAATCTGATGAAGCACTTAACAGCGCACAGAATAAACTTGAGGGCAGAAAGTTGATCCGTCTTCGACTGCAAGAACTGGAGCGCGTCACAAATGACAGAAACTCAGCATATAGGCTACTTGCCTCACAGACATGAGAAATAGGCCTAGAAGCTTAAAATATGTCTACTATCTTTATAGCCAACACAGACTCAGAAAACACTAGTTTATTAATAAACAATTAAAATGTATCCTTGCTATTTTTTCCCGACAGATTCATAATCATTAGGCTACTTTTGCCATTGCTTTGCGGCAAGCTTTGTGTGCGTATATTCCGCCCCCCAGTAGCCTATATTTAATTCAATTCACATTTATTTGTATAGCATTTTTCACAATTCATATCGTTTCAAAACAGCTTTACAGAAAAAACATGTCTAAATTACAATTTAGAGTGATCTGTTATCAGAGGTGCTGACAGTGTGTAAGGAATGCATTTCAATAACATTTAAGAAACAACAAGCTCATCATGTGGTTAAATGATTAGGATACATAGAAAACTTTAGCATTGGTGCTTTTTTGTGACTTAAAATATGACTGTAAAAAAAAGTAAAACTGAATAATTAAACCAAAGTTTTTGTAACGTTGTTAAAACTGATTTTATTATTTTATTTTCATAAAATTGGTATCGAAAAAAGTATCGTTCAGGAACCGGTATTGAAGTCAAGGTATCGGTATCAAGAATTTTTACGATACCCAGCCCTATATAGTTTTTTTTTAATAATAATATTTGTTTTATTTCTGTGGTGAAATGTCTTGAACAGTTACTACTACTAATAATATTTATTATTGTTTTCGTATTTTCCTATCATTATTTTATATATTAAATTTTCAAATATTTTACGTATTTTGTTTTTGTGGTAAAATGTGTCTTGAACAGTTGATAATGATAATAAAAATAATGATATCATATTATTTAATATATAATCCAATATGTTTCATTTTTGTGGTGAAATTTCTAATATGTATTATTCTTATTATATGTAATATCTAATATTTATTATTAGTTTTATTATAGTTGTTATTACCATGTGTTAAATTATGAATGTGTCTTGAACAGTTAATAATAATAATAATTATTATTAACTGTTGAAGACACATTCACCATAGTATATTTTTTTATTAATATATTATACAAATATGTTAGTTTTATTTAATATTTCACTTTTCCACCATTCTCTGTCTTTGCTGTAGAGAGTCAGGACAGTAAGGATGGGCTAAGTGTTTCTGCAGGCGAGGAGAGGAAGCCCCCTCCTATGCCAGAGGAGACCGGGAAGAGTAAAGTAGCATCTTGGCTCACCAGCCAATCCTCCACTTCTGCGAATCCGAGTGTCAAGGTGGAGGGAGCGATTAAGACGGAGAAGAAGGTGAGTGCAGTTTTTCATGCATCCTGTTTCCAATTTTACTTTTCACATGAAATGTCTCTTTTTTTGTCTCTTTGTTCCTGTTTGTCTGTTTCACTCTGATGCTCTCTCTCTCTCTCTCTCTCTCTCTCTCTCTCTCTCTCTCTCCCCCACTCTTATTAAAATCTCTATCTGTCTTGTTTAGGATGTGATGACCCTCTCTGACAGTGATGATGTGCAAACTATCAGCTCAGGATCAGATGACAACAAGGAGAGAGAGAAAAAGACTCAGGGTGAGATGAAAGAAAATGGCAAATTGCTTGCTCTCATCCATGGACTTCCTTATATCAGTGTAACCGTTGCCAACCTTCAGTCAGCTGACTGAATCTGCATGTTCTAGTGGTGGATGAGTAGAAAACCTTTTTAACCCTTTACATCTTTATTATGAGATGAAACGCTCATCTTGTTGTGCAGGTGTGCTGTGAAACCTGAATTAGCTCAATTAGAAGGTCAGATAGTCTTACATTCATTAAGTCCCTGTAACAAGCCATTATATAGAACATTGTTCGATCTCTCTGTCTCTCAGCTGTGGTGAAGAGGCAGGTGGCGGTGAAGTCCACACGTGGCATTGCTTTGAAGTCCCACGGTATGATGGTGAAAACGGGGGGAGGGGGTGCAGGAGGAGGTGGGTCAGGCCCATCTCGTGGGTCAGGCCCGTCTCATGGACAGGGAGGTGGTGGGGGTGAAGGTGGCCATAGAAACACCCGCCTGTTCTTTGACGGGGAGGAATCCTGTTATATCATTGATGCCAAACTAGAAGGCAACCTCGGACGCTACCTCAATGTGAGTACAATTCCAGACACAGACTTCTATTCAACATTTGCATTTATTCATTGGAATCATAAGTCTAAGGATTCATTACTTGATTTTTAATTTGATGATCGTTCGTAGCTGGTGTTTATATCCTCTCTTCTGCTGTCTTTGTCCCACAGCATAGCTGCAGCCCTAATCTGTTCGTCCAGAACGTGTTTGTGGACACTCATGATCTACGCTTCCCCTGGGTGGCCTTCTTTGCTAGCAAGTAAGCATGACATCACAGTGTTGTTTGTGCATTTAAATTAGGAATAATTGAATGTATATGTTATCAGCTGAAGTTTGTTTGTTTGTTTTTATCGATATAGGCCGATATTGGATTTTTAATTGTACAGCTCATTTTCTCTATTTTCACATTTATATTACTGTTATCGCCATCTAACGCTCACTTAAAGTTACTCTTTAAAAACACTAATAATTTAAATGCACATCTCAATGAATATCCATTTTTCATACTGTACATTATAGTGTTGTGATGCCTAAAATTCATAATTTTTAATGCTAAATGTGAATTTAGTTTCTAGTGTTTATTTTTTTTGTTTTGTTTTTTTGTTTTTTTTTTGTTTTTTTTTTAAGTTATACAGAATTTTAATACAGGCCATTTGTGTTATCAGACATAACACAATTTTTTTGTTTGCTTTTATGTCTCTTACATACTGTGTACCGTAAAACTTCAAATAGTAGCCCGGGCTTTTATTTTCCCAAACCGTCGAATTGCACCGGCTTGTATTTGAGACAGGCGTCTATATGAGTCAGGCCTTTATAATTTAGTGTTGAGATGTTGGTCATTGAGTGTATGTCTCTAATCTATAAAAATCTCCAAATGCTCCACGTTAAACTGCGGTCTTCCAACCTTTTACTGTCGCGTCGTCAATTGATTTTGATTAATATGCGCGAGGGAGAGAGAGCAAGACAGCGCTCGTGTTGTTTGAAGATGTGAGAGTGCGCGCGCGCGGCCGGGGCGCGCGCTCTCTCTCTCTCTCTCTCTCTCTCTCTCTCTGCTCGTAACGCGCCCTGTCAAGCGCAGCAGTCATTCTATTCTACATCACTCATCGATCAAAAAAAGCTTTGGAGGGACAAAAAATTGCTTTGGCGGCCGCGAAAAAGCGGACGATCTGACGGTTTTAGAGGATTAAATACAACCCGAAACTAAAAAACAGACCCGGCCTCTATTTGAGACCGGCCTTTATTTACCCAAACCTGCAGCCACACCAGGCGTGTAAAAGAGACAGGCGTCTATTTGGGACTCGGCTATTATTTGAAGTTTTACGGTATGTGCAGTTTTTCGTCATCAAATACTATTGATGTTAATATTCTAAATCAATTTTAAAAGTAGTTGGATTCATTAGTTTTAGTTGAGTTTCTTCATTTTACAGATAATTTTAAGATGTACACCATATAAGATTGGTGCAAGACAGTTTTTTTTTTTTCTAATTTTAGGTGTTTACATGAAGGTTTTTCATTCTGCTTTAGCTATTAGTTGAAATATTAACAGATTATTTGGCCGCATGTAAATATAATTTTCTTTTTTATTAACCTGTGTGTTTCTTCAGGCGAATCCGAGCAGGGACGGAGCTGACATGGGATTATAATTATGAAGTTGGCAGTGTAGAGGGCAAGGAGCTTCTGTGCTGCTGTGGATCTACAGAATGCAGAGGACGACTGCTGTAACACACACACATGGACTAAAGGTGCCTCCTATTGTAGACGTGCCAGTGAACACGTACTTGGAAGTTGTATTTGTCCAGTAAGGTCTTTGCTAGTGATAAGAACTAAGCAGACACTGAACGAAGATACATTTGTTCAGGAACTTACTGAAGTAATAAAAAAAGTGTATGTACTCATGCTTTCAACTGTCCTGCTTCACAGAGTTCCACCTTAAACCCCAAATGGGCCCATGGCATCTATCACTATGGTTTATGCAATCCTTACTACAAACAGTCATTTCTTTTTTACATACATATGTCAATCTCTAATGTTTTGCTTAGTCAATCTTTTGCTCTTCTTTTATATATGTAGTTTTGATAATGAAGATCCAAGTTCTTTTCTTTTTTCTTTAGCTCATGGATTTGTGGTTGTCATTGTATGCTACTGTGTAAATGTGCTTTTGTTGGTCAACAAGTTTATAAAAACAGACAAAATTGTACTTTTGTCGCAATTTGAATTAAAGTTCTCCAAAGACCAAAAATGTCATCTTGTGTTGTGATGCTTGGTTTTCACATGGCTAAAAATAGTACTTATTGTAAGTTCATGGAAAGTTTAGTTGAGTCACAAACAGCCAGCAGTTAAATGACCACATTTCAAATGAATCAGATTAGCTCTGTGAATCTTATTTATACTTGTTAGCTTATATGAAAAAAAAGTGACAGAAAAATATCTATAAGCAGCAACATTTGTCTTGAAAGTTATTTTATGTTGGGGAAACCATCTTTCAAGTGCTTTAAACAACACACAGTCGACACCAGTTGTAACAACATTACCTGTGCCACTGGAGGACACATACCCAACTAACTGAGCATTATCACCTGCTTGAGTGGCTTGTGCCACTATGTAATTCACAGGCTAAATAGAATATATATATATATATATATATATATATATATATTATTTATTTTTGTTAATTTAGGAAAGGGCTGGTGAGAGCAAAGCAGATTATAATATGTATGTAAAATCATACTGTAGAAGAAAAGGTTCTATATAGAACCTTAAAGTGTTCTGTCATCTGCTTCATATATAGACACGGAGCTTCGGCACTGAGATTGAATTTTCAAGCTGTTTATCCATTTTGGTTTTATTGTTGCATTTGGTGAATCTGAACAAAGTGTGATGACAATAAAAATATGAAAAAACATCATGAGATTAGTTTATTTATGGTCATGAGAAGGGTTGAATATGACAAATTAATGTGTTTTTTTCTTATTCCTGTTTTAAAGACGATGCTTGGATATATTGTTTTTTTAATATGAGAAAACTACAAGTTCCTCTGAGTGACTGTTACTACAGAATGTGTCATGTAAATTCCTTGTAAGCATGAGTGAAAAGGCAAATTAGTAGTTAAATCTACTTTAATTTGAGTTGATATTTACAAGAGAATTGTGAAGCAACACTTCTGTATTATGTATAGAGTCATCATAGCGTCACAATGGCAACTGTAGCAGATTTAAACACTCAAATGGTCGGTTTAGAGGAAGTTAATAAAAGGAGGAGCTGATGGTGTTTTTTTTTGTTGTTTTTTTTAAAAGAGTTGTCACCACTTAATGGAGTTTGTATTTTAAATGTTTTTTTTGTATGCCAGGATGTTTATGTGTTTTTGTTCTATAACATAATGATCACTCAAATGATCGTACATGTGCTTCAGGTACCAGTGAAGTGACTGGGACTATGTGTTCAGGAGTTCTGGTGAAAATGTCAGTCTGCCCAGTAATAGTGCTCATTCTGGCAGCACATCAAATACATGGAATTATAATAATAACAGATTCAGAGACAGTTGAACTGATTGCTGGAGGGAAAAGAAAGAATAACATAGAGAGACGTGAGAGACTGAGTCTGGGGTCTGACTGCTCTCTGAACATCAAGAAAGTCACACAAGAAGATTATGGGCTTTACACCTGCCGACAATATGTGAATGGACAACAAGGAACTGATGCACCTGTTTATCTGCATGTTCTTCATAGTCAGTGTTTCTGTAATTTCTTAAATAATACCTTAAAACTCACACGTGTAATGAAAAGAGTGACGTCTGTAGTGTGATTTCTGTCTTATTTTCTGTTTCAGTCTCTTCATCATCCTCACAGACTGAGATCAGACCAGGCTCTGTGACTCTCTTCTGTCAGTTGTATTTATATGAAGTCTCTTGTAATACTTTGGTGCGTTCTGAGGGATTTCAGCTGATCTGGGTAAATCAGGCTGGTGTGAATCTGATGACAGACTCCAGATATCAGATATTATTCTCCTCAACACACTGTATCATCACTCTGACTACAACACTCCTGAATGAAGATCACAACAGAGAGTTTAGATGTCAGGTTACTCAGAGAAATCAACTGAAGACCTCAGCCACATATACTGTCAAGTATTCAGGTAAGAAAACAATCTTTTAAATCAGTTTTAATAGACAATCCTAATGTCAAGCACTATTAATATCATCAGAACAAACCAAGGTTACAAAAGCTTCTGTCACTTGGACAGAAGTAATTTGAACTCAAAATATTCAAACCAATGTGATGGTCCAGTATACAAAAATTATGAATATTATCATATTTAACAACATGATGCATCTGAACTAACACTCATCCTGTACAGCTCAAGAGGATCCCTCAGCAAGAAACACACCAGCACCTTATAACCAAGGTACGATGATGATGATTAAGACACGTGACATTTGATGATGTTGTTGCCTACAGAAAACAGAAAAAAATAATGAAACATAAAGCACATAACCAGGGCAGACAAGGCAAAAGATTAAGGAAACCCCTCATTACAGATGGTACCCGTACATGACTATGTTTCCCTATGTCCTCTCTCCTTTAGAGATAGTAATCTCTGCTGTGGCTTCTGCATTAGCAGTGCTTGTTGCTGTTTTCTGGGTGATCTATAAAAAAAAAGCTTGTGAGTTTCCTTTCATTATAAAACAACCATCATTTTCAGTTTGTATGTATCATAGAAGCACATGCATTAAATGGATGTTGAATTATCAAGTGAACAGAAGTGTATTCCTGTAATGGTACAGGGTTTTTTTGTCATGCGGTAATTGTTCCACTTAGGACAGACAAACTGAACTCACTGGTGTTTTGCTTACCTGTGACTTCTTGTGCTCTTCTATTACAGCATGTTGAGGGAGGCACAAACACATCAGATGAGAGTGCAGATGAAGATGTAATGGTATGTATGATTGTTTACATTATTAGATAGGTAAAAATGTATCTGACAAAAACAGTTCAGCAAATAATATATAAGTGTTTCTGGTGGTGTTATTATTAATATAGTGCTAATTTACTGCACATTCAATTATATCTCCAGAATATATTTGGCTTTTTTTTGCATTTTTCTCCACCGCAAATGCAATGAAATGGCCTTAGGACTTGATGTCATAACTACCTTGTGCTATAGGTACATTGTTCCGGGTCATTTTCAACAATTTTTTTATCGAGGCCAAATTAAAGCTTCAGTCTATTATTTTTTACAAATTGGCATTCTCAGGAAAGAGATAAAAAATTGTTGAATACGACCCGGAACAATGTACCTATAGCACACTAGCAGTAGCACTTTACTTTAAGTATTTTACATATATTATATTTTATTTGTATACATTGTTGTGCTGTGTATACATTGATGTGTTGTGTATTCATTGATGTGTTGTGTATTGTGTTGTATGTTGGGTAATACTGTAGCACTTTGCCCATACTATGTATCATAGTAACAGCTACAGTACCATACAATGTACCATGGTACCATGGTAATATCTGAGGTACTGCAGAATCCACCATTGTAATATCTGAGGTACTAGGGTATGTACCATGGTAAATCTGAGGTACCATACTATGTACCATAGTAACAGCTACAGTACCATACAATGTACCATGGTACCATGGTAATATCTGAGGTACTAATGGTATGTACCATGAAGGTACCATGGTACTACTATGGTATACCATGGTACTACTATGGTATACCATGGTATGTACTATAGTTTATCATGGTAAACTTTCTTATGGGCGAGCTTCTGTTTATGTTCGCTGATCAATGTTTATATGTGAATAAAAGCCTAAATTCAATCTGTTCATCATATAAAACGATCGTCTCTTCAGAAAATTTGGGCTAAACCGCTCAATTCATATGGATTAGTTTTACGATCTCTTTATGAAGCTTTTGAAGCGTCAAAGGGATAGTTGCGTAGCTGTCATTGGAGAGTACAGAATTGGCTCAGATTTTATTAAAAATATCTTCATTTGTGTTCTGAATATGATCGGAAGTCTTACAGGTTTGAAACGACACGAGGGTCAGTAATTAATGACTAACCCTTTAGGTGAAATCTTGTCAACAATTTTAATGGTGCAACAAAATCCTTGCCTTTTTATTTGAATGTTAATAACATTGGAACATTTAACATTTTGTGTTTTTGTCTGTTTTATCATTAATACTCATATTACATGAGTCATTTTCATCACTTTTTTCAGATAATAAAAGAGGGACTCACAGCTCTGTGGTGAGTTCAGTAATGCCAATGATATAGATTTGATTACTGTCTTTAAAGTTCAATAAAGTTTGTAATCCATGCAATTGCTTGTAACTATTTGTTATCTAAAGGTCAAAGATGTGAATGAACATAAAGGGACCTATGAAACAATCAACCATTCCTTCTATGCCAAATGCCAATGTGAGTGAACAAAATGACTTAAAACTTCATTAAGTTTGAAGTTCATTCATTATATGTCTATTTGTCTATTCTTTAATGAAGTTTATTAAAACTTTAAGTAGTATAGTGACAGATGTCTGATTTGCCATGTTTCCATCGATGTTTAGGAACAGACATGATGATGTGACCTATTCTGCGGTAAAAAAGTAGAAAACAAATACCCCTCACAAATAAACTTTAATGCAAACATTCTTTTAATTCAAATCGCTGCATAACCTCATGTTATGAGCAGATGAGCAGTTTGGTAATAAGCAGGAATATATATTTTTGTGAAGGAACAGAATTTTTATATTCAGTTATAGTATTAATTTTTGTTGAATGTACTGTGAAAGGGTACAAAGACACAATTCCAAAAATTCAAATTCCCTCCAAAAAATCCCAAATTTTCACCCACATGTAGTAGAGGGGAAAAAACATTTTGTATAAAGAATATAAATTAGATTTATTCTCAATCTGTAGTCTGGGTCAGTAATGTTTGATGTAACCAGTCTTCATACAGATGAGACACAAAACACCTCCATTGACCGGAGAGAAGGTTTATCACTCTTAAAACATGTAATATTCCTTTTGGCATGTATAGGCTTTCTCTTATACATAAAGTAAAATAGGTAGACAGTCTAAGCATTAGGCCTATTTCAGCTTCTATTCAAATGATATTTTACTAAAATATTCTAAAATGTGGCATTACAGTATATAAATGTCACAAAATGAAATATCTGTGTTTTTACACATATCATGAGCATCAAAATGTCAAAGGTTAAAACAAAAGATTTTGTGTCTTTGCGTAAAAACAAGTAAAATTTTTGCCAGAGAATTTAAACTACACAAATATTTAAACCATCTGTAAAAACAAATCTGTAATCATCAGAATTAAACTAATACAAACATTTATCTCAGAAATGTCAGATGTACCCTGGTAGTTTCTTGTGTCTAGTAACCAAAAGTGTGTGTCAATACTGAACCCTTTTTCTTTTCACCACTTTGTTAATGGTTTGTTTAATTATCTTTAATTTCTTGGTTGCAACTTTATTTCTCATCTGTTCTTTTACTGTATTCATTATTGTATTTATATATGTATATAAATAACATTGTTTTAAAGGTTCTATTTATTTATTCATGGCAGCAGCAAGTCTACAGTTCTAATTTTTAAGGTTGTGTGTGTGTCAGGCTACATGTTACGCTTACATTTTCCAGAGTGACTTTATTCACTGTTTCGAAACATGTGGCTGCTCAGCGTGTAAGTTTCACCACACTGTTTCAACCCACATAGAGAAATGATCATTTTTAAACCCAGTTTAGACTGATGAGTGGGAATTCTGTTAGTAGTTCCTCCTTTTTTATTTTAGAAAGTTGCATCATGCTATTGAATTCTATATTGGTCTCAACTGTAGAAGCTGGTGAGAATCTGGACACTCTAATCTTTATGGGTCTACGCATGATAGTCTATTCAAGTAGCACACATTACATGGTCATGTCTTTGACAGTACCAGATCATTTCTTTTAGTGTTCACTGAATAAAAGAGTCTTTCTGAACCTGGGAAATAACAAGCAGAGGAGCTGATGATGTTAAATGGAAGAGAATATCATAAACTGAAAATGGCTTATAAGTGTCTTGTGCTTCTGCTCATTTCCCACAGGTAAACACATTACTATATGCTCTATAAGACATCTGTGGAAAAACCCGTATATGTAGATATGAAAAATAATGATTTTTTAAAAATTAATATGTAGCATAATGATCGCCCAAATGTACTGTGTTGCAGGCACGAGTGGAGTAGAAGAGACTGTGTTCTGCAGCTCTGATGAAAATGTCCGGCTGTCCTGTAATAATGCTCTTTCTGGCTGCACATCAACTATATGGAACCGTGACAGGTTAGAGACATGGATAGAGAGACATGAGAGACTGAGTCTGGGGTCTGACTGCTCTCTGAACATCGGGAAAGTCACACAAGAAGAGTATGGGCTTTACACCTGCCGACAGCAACAAGGAACTGATGGACATGTTTATCTTCATGTACTTCATGGTAATTGTACACTGTAAACCCCGATAAGTTAAAAGAACTCAAAAAATTTGAGGAAACTTATTACCTCAAAACTTTTAAGTTGATAAAATTAATTGTTTTAAGTCAGTTACACTTAAATCTATTGAGCAGATTACCCAAAACTTTTAAGTTGATAAAATTAATTGTTTTAAGTCAGTTAGACTTAAATCTATTGAGCAGATTACCTCAAAACTTTTAAGTTGATAAAATTAATTGTTTTAAGTCAGTTACACTTAAATCTATTGAGCAGATTAACTCAAAATTATTTATTTTAATAAACTTTTTATATGTATTTTATAACTCAATTTGTATTAATCATAAATGAATACTAAATTTGTTATACATTTTTAACTAAATAAATACAATACTTAATTTTCAAGAAATATGACCTCAAAATGAACATTAGCAAATATTATTCCTTAAACATTAGAAAGGAAGACAATTTCAAACTCCATACATGAAAGTACGTTTTATTTTGCAAAAGGAATAATTCAAACCTGATGCATTAACATGTGTCACTGCCATTACCTTTTGAGAATGTAACAAGTGTCACAATACCTAGACATTTTAGAAATGTATAATAATGCATTAAAACATTTCAGAAGTTTTTACACCGTTCATGCCAGCATTATTACAGACCTCTGTATACATCAGAATGTCACTGTATTAGTCACAACAAATGAAAAGGACAGATAAGGTGTAGAAAACTAGTGTATCCAGAGATGCAGGAAAAACTCTTTAACAAGTAAAACATTTTTTTTTAAACGGCAATCTGGGCCATCTTTCAGTAATGCAATCCCAGTAAATAAGTGAACACAATCTGTGTTCTGGAAAATTTCTAAATTTGAGATAAGTATTACAATAGACTGTAATAATATTAGTCACAACAAGTGAAATAAAATACATTAAACAGTCTCATGTGCATCCAGAAAATCTCGTAATCAGTAAAAATAAAAAATGTAAGACGAAAATCTGGGTGCTAGTGGCTTTGAGTCATCCAAGCCCAGCAAGACTTTTTGGATGAAGTTGAAGGATTAGTTCACTTTAAAAAAAAAACTTTTGCTGATAATTTACTCACCCCCATGTCATCCAAGATGTCCATGTCTTTCTTTCTTCAGTCGAAAAGAAATTAAAGGGTTAGTTCACCCAAAAATGAAAATTAAGTCATTAATTACTCACCCCCATGCTGTACCAACGCCGTAAGGCCTTCGTTCGTCTTCGGAACACAAATGAAGATATTTATGATTAAATCTGAGAGCTGGATCACTCCTACATAGGCTCCCTAAGGGAATGAAACCTGACGGCCCAGAAAGTCAATGAAGAAAATGTTTAAATATTCCATGTCACAACAGTGGCTCAACTATAAGTTTATCAAGCGACGAGAATACTTTTTGTGCGGAAAAACAAACAAAAATAACGACTTTATTCGACTATTCCTTTTCTTCCTTGTAGGCCTGAAACGAGACTTCAAGAGATTTCCACGACGCATGCGCGAGAATTGCGATCTCCTTCAACTACTTCAGTTAAGTTCTCGCGCATGCGTCGTGGAAATCTCTTGAAGTCTCGTTTCAGGCCTACAAGGAAGAAAAGGAATAGTCGAATAAAGTCGTTATTTTTGTTTGTTTTTCCGCACAAAAAGTATTCTCGTCGCTTGATAAACTTATAGTTGAGCCACTGTTGCGACATGGAATATTTAAACATTTTCTTTAATGACTCTCTGAATGGATGAAGCGCTTACGCCGCGTCAGCACAAACAGTGACGTAGAAATAATGCACGCAGAACTCAAGGAGACTCGCGCTGAGATGCTGCCTGCTAGTGTCCGGGAGGGTCTCGCGCATTTAAAGTGACAGTTTGCTAAAAGAAAATGATGTGTTTTTTTATATTAATATATTAAATGCTTAAAGAAAAAAAAAACGAAAAAAAAAAAAAACATTAACAACAACAACAATGATTGTCATTGTCATAACATAATACAACAATACTCCAGAGTCCTCCAGTCTTTCAGTCCAGATTAAGTTCCTTCAGTCTAAGAAAATGAAATATCTGTCATTATTTAGTAATAATAAATAATATTTACCAAGTGTGCCGCACAAGTCCTGAAAAGTGAAGCCAAAACGTTTCGATCACCGATTCGCCCCCAGGTGGCTGCAAGCAGTTTAGATTATTAACCCGCTTTCTCATCTAAGGGGGTTTGAGACAAACTAAACAATCAAATTATTTACACATCAAATATTTTTTTTTTTCTAAAGATGGTTTCTGACATTTTAGGTAGTTATCACGCGGATGTAAGTTTAAAGGTGATGAACACAGCAGGGCAACTCTTTGAGCAATGTTGCTGGGCAATGTTGCCGTCAACGGGCAACCAGATGAGACACAGTGACAGGGCCCTCGACCGACCTACATTATCCAGATAGAAATGTATTGCCCATTTTCAGTGGAAAAGTGTCCAAGCAACAATCGCTCGGCAAGATTGCCCAGCAACATTGCTAAAAAAGTTGCCCTGTTTTGGGGAGTTTTGGGAGTGTGACGTCATGATTGACAGCTGGGATTGACAGTTTCTTTGAGCGATGTAGAGGCACCAACGGACTTTTTTTCGGAAGGAGATTGGAGCTTTAACTTTAATTTCTACATTTCCATAACTGTTTATTTCACACCTACATATGCTGTTCTGCAGTAAACTGTAGCCTAGCCTCCTAACCGACCCGAGTCTGCATGATGTCAGTCAGCGCCATATTGGGGCTTTTCTACAATGGAAGAGCAAAGGTGGTGATCTGTCATTTACTCACCGACTGTCATGCTGTTTCAAAAATGTATATATATTTTTGAAACAGCCCCCCCCCCCCCATATTATGAAATGTTGAAGATGTCTGTAGAAAAGGAGGATCATATCTCATTCATGCCTTTCATTTATCCTCGACGTTTGTTTTATAAAAATATTTGCACCACTAGATGGAGACAAATAGCCTATTAACATTTATGGAAAAGGTAAAGAACGTTTGGCTATAACAGTGGTTAAGGCTATATCTATCTATCTATCTATCTATCTATCTATCTATCTATCTATCTGTCCGTCCGTCCGTCCGTCCATCTATATATCTGTCTGTCTATCTGTCTGTCTGTCTGTCTATCTATCTATCGGTCTGTCCGTCTGTCTGTCTGTCTGTCTGTCCGTCTGTCTATCTATCTTATTCATTTAATTTTTGTTGTGAAAGGGCCTATTCATTTGCAAGAAATATGACTTTTTGATCGTTTATGATGAATGACTCATTCATGATGAACGACTCATCACGGTGCGGAAAACCTGTTGAAAGGCTGCGAGTCCTCTAACTGACACATCATGGCAACTGCAGATATCGAAGACCCATCAACGGAACTTGAACACCCTCCTGCTTCTCTGAAGTCGCCGGTGTGGAGGTATTTTGGATTTGCAGTGCGGTATGTTGAGAACGTTCGCGTTGTCGACAAAAAAGCCACAGTTTGCAAGCTCTGCTATGTGCGTGTATGGACATTGCTGTTTTATTGCTTTTGTTTGTTTTGTTGTGATTGTGAACATAAATGTCATCTTCTGAGAAGACTGCAGTTACAAAAGCAAAGTAACCTGTCATTTACTTTCTCTAAAGTTTCCAATTGACTTAATAAAGTTATTGTTACATTTATGATGTTACTTGTTTTTGTTATATTTTAAATTTGGCAATGGTGTAGTGTACATTGTGAACAAATTTATATTGCATAATGCATAAACGTGTAGTCTAAAAATTGCATAGCAATCTGCGCTTTAAAATTTTTTTTTTAAATCGAATCGAATCGTATATATATATATATATATATATATATATATATATATATATATATATATATATATTTTTTTTTTTTTTTTTTTTTTTTTTTACTTAAACAGGTGTTATTGTGTCGATCTATAGCAAATATTATGTTGTTCAATAGCATATTTAAGCAATAGGCCTACATGTTCATATCACTTCTTACTGGGTATTTTATTTATTTTATTATTATTAATACCTGTTTGCCTGAACTTTAACTTTGAAATTTTTAACTGATGCCCCGCCTCTTACTTCTCAAACCTATTACTTTATGCCGTTCTATGGTATCGTGCTGGAAAAACAGAAAATAGCATTGTGCTTTGCGAATTACCCATCGCTTGTTGGTAAATGGCGTGTACCACAGCTTGCTTTGCCGATTGCTAGACGTGATTGGCAAACGGTTTGCCAGAATATACCCTGACCCTAAAGTGTACCTGATAATTTTAGTAACGTTAGGTCTATCAGCATGAGAGTTTTAGTTTGATGACTTTTCTGTCACATTCTGATGCAGATTACTTGAATAACTTTTTAAAAAAGTAAAGAAGTACTTACCAGATTATAGCCACTAAACAAACCGCAGCAAACACAGAAACGACGACGATGAACGAAACTGATTCCACAGAACCACGTTGAGGCAACGACTCCTGCATGACATGGCGGGCTTCCAAGTTCAAATTCGAGCACTCGATTTCAAATGGGAATTATTTTTACTCCGTTGTTATTTTTTAGTCATTTGAGTAAAACATGAAATAAACAAACATGACATGATGTGGTGACTCTTTGTTGTGTGTTGTATTTTGGATAGTTTTACCTGGTATGTTATGTTTTAAAAAATAAATAAAGTGCGCCGACTAGACTCTTCTTTTTCGTTGGCAGATTGGCACTCAATAAAGCTCATTACTGCCACCAAGAGGCAAAAATAAGGCTATGGTAATTACTTTTACTCGGTTTTACTCCGTTGTTATTTTTACAGTCATTTGAGTAAAACATGAAATAAACGGACATAGCATGATAGTCATGTTGACTAGTCTGTTTTGGAGAGTTTTACAGTATGTTTTAAAAATAGCAAATAAATTGCATTGAGAATACTTAAAACATTTTACTTTTAAGATTTATGCATTTCAATCAATAGTAAAATTCCATCAAATTGAATTGAATAACCCTTACATATTTTAATTGAATAATTGAACAATCCTTAATAAAATAAATTAAAATAAAATATGTAAGGATCATTAAACTCAATTTGATGGAATTTTACTATTGAAATTTGTATATCTTTTAAAAAGGCTTTAAAATGTTTTACTCTTCTTTGTTGAATTAGCAGATTGGAACGCAATAAAGCTCATTACCGCCACCAAGAGGCATATGTAAGGCTAGGGTATTTAAGATGACGTCAAGTTTTACTTATTTTATTTGAGTTCCTGGAACTTAAAATGGCCAAATCGTTGAACAAACTTAAAAGTTTTAAGTTGAATGAACTGTTTCGCTGTTTTGAGTATAGTTCACTTAATTTTATTAAGTAGGTTATACTGTTCGGGAATACAGTGTAGGATAATGTAAACTGTATTTAAAAATTGCCAAATTCTCCATTTACACTCACAGATTACTGAAAAAAATTTGTCTGTCATGTAATTTCTGTCTTATTTTCTGTTTCAGTCTCTTCATCATCCTCACAGACTGGTCCTATAGGCCCTAAAGTTTAGGTGGCCTTTAGTAATGCCAGAAATTCTATTCATTTCTTTCAGCCAGGATAAACAGAGTGTACAAAAAAATAATAAATAAATAAAAGCATATATAGAATATTGTGCTTTAATTGTTAAATTTGAGGTAATACTTTAAAATAATGATCAATTCTTTAACATTAGTTAATGCAATAACTAACAATGCAAAACCCTACTTTTACAGCATGTATTAATGTTAATGTTAATTTCTTCGTACAATACATTTTTAACATTTCACATAGTATAAATTGACATGAATGTATTATAAAAAAATAAATGAACAATGAACGATATTATATTATTAATCAAAATCAACGTATAAAAATAGTAATATACGGACACTAATAGTAACTTATTTTAAAAAGTAAGAGAATTTAAATAAACAAACAAAAAATGACATAAAAATGGTTGTGCGTTGTGAGATCATGACAACGAAGGTTAACACATTTATTTTTTTTAATGATTGTAATATTCTGCAGATGCATCTGAACTAAAACTCTTCCCATACAGCTCAAGCTGGTACAACAACACCAGTGATTCCAGTCCACATCACAAACTCTGACGAGCCCTCAACTAGAAACACGCTAAACTTCCCTAAACCAGGTAATCACTGTCTTTCTCACCTCACTGTTTCTCAGATACACTTTTCTTCTCAAATCAGTCCCTATAAATAACTGATTTCTCTCTGGGGAGACGGAGTGGATTACAAACTTTGTGCATGATGAAATGAGGACTAAATGTTTTATAGAAAATACAATTCCTATTAAAATGTCACTTCATGACAACAGAAGCAAAAGTGAACTCATCTTTTCCGTTTCAAGATACTGCATTGATTTAGATATGTGGATGTGCTATATCCTGTTCAATATTTTAATTATGTGACATTTTACAGATAACAAAGAAGAGGCTGTTTATTTTGATTTAAGTATTATTTCTTATTTGTCGTCTATTTGGTAAGACCAATTTGATGGTAATTAACTGCCTATATAATCTAGCACTTGTATACAATAAATGACAAGATAAGTTGTCTTACTCATGTACCATATTTGTTTATGTGACATTATTGATGTTTAGGTGCTGACATATGTGTTGTATTCTCGGATTCCAGCAGAAAACATGTCAAAGAGAGCA
This sequence comes from Tiaroga cobitis, assembly GCA_030578255.1. NCBI lineage: Eukaryota > Metazoa > Chordata > Actinopteri > Cypriniformes > Leuciscidae > Tiaroga > Tiaroga cobitis. The sequence continues at coordinate 25,721,222 of CM060606.1, read as the reverse complement.
GATACTGCACCATCCATTCCTCAGTGTCTGACGCTCCGAATCAAAGAAAATGACCCAGGGGCAAGATTCATGAAATAAAATAAAATAAAAAGACGCAAAGAGATTTTATTGTAATAAGATTTATTTTATTTTATAGAATAAAGAAATATTTAAGTAACTCCTTTTTTTCAAGATAATCTTTCTTGAATTTACCACATGAAAACAAACTCATTGGCTGGTGGTGAGAAGAGAATAGGGCAAAGTAAAAATGTTTGTAGCCTACTTTTGTGCACAATGTTTGTACTGTTCTCATCTCTTCCGTGAGCACTTGTCTTAACCTCATAAAAAAAAAATATTAAAAAAATCTTTCCTTTTCCCTTAATCCTCCCTTGTCTGGTTTATGCTAGTCTGAGAAATGCCTGCACTTTGTATTTTGAGCACTTCTTGCGTTGTCTTTGCCTCTTCACGATGACTCGCTTTGGATAAAAGCGTCTGCTAAATTACTAAATGTAAATGTACTTAAGGAGTTTGTCTATGAATGCTGCCTTTTAAGAACAAATGGCATATTAAAGACTTATCAATATCCTAATGTCACCTTAGCTGTTTATTCTTCTTTTGTTATCCGATTATAATGAATTATTGCATTTGTATCTTATTCTCAGAAATGTTTGTCCTGTCATATAGTTATGTCCATATTTGGAGACATCTTGTTGTTGAGTCACAGGAACCCAGCAATCTCTACACCAAACACTGCATGATTTTACAGAGTTGTAACCAGACATGCTGTGTGTATGGAAGTCAATGAAATCATAATGTGCCCTTTAACCTTTAAAGAGAGGGAAAAAAACTTTTCTTAACTGAACCTCCACTTCATCTACAGTTCTTTCAACTTTTCGTGAAGAACAGAATTTGAAGCTTCTGTTCATTCAATATTTTTAAAAATTCTGACAAATGTTTCACATGACTGAATTGAATCTGACACTTTTGTAATTGATGTGATGAGAATTTTGTTGACTGCAGGGTACATGGGGCTGCTAAAGGCACACTGGGGTAAAAGGCGCTTTTGGCTTTATTTTCCTTTAAACCACTGGATGCCTCAAAAATTCACCTCAGCACTTTTGCAATTTTGCACTTTTATAGCAACCGCGTTTGACTATGAATGTGGAATCTCCAATAGGGAGCACTTGCACTTTCAGTCTTGCACTTGCACTTAAAAATGCTGATTTCTGTGGACATTTTCCCAGAATGTTTGGGTACAATTATAAGTATAATGTTGTATGAGTAAGCATGATTTTTTCTATTTGGGATTTAATATTTACTTGTTTTTTTTTTATTGTAGATATATGTAGCAAATGAGAATCTATAATATTATTAATTATATTTTGAGAAAAAGGTCTTGTTAATGTTTTCAGTTTTGTTCAAGGTAATTAAATCAACCGTCATTTTTCAATAACGGAAGAATAGTAAAAGCATGGCATTTGGGGTAAAAGGCGCCCCTGCTGTTGGTTCTAAAGGCGCAATAATTAACACGATAATAAATGTGTGTGGTAAAAGGTCCACCTTGCCACCTCTTACATTTGTACGATTTTTAAACAAAACAAACCACTTTTATGATTTATTTTCACACAAAAAATCTGTTGCTTCATCAATGTTCAATAAAATCATACATATAGTTTTTATGCAATCCTACACTATGGGAGTAGTACATTTTTTTCTTAGGGTGTGCCTTTAGCCCCATTGTACCCTACATAGTACGCAATCACCGGAAATATGATCGGCTGACAGTGCAGAATTTGACAACACGCTTCCTCTACAGCTCTGCTGAGTAGAACACTTTCGATCATCTCTGCATTAGTCACAAAGGAGGATGTTGTACGTAAAACAGTAGCCTATGACTATCAAAAACAGTTACTGGAGAATGAAGGTGAAAAACAAATAAGAGAAAATGGAAGATTTGGAATGATTTATTATAAACACAGTCACTCTGAAATAAAAATCCTTAAAGTCCAAGTACTTGAGTTTGTTTGTTAACATGTGAAAGACCAACGCTACCTCACGACCAATTCGCACGAGTGATTAAAATGTTGCTAATTCGTACGACCTCACTTGTATGAATTCTTACGATTTGTCTAAACCCGCGTGATGGGTAGGTTTAGGGGCGGGGTCAGGGTAGGTAATTCGTACGAATTCATACGAATTTGGTATTGTAAAATATGTACGAAATAGCAAAAAGTCACCTTGTATTATTCTGAGAATTGGGTTGGAAAGACAAACATCTCGGTTACTTATGGTAACCCTCGTTCCCTGAAGGAGGGAACGGAGACACCACGTCGGAGTGATCCGACTGTATAGGAACCCTAGTCGGATCACTCCGAAGTGGCGTCGAACGTGACCGACTGAAAGGGAACAGTATTTACCATGTCAACAGGTTAACAAAGTGAATTATAGGCATTTCTCTCCTCATGACATCATGAGGTATTTGTATAATTAATAACTGATTCAGTTATTTGTGATGGTTCTTGTTCACAGAGGCATAAAGTTGACTGCAGTTATCCTGAAGCCCAGCTGTTGCTCCTCTGATGGAAGCGTAAGTCACTTTATCATCACCATGAACCTGTATGAACATCACAGATATTGTCAGTTTTGAGAGAAGATGGTGGAAGTACAAAGAAGTGTTTACCCACCTTGTTATTTTTGCCTTGATTTTTACTGAATGTGGCAATCTCCGTATAAGTCACTTCTTTCTGCTCCTAAACATCAGTGGAAACATGGTGAACTAAAGTACAAAATCCAGCACTACTTTGAAAAGTAGGCTTATTATTATGCTGGTGCTGCAAATGTTTGAAATATGTGCTGCAAACATTTTAAAATATGTGGTGTCATGTGGCATTTTCACTTAAAGGTTTTGTGAATATCTCATATTTGTAACAGGACTTTTACTGATTGTGTTACTTCGCTTGTCTGTTTGGTGGGGTTTTTCAGTGACTCTGAATTCTGTACATTAAATCGTTTTGCAGATAGGGGGTGACGTGTCCGACCAAGACAGGGATAACTGCTGATCAGAAAAATGGCGTGCTGAAAGATAGCCTACACAATGCTACAACAGAAATGAACTACCAATTGTAAAGACCTTTTGCACGCCCCCTACCTTTCGCCATGCTCATTACTCCTACCTGCAGATATCCACACTTGAGTGAGTGAGTCATTGAATTATTTATTCAAGCGATTTATTCAAAATGCTGATTCATTGATGAATGAAACACCTCTGCTGCTCGGTGTTTTGTTGTGACCTCGTGAAAAACTGGAAATATTGTGGCTAAAATAAGTTACTCTTATTTTGTAATAAAATTATTCATTATTGAAAAAGGGAATATCACGAAATAGTGCTACCTTCATGTTAATAACTTCTCAGAAAAAGCCCAAGACGTCAGTGCTATTTCAAATGTGACTTATTCAAATTAGAATTGAACACATCTTTTAAATTAGGCCAGCATCCTGAATCTGTGGCGTATGAAAGTAGTTTCACACATAAGAGTGTTGGGACACTTCAGGTTTCTCTTCAGGTTGTGTCCAATTGTGTAAAATCAATATCGCTTTTTTGTTTTATACAAATCCAACTGCCACCATCTTGTCTCAGTTAATGATGGAAGTGCCTCAGAGGACTTGAGATTAAAGATGTCATGACATGAGAAATCCAATTTGCCTTGATCTTTTGACATATAAGAGGTCTTTGTACCAATAAAACATCCTGCAATTTTCATAGTTTAAAACGTTCATAACGTCCAATCATAATAGTGGCCGTTTACTGACCAGCCTTAAAGGAGCCGCCCCTAAAAAAAAATGATAATTTTAGACCTGGTCAGATTGAGGACTGAAAATAATAATTTGTATGCATATATACATATATTTTTTGTCCAAAAACTTTAACACTATAAGTGAACCTCAAGGAACATAATAAAAAATAGAAATCCATGTCATGACCTCTTTAATCATTGCATTGTTCATCTTGTTGATAGCCTGATTTTATAGGCCTACATTGCAGTGTTGGTGAATAGCCGTGTGTAGGGTATCTGCGTTGTCCGGATGACCCATTAAATTGTTGATGTCAAAATGCTCCTAACCTCTCTAACTCTTGTCCATAAATATGGCCTAGCACCGCATAGTACTGACAACTTTGCGTGCCCCACGCATGCAGATTCACCCCGGAAGACATTCCAACACACACAAACACACACACCTCCCCCCACAGCTGACACCCACACTCAGGACAGAGCGTGGTGTCCGTTTACAGGACATTAAGACATTTTATGACTGATCGGAATGTCCCGCAGGAAGTGGATTCTAAAGAGAAAAGAAACTTCTTTTCTCTTTTAAAAAAAAAGACATTTAACCGTGTTTTTATGTGTGTCTGTTTGTCCATGTCACATTGGAATGGCTATGATTTTGTCATAGCCTAAAGTGAATTGTAAATGCCTTCATTATGCATTTTAAATATAACTGTATATTCCTTTAACTTTTACATAGCGTTCAGGAGAACACTCGTGGTGTGAACAACGCGAATATGCATAAAAAGAAAGTGTATTTTTGATAAGTTTTACTATCATCGAAGATTGAAATGTCTTTGGACTGTAACCCCTCCCCACACACACACACACACCTAAGTTATTGCTCTTAGACAAAGAGTAATAAAAACTAAATTCCCGCCTGTGACTTCCAACCCTCCGATTGGCCAAGCCGACAGGAAGAGGCTGGATTTCTCCGAGGTGATAAATATTGGCGTGCCACGCACACTCGCTCTCTCTCGTACCCAAGGGGGTAATCCATCAGCCGGAAGTTGAAGCCTCGCGGAAGCCGCCATTGTAGCAGAACTTCACCTGCTGTTAGCATCCCATTGACTCCCATTCATTTTGGCGTCACTTTGACAGCGAATAACTTTACATCTGAGGCATCCAAAGGCTTAATTTGTCGATTATTTATTTATAAAGAAACACGACAGGGTATAAAATGCTCCATTACTTTGTATCTTACGTTACGACTCCGTAGAAGCCGTTTTTGTAACAATAGGCTAAAGATTGCGTCATAACCACGGGAGTTTCTGTCGCACAATTGAGACATTACCGTATAGAGAGGAGGAGAAGCTCGCGGCAATCTTTTACTGTCTATGAGGCAATCGGGGGGACATGAAGGCACAAAGTCAAGGTAGAAGCCCATAAATAGACAGTCCATAAAAGCAACGGGACAAAATATTTCAACAACGTTTTTGAGGAATTAGGTGATTCAGATTTGGCTTGGCACAGCTACTAGAAGATTTTCAACAATCAGACTGTCGTCACGTTCAGTTTGAGCCTGCGCAGTCGCTCAGACATTAGACAGGAAGTGCAATAATCGGGCTTCAAGTCTTCTCCGTTGAAATCAATGGGGTCGCTGTGTCCATTTCTTTTACTGTCTATGCTCGTACCTCACCTCCGTGGATTCGCCATGTAATCCTCTCTCGTGATCCCCGCCCCGGGGATCTTTTCTGTTCTTTGTTTTGTTTTGTTTCGTTGAGTTTTGTTTTCTGTGTTCGACTCTGTTTACTTCCACGAAGGGAAATTAACTTAGTCTGAATTATTCTTTTGGTAACTTTACGTCAAAGACCTTTTAAGCTTTAAAATTGCGCGCTCTCCGGACGCACCCGCACACCACGTGACGCTCCAATGCCACACGTGCGCGCTCCTCCGACGAGCCGCAACCACGTGACGCTTCAACGGAACACACAAGACACGCAGCTCATTCACGCAGCCGTGGTCAGCCACATAAGAACCAAATGCAAGTCTTCGTTTACGAGTCTTCAGAGCAGTAAGATTGTGTTTTACCGGGTGTCTCTCAATGGTCTTAAAGTCTGTAATTTGCCACTGATACCTCCAGTCTCTCTCCATCTCTCTCTCCCTGTTTCTTTCACTCTCAGATCCTTTTAGTGTTTTGTTCATTGTCGTTGTATTGTGTTTGTAAATACATGTATTCCTTGTAACGCTTAGCAACCGTATACGTAGTTTTCCTTATTAAATTCGTTATATTCATTCATTGATTCTGATTGTATGCTCATTTTCCAGTCCCTTTAAGTGTCAAAGGTCTTATAGCTACAGGCTTACAAATTAAAGATACTTTACAGAGTATTTGCTTATAGGGCAGGAAACCCCATTCTTGTGGCCACAGAATTGCGTTTCCTGAAATCCTATAAAGTAGGATGATATTGTGGATCAACCACAAATACCATTCTGACAATTGAGCTAATTTTAACCTGTCTGTAAAATATCTGTACCTCAGCGGTGGACCATAATCCCTTGTGGTTAAAATCTGATGTATAGATATGAATGCAGATGCAGGTAACAGATCATCCCCCTCGTTGGGCGATTTAACATGTATAAGTATCTGGTTCAAACCCGTATGAATAATTATTAATTATTAATTATTAATTATTAATTATTAATTATTAATTATTAATTATTAATTATTAATTATTGAATACATATTCCCCAAAACTAAGCCAGATACCTTACACGTGTAACCATTGTAATGTACATTATGGTATACCTAACAATACGAGGGATAATATAGGCTACAGACACTGTCAAATATACAGAGATATGAATCGCTTTTTTAAGATGAATCATATGGTTCACTTACATTGGCGCTGGCAGTATGATGAATGGAGATGTTGATTGTCTCCTTGGTTCCATTATATTTATTCATATTTGTGACCTTTAGACAAGAAACAATATTCTAAATTGATATTTTGCTCTTGCGTATATCTAATGTGAGTAGAAACAATACACATATTGGACAGTCTGTCCAAGCTTATAGATGCAAAAAAAAAAGCTCATGGATCAACCTCACAGGTCTTTGCCATGATACTTACCACAGACTCATTAGTCTCTCTTTTTATATCTGAGGAATAATTATCACAAAAAAGCAGAGTAAAATACAGCATGTCATTAATTAATGCAGACTGATAATTGATTGTGACAATTTTTTCTAAAAAAATTATAATGCTGTAGAATATAAACATTATATTTGTCTTTTTAAATGGTTCATTGCCCTCAAAATGAAAATACTGTCATCATTAACTCACCCTAATGTCATGTTAAACACAAAAGAATAAGACATTTTGAAGAATGTTGGTAAACAAACAGTTTTGGTTACCATTTGTTTCCATTGTATGGACAAACACACAAACAAAAACACATTTCTCAAAATATCTTCTTTTACATTTCACAGAAGAAAGTCATACAGGTTCGGAAGAACATCAGGGTTAGTAAATGATGACCAAATTTTCAAAAAGTGCACAAATTTCAAATTAGCAAATTGTCACAAACTATAGGCTAGTTCAAGCTATAGTTCAACATTTTTATAATCACATCTTTCCAAATTAATATTTATATGATAAAACTGATGTCTGTAAATTCTTTGGATGTTTTGGACTTTGTCTGTTGTCACAAAATATGAGCTAAAATGTAAAACTCACCACCTCTTTTTTTACAAACCACCCAAAGAATAACAGCAGGAAGGAGAACAGCCAATGCAGCAGAAACAGCAACAATCACAATCTCTAGAGGAGAGACAATATAGAGGGACACACTCAGATCCAGATGAAAACAACAGCAGAACGTTTACTATACTGTATATAACTGTCATTTTAAACAAAAATGTAAAAACCACAAGTACTGACAGACAAATAAAATACATTTTGTTTTATTTCACACTTGCTAACAACGTGTTTATTGTATGTTTACTAAATGCTTTTTAGTAAACACAGACATGATTGTTTTGGATTGACATGATTAAAGAGTCACTTTTCACATAATAATTTCGTGTTGATTTTATTTATTTATTTTTATTGTCGGTGACATATGGTATGTACCTGGTTGTGTAGAAGTTACTGGTTTATTTACAGTTGGGGTTGTCTTCGGGCTGGTGACTGTAGTCAGTGTCTTTGTTGGAGCTGTAAAAGATTCATTTTCAGATACATCATACTGTAGAATATAACTTTTTTTATTATTCTTGATGGTCATTGCAGTTAAAAATAAGTAACAAGTTAACATTATAAATAATAACAATTTACCTGAATACTTGACAGTATATGTGGCTGAGGTCTTCAGTTGATTTCTCTGAGTAACCTGACATCTAAACTCTCTGTTGTGATCTTCATTCAGGAGTGTTGTAGTCAGAGTGATGATACAGAGTGTTGAGGAGAATAATATCTGATATCTGGAGTCTGTCATCAGATTCACACCAGCCTGATTCACCCAGATCAGCTGAAATCCCTCAGAACGGACCAAAGTATCACAAGAGACTTCATATAAATACAACTGACAGAAGAGAGTCACAGAGCCTGGTCTGATCTCAGTCTGTGAGGATGATGAAGAGACTGAAACAGAAAATAAGACAGAAATCGCACTACAGGCGTCACTCTTTTCATTACACGTGTGAGTTTTGAGGTATTATTTAAGAAATAACAGAAACACTGACTATGAAGAACATGCAGATAAACAGGTGCATCAGTTCCTTGTTGTCCATTCACATATTGTCGGCAGCTGTAAAGCCCATTATCTTCTTGTGTGACTTTCTTGATGTTCAGAGAGCAGTCAGACCCCAGACTCAGTCTCTCACGTCTCTCTATGTCATTCTTCTTTTTCCCTCCAGCAATCAGTTCAACTGTCTCTGATACTTTGTTATTATTATAGTTCCATGTATTTGATGTGCAGCCAGAAAGAGCATTATTACAGGACAGACTGACATTTTCACCAGAACTGCTGAACACATGAGTTACGTCAGCTACAGTCATACCTGTAACATAGTACGTATTTTACTTATAATATGTTAAAAGAGAACATTAAAAAATCTGGGTTAATTATTTAACCCTTAATGAGTCAAAGCATGATACAAAGCATGTCTTGAATGAGACACAAATAAGAACATTTTTGTCCTGTTTTAAGCAGGAAATGAACTAAAACAGGAACAGGGTATAAAACAGGAAGCGGGGGCGAGCACCCACCGTTTTTCACTGAGTAGCCGAGTTTAATGACGGCCGTACAGCGATGGTCAGCAACTGTGGCGGCGGGACGTCACGTCTCCCGTTCCCTCCTTCGGGGAACGAGGGTTACATCAGTAACCGAGACGTTCCCCTTCAGTCGCTCACGTTCGACGTGACGACGTTAGGGGATCCCATGGAAAACGCCAACGGTTGCTGCCACATCCAGTGCCCTACGCAAGACTCTCAGACCCCCCCATGCTGGGGCGGAAGACCTGCGTAGAGGGAGAACCTGCTGTTCCACATACCCACGCAGTGAACTCTTGAATAACACTGGGAAGCGTGCCTCTCCAGGGGAGAGGGACGCTGCGGAGCCACATTCGAAGGGAGGTACCATGTGGAGAATACACATATGGACTAAGGAGGGGGAGGCTACACCAGACAAGTGACAGCAGAGCGAGCTCTGTCAAGGGAAGACACGGGCTCACCGCAGGGAGCTGATCGTGGAAAAATACTCATACGGGATCGCCGCAGGGATCACACATATGGAACCCAGCCTAGCACAAGTTACACAACCATACGAGCACTAGGCCTGGCGTCGGACGCTCCGCAACGTCCAACTGCTGAAGGGGTGTGGAGGAACTCACAGGGTTCGCCTGGGGGGGAACTCGACTGGAGCAAAGAGTGCACGTATCCGCTCCGTAGAGGGGAGTGGCGCAGCAAGCCGACACTAGAGTGGGAACTTCGGTGTTACCGGCTGGTTGAAGCGAGCACACAGGAAGAAACCGGCTCAACACGTAGGCTATAGAACCTAGCGAACGTGTTAGGTGTCGCCCAGCCCGCAGCTGATATCTGTCAGCGAGGCGCCGTGTGCCAGCGCCCAAGAAGAAGCGACACTCCTAGTGGAGTGGGCTCTCAACCCAGGCGGGCAAGGCACGCTTTGGGCTTTGTAAGCCAAGGCGATAGCATCCACTATCCAGTGGGCCATCCTCTGCTTCGAGACAGCCTTTCCCTTCTGCTGGCCTCCGTAACAGACGAAGAGCTGGTCTGAGGTCCTGAGGCTTTGCGTTCTGTCCACGTACAAACGCAGAGCGCGGACGGGACAGAGAAAAGCCAGGGCTGGGTCTGCCTCCTCCAAAGGCAGCGCTTGCAGGTTCACCACCTGGTCCCGGAAGGGAGTGGTAGGAACCTTGGGCACGTATCCGGGCCGGGGTCTCAGGATCACGTGAGAGTTATCCGGGCCGAATTCCAGGCACGATTCGTCGACCGAAAATGCATGTAGGTCCCCTACCCTCTTGATAGAGGCCAATGCAACCAGGAGAACTGTCTTACAGGACAAGATTTTTAACTCAGCCGATTGCAGAGGCTCAAAGGGTGGTCTCTGAAGTGCCGAAAGGACCAGAGATAAATCCCAAGAGGGTATAGAGAGCGGGCGAGGAGGATTCAGTCTCCTCGCTCCCTTTAGGAACCTAACGATCAGGTCGTGCTTCCCCAAGGACTTACCATCAACAGCATCGTGATGTGCGGCAATAGCGGCAACATACACTTTAAGGGTGGATGGAGACAGCCTTCGCTCCAACCCATCTTGCAGGAAGGAAAGCACGGCTCTGATCGAGCATGATCGGGGGTTCTCTTCGTGAGAAGAACACCATTCAACGAATAGGTTCCACTTCAACGCATAGAGGCGCCTCGTAGAGGGGGCTCTAGCGGAAGTGATGGTGTCAACTACCGCTGGGGGTAGGTCACCTAGAACCTCCGCGTCCCATCTAGGGACCAGACATGGAGCTTCCAGAGGTCTGGACGCGGGTGCCACAGGGTGCCCCGTCTCTGAGAGAGCAGGTCCTCTCTCAGAGGGATGGGCCAGGGAGGGGCTGTCGCGAGGAGCACTAGTTCCGGGAACCAGGTCCGGTTGGGCCAATACAGCGCAACTAACAAGACCTGCTCCTCGTCCTCCCTGACTTTGCACAAGGTCTGTGCCAGAAGGCTCACTGGGGGAAACGCATACTTGCGAAGACCCCGGGGCCAGCTGTGTGCCAGAGCATCCGTGCCGAGGGTCCCCTCGGTCAGGGAATAGAACAACTGGCAGTGAGACGTGTCCGGGGCGGCAAACAGATCTATCTGTGCGGTCCCGAAGCGCCTGAAAATCAGCTGGGCCACCTGGGGATGGAGTCGCCATTCTCCCGGTAGCACCTGCTGCCGTGAAAGCTCGTCGGCTGCACGGTTGAGCAGGCCCGGAATGTAAACGGCACGAAGCGACCTCAGATGCTTCTGACTCCAAAGGAGGAGATGGCGGGCGAGTTGTGACATGCGGCGGGAGCGTAGACCACCCTGACGGTTGACGTACGCAACGGTCGCAGTGTTGTCCGTACAGACCAGTACATGCTTGCCTTGTAGCGACGTTTTGAAGCGGCCGAGCGCAAGATGTACTGCTAACAACTCGAGGCAGTTGATGTGCCAATGCAGTTGAGGCCCCGTCCACAGACCTGAAGCTGCATGCCCGTTGTACGTGGCCCCCCAGCCGGTGATAGAGGCATCCGTGGAGACCACAGAGTGCCTGGACACTTGTTCTAGGGGAACACCTGCCCGCAGGAATGAAGGGTCCGACCACAAGCTGAGAGTTTGGCGACAGTACGGGGTCACTGGAACCCGGCACGAGCCGCTCTGCCACGCCCATCTCGGGACTCGATCGTGAAGCCAGTGTTGGAGCGGTCTCATATGAAGCAATCCGAGCTGCTTTACCGCGGCTGCAGATGCCATATGCCCAGGGGCGTCGATTTCGGTGGGGACGGTGGGGACGCGTACCCACCAGATTTCGTGATGAGTCATTTTGTACCCACCACTTTTTTTTGGCATGATGCTGGATGCTGGTTTTATTCTCGCTGACTATCGCGCTTCTTTATTTAACCCTTGGCTTTCACACAAGTTTAAAATATTCTGGCTGACCACCCAGTGTGAATATTTCTAGGCGACCGTTATTTAGAAATGTTGCACTCGATCTGGTTTCCATGGTGACGTGTCATCGCTTGTCACGTGAGACACCGCAGCCACAACAGCACTGAATAATGAATGATCTGCTTTTGTCATTTTCCCTTTTTATTCAAAATATTCACAAATTTGTTTGCTATAGCATGACATATCTGATATTCCGATTGTCAAATATATGCAAGTGGATGTGTTTTGTTGTTTAAACTCCTTTATTTTTTAAATGAGCTGACACTGACAGCTTAGCATGGACAGTGAACGAGCGGGAACTACATAGTCTGCTGGGATGAGCCGAGGCAGAGAATTTCCGGCCAAGGTTCCGCATTTTAAGGGGGCTCCCGAGGGCTGATCATTCAAACAATCAGGAATGTTAATATAAAGACGCAGCAAATATCTCTGCATCCCAGACCCCCCTCTCTCGCTACGCGATCGCTGGCTAACGTCATGCTTTTACCGTCTCGCCTTTTTCAAACTGGAGCAGCGCTTACTCGCAGGTATGTAGACAAATTACAATGCATGATTTGATTTGTTAAACGTGAAAAGGACTCATCCGTCTAAACGCTCGCTCTCTAACGTAAACCTAGATATATATGTTCACTGTTGTTAGGCGCATATCCAAGTGTTTGTGCGGAGTGTGGACATGGAGGCGCCGACGCGATTACTTGCATTTTCCTATAAACAGTGGAAAGTTAAAACAATGTTTATTACTTAAGTTTTGCTGGTATTGTGGCTATAGTCTTGTGCATTTGTACACAACGGATCAGCTGTTTTAACTCTTCTCTTGCAATACATCATGTTAGCCTTGCCTTAGCCACCAACTTACTCAGCTAACTTAGTTACGGTTTGCGTTCGTACAGCAAGCATTGGTGGAGTCGGAGATGATCGTGGAGTAGTCAGTATCTTGTTTAATTATTGCTTGAATCTATTGCTGAATTCTGGAATAGTTGTGATGAGGATGATGATGGAGGCGGGGTGCTTTCAAGTTTTGGTCAAAATGGTGATACGATTGGATGGATGCAGTGTCAGATCATGGTGTGATCATCGTTCATCTGTGCGACACATATTTTTGCTTTTTCAATCTTGGCAAAATTGTAGTGCAGAACGCAGAAGTTGTGTTGTCAATTGGCGATTTTTTTTGGACAGTTTTCAGTTGTTATGAGGAGCAATATGAGAGAGAAATTTGGTAATCATTGTTTACATTAAACCACGTCATGTCATATTGTCAATGTTACTTATCTTATGAAGCAGAATAGTGGGTCATAGGCTACTCGTATGTCTAATGCTTTTTAAAAACCTAAGGCTTTCAAGTTCAACATAAAACGAGTCAGACATCATCACATGTTTGTATACATTTTTATTTATTTACATTAAGCGACAGTAACGTTACATCGTCTTTCAAAACATGATCTGCGCGAAAGAGAGAGAAAAAAATAATGTCATTCATTGTACCCAGCACTTTTGAAAATGCACTTCCGAATACGTCTCTGTCCCCAGCACATTTCAAACCAAACTGACGCCCATGCATATGCCCCAGGAGCCTCTGAAATAGTTTCAGTGGTGCCGCTGTTCTGCGTCTGAGCGTACTCACGCAGTTCAACACTGACTGGACGCGGGCCTCGGTGAGACGCGCTGTCATATTGATCGAGTCCAACTCCATACCGAGAAAAGAGATCCTCTGCCCGGGGGTGAGTTTGCTCTTCTCCCAGTTGACCCGAAGCCCTAGGTGGCTGAGGTGACTGAGCACCATATCCCTGTGTTCGCACAACTGCTCTCTCGACTGGGCGAGAATAAGCCAGTCGTCGAGATAGTTGAGAATGCGAACACCACGCTCGCACATGGGAGCAATGGCCGCCTCCGCAACTTTCGTGAAGACGCGGGGCGACAGGGCCAGCCCGAAGGGTAAGACTTTGTACTGATATGCCCGTCCCTCGAATGCAAAGCGAAGAAACGGTCTGTGTCCGTTAGACCGGACGAGAACTTACAGGCCTTGGACGGGAGGCGTGGGTCACCCCGCCAGGAGGAGGCGGACGCCGGACACAACTGCATCGCGACAGCCCGCTCCACTGGGGGGATCCCCACATACCCCTTAGCTGCCCCGCCATCGAGGGTGGCGAGGGGAGAGGAGCCACTAGGACGGCTTCGGGCACTATACGGTGCCTTCCACGTCCTAGAAAGCTCCTCATGCACCTCCGGAAAAAAAGGTACCGGGGCGGCGCACTGAGAACCAGCACGGCCCGCCCCGAGAAACCAATCGTCCAGCCAAGAAGGTTCGGGACGTGGTGGTGGATTCCACGCAAGCCCGACCTTCTCAGCGGCCCGGGAAAGCATAGCGGCCCATTCTGGATCCGGTTCGGACAACGCTACACACCCCGAAGGGGGCAACGCAGCCGAGTCGTCATCTCCAGATGACCGCTCCCCCTCCGATGCTGCGATCGACATCTGATCGTCAGCTGGTGCCCCAAAGGAAACGACTGGTCGTTCCGGAGAAGGACCGAGCCGTTCGCAAAGGGGCGCCGATGGCAACAGCACATGAGAGGCGTGAGGGGCCCGCGGAGATTGCCTCGGCGGGGAAGCCCTCACGGTAATCCTCAGATCACCCTGGTCATGCGCCGAAGTAGGCCTATTCCGCGGGGCAGAATAAGCACTAGATCGGGGCATAGGCGAGGGGACTGCACCTCCCTTGAGGTAAGCGAGTCTCGATCTAAGTGCTGTGATAGTCATATTCCCGCAATGGGAACATGAACTATCCACAAAAGCTGCTTCAGCGTGCCGAATGCCCAAACACGAGATGCAGCTATTGTGGCCATCTGCTGGCGCCAGGGAACGACGGCATCCAGAAACACACAAGCGGAATGACATCTTGAAAAAGACGCAGGGTCCGCTTGTGTTGCTCTTTTAGTAAAATAAAAAAGGAAATTACTCTCACAGTGCTGAGGCGCCCAGGGGTAGCCACTGTGTGGACACACACACACACAAACAATAGTGCTGTGAGAACAGCAGTTGAGAGCTGCACTGCTCGCGGCCACCGCTGATCGCGCCGTTACACCAACACTGGAACAGAGAGATCTTCCTTGAAGTCTTCAAAGGCGTTGAATCTTTAGACATCAGTCACAGGAAACTCGCGCTCCGAAATGAAAGACGGTGGGTGCTCGCGCCCGCTTCCTGTTTTATACCCGTGCTGCGGGGCGGGGGCGCGTGACGCGTTCATGCACGCCAACGTTCATTGGCTTGTTCTTAGATACTCGAAGTTGATAGAGCTCCCTGAAGTGATCCCCTAACGTCGTCACGTCGAACGTGAGCGACTGAAGGGGAACTTTTTTTTTATGCTTCACTGAATAAAGAAAGTCATATAGGTTTGAAAGTGAGTAAAGGATGACAGAAATTAAATTTCTAAGTGAACTATTCCCTCAAAATGAACCTGACTTCTGAAACATGCTTCAGACTTCTGAAAGTGGGAAAAGGACCTAATGGTATTTGTCAGAGCATTCTATAATAAAACAGTCTACCAAACAGCATACAAGATCATAATAAATCTAAATCTTAGCCAGACTCTATGCCAGAGTAATACAAATAAAAATGTTTTTTCAATAAATTAATCAAATTATGCAGATTTAAAAAATATTTTATTTACCTTTACCTGTTAGAAATGGACAGATAATTATAATTTCCAGTAGACATATTTGACACATTTTCTCTTTTTAACGATCTTCTGACAATCCTTCTGACAAACCTTCCTCTTATCTGACCTACTGTGTGTTTAGTAATGATTCTCTCTATACAGCTGCATTTCACTGACTGTTGGAAGTGTGTAATGGAGAAGTGTGTCACATGTTCATATATTTCAACTTTTAAGTTGTCTGACCCTTATACCATTCCATAGGCCTATTTGTACTAAATCAACAGTATTGACCAATAAACATGAATTTTGGTAGTGGTCGGCAAGACTGATACATCAGCCGATATTTAGCATTTTTGAATATTGGCTTAGATCGATACATTTTCTGTTTGGCCGATGTGTGGGTAGGGGTTTTATATTTTCTTCATATGGTCTTTTTAAATACATTATTTAGATAATGTTAAATGTTAAACCAAGTAAATGGTAAACGCAAAGTATACGTTTGCTTTTATATTATTTAAAAGGCAAACACTTAATACGTACTCATTTACCATCAACATTCAACATATGCACATTTATATCATTTAAACAAATCTTTGAATGTCTAATAAACATTTAATTTCAAAACCTTGCAGACTTAGTCAAATTCAGCTGTGAGTTTCATTTTCACTGTGTGCTGTATGCAAAATGTGTGTTACTTGTCCTTATTTGAATATGGTTACAATTCCTTTTATTCATATTTGAACAATTTCTTTATTTGTGAAAAATACTGTAATAGGCTTTCAGAATGTAATTTTCTAATTTAATTGTCTAATTATTGATTTTTAATGTATTAAATATTAAGTAAAATAACTACAAATCATAAATGTATCCGCTTTATCAGCCAATGCTCTCCAAGATATCGGCAATGAAAAAAAAAACAATATCGATAAAAAACTAAGTAATGAGTAACTGAGTAATTTCACAATATGCTTGCTTATCTTTCCTTAAACATGTCTTTTTCAACCTTATCAGGTGGAATATTTGCAACAAACTGAGGCAAACTAAATGAAGGTACAGATATTTAATAAAGAAAATAAGTAGCAATCATTAAATATCAAATTACAGAAAACGGAAATATACACGTGTTTAAGTAAATTACACATCTGATCCAATAGGGAGTTTCATTTCAGTAAATGAACACTATTTGAAGGCATTCATTGCTGTTCTTAAAATACACATCACCGAAACATTCTACTGCTTAATGTGGTTAGTTTGCACACGATAGCAGTGATCATCTCCGAACCCAGTTTAGACTGACGGGTGTGTGAATTCTGAATCATTCCGTTGACAGTTCCTCTTCTTTCTTTTAGAAAGTTGAATTCTGTGTCAAGAACTCAAGTGTAAAAGCTGTGAGGATCTGGACACTAATCTTTGCGAGTCTACACATGACACTTAATTCTGCCACTCTAAAAAAATTCTACCCATAATCCTATTAAAGCATTTGGTGCTGTCTTACAGGTTTGCGAGAAGGAGACAGGAGTTTGGAGAATCAACAAGAGACAAGGCAATAGGTTGCAGGGAACATAGGCTACATGTAGTCCTAGTTGAGACCAGACAATGTAGGGTTTGACTTGCAGGCTGATTTATGAAGGTGATTGGTGGCAGTTGTGGGTGATGGTATAGTGTGTGGTGGGAGCCAGGAAGGATGCTGGGAAATGAGGTGACTGGAGATCATGACACAGAGGAGGAACTGATGATAAACAATAAATAGTAAACACTCGTAGAGTTACAGACCTGTCTCTTTCTTACCATTCATGGTGAAAACACTTGAACGAGTTACTTTAAACCAAGGATCATCTTTCCTGTCTTAGAATGACCAGATGGATGTCAACCAATCTGGCTTCAAGAAAGGGCATTAAACCGAGACGGCATTACTGTCGGTCACAGAAGCCCTGCAGATCGCGAAAGCTGTTTCCAAATCATCAGTTCTCATTCTCCTGGATCTGTCTGCTGCTTTCGACACTGTGAATCATCAGATCCTTCTGTCCACCCTCTTATCACTGTGCACCAGGAAGTCTTGAAATTCTTTTAGTTTTTATTTTATTCAAATTTTTAAAAAACTTCCCAACTTTTCCGGAATTTGGGTTGCATAATAAATACAAATATTCACAGACCTTGGTCTGGGGTCTCACTGCTCTCTGAACATCAAGAAAATCACTCAAGAAAGATCATAGAATTTACACCTGCCGACAATAGGTGAATGGACAAATACAAAGAACAAAGAACTCACAACAAGTCAAGTCACCTTTATAAAGAGCTTTTTACAATACAAATGGTTTCAAAGCAGCTTTACAGTGATAACAGAAAAATAATGTGTTGTGGCTTTTTTTATCATTCAACAAACATCATCACTGAGTAAGCGACACTCTGAGTCCAATTTAATAGTTTAAAAAGTATTTATTCTCTTGCAAGAGAGATCTTCGTCACCAATACACATTCGTGAGTCAGTGAGGAGAGATAAGGAGAAGCAGTGTCTGTCTTTTTTATATCTTATGTCCTCCAAGGCCTTATTTCTTCCCTCCCCTGAGGGAGAGATATATACTTTGTCTTTCCTATTTCTCCCTGGCCCTGAGAGGTAAATGCCCCCTTAACCCTTTAGGCTATAAAGTACAAATACACTCAAGATGACCCCTTGACCACCTGCTTTTCCTTACCTCCACTGACAACCAACCGCAGTAAATTATCACAAAGGCCCCTCTCACTACAAGTGAGAGAACAGATGAGGCCATCATTAGGAATCACTGAAAATAAGAGTAATAAAGGGAAAATTCCATAACAATTCCTCTCTGTTTATCATACTCTGATAACTGATTAATCAAACATTGTAATAATAGTACTAATAAATTCAAATTCAAGTCATTACATACAAATCACTCTCCTTGAACCTGTGAAGAAAAAGTTTAGAATAAAGAAGCATAAGGCTGTTTTTGTTGGGGAAAGCCCCGTAATTAATTAGCAAGCAAGTAAACATGTTTACTGGGCCGGGCTAAGCGAGGAATCACTGTTCCTGCGCTCCTGCAAGCAGACCCTCAGTCACACCAGTAAGGAGTAAATAGTTATAACACAGTAAGAAAAACAAGCAGAATAAAAATCCCTCAGTTTCAAACCCTGTCCTTGTACGCCATCTCATAACATGGATGACCGCTGCTTGTAACCTTCTTTAAATCTTTTGCCCTTAATCTTTCTCAGAAACTAAACAAAAAAGAAGAAAACCAAACAGATAAAAGTATAATAAAAAATATAAAAAATCCCTCAATTCAACCCTCGTCCTTGCACGCCATCTCGTGACAAAGGAAACACATTTTCTTTACTCAATTAGCACGTTTCGCTGTAACTTCCGCTACTTGTGTCATCATATTGTTGTTCATCAAAATCATCATTCGGATAGGCTGTCATTTTCACCAACTGAACAGACATTCCAACTTTAACCAGTCTCTGCACTAAGCTAGACACACATTGTATAATACATGGTATACATAACAGACTCTGTGAAATGCAGTATTATCAAGCAAACTGTCACTGACAGCACAGTCATTATGCCGGTGGTCTTAATCAGGCCACACATTCCTGGCACTCTGAATGGGTGCCAGGGTCTCGTACGCTCCATGTTCTCGGTTACTCTGATCAGCTGTATGACCAGAAAGTGTTATTAAAAGTTCAGTCTTAAAAGGCACTAAACAAGAAAGTCTTATCTGTTTCGTTGGCCACACGGTTTCCAGCTAGATGCCGCTTGCGCAACCAAAGTTGTTTGCCTCCTCCTGTCTCCTCCCTGCTGCTTCAATGCAAAGGTCTGTTTCTGCAAGCTTTGTTATGTCTTTTGCATGGCCTTGCTCTTGCGCAGATAACGGTACCTTTTTCTTGCTTTTCAATAGCTGGACCTTGACGTTTATGATCGTTGAACCTCCTCCTGCGATTGCTCCGCCTCCGCAATGGGCGGCACCTTCCTGCAATGGTTCGCGTGAACCCACGTGGCCCTCTCTGCGACCTTCACCGCCGTGTTCGTCACCAGAAGCACCTGGAAAGGCCCAAGCCACCTTTTCGCCTTCCAGCTCTTTCTCCTGTGATCACGAATCACCACGAAATCACCCGGCCTGACCTTGTGCAGAAACGTCTCAGCAACTTTCCGCTGGGCAGCTTTCACCTGCACAGAAATTTGTGATAACAGACAAGACATTTCTTTGCAGTAATTCAACATGTCATTCTCACACACATCCGTGGATGGCAGCCTTTGTTTACCCCCTTCTATGCCCATAAATGGTGGCCTACCGAACAGAATTTCAAATGGGCTCAGGTTTGTTTTCACTCTTTTTCTCATTCTCATGTACATCAGTACAATTGGGAGAGCCTTAACCTAAGACAGACCTGTCTCTTCGCAACATTTTGCCAATTTGTTCTTGATTGTTTGATTGGATCTCTCTACCACCCCTGCTGATGAGGGAGCGTAACTGCAATGTGTTCTCATATCAATGCCCAAGAACTCTCCCACCTGCTTTATTGCAGTATTTACAAAATGTCTGCCATTGTCAGAGCTGATTTTTCTTGGTATTCCCCATCTCGGAACAATTTCGGTTAGCAGGGCCTTTGCTACTGCTGCCGAATCTTGCTGTGAGGTCGGGAAAGCCTCCACCCACTTTGACCACATGTCTACCATTACCAGACAGTGTTTCTGTTTCCCACAAGGGGTTAATTCATCATCAGATGAATCAGACATCATCAGATACTCAAACGGACCTGCTGGGGCTGGTTGGGATGCTAAAGGTGTTTTTATCCCTCTTGCCACATTGTGTGTGTTACAAGTGACACATCCTTTGCAAAAATTTTCAGCAAAGACTGTAAATCCTTTAGTATACCATAAATCTTTCATCTGCATTACCATACTTCCCTTGGACCCGTGGTCTAACCCATGGGTCAACTTAGCGTAATGCTGAAAGAAGTGTTTGGGTAAACAAGGAATGCCATCACTCATCCATACACCCCCCTGGAGGCTGCAGCCAGACAACCTCCATTTCTGTTTTTCTGCTCCTGTGGAAAAAGTCTGCATGCTTTCTAAACAAAGAGAAATGTCAGGGTTAGGCACAGATACCAAAGCACAAGTCGTTTCTTTTGTCTCCTGCGCTGCCGCGGCCTTCGCTGCCGCGTCGGCTCTCGCGTTTCCTGTGGAAATAAAGCTTTTATCGTTAGAGTGTGCTGCGCATTTACAGACTGCAACCTTGTCTGGCAACAGAATGGCCTCCAAAAGCTGAGACACGAGTGAGGCGTTCAATATCGGATGTCCATCCGACTTCAAAAAATTCCTGTGCTTCCAAATTGCTCCGAAGTCATGTGTAATCCCGAAAGCATAACGCGAGTCTGTGTAAATCGTCACACATTTGTCTGCCATTAATTTACACGCTTCTATCAGTGCAACCAATTCAGCTGCCTGAGCCGAATAAGTTGACGGCAATTTGCCAGATTTTACCACTTCAAATTCAGAAGTCACCGCGAAACCAACCTTATTCAGGCCTGTTTGTGGATCTTTGGATGCCGATCCATCCACAAAGAGGACATTATCACAATTCTCCAAAGGTGTGTCCAACAGGTCTGGACGTGGATTACACACCTGTTCCAACGCAGAAAGACAACAGTGATGTTCCTCCCCATCATCTTCTGTTGGCAGAAGTGTGGCAGGATTCAAAGTTGTGCATCTTTTCACAGTTATGTTCGGCATATCAAGCAAAATCGTGTGATATCTCAACCATCTGGCTGAAGATAAGTGTGATGTTTTCTGTTCTTGCAAAATCATGGAAACTGCGTGTGGGACCATCAAAGTCAAATCAGAATACCCCACAAATTCTCTTGAAGCCAGCACAGCCAGCTCAGCTGCTGCCACAGCCCTCAGGCAGTGTGGCAGCCCTGCTGCAACTGCATCAAGTTTCGTTGAAAAATATGCTACTGGTCTTAGTCTGTCACCATGGGTTTGGAAGAGCACTGAGCTCATAAAGCCGTGTTTCTCATCTACCATCTGTGTGAATGGTTTGTCAACTGCTGGAAGGCCCAACGTTGGAGCCTGAGCCAGTTGCATTTTCAAGGTTTCAAAAGCTTCCTGTGCTTCTGCTGGCCAATCAATCTTGTCACATGATCTCAGCCCTTTCCCTGCTGTCAGGGCTCTCAAGGGCTTTTCTAGCAGTGCATAATTTGGAATAAATGTTCGACAATATGCACACATTCCCAAGAATGATAACAATTGCTTATCGGTCTTGGTACATCTTTGATCGCTTTAACTCGTTTATCAGAGAGAGCTTTACTGTTTGGTGTGATCGTGTGACCCAAAAAGGTTATTTCCTGCTTCACAAACTGTAGCTTAGCCAGACTGACCTTGTGCCCCTCCCTTTCCAAATGCTTCAGGAGAGACACACTGTCAGCCACACATACAGCCTCATCTCGTGCACAAATCAACAGATCATCCACATACTGCAACAGCGCAGTTCCGCTTGACAAAATTAACGGTTCGAGGCTTCGTTTGAGCGCCTCATTATATATTATTGGGGACTCACAAAAACCTTGGCAAAGGCGGGTGAAAGTAAATCCTTTATTGTCAAAATCAAACGCAAACCAGAACTGACTTTCTTTTGCCACCGGGACGCTAAAGAAAGCGTTGGCCAAATCAACCACAGTGAAATACGTGGCATCTTGTGGAATTTGTGACAATATTGTATACGGGTTCGGAACCCGCGGGGCTCTCGCGATAACAGCCTCATTAACAGAAATCAAATCCTGTACAAAACGCCACTGAACCACGTCGTTCTGATTAGCTGTTGCCTTTTTTACCGGTTGTCTGTAGACCATCACCGATCCGTCCGGCCCCGCCACCTCTAGCATGGGAGCCGTGATGTTAGCTGTTTCATCTCTGAGCTGTGATCTTGTGAAGATTTTCTTCGGCTTGGCTCCGCGTTGCTCGTCCGTGTTCTCTGTGATTTCTTCCTTCTCGCCCTGGGTCACGTGACTGGACGCTTGTCCCTCTGCTTGCACTTGTTGCATTGCCTGCGCCGTTTGCATCGCTAGTTGCTGGAATGCCAACGCCATCTGCGCTGTTTGCTGTTGTTGCGCTTCTGCTCGTGCAGCTTCTCTCGCCTCCTGTTCCTCCCGCGCGGCCAGCGCTTCAGCTCTTGCTGCTCGGTCATTTTGCTCTTCACGCGCTGTGTCACGCGCTGCTCGTGCTTGTCTCTCTCTCGCTGCTGCTTGTGCCTCGGGTTTCGGTCCGGCTTGTGCTTGCGGTTGGGTCGGTCTCGATGGAGAACAGTCAAGGTCGGGGTCGAACTTCAGTGCAGTCAATCCGGCTCCTGGGAAGTGTGTTTTGTACTCCGGCGGTGCCGGTCTCACCGCAATTTCATGTGGGGAAACACAAACATACTGTGGGTTAGTCGGTTCTGGTGGTGCAGACACACAGACTTTCGCACTTTTCATTTTTCCCTCCTGCTAATTCTTTTTGCAGTTGCCTTCTTTCTCTTTTATCTGCTTCCTCAAGCCAGCAATCGACTGTGTCTTCACATTTTTTGCATACATGCTTATGTAAGGAACCTCAGCTTTTTGGAAATATTAATAATCAATAATAACTTATTATTATTAATTATGAATATTTGGGTCAGTTAATTGGATTAACTTGATGTGGCTGAATTAATATTACAATCAATTAATCAGTTCGTCCAACGAACTCTTTTGATTATTAATTTATTCTAAGAAAGGGTATCTTCCATGGCCACAGAAGAATAATTATTTCTTAGCATGTACAGCACTTTGAGCAAGTAGCAAAACCGCGATCGTAAAAGTGACTTTGTATTGCAAACAAAGCAGAACCAAATACATACTATGTACAAGTTTTATTAACTAAAAATAGATATTTATATGAATATAAATAAACAAAACAACATACACACATGAATACATAAATAGGTGAGTGGTAGAACGAAACCGAAAACGGAACTATTGAGAAGTTCCATGTAACTATATGAGAAGAACATCAGCATTTCATTTTCAAAGCATCAAATCAAAAGTATACTGTTGCATGCCTGGGTAGCGTACACTATTATCAAAGTTGTTGAAAACTGAAGTTGTTGAGGATTCTGCGAGTGTCAGATTTTGAAGTCTCAATCATTTTCTTCTTTGTTGGATGAAGAAGATATGATGAACTTGCATGGTGGGTTAGAGTCCTTTTACAAACTCCCGAAATTGTCCTTGGTTCTTTGTGAGAGAGTGTCCTCTCTCTTCCATGAGGCCGGATCTGGTCCAGGCCTGCTGGGAGGCCTCTGGGCCCCATGGAGGGGGGAGGGGGTTCCCCCGGATCACCCGAGATAGTGTTTGCAAGGATGAAAACTATCAAGAAGAAAGGCGGTCACTGTTGCCTGCCTGATATAGTCTTAGAAAAGAACCAACCCCTAAGGTTTGAATGGACCAATGAGAGAGGTGACATGTCTGAGAGGGGAAGGTTACTTTCAAATAATTTACGAGTCTTTGTACCGAGCGTGACTATACCTTCATTAATGCTCAGATAGATATAACACATCCACACTGCATTCTAGAAGAAGGTGATGTACATCAAAGTGTGTGTCATTAAATGAGGATTTGTTAGGTAGGAGGCATGATACAGGTGAGGTTACATTGACCGTTAGTTGGTTGTATACCCAGGTACATACCATAATATATACATAATAGTACACAAGACAGTAAATCATTTACCCAATGTTATGAAGCATGTTCATTTATTGATCCGTTAGTCTATGATTAATGCAGAAAAGTCTGTTTTAAAGGAGGTTTCTGTCTTCCCATTGTCTCTCTCTTTGGCATGTGGCCAAAGGAATGTGGTCGTAAAAACCTCCTTATCAGCCCTGTAACAGACACTGTTTCAGCCCTGGTGTTTGTTTCATAAACCTTTGTATATAATGAATAATTAGTGTGTGTCTGCCGGACTTTCCAACTGTGCGGTTGAAGATGCCCACCTGGAAGACTCCAGAATCTCTACACTTAACACACTTGCAACAACAAGCTGGTTGTTTCTCACTACTCTTTTCCACTGAGTCTCTCACCACTTTCAGCCTCGTGCGGCTCAATGTTCCCCCTTCGGGAAAATCATGATGCTTGATTAATTTCTCAATATCTAGCATACATTTCTGACCATAATGTTTTCTCATTTGGAAGTACACCGGTGTATCATATTTCATAATCTTGCTCTGAGATTTCCCCATACTGGCTGCTTTTCTGTTCTCTGTGGATTTCTCTTCAACGCGCGTTTTCTTGATCTGTTAGGCGTCCCCAACAGACCCGATTTTTTCTTTTAACCCAAATCGGCCGGGTTGCACTATTAGTGCCCTCCTAATTATGGTTTACCAAAAAAAATCTTTTCTGGCTCCCCCTAATTAGCCTCAGCACCTAAAAACAATCTGCTCCGTGGTGGAACAACTGATTTTCAGGTTACCTATCTGTTTGAAATCTCTTGATCTATTACAGACCTCAATTAATCTCAGATAATTTTCTCTCGTATCTGTTTGAAACCTCTTGATCTATATATAGATCTCAATTAATCTCAGATTACGTACCAGAGAAACAGCCCTCAGCCAATATGGTTCAATTTCACTCTTTCCCCCCAATTAAACTGAATTTACTTAGCTTACCCAGAGATGTTGTTCTGTGCCACTTTGAGTTCTTTTGATTCCAGTGGCCGGATCCGGTCCTAGCGGCGGAAACGGTCCCTCGTCTCTTAATGTTTTTTCTCGAGGTAGGGTTAGAACTTTGTCAGTTCCTAGGTGATCAGCCTCCGTCCGTCCGTCAGTCCCGGAATCACGTCAGAGAAACCCACTATCTGACACCAAAACTGTTGTGGCTTTTTGTATCATTCAACAAACATCATCACTGAGTAAGCGACACTCTGAGTCCAATTTAACAGTTTAAAAAGTATTTATTCTCTTGCAAGAGAGATCTTCGTCACCAATACACATTCGTGAGTCAGTGAGGAGAGATAAGGAGAAGCAGTGTCTGTCTTTTTTATATCTTATGTCCTCCAAGGCCTTATTTCTTCCCTCCCCTGAGGGAGAGATATATACTTTGTCTTTTCTATTTCTCCCTGGCCCTGAGAGGTAAATGCCCCCTTAACCCTTTAGGCTATAAAGTACAAATGCACTCAAAATGACCCCTTGACCACCTGCTTTTCCTTACCTCCACTGACAACCAACCGCAGTAAATTATCACAAAGGCCCCTCTCACTACAAGTGAGAGAACAGATGAGGCCATCATTAGGAATCACTGAAAATAAGAGTAATAAAGGGAAAATTCCATAACAAATGCAACAAAGTTTGTTTCTGCTGTAGGCTACAGCAGATCTAGAAGAAAATAGTGTCATTGTCCACCTTAAGTAAGTTCCGTGATGGTTCATTTCTGTTGTAAAAAAGTTATTAATTTAGTTCTTTATCTATACAGCCGCACTGGAAAAAAACAGTGATGTCATCTTCCAGCTCAGTTAGTTTCTCATAATGGTGTCAATGCAGGCAGATCAATAATATTATTGAATATTAAGTGTCCCAAACTAAGCAAGCCAAAAGCCAAAGACAACAGTGGCAAAGAACCAAAACTGTCATACTCCTTAGATGAACGACAGGAAGCAAGATGCAAGTAACAGTATTTAATGAATAGTCAAGGTTTGCAGTGCAAGCAGATGTGATAAAGTGACGCAGGGACTCAGATGGTCAGGATCCGTGAGAAGTGCGGTGATGAGACGACGGTGAAGACAGTTGACACTCCTTGACGACGACGACGATGACGACGATGACGACGATGACGACGACGACAACAACAACAACGACTAGTGATGTGACATCTGAAGCGAGGCTCCGGAGCTTGTGTCGAGCAAAAAGGGGCGTTCCAGATGAAGCCCCGATTCGAGGCTTGTGTCGTTTCCGTGAAAATCACGTGACGATAACAAACGAGGCCTCGGATTGTGTTGAATACGTCATTGCTTCATTCTGAGTATCGCTTCCGGATAAAAGTGGTTCGAAACCTCGCGCCTCTCGTGGGTTTTGCAGTAGGCGTTTGCATTGGTGTTGAAGTGTTGGTTGTACGAAGTAGTGAGTAGCGAGTTGTAGTAGCGAGTTTGTAGTAGCATAGTTATCATTATATATCATAGCCTGTATTATATATTATATTACATTATACTTAGTTTAGTAGATTATTAGATTATTAGAGTAAAGTATACATAGTTCAGTAGATTATTAGAGTAAATTAGCCTATATCTAGTTCTAGTTGCTATATATATATACATATATTGGTAGTAGTGTTATTATTGTATATATATATATATATATATATATATATATATATTATTGCTATTGTAAGACTGAAGAAAACTGGTTAAAGAGAAATTATCTGACCACTGGTCTCCGAAGACAAAGGACCTTGCTTGCAAATTAACATGTGAACAACTCTCTCACACACACGCACACACACACACACACACACAGCTTCCCCCCACTCTTGCAGATCACCCGAAACTCACATAAGAATATATGTATGGTTTTAATGTGAATGATTATCATTAAGGATTGTGTTTAGTATCATTTTAAAGGTCTCAGGGTGGCTGGTACGAGTGTCTCATTCCAAAAGAAGTAAAACAAAAGGTAATAAGGTTATTAAGAATATAGAAATATCCTTCACACAGAAGGGTTTGTCTTGGAGTTAACACCTTCTGGCCTTTTGTTTGAATGCAAATTACAACTAAGCAAATGGTTACCTACCAGTAAATTTCCACTGGAACTTACATATGAAATGAGGTCATGGTATATAAGGAAATGCAACTGGAAGATCAGGGCTCTTTCTGTATTTCAGATAGCCCATGAGGTTAAGCTCATGTAGCCTATTTCTTAAATGTTGGGTTTGCATCTATTTCTCTTATCAGAGCATTTGATGTTTTGTATTGATGGTCTTTGAACTGATTATGAAATTGGCATAATACTTTTACCTGACATAATAAATTGTTATATTTGATTATTCTAACAGACTTTGACTTTATGTTCATTGGAGAGAAAGGAATAGTCAAACATTAACGTGTATTTAATGATGCACAGATATCATTGTTAAACCTTTTTCATTTTATGGAGTCAGATGAAACGAGTTAATACATAAGATAAAATGTATTGCATTTAATTGAAAATCACTTTGCCATGGGAAAGACGGAACACGCGTGAAACCTTCACCTGTAATCGAATACCCCCATTGGATCGATTTAGCAGGCCCTACAAATTGGTGACCCCGTTTGGTAACAATTGAATTATCTGGGTTTATAAGGAAAAGAGCAGAAAAGTTCGGGGAGTCTGTAGGTTGACTGCCCACACAACCGCTGTGTGTAATTTTGTTGACAGGTAATAATTTCTACAAATTCTGTGATTTCTGAATTGATATGCTTAACTGATGATTTTATCCTCTGAATTGGATTTGAAATGATTACATCATTACCTGATCAATAAATTGTAAACGTTTGATTTTATTCTAACCGACTCTGAGAATTGTTTTTCCCCCGAGTAGATTATCGGATTCGTATATTTCCACAAGTTTGCGTCAGAGTTTAGTGACGACTAATATCTGATATCAGATTCAAGTGTACTTGAATGAGGAGACGGGTAGTTTCCGTCTAGAATCAGCTGTTTGATCTAGATTTGGGTACGTCTAAAAACCTCTGTTCTAATTTAATGTTACTTTAGACAAGTGCACGCTACTAAAGTAAGTTATTGAATTAAGTTCCTGAGGTGGCATTCAAGGGGGCTGTGTATGTCTTCGATTATGTACGTGTGAATTACGGCAAATCCCAGACATTCTGCCAATTACCTCTGTTTTGATAATCGGAAACTGACGAGATTGTGCCGGAGACCTGGTGAGGAACTCGAAGTGATATAGTTTCCTGATCTGAGCGGATAAAATATAATCAGAGTTTAAAGAATAAACAAACCTTCGCTAACGTTTAATGATGCACGGATATAATTAAAACCTTTTCATTTATGGAGTCAGATAATAACGAGATAATACATGAGAAAATATATTGCATTTAATCTTGTTGTGTTGCGTGAAAGGAAAGGCAAGTAATACGCAGAGTAACCTTCTACCGCTGATTGGATGCCGAATTTGGACCAATCGAGCCGGACTTTACAGTGGTGACCCCGACGTGATGTCGCAACAAATGAATTTCGCGAGCAACGTCTTTTCCAGCAAAGTATGGGGATTTTAAAATCAATACGAGGTTTGAACATCTTCTCTTTCTTCTGCCGCTGTGGTAAGTCAACTTTTTCTTCCCTTTTGAAAAGTGTTGAGAAAATGTTGTTTGCATTGTTACGGGTCAGAAAGCCCTTTGTTTAGTCCGAAACTGAAATACGTGAGGACGTGATAGCGGCAGCGCAGATGAAGAATGAAAACCCTTGTTAATAGATTAAAGATATCCTTGTTTGCCTAAGCAACACGAAACGAAACCTAAAATTGGAATAACATCTTCCAAATGATTTTCTGGTAGCCTAACGTTACTCAAGGAGCTGTAAAACAAACTCTAAAAGTTTTCAAACCAGCCACATGTTTGCCGCCATTGTTGTATTGTCTTTGTTGAAACAAACCACCACGTGAAGAGAATCAGCGAACAACAGAAAGAAAAATCTAAGTTTATAAACGATCGGAAAACACATGATTTTATAAATAAAAAAGCAGATCGATGCATTTTTTATAAAAAGCTAAATTTGGAAAAACAGGATAATATGATTTACTGGCTAAAATCGGATCTCAAGGCTAAGCTTAATGCTATTGTCCATGCTGCTTCCAAAACAAGGCTAAGCTAAATGCTATTGTCCATGCTGCTTCCAAAACAAGGCTAAGCTAAATGCTATTGCCCATGCTGCTTCCAAAACAAGGCTAAGCTAAATGCTAAAGGCATACCGCTTCCAAAACGACGCTAATGCTAAATGCTAGAGCCATGCTGCTTCCAAAACGAGGCTAATGCTAAATGCTAAAGCCATGCTGCATTCAAAAAACGCTTAACCCTTTGTGTGACCACATTGAATAATATTCTATAATAAACCTAAACTAATCTTGACAAACTCTATATTGCATTTAAAAGCTTAAACTTTAACACAGATGGAACTAAATTATTTAAGTTCCTCTGAAAAGTAAATCTCAAAAGTATTTGATATGTTACCTAGTTGCGGAAAATTAGAAGATTTTGCTTGGTTATCACTGTTAGGTGGTTGGGGATATGGCGAGACTGCAAAAACGATGGCAGGGTAATCTCTAAAATATATCCAACACACAGATACAGGAGCTGTTACATGTGGCGAGTCTGTAAAAACGATGGCAGAATAAACTCTAAAACATTGTAACACGCTTGAGTAATACAAGTATAAAAAGGCGCCATTGTGACATATTCAAAGCTTTAGAGAACATAGACTTTACATCTTCACTCTATGGGAGCTGTTTCGCATTCCAAATTTGTAAATGGTTACGTTTGAATTAATTCTGAATGACTCTGAAAGACTGCTTTTTCCATAGATTATTGGATTCGTATATTTCCACATCTGTCGCGTCAGATTAGCGACGGCTAATATCCGATACCATTTTAAGTGTACTTGAATGAGGGGACAAGTTATTTCCGACTAGAATCAGCAAACGCTGTTTAATCAACCTAGTTTTGGGTGTGTCCATATCCACTGTTTTAGGTCAGTGATCGCTTTGGATAAACGTGCGTGGTTTAAAGACCACGGGCTTGGCCTGAAGCCATTTTAAGGGAAGTTGAGTTGATAAACTGTCCTCTTTCTTGGTGGTCAATCGTCCCTACTAAAGTGAAACATTGATTTAATTTCTAGAGGAGGCATTCAAGGGGACTTGTAAAGATATCTCTGATTGCACGTGTGAATACGGCAGATCCCAGATATTTAGTCAAATTACCTCTGAATTGGTTATTGGAACTGACGGGAGTGTGCCGTGCGGCCTTGGGAGAAGGACTGCTGAGCGATATAGATTCCCTGATCTAAACGGATGAAATTAAAATTAAGAGTTCAAAAGAATAATCAAATGTTAAAATGGCCATTTAAAAAGACTAAATGAGAAGAAAAGGTATTTGAAACCTAGCAAACAGAAAAGAGAAACAGTGAATGTACATCTTATCAGCCCTGAGCCAGAAAGCCTTTTCATATTCAAATGTATTGACATGCGAACGACCAGAGACTCTTCAGAGACGAGAAATGATATAATTTCATTTATATTCTTAAATATAATTATATTATAACTAAAATTATAATATACATTATATTATAATCGCCAAGCAGGCATTAATTGGAGAAGTGTGACATTAATCCTTACAGTTCGATTTCGTTGATCTGCTACCCAGTGCCAAAAGGGCGGAGGTGTGTTTTAATTTTTTGCCTTTAAAAAAAAACACTCCCAAAAGTGTGGCACAGTTAAGCAAATTTACAAGGAGGGTGTGAACTAAACATCAGACAGACCACAGCCTTTTGCAGGTAACTAGATACCTGCACTAACCAAACGTGTGAACGACACCATGAACTAATGCATGCCCACAGATCTGGCTGTAATGAAAGCAACTTGTAAAACCCGAAATCTGGGATCTCTAATGCTGTGACACAGCAGACTGTGAAGGCTCGACTGCAAGAGCAGCTTTAAGGTGTCGCACACTGCACTGAAGCAACAGCAATAATTCAGACCTGGTCAATGAAACTCGGTTTCATGTGACAACTGGAATTAAAATTGCAATGGACATGATAATGGAGCAAGCAGAAGAATTCCACATGTCTGAATTTGAAACTGTTGAAAACATCAGAATTAACTGTGGTTCTCTCTGCATTTGTTTCTGTCAGGTTTACTTCTGCAATTCCTCGGGGGATAGATGCCAGGACGGCCGGACCTCACGATTGTTAGAACATAACCTGAGACTCGGGAGATGGGTGAAAAGACAATTCAAGAGGCCATTAACATCTCACAATAGCACATCACTACATTAGCATGGCCTCCCAGTTTAGAACTGGAACTAAAATTTGCAACACAATTGTTATCCAGTAGATTCCACCCATCTCCTAGACATAAACACTGAACACACTCCTCCATCACTTACACCCTCACAGCATCATCACCTGGAATAGATCAAGTCCATCCAGACTGAACACTACACATCATAAGAAGATAAAAATGACACAGAGTCCAAAAGTGTCACTTCACTAAAGATCCATTGTGCATCTTCACACTAACAGAACCGGATAGCTTCACACACATAGGATGGGAAAGCTGATCCCATGACACAGCATACGCTATTCACAACACTCTGCCAACTCATGGGAAAATACTGGAATATACATATTAATGGCTACAGTCACAAATCAATGCAATGCATCAAAAAGCAGAGGCAGACCTGCTATTAAATTTCAAAATGTTTAAACTTTCTGATTGTTATTAGGGGGGTTGGAAAATCAGAGGGCCCCTGATTTCTCAACAAACCACTAATAACAGAAACATCCTAACTAAATAGATCGCTTCGTATGAGCGCTTCGATCAATTACAGAATTTACAATTCAACCCTGTCATTGACTGTGACTTAGCCAACAACACACACACACACACACACACACACTCTCTCTCTCTCTTTCTCTCACACTCACACACAGACGCACACACACACCCTCACACAAACACACAATCTCACACCTGTTGCAAGGAATGAACAATCTCCATTCTTGAATACATTTGATCCTGTTCCAAGTCACTTCTTAGATTTGCATAAGTGGCTTACATTGGAAGATTCCTGAACAAACAGTGATTCTTCATATTTTTTTTATTCTTGAATATTATTGTTATTACAAGACGTATTGATGCATACCATTTATCTGATTATTTGAGTTGCACTGACCTCTTGCTGCATTTCCTTTGAATAACTCAGACCAAAAAAAAAAAAATATATATATATATATATATATTTAAGAATTGGATATTTAATATGAGACATCGTTACCATTCAGGACCTTGAGAAACATATGAGACAGATTTACCATTCACACCTGCTGACAAGAACATGGTATTTTACATTGAACATGACATGATTTTGTTTTGTTGCATTATGCGTTTCTATGGATTTCTTCGCGAGTTCAAGTTCATATGTGTTCAATCGTGAAGCGGACATTTAAGATGCCTTTCAGGTGTCTCACACAAGGCAGTGTGAAGCCAAGGAGAGCCCCTTCACCCACTGAGGTCTGTCCAGACAACCGCACCGCTGAAGGTGACAGGATTGGTCAAGAAGGGACAGATTATCTCCCTGGGGAAGGTGCCAGGGAAACGGAAGTTTCTCCATGAAGGAATGACACATCAACTGAACCAGTCGAAAGGTCTAGATTGATTCTATGAACTTTGCTCACATCACTGGATCACCGGAAGAAAGCCTGAACGCCTCATCCACCTGCTGGACTCAAGCTACATACACCTGGTGAGAACAGGTGTTCTGCAGGGGAACACAGCCCTCTGAGCTTCTACAGATGCTGACATTGCAAAGACAATTGTTGAGTTACATCTCAATCACGACAAACGTCTTACTATGACCCCTTAAGTGTCTGAATGTGACCCACGGGGTCAAGGAGGGAAATCTGTAAGACTGAAGAAAACTGGTTAAAGAGAAATTATCTGACCACTGGTCTCCGAAGACAAAGGACCTTGCTTGCAAATTAACATGTGAACAACTCTCTCACACACACGCACACACACACACACACACACAGCTTCCCCCCACTCTTGCAGATCACCCGAAACTCACATAAGAATATATGTATGGTTTTAATGTGAATGATTATCATTAAGGATTGTGTTTAGTATCATTTTAAAGGTCTCAGGGTGGCTGGTACGAGTGTCTCATTCCAAAAGAAGTAAAACAAAAGGTAATAAGGTTATTAAGAATATAGAAATATCCTTCACACAGAAGGGTTTGTCTTGGAGTTAACACCTTCTGGCCTTTTGTTTGAATGCAAATTACAACTAAGCAAATGGTTACCTACCAGTAAATTTCCACTGGAACTTACATATGAAATGAGGTCATGGTATATAAGGAAATGCAACTGGAAGATCAGGGCTCTTTCTGTATTTCAGATAGCCCATGAGGTTAAGCTCATGTAGCCTATTTCTTAAATGTTGGGTTTGCATCTATTTCTCTTATCAGAGCATTTGATGTTTTGTATTGATGGTCTTTGAACTGATTATGAAATTGGCATAATACTTTTACCTGACATAATAAATTGTTATATTTGATTATTCTAACAGACTTTGACTTTATGTTCATTGGAGAGAAAGGAATAGTCAAACATTAACGTGTATTTAATGATGCACAGATATCATTGTTAAACCTTTTTCATTTTATGGAGTCAGATGAAACGAGTTAATACATAAGATAAAATGTATTGCATTTAATTGAAAATCACTTTGCCATGGGAAAGACGGAACACGCGTGAAACCTTCACCTGTAATCGAATACCCCCATTGGATCGATTTAGCAGGCCCTACACTATTATTATTATTCTAAGACTAGACTGTAGGGAAAGTCTTAGAGTGCAAACGTTAAAGGCAAACCTAGAGCCCTTACAATGGAGCCAGCAAGAAAGAGGAGAACTTCTCCTGTCTGGGAGCATTTTGAATTGATTGCTCATAACAAGGTTTGTATACATTTATATAATTTATTATCATAACATCACATAATCCTCACCATATCGCTGTATAATCACAATGTGTATTATCTGCATGTTGAAGGTGAAATGTTTGCTGTGCCATAAAGAGCTGACTTACAGCAACAACACCTCTTCAATGCTTAGGCATTATCGTGCAATGCATGAGGATGCACAACCTGCTGCAAACAGACCAGCCACTAGTCAAAGTAATATTTAATCTTAATTTTTTTATTATGTAAATAATGTGTTAGGCTCCTACAATACACCAGCATTGTACTGTGTTATAGATTACAGAAAGAAAATGGTGGATGAGGCTTTGGTCAACATGGTCATCAAAGACTCCCAACCCTTTTCTGTTGTGGATGACGTGGGGTTTAGGGAGCTTGTGCATGTGCTGGATCCATCCTATGTTCTCCCAACAAGAAAGGTATGTATGTGAATAGACTAAAGTAGTTTATTGTTATAAAGTCAGAATGAATAGTAACAATTAATATTTTCATTCTCAGGCTTTGAAGTCCATGGTTGACACCCGGTATGAGGAGGCTAAGGAGAAGGCCAAAGAAAAATTGGACAATGTTGTTGCTGTTAGCCTTACGTCCGACATGTGGACGTCCATCAACATGGAGGCTTACCTGGCTGTGACTTGTCATTTTATTGATGCCAATGACCAGCTTGGGACAATCTTGCTTGGGGTGCAACATTTCCCAAACACCCATACGGCAGACAACTTGGCTATTGCCCATACCATGGCCATGGAGGAGTGGGGCATAAAGGATAAGGTGAGGTGCCTTGTCACGGATGCTGCTGCCAATATGATTGCCTGTGTGAGGGCATTGAATATTAGGCATGCGATATGCATTGCACATGCATTGAATTTAATTGTCAAGAAATCTTTCGATGATGTGCCAGGCTTAAATGAGCTTCGCACCAAATGTAGGAAGCTTGTAACCTACTTCAGGACCAGCACAACAGGAAAAGAAAGACTGGCCCAAGTGCAGGTGCAGATGGGGAGGCCTGCTCTGAAAATGATTATTGAGGTGGACACTAGATGGAACAGCACTTACAGCATGCTGGAAAGGCTCTATGACCTGAGAGAGCCAGTGGGGGCAGCTCTAGCCTCTTTGAGGACAGATGTAAGCCCTCCTACTTCATTGGAGTATGAAACAATGAAGGATGCTCTCGACCTACTGGCCCCATCCCACCAGGCCACAGTAGAGCTTTCTGCAGAAAAAAGAGTGTCTGCTTCAAAGGTTATTCCCCTAATGAAGATGCTGAACCACACAATAGTAAGAAAATCCGAGGGCTTAACATCAAATATGGCAAGGCAGCTGGCTGACAACCTTGTCCGTCGCGTCAGAGAGCATGCGTTACAAATGGAATCCATTAGTGTGATGACGATGCCTACATTGCTGGACCCTAGGTTCAAAAAACTAGGGTTCCTAAGTCCAGGGAAGCTCCAAGAAGCCATTACAAGACTAAAGTCAGAATGTGCCAATGTTATCAGAAATTCTGAAACAACACCCCCAGCTCAAGTACCTGCCTCACAAGCTGGGCCATCTACAACCTGTGGTAAGTAGTCTATGTCTTATGTGAATTTTCACATTTGTAATGTCATGTAATGTGAACCATTGAGAAGTGAGTGTTTTCCCTTGTATAATTATAGGTGACCTTTGGCATCTACTGGACAGCACAGTGGATAACAGCAGACGGAGCTCCAGTGTGACCGCAGATGCTACTATTGAGGTGGACCGTTATTTGTCAGAGACAAATCTGGCAAGGACTGAGGATCCGCTGGGTTATTGGAACAAACAGAAGCTCCAACATCCCAATTTATATAAGCTGGCACTTACGTTCTTATGTTGTCCGGCATCATCGGTGCCCTGTGAAAGGGTGTTTTCTAAGGCTGGAGAGGTGGTTTCCAAAAAGAGAAACCGCCTCAATCCAAATACTGTAAAAAAACTTTTGTTTTTAAATAAAAATCAGTAAAAATGTTCCCATCCCTGTTGCAGTTTGCTGTTCCACTCCCAGTTCCATAAGCACTACATAATTGTACTCCCAGTTCCATAATCACTACACTATTGCACTCAGTCAGCACTGCACTCAGTGATTTCTTTACACTTATTTGGGGCATTCACTGTCATCACTAACCCAAAGAACTACTGAATACAAAGTTATGTGTGTGTGAGTTGTGTGTGCATAGGTAAACACAAGCAGAGTAAAAAACTTTATTTAATACACAGGCAATAGAAAAAGGGTGTGCCCACACCATGACAATTTGGTTGCTCAGGATGAATAGATTTGTGTGCGATACATTGCTTTGCACAGCAGGTGTCACTAGGGAGCACACTGTTTCATGAGGCTTCAGGTAAACGAACCTTTTGGTGAACCAATGGGCTGGAAAGCCTCAGTGGTTCAGGAAGCCTCATTTGGCCATCACTAACGACGACGACGACGACGACGACGACGACGACGACGACGACGACGACGACGACGACGAACAGGAACACAAGGCAGGAACTGGACACCGTACACCAACACAGACGACATCAAACATCGATCTGACAAGGATGATAGAACAGCGGTAAGTATAAATAGAGTGGTGATAGTGATTACAGCTGGTGAAGTGATGATGATCAGCTGGAGCGGATCAGGTGATGTCATACACTCACGCCCACTACACACGTGCATTCATACAACAACATAAACACGAGACTAGAAGGAACAGAGAATGCGTCTACCGTGACAAAAACTCCAGGTGACAGAATGAAGAAAAAACCTACAGCTCTTGTGAAAGTAACAGCCATATACACAATTTACAGTAGGCTATTTACATGTCACAGTAGACAAAAACAATGATTGGTAATAAAAAACAATACAGAGATACATGGGCGTCAGTTTGGTTTGAAATGTGCTGGGGACAGAGACGTATTCGGAAGTGCATTTTCAAAAGTGCTGGGTACAATGAATGACATTATTTTTTTCTCTCTCTTTCGCGCAGATCATGTTTTGAAAGACGATGTAACGTTACTGTCGCTTAATGTAAATAAATAAAAATGTATACAAACATGTGATGATGTCTGACTCGTTTTATGTTGAACTTGAAAGCCTTAGGTTTTTAAAAAGCATTAGACATACGAGTAGCCTATGACCCACTATTCTGCTTCATAAGATAAGTAACATTGACAATATGACATGACGTGGTTTAATGTAAACAATGATTACCAAATTTCTCTCTCATATTGCTCCTCATAACAACTGAAAACTGTCCAAAAAAAATCGCCAATTGACAACACAACTTCTGCGTTCTGCACTACAATTTTGCCAAGATTGAAAAAGCAAAAATATGTGTCGCACAGATGAACGATGATCACACCATGATCTGACACTGCATCCATCCAATCGTATCACCATTTTGACCAAAACTTGAAAGCACCCCGCCTCCATCATCATCCTCATCACAACTATTCCAGAATTCAGCAATAGATTCAAGCAATAATTAAACAAGATACTGACTACTCCACGATCATCTCCGACTCCACCAATGCTTGCTGTACGAACGCAAACCGTAACTAAGTTAGCTGAGTAAGTTGGTGGCTAAGGCAAGGCTAACATGATGTATTGCAAGAGAAGAGTTAAAACAGCTGATCCGTTGTGTACAAATGCACAAGACTATAGCCACAATACCAGCAAAACTTAAGTAATAAACATTGTTTTAACTTTCCACTGTTTATAGGAAAATGCAAGTAATCGCGTCGGCGCCTCCATGTCCACACTCCGCACAAACACTTGGATATGCGCCTAACAACAGTGAACATATATATCTAGGTTTACGTTAGAGAGCGAGCGTTTAGACGGATGAGTCCTTTTCACGTTTAACAAATCAAATCATGCATTGTAATTTGTCTACATACCTGCGAGTAAGCGCTGCTCCAGTTTGAAAAAGGCGAGACGGTAAAAGCATGACGTTAGCCAGCGATCGCGTAGCGAGAGAGGGGGGTCTGGGATGCAGAGATATTTGCTGCGTCTTTATATTAACATTCCTGATTGTTTGAATGATCAGCCCTCGGGAGCCCCCTTAAAATGCGGAACCTTGGCCGGAAATTCTCTGCCTCGGCTCATCCCAGCAGACTATGTAGTTCCCGCTCGTTCACTGTCCATGCTAAGCTGTCAGTGTCAGCTCATTTAAAAAATAAAGGAGTTTAAACAACAAAACACATCCACTTGCATATATTTGACAATCGGAATATCAGATATGTCATGCTATAGCAAACAAATTTGTGAATATTTTGAATAAAAAGGGAAAATGACAAAAGCAGATCATTCATTATTCAGTGCTGTTGTGGCTGCGGTGTCTCACGTGACAAGCGATGACACGTCACCATGGAAACCAGATCGAGTGCAACATTTCTAAATAACGGTCGCCTAGAAATATTCACACTGGGTGGTCAGCCAGAATATTTTAAACTTGTGTGAAAGCCAAGGGTTAAATAAAGAAGCGCGATAGTCAGCGAGAATAAAACCAGCATCCAGCATCATGCCAAAAAAAAGTGGTGGGTACAAAATGACTCATCACGAAATCTGGTGGGTACGCGTCCCCACCGTCCCCACCGAAATCGACGCCCCTGCAGAGATAAATGGAGAAAGAAAATCACAATACATCCACTCACACAATCTAACACTCAATAATAACAAAATCACAGTAAATCTCCTTTCCAACTACTACAACTCACACTATCCATTCACCTTCTGGGTTATTTTATATGATGCTTCTCCTGTCATCAGCCAATCGGTGCACAAGACCTCATTATAGGGACTGAGACCTCCTATTTGAGGAGAGAAACGGACACGTCACTAATACACAAAACTTATGTCTTGCTACGTAACCCCATGCACACAAAATCATTTCCATTTATAAACTAAAGACTAAAACATTATTTGTTGTCTAATTTGAAAAGATCATTTTAGGAAAGTATTTCATGACCTTTACTATACATAGTAGTCGTCTCTCACATATCGTATCGTGTTTCACTATGTGTCTATTGATGTTGCTGATATATGAGACATATTCTGGGATTCCAGCAGAAAACATGTCAAAGAGAGCAACATAGTGATTATAAGATACTCAAGACTTTTTGAAAGTGAACACTAGGGGTCTCTTATGTGTGCAAACTAATGTTTCTTCAGTTTTTGGCCATGTTGTTGGCATAATCTTGCTATTGTGGTGAGTTCTAAGTTTTCTTGATCGTATGTACTGTAAGATTGTGATAGTGCAAGTAATAATAAATATTATTATTATTATAATTTCTATAGCTAAAATGAAGTCATTTGAAGACCTGGAGTCTGTAGTACATGTTTTTATTTCATCCAGACTTGACTGTTGTAATGCAGTTTACCTGGGTGTTTTTACAATCCCCGTTTGTCATTTAGCCTACTATCCCCTCTTTAAGAATCGTAGTTTTCTTAGTAGAAGTTTATATCAGGTCAGTTTGCTCTGTGTGGATGTGTTGTTCTGTTCCAGTGCTGTTACTCAATGTTGAAGGAAAAGGATATCTCCCTTATTTTGTCTATAGTGTGTTTGCAAGGGTTGTATAAGGATATTAGAGGCACTTGACCATGCCAAAGGAACAGGTGCCAGGAAAAATCAACAACCACCCAGATGAGAAGTGTCTTCACGGGATTTCCAACTCACCTGTGACCCTTGTGATAGTTGCTTTGAAACACTAAGTGTGTCACATATATTGTCTTTAAATAACCACATTTGCGTAAAGAACCAAACACCATGTTCAGATGTTTCTGGAATTTCTGTACTGTTAACCTATCAGAACCTGTTGAAATGACATCAATTACCATAAATTGGTCTATTAGTATTGTTTTTTTTTTTGGTGTTCATAGCCAGATTACGTTTACACGACAACGATGTAAAAACGGAAAAGGTTCTCCTTTGCAGAGACGACAACATTGTCAAAAAGATCCCGTTCACAAGGATCTGTGAAAACGACTGAAAACGCTGTATTCTGCTGTCAGGCCAGTATTTGGCGATGTCACTTTGTAAAGAAACACTACGGGCCTATAGACTGAACACGTAATACACATGCACATGATGTTAACGTTTTCACAAATTCGCGTTTTTGTTGTTTACAAAGAGAGACGATAAAGATATTGTTTTCAAAAACGTACGCTTTACATTACATTTTACGTTTACACTTAATCATTTAGAAGACACTTTTAATCTAAAGCGACTTAAGCCGGGGACATTCTTAATGAATGTAAGGCAGATTATCAATGTAATAAACCACTTGCACTGAGCTTCGTGACCCACTTCTGTTTGGAAATAGTATCTCACTCAGGCTATTTCCGGTACTGTGGTCAAAGAGTTGAACAAACTCCACCTAAAATGAGTGTCCGCAATAAGATTAAAAAATGTGTCCATTTTTATAGACAGGAGAAGGTATATTCTGATGTTTACTGTGTGCAGAATTTTCCAAATTTCTCGGAACATGAAGGTTTAATCCAACCCAAGCCGATCTGAGAAAGCAGCGGGTGTTAAAAATAAGCCATTATTTCACCACAGGGTGTGTCAAGTGTTCATCTAAACAAGTGACCGCGACGCTGAAGTGTATGAGAACAGATGAATAACATCAGTAGTACGAACCACAAACATTTATTTATTTGGATTAAATATTTTTATCATTCTGTGTCTGTGTGTCATTTTTCAATGTTAATCTTTTCACTGTATATTATTTATGGCCAAAATGATATAATATTCAAAGTAGTTGACTGTCATTTTCCTCTATGCTGTGTACGTTATTGATTAAATAGCCTAGCCTATTTAACATCGTTGCAGGCACCTCGCGAGCATTCATTCAACTATTTTAAAAGACTGGAATAAACACCAGCGCACAAAAGCAATCCTTTTAATAGTCAATTTCAATTAAAAATGTAAACCCAACAGGTATGAAATGTCAGAAAGAGAAAAAAACTGTTGATGAGAAGACGAGCATATAGGACTGCTGCAGCTTAGTGGATTAGCCTATTTATTATTCAGAATGCACAGTTGGAAAGAAAAGACTGAACATTTCAGCAGGCTCAAGATAATTAATACAGAGATCATTATTCATTGTTTTAATTAATTGGCAGCCATAATAATCTGCATTCTCATGTGTAGGTGCACTAAACGCTCTAACCGGAAACTCCCGATATGTACTAACTAGAGCGCGAAAGTAGTTGTAGTAGTCCATTAGATGCTTACGGCGACTGATAAAGGTCCGTGAAAGTGATTTTGTGTGTAACGGGTCAAATATGTGCTTCCACTTGCTACATTTATTTTCATGTATGAAAGAAGAAGAAGAGAGTGAATGGCTGTGGTGAGTGAGTGTTCCATGAGTAAAATATATTGTAGTAATTGTATAACCATTTTATGGGTTAATACTGAGTTATACATGTAGTATGTTATGTGATTTGTGTTCGTGCTACTGTTATTTGTATTGTAATATCAAGTTTAATGTTCACCTCCATTATAGAATATGCACAAGGGTGATTCCTGAATCTGATCACCGCTGTTTTATGTTATTCAACAGGTACAGACCATGAGTTTCAAATTTGTTGATTTGTAACTGTTTATTATGTAGTTTATGTAAATGAAAGTTCATTTAGATTCGCGCCAGCCAAGAGAGTGAATGGCTGCGAATATGCACGAGTGTGATTCCTGAATCTGATCACCGCTGTTCTATGTTATTCAACTGAATAAAAATCCATCATAAAGCGCGATTTGGTGTCCATCGTGAGTTTAACACAACACAACGCAGAGACAACGCTGTTGTATGTGCCTCTTTGAGATCACGTTTTCAAAAGTTTGTGTTTTCAGGCCCCCAAAACGCCGTTGTTGTGTAAATAGATAAAATAATAGAAATAGAATAGAAAATAAATAATAATTTTTAGTTGAAACCAGTGTCGTGTAAACGGCCCCTTAGTTAGTTCGAGGTTGTATCCTCTTACTCATTTTTTCACGGCCATTAGAAGTGTGGAGAACTCTGTCTTCTGTAAACTTTGTCAACTAGTGCCACTTCAAATTTGACTCCTGATCTTCAATGAACATTTTAGTCTCTCTGTATGGGGTTAAACTGTTCGCCCTACAAGTCCAATATCATATCAAGTTCCAAATTTTTGTTTGTTTACAAGGGCCTACAAGGCTCCTCAATATATCTCTGATCTTCTCTCCTATCATCATATATACACTCTTCTGATCATCCAAAAAGTTAGAGTTACAGTTAACTTCCCAGGTCACTCCTCAACCTGAAAGTTGGCCGAGCTTTTTAAGTACCTTCTCCACGGCTCTAGAATAATTTGCCATTAAGAAAAGTCACTATGATGGTTTTAAATCGCTTCTTAAAACTAAGCAGGTTTAGTGGTATTACTTTTCTTGAACATTGTTTGTGATTGTGTTTTTGATTTTGTTTTACCGTCAATATTGTCTGTTTTGACCTTGAAGTTGTGGACCACTTTGCCCATGATATGTTATTTTTAAATGTGCTTTATAAATAAATGTGACTGACCGACTGAATATTTATATTATTATTTATCTGACAGAGACTTGATTCTTCACCTGATTCTGCTGTTCTGACCTTTAGTCATTCATTTGAGGGCAGCCGAGCGTGAGATGCAGTAATGACAGTGACAGCAGATTGAGGCCTGGACCAGGATGTGTAGCTTCATCACCCAAGGGAAACACTTTTGATTTTGGATGCTACTTATTTTTCTAACCTCTTCACCAAGACACTAAAGTCTGATTCTGGCAGAGAACGAGCAGCACCCCCTTAGAAGCTTTTAACATGATGCTTGTGTAGATAAATGTGATCTTGTTACTATAATAATCACCTGCTGTGGAACAGAATGGTTCCAATTTAATTTGAGTATTTTCAAATTGTTTAGTTAATAAATTAAAATTGTGTTTAACTCCTGTTTAATAAACGCGTTGAAAGAACGCTATCACAAACTGAAAAGATACAGAGTTTGAAGCCATGCAGCAGCCCATGCCTTTGTTATGACAACTTGACATTAACAAAGGCAAAAATGTCTTTGTTAATGTCAAGTTGTCATAACAAAGACATTTTAAACAATGTCAACTTTGCATTAAAAGTGTCATAATTTACCGAATGACACTTAA
Organism: Tiaroga cobitis; assembly: GCA_030578255.1. Classification (NCBI taxonomy): domain Eukaryota; kingdom Metazoa; phylum Chordata; class Actinopteri; order Cypriniformes; family Leuciscidae; genus Tiaroga; species Tiaroga cobitis. The sequence continues at coordinate 25,677,726 of CM060606.1, read as the reverse complement.
TGACAACAGTCATAAACATTCATAAAGACTCCTTCATGTTCATGACAGGTGTTATGTCATGTTTTTGACAGTGTCATGTCAGTCTTATGCACACCCCTTCAAATAAAGTGTTACCAAAGTGGGTTGACAAAACTTTAAATTGCCTTGAAATAGCCTAGCCAGAAAGTTTAAAGTAGTTTTAAAAGCTTGAAGTTTGAAGGTTTTAGTATAGTATAGTATAGTATAGTATAGTATAGTATAGTATAGTATAGTGAGATAGATAGATATATAGATAGATAGGCCTAGATAGATAGATAGATAGATAGATAGATAGATAGATAGATAGATAGATAGATAGATAGATAGATAGATAGATAGATAGATGTCACAGTGTCTGGTTGTGTTCCCTTGTTTATCACTAGAGGTCCTCGTTCTCACGGTGTCCTTCACATTGACTTCAATTCCCAGCATTCTGTCTGTCACTGTCACTCATCAGTTCATTGCACTCAGCTGTTCCCCGTAATCATTGTTCCCAGCTGTTTTGTGTTAGTCTTGTTAGATATGTGTATATATTCCCTGTCTGTGTTAGTATGTGTCGTTGTTAGATGTCCTCACACTTTATGGTTGGTTTCTTGTCTGGTCATGTTTTGTTTCTTGTTTTTGGACTGCTTGATTATTTGAATTTGACCCCTGCCTGGAAGACTATGATTTGGATTACCCTATTGAAACAACTGCTCTTGGATTTTCTGTCCCCTGTGTGTGTTCGTGACAGAATGACTCCGTCATCTCAGATCCAGCGGTATGTTTAATATCTCTTTCCCAGCCACTGAGCGGGAGAGAAGGGAATTTTTTAAGGGGACCCGGTTGGTCAAGTTTTGTGGGACCCGTGGAGGTAGCAGAGGAGGATGTAGTCGGGAGATGATCCCGTTTCCGGTGGTCACTGTTCCGGTGGTCCCGGTTCCGGTGGTCCCGAGTCCAGGGGTCCGGAGAAGGCGAAGGAAGAGACACAGCCCGTCTGCCCAGTCAGAGACTGTTCACGTCCTGTCTGCCCAGTCAGAGACTGTTCACGTTCCATCTGCCCAGTCAGAGATTGTTCACGTCCCGTCTGCCCAGTCAGAGATTGCTCACGTCCCGTCTTCCCAGTCAGAGACGGTTCACGTCCCGTCTTCCCAGTCAGAGACTGTTCACGTCCTGTCTGCCCAGTCAGAGACTGTTCACGTTCCATCTGCCCAGTCAGAGATTGTTCACGTCCCGTCTGCCCAGTCAGAGATTGCTCACGTCCCGTCTTCCCAGTCAGAGACGGTTCACGTCACGTCTTCCCAGTCAGAGACGGTTCACGTCACGTCTTCCCAGTCAGAGACGGTTCACGTCACGTCTTCCCAGTCAGAGACGGTTCACGTCACGTCTTCCCAGTCAGAGACGGTTCACGTCACGTCTTCCCAGTCAGAGACGGTTCACGTCACGTCTTCCCAGTCAGAGACGGTTCACGTCACGTCTGCCCAGTCAGAGACGGTTCACGTCCCGTCTGCCCAGTCAGAGACCGATCACGTCATGTCTGCCCAGTCAGAGACTGTTCACGTCCCGTCTGCCTTCATGGACCTGAACTATCTGGAGCGTCTGGCTCGGATCCTGGACATGCCCGTGTCTCATGTTCCAGAGCCGGAGCCAGTGTCTCCTGTTCCAGAGCCGGAGCCAGTGTCTGCTGTTCCGGAGCCGGAGGCAGAGCCAGTGCCCGTTCCAGAGCCGGAGGCAGAGCCAGTGCACATTCATGAGCCGGAGGCAGAGCCAGTGCCTGTTCCAAAGCCGGCGGCAGAGCCAATGCCTGTTCCAGAGCCGGAGGCAGAGCCAGTGCCTGTTCCAGAGCCGGAGGCAGAGCCAGTACCCGTTCCAGAGCCGGAGGCAGAGCCAGTGCCTGTTCCTGAGCCGGAGGCAGAGCCAGTACCCGTTCCAGAGCCGGAGGCAGAGCATTGTTTGCAGAGCATGTTTTGTTTCTTGTTTTTGGACTGCTTGATTATTTGTATTTGACCCCTGCCTGGAAGACTACGATTTGGATTACCCTATTGAAACAACTGCTCTTGGATTTTCTACACCTTTAAATTGACGAGTTGTGATCGTGAGACCCACGTTAAACAGAAGGCGTGAGGACCTCAAAGCGACATAGCTTCCTAAAATGAACGTAAAATATAAGTAAATATTTAAAAAGAACAATCAAATGTGCTGCTAAACTATTATATAAATGACAAATAACCAAATGGCATTCTAACCTAAATTCGAGGTTGTGATAAAATGGAGTCAAATAAGTTTATTGGAACTAAATTTCTTTGTCACGCGGAAAGACAGTAGTGCGCAAAGACCTTCACCCGTTCTATTAGAAACCTCCATTGGACCAAATTTAGACGGGCATAAAGGGTGGTTGATAGGGTTTTGCTATACATTGCTAAGGTACTCAAGCTGGTTGCTAGGATGTTGCCATGAGGTGTGAAAGTGCATGTTTGTAGTTCTGATGTGTGTTTTAAAGGTTGTATCAGCGATTCCAGGCCCAAACATAAATTATCACATTCATCTGATCTTTCCAAACGATCCGCTAGCTGCCCGCCCCATAAGCAGGTCGTCAAAAAAAACGTGTCTCTCTAGGCAGCCTAGGCTCTAAGAAATGCACACAAAAACAATTGGTTTCACCAACCACTCAAAACCTAAATAAATAGTGTTCCAACCAATCACTACGTAAAATTAGTTTGCGCGGTATTCGAGAACGGTTTGACAAACCAACGTGAACTTTTTTGTTTGTTAACCTTTTGTCGGCATGGCCTGGAGATGATCTGGTTAAATTTTTCTGAAAATCGGAGCATCGGCCTAGGAGGAGTTCGAAAAAGTAGCTTTGTCTGAGAATTCAAAATGGCGGACATATTTTTATGACGGAAAATGTCATAGAGTGCAATCAAATCGTCATGAGCTCAGGAATCAGAGGGAAAAAATAAAGGAATTTTGTTTCTACCCATTACGGTTCAAAAGTTATTCACATAAATATGAGTGAAACTTTGGACAGGTGGTGGCGCTAGTGGGATTGGTTTTGAGACGCCAAATTTGCTATGGTGACAATTTGGACTGACCTCTATCAGTGTGCCAAATTTCACAATTTTCCCGTAAGCGGTTCTATGGGCTGCCATAGACGCCCAGTCGGAAGAAGGATGAATAATAATAGTAATAGGAACCGGAACAGATACAATAGGGGCCTCCGCACCTTCGGTGCTTGGCCCCTAATTACATTCAATTTTTTAAGAAACACAAGTAATAAATGACCTTTATGTGTTATTTTTAGCCCATTTTTTCAATATTCTTTATTTTTCTTAGTTGCTGTATCTATTTATTTCAGTGAACCTTTAAAAATTGCAGTCTTGAGTTTCAGTGGCCCCTTGCTAAGAACAAACCAAACTGCTTTAAACAATATAGATGCTTCTTTATCATGCACCAGTATAGTGTCAGTGAAATGCAGCTGTATTATAGTGTCAGCACTGAACAGTCAGTTGATAAGAGGAAGTTAACAACCACAGGCTGGGCTGATGATGTTTGAAGAACTGTAACTATATAAGGAAAAGAAAGACTGATTGAAACAGAAAATGGCTGATCGGTGTCACATGTGTCTGCTGCGACTGATCATTCTCTGTCCACTTCTGACAGGTAAAGAAATCTTTATATGGTCTATAAGACATTATGCCAAATCTGTTAAAAAATAAATGAATTACTTCGTATAGAGACTGGCAGAGAGTTCGATTGAGCGAACATGGTTTTATCTTGCTGAATTTTTTGTCAGTATATGTTATAGTTTTTTAAAAATTAAGAAAATATTTGCTGTATGTCATTAAAGTTTAAATAATTAACACTATTATTTTACGGTTTTATATTAATATGTAGGTAGTGGAGCAGAAGTAACTCATGTGTTCAGCAGTTCTGGTGAAAGTGTCAGTCTGTCCTGTAATAATGCTCTTGACTCCACATCAACTACATGGATCTATAATAACAGACATTCAGAGACAGTTGAACTGATTGCTGGAGGGAAAAGAAAGAATAACATAGAGAGACGTGAGAGACTGAGTCTGGGGTCTGATTGCTCTCTGAACATCAAGAAAGTCACACAAGAAGATAATGGGCTTTACACCTGCCGACAATATGTGAATGGACAACAAGGAACTGATGCACCTGTTTATCTGCATGTTCTTCATAGTCAGTGTTTCTGTAATTTCTTAAATAATACCTCAAAACTCACACGTGTAATGAAAAGAGTGACGTCTCTAGTGCGATTTCTGTCTTATTTTCTGTTTCAGTCTCTTCATCCTCCTCACAGACTGAGATCAGACCAGGCTCTGTGACTCTCTTCTGTCAGTTGTATTTATATGAAGTCTCTTGTGATACTTTGGTCCGTTCTGAGGGATTTCAGCTGATCTGGGTGAATCAGGCTGGTGTGAATCTGATGACCGACTCCAGATATCAGATATTATCCTCAACACACTGTATCATCACTCTGACTACAACACTCCTGAATGAAGATCACAACAGAGAGTTTAGATGTCAGGTTACTCAGAGAAATCAAACAAAGACCTCAGCCACATATACTGTCAAGTATTCAGGTTAAAAAAAAAACTACCTTTCTTAAATCAATTTTAGAAGACTCTGATACAGAGACATTACATGATGAATGTCATTCATTTATAGGACAAATTGAAGGTTTATGAGCTGCAGCTCACTTTGTTTTACTCTCATATAAATGAGGCATAAATTGCCTCATGTGGTTATATGTTACGCACCTCTCTTCTTAACAACTGCACTGCTGATGATTATACAACTTGCGTTGCCATGATGCAATGATAAAGTATGAAAACATGATGCTAATGTCCTGCATCTGACCATTCTTTTTCTGCAGCTCCAGTGGATTCAACAACACTGACTCCAGTCAGCAGCTCAAGCTCTGAGAAGAAATCAAGCAGAACTACAGCAGCAGCTTCGACACAACAAGGTACAGGACTGACACACATCATCAGTTTTTTTTTTATCATCACACACATTATCTGCAAAGTAACTTTGCAAAGTAACAAAGTAACTTCGCCTGGCTTATGCTACTCCGAGCTATGTCTGAACTTTGTATTTTGAGCACTTCTTGCGTTGTTTTTGCCTCTTCACGATGACTCGCTTGGTTTAGTCCTCAATTGTAAGTCGCTTTGGATAAAAGCGTCTGCTAAATGACTAAATGTAAATGTAAATGTAACTCTTTAATCAGCTTTGTCAGTGATTGAGTCCAGGTCCTTTTGGATCATGAGTCATGACCATATTAATTTCTGTCTGTTGTCTGTATAAATCTAACTCTCAAAACAATCATTAATCATCACCATTTAACAGAACAATTGTATCATAGAGGGCATGATGTTATGTCAAATGACAAGATCAAAGATGGCAGATCAAAAATATTAACAGTAATAATATAATGTGGAAATTGGCACATGCACAAAAAAAATTGTGATAAAGTCAAATCAGTTGCGTATTTTGAGACCTCAGACAATGAAAATATCTCTTTGCAGTTTCTGGGCCCACCAAGGGATAATAACATTAATTTGTCATCCTTGTGACTATGATTGAGAATATTCACACACAGAGACACAAACTCACACACATATTGACAGTGTTTTTGTTAGACCTGCATGTTCTTTACACAGGTACACTGGAGTCGAACAATTATTAATCATAAATGAATCATAAACACTGTTAATTTACACACGCACAAACACTCCTGAGTCAAACAGTAAGTAGATTTGAGTTATGGTCGGTCACAGAAAAAGATAGGCATTTAGATTGTTCTTTTGGATTGTTTCAATAAACCTATTTTTGAAGCATATTGCACAATGTGGCCTCTGTTTTTGCTCTTTTTTATTGTTACAACTTACACCATGTATTTGACATCTTAAGGGCTGTGATATTCTTACAGAGGTTTGAGTTAGTGCCTTTTGTAAACAAATGTGGGTAGGCTACTTCGAATAAAAGTTTGAGCACTCTAGCTCAAAAAGTTTGTGAGTTACAGATACTGAACCAAAAGTGTTACAACCATACCCCGCCACCCTATGTGTGTCTTATTCAATTCACAGGGCCATGCAGTTACAGTATAACCTTTATACAGTACATATTCCTTTGGAGAGAAAATACAGCTTTTTATTGACAACAGCAATGGAAATTTATATTTTAATAAATCTTTAATCTTTTATTTAACTTTAAAGGTGAAGTAAGCTATTTCTGAAAAAAAAAAAAACGCTGTTAAAAAATGGATCACTTGTAACATGTCACTTGTAACACACTTGTAACATGTCAACTTATTCTACTAACCCTACCCCTACCCTAAAAGTCTACTAATAGTCATTATTATCACTCTAGTAATACTAATAGAGAGTTACTTGGCATGTAGTTACAAATTAATGGGAGTTAGTTGACATGTAGTTGCAAAGTTACTTTAAGTTATTAGAATGTCTTAAGTGTCTCCGTGTCAACATAAAGTGTAAAAGCTTTTTGTAAACTCATCATCCACAAATATTAATTTTCTTCAAGATAATCATGATATTAAATGTGTAATTAATCATTTTATATGGATGTCAGTATATCCATATATATATATATAAACATGATGCTTATGTCCTGCATCTGAACATTCATCTTCTGCAGCTCCAGTGGATTCAACAACACTGACTCCAGTCAGCAGCTCAAGCTCTGAGAAGAAATCAAGCATTACAGCAGCAGCTTCGACACAACAAGGTACAGGACTTACTCACATCATCAGTCTCTCACCTTTTTGTTTTATTTTTTAAATGTTTTATTATCACACACATTATCAAAGTAACTCTTTAATTAGCTTTGTCAGTGATTGAGTCCAGGTCCTTTTGGATCATGATTTATGAGTAATTTCTGGTATAGGCTGTTGTTTTTATATCTTTGTTATAAATGATATATAGATATTCTGCTGTTGTCTTCATCTGGATCTGAATGTGTCCCTCTATATTGTCCCTCCTTCAGAGATTTTCTTGCCGTTAGTGATTGTTGGTGTTGCTGCATTGGCTGTTCTCCTTCTTGCTGTTATTTTTTGGCTGATTCGTAAAAAACAAACAAAAGCTTGTGAGTTTTAGTTTCTCCTATTTCATTACAACTGACAAAGAATCCAATAAATCTGACTTTACAGAAAAGCACACTATAGTTTCAGTTTTATCATGGAAATGTTCATTTGGAAAAATGTGATGGTAAAGATGTTGACGTGTTTGTTTTGAACTTTGGTTTTGTCAGATTTTGCTGATAAGCAAATTATGTAATTTTAACATAATTCCTGTAATTAGTGAAGAGGAATCAATGAATTAACAAGATAATAAAGTTTTGCAATCTTAACACTTTATTACAGTGTCATTGTTACATAATGTTACATGTAGGCTAGTAACAGCCTACATTTTGCATAATTACATGCAACTAACCCACAACCAAGTACATGTAGTTAATTATTATTACTAGGGATGGCCCGATACCATTTTTTTTTTTCAAACCAGTATTTACATTTGTGTACTTGCCGATACCGTGTACCGACCGATATTTCTACCGCAAAAATGTAGGCTCCCAGAAAAGAAGACAGAAGACTATTTTAGAACAATAGTTTTAGAACTATTTTACTCATTAAATAATAATGAGTAAAATAATAAATGTATTAACACACAAACCACTGTTAATTTAAAATAAAACCAAGCAGGCTACTGTGCATGGTTTGGCATGACTGAATGCGCGCAAAGTGCGCTCCCTTAATAATTCCTAAAAAGTTGACAGTTCATCGCGATCTCACATCTCTGTTATTATCAATGAAGCTGACAGCACAATCAATCTTTCATAATATCCACACTTAGTTATAATTAGAGGATTTGCCAGCATACAGAATTCAGCACTGAACAAAAAAGTCCGTTTTGAGCGGTGAGGAGAGTCTATCTTAAATGCTTCTGATTGGCCATTGCGTTCAAGAAATCAACACATATGACTGTGATTGGCTACATCGCTCAACGCTGCAAACATGTTATGAATAGAAACTCTGGCCTGTTAGTCGTTTCTAGTTTGTTTTAGTTGTTCTTGTTGCTTTTCTGCAACAGATGAATAAAAATCTATTCGTTTTTATGTTTTATTCATAGATATTTCTAGTTTGCGGGAGTACCGCGAATCGTTTTACTCTTCCGCAACCCGCACAAGAGTGAGTGCATTACCGCCCGCGCCCGCGCTCGCACTCGGCCAGTGCCGCGCCGCACTCTATTGCGTTGGGAGTGCACGAGTGAGAGTTGTCATCCAGTATCTTTGGTACAGAGAGAGAGAGACGAGGAAAACAAACAAGCATGCAAATGGAAATTATCGCGGCCGGAAAAATGATCGAGCTCATTTTTTTATCGTGTCAATTAATTGATTTATTGGCTATCGCGACAGGCCTAGCAATTCCCTCTGTTATTTTTAGTGCCCGTGGATTATCTCTGGATATCTTCTCACGCTTCTGTAAAACCTGTGTTAATGTTGGCTGCTGAGTTGCTTTAACTTTACTAAACTGTGTATTCAGCGCTATGATGCGTCTTCAGGGGCCTCATTTATAAACGTTACGTACGCACAAAAGAAGGCGTACGCCGCTCTCTACGCAATAATTGGTATTTATAAAAAGCAAACTTGGCGGGAAAATGTGCGGTCCTTCACGCAAGCTCTGACCCAGGCGTACGAACAAAAACGGGTGAAATGAGAAATGGCGACACCGTCGGCAGAAGGAAGAAACACGTGAAAGTGTGACCGTTGTGTAAAAGAAATGGCAATACTGTCTGGCTCTCATAAATAACATGAAGACTTCACAAAGCAAGTCTTACAATTAACAGCCTACATGAACACCCGTTTGATCGATCTGCAGTGTAAAACAAACAAAATCAAACGAAGATAACAACAGAAATGCAAATTAACACATATTTGCAAAAATAAAAGTGAAATATGTTCTATGCAATTCATCCTCATAACACATCTGTAGCTTGTCAGATGCAATCAAATGGATGGTAATAAAATGCCATGCCATCACAATGCGTAATGACGTAATGCGTAATGCAACCTTTTGCCACTCAAGTGCCTTTTTAGCATTAATGCCCACACTGTGCCCTCCAAACAACATTTTACTCCTCTTTTCCACCTCGCCAATGATAATTTCTACTTCACATTGAGTGAAGTTACGTTTCTTGGTTTTTCTCTCTGTTTGCCATGATTTCGCAATCGATGAATATTAACTTGTGGGCATTTCACGGACTATTTATGGGCAAATATGGGCGTGACATGAAGCCGCAAAAGCTGCGCTACATTTAGAATTGATTGTTATTTATTAAGGGAAAACTGCGTAGGATGTGCGTGCGCACAGTTTTATAAATCTGAATATTTCTGTGCGTACGCACGTCCTATGTTTCATACGTACGCCACTTCTGACGCAAATCCTACGCAAAGTTTTATAAATAAGGCCCCAGATGTTTAATTAGATTGCTGGTGTTAAACGATGTAGGCCTACTTTCTTTCCCTCCTCTCGACACCTTAGCTGCTTTGCTGTTGTCATCATCCCTTATCTTGAAATGAGCCCAAACCGCCTACATTATACTTTCCTATATGCCCCAGTTCACCTCGACAAAGCACTCGCGGCGGCCATGTTTCGTTTCGCAAAATGTAGGCCCCTATCTAAGTGGTATTGGTGCGTGCCTGGTAGCCTATCGGCGAATTTTTATGAGTACCTATGTGAGGACAGTATCGGCCCGATCCCCGATGCCAGTACCAATATCGGGCCATCCCTAATTATTACTCAGTATTTAATGTATAATTACACTAATGACACCTTAAAATACAGTGTAACCAAAATATTCTAGACACTTTTAACTGCCATACAGACATGTTTCATAAGTATTCCTATTAAATGGGGCATCATTATTTTTCAGATAACAAAAGAGGGACTGATGACTCTGTGGTAAGTAATGCCTAAGACGCATGAGGTTGATCCATAAGCTATTATTATTGTCTATTATCACTGTATGTGTAGTTTCAGTCACGTTAGATAAAAGCTTCAGCTAAATGTCAAGTTAGGCTATACAGTATTTGTTCCGTTTAATAAGAATAAATATATTGATGCACCATTTCAGGTATTTCATAACTTGGTTCTACGTATTTTCATTGTTTAGGAGCAGAAAGATTATGTGACTTATACCGAGGTTGCCAGGCACAGTAAAAAGCAAGCCAAAGAGAACGAGGTGAGTAAACCCTTCCATCCATCTCTCAAACTGATAGTTTGTAAGTTATACCTAAATCCGTTTCATTCTTAAATGCAGTTCTTCTAACTATCTTGAGTTAAAATCTTACAACAGCAGGGTTCCAGACTGCGACCAAATTGGTCGCATATGCGACCATTTTTTGAGAATGTGCGAGTTAAAATTTTATGCGGTCGCATATGTGCGAGTGGACGCTTGAGCAACAGAACGCCGTTGCATCCGCTGCTGCAGTCCGTAACTTATGTTAAAAATGAACGAGTAGGCTACATCATAAATCCATTTTCCAAACCGTGTTTTTGATTGATCCTGAATCACTACGGTACGCCTATAATAAGTGTTTATATTTGGACTATTTTATCCCGGGGTCGACTCGGATGCGGAGTTGCCCAGTGTCTGCGTGACTCGCCATAGACATTAATGGAGAGAAGTAGCTCCGGCTAGAGTGTTCTTCCGCAAGACACGTGCAGTTTATTTATTGTCGAACGTAGACGTCACGCGCATTGCACATGAGGGTGAAACACGCCAATTACGCGCTTAATTCACGATTAAAGCCCAATTTATACTTCTGCGTCGACCTCTAGCCGTAGCTACGTCGCAGGCTGTGTGTAGCGCGCGTACCCTTGGCGTACGCGTACCCTCGGCGTACCCTGACGTGCACCTCTCCAAAAATGTAACAACGCGTCAATTCTACGCGGACGCAAGCGCTGTGATTGGTCTGCTAGAACCGCTCCCTCGGGTTTCACATGTTCCCTCTGCGTGCATCGACGCGGACAACGACGCAGAAGTATAAATTAAAACCAACGCGTAGTCTACAGCGTATGGCTCCGGCGTAGGTCCGACGCAGAAGTATAAATCAACCTTAAGGCATATAAAAATTAAAATGTCTCACGAAACAGCGTGCCCCTTCCTACGTCTTTTCAGCGGTTAGATGAGAGTAATCGCTCGACTGAGGAAAAGGAAATTATTATAAAAAAGAACAGATTATGATTCAAATGTAAATAGATAGATTGTATATAATTCAAATGTAAAATGCTTAAAATTGCAGATTAAAATTACTGTTCAAAATCCATGAAAATCCAGAAATTTGGCAATGATAATTAATATATTACAGGTATTTATGCTGCAGCCCAGAAAGCCTTTGCTAGCTTTGGTCCATTAAAACCACTATTCATCAGCATGCATTGATTAATCCCATGGCATGTAGCAAAAAAAAAAGAAAAAAAAAGGTGCGACCAAATCATATGCGGGTGCGACCAACTGAGAGAGTTGGTAGCACCAGTGCAACCAGTGGAAAAGTTAGTCTGGAGCCCTGAACAGGCTTTAATATTTTTGGGTCGAAACTTGTTTGACAATATCTGTGATGTTCATTCAGGTTCATGGTGATGATAAAGTGACTTACGCTTCCATCAGAGGAGCAACAGCTGGACTTCCGGATAACTGCAGTCAACTTTATGCCTCTGTGAACAAGAACCATCACAAATAAATTAATCAGTTATTAATTATACAAAGACCTTGAATTATGATGAATATAGGAATATATAATTGACTCCTTCAGGTTTCATTCAGTCCCGTTATTATGTCTTTCACAAGTTAACAAACAAACCCCAGTGGTGGTCAGATTTATTTGTAGTATTTTGGTTAGTTTGGGATGTTTATTTTATAGCAGCTGTCTGCTTGTTGTCCAGTTAATGTTATTGCTTTATTATTCATTCAGGAAGATATATAGTGATGTCTATGCTTGCACAAAGTTCAGAAAATGTAGGACAGTTTCATTCTTTGATCATTCTCATTTAATCACGGATTAATGCATTCTAATAACTGTCAGTTTGCAGTGATTATGAAAACAGGCAATGTAAACTTTAATCACAATATGACAGGAATGAAAATTTGGTGTTTGAACCGATTGAGCAACTGCTTTCAGTAATGCTTGTAATACTAGATTGTGTTTGTCAATAATAAATGTATTAAGTAGCCTATATGTCAAATGTATTATACAGATTTATTATACAAATTTTTCCTTGTGCTGTTTTCCTGAGGAGAACCTCTTTTTGTATGGGTTTATACTAGTGCTGTCAAACGATTAAAATATTTAATCGCGATTAATCGCATTAATGTCATAGTTAACTCGCGATTAATCGCATTTAATCGCACATTTTTATCTATTCTAAATGTCTCTTGATTTCTTTTTGTCCCATTATTTTGTTCTCATTTTAATGCTCTTATCAACATGGAAAAGTGGATCGGCTTGCTTTGAACAGTAAATGCCAATATTGTTTTCAATAAAAAAACATTTGCACAATTTCACACTAAAACATTCACACTTGGAGCAAATAATCTCTCACACAATGTAACACTGTCCATCAATAAAAGGGTGAAAGAAATACTGGCTAGGTCCTGATATTGATGAGGGGGGCGGAGAATTCGCATCAGCTGTGTGTGTGTGTGTGTGTGTGTGTGTGTGTGTGTGTGTGTGTGTGTGTGCGCGCGCGTGCGTGTGTGTGTGTGTGTGTGTGTGTGTGCGCGTGCGTGTGCGCTTGACCATCATCAAGTGGTATTCAGACTGGAGGTGCTGCGATGATGATCAGTTCACAACGACAAAACACACAGATCACTTTGGTCTTGTCAATGGAACCATTTGGCAACTTTTTAAAAGTAAACTTTCCATTCAGAATCTTATTGGCATCCATTTCGGCGTCTCGCGCTCGTCATCCACTCAAAACTGGACGTTTTGAACGTTCCTATAACATTCAGAAATAACGTTTTTAAAACTTAATGGGAACGTTATGATAACGTTCTTATAACCTAAAATTGTTAGCTGGTGAAGAGGAGAGATTCGCGATTGCACTGAACACGTTTTCAGTGCAGGTACATATTCTCTGAGCGAGCCCAGAGAAAATTCTTACAAGAGCAGCGTGTGTATCTGAGAGCGCGCGACTCGAGCAGAGAGATTCGTGCTCGGCACATTATATTCCTCGCGCGAGCAGAGAGATTCGCGCTCGCGCATCCGGCTCGCAAGCCCAAACAAGTGTGTGCCAGAGCCATAGAGAGAAAGAGTTGCGACACTCTTTGATGTCGCCGCGACGGCTGTCACGTGGTTCATGTAAGCCCCAATAGTTCCAAAACGTACGCTGGCTGTCATGTTCTTCTATGGGACAGACAGCAGCGATTGCATTTTTGAACGGTAAATATAAAATAAAACACACAACCAAGCACTTTTTCAGCTGTTATTGCATTTTGTTAATGTCAGTTTTGCATTTGGAGAGGCAGGGTGACAACGAAATACTGTATATTACTTAGATAAGTTTTAGGCAATTTTTTTTGGAGGGAAAAGCTTAGTGCTCGCATGGGTAGCTTTAGCGGCTCTAACTTAAAGGGTTAGTTCACCCAAAAATGAAAATTAAGTCATTAATTACTCACCCCCATGCTGTACCAACCCCGTAAGACCTTCGTTCGTCTTCGGAACACAAATGAAGATATTTTTGATTAAATCTGAGAGCTGGATCACTGCTACATAGGGACTGACACTTGACGGTCCAGAAAGTCATTAAAGAAAATGTTTAAATATTCCATGTGCCTACAGTGGCTCAATTATAAGTTTATCAAGCGACGAGACTACTTTTTGTGCGGAAAAACAAACAAAAATAACGACTTTATTCGACTATTCCTTTTCTTCCTTGTGGGCCTTAGACGAGAGTTCAAGAGATTTCCACGACGCATGCGCGAGAACTGAGATGAGGACGTTCTTCTTCGACTCCTTCTTGTTACCGGCTGCTCACCGCTTAGAAGTATTACCGCCACCTACCGTATAAGATGACGTGTTGGAAGCGCAAAACTTTCTGTTTACAAGCAGAGGAAGACGCGCGCTGTACATACGCTTTTCAATTCGACACTTAATGTGCTGTAGGTCTCGCTATATTATATACAATGGTTAAAAAGTCGAAATCAGTAGACATATTTTCCAATTGAAACGCGCATGTACAGCGCGCGTCTTCCTCTGCTTGTAAACAGAAAGTTTTGCGCTTCCAACACGTCATCTTATACGGTAGGTGGCGGTAATACTTCTAAGCGGTGAGCAGCCGGTAACAAGAAGGAGTCGAAGAAGAACGTCCTCATCTCAGTTCTCGCGCATGCGTCGTGGAAATCTCTTGAACTCTCGTCTAAGGCCCACAAGGAAGAAAAGGAATAGTCGAATAAAGTCGTTATTTTTGTTTGTTTTTCCGCACAAAAAGTAGTCTCGTCGCTTGATAAACTTATAATTGAGCCACTGTAGGCACATGGAATATTTAAACATTTTCTTTAATGACTTTCTGGACCGTCAAGTGTCAGTCCCTTAGGCAGCCTATGTGGCAGTGATCCAGCTCTCAGATTTAATCAAAAATATCTTCATTTGTGTTCCGAAGACGAACGAAGGTCTTACGGGGTTGGTACAGCATGGGGGTGAGTAATTAATGACTTAATTTTCATTTTTGGGTGAACTAACCCTTTAACTTTTCCATATTCATCTGATGATGGACGTCGGTCTCATGATATTTATTTTAGCACAACTGGGCTGTATTAGGCCATTGATTCCCGTGATTTTGCTTATAAATTACAATTCAGCCATTAGCCTACCTTCGTGATCATTACGCTTTGCATGTACAAATGAAGACCAGTATAAACATCGCAAAGGGCCTCTGATACAATACAAGTTAGACAGTTGACAATTCAAAAGAGGTAGATATTTCAGAAACTTACGTTAACGTTACCTCTGGAACAACTCGACGCGCAGCATTCACCACTCAAAACTCAGCCAACACGTAACATAATGAAAAGTTAGTTAGTATATACCAAAAATCCAACTAAATAAAAGTTGCTATAAAGGTGGTAGCGATTCATTACCGAACTAATTAGATGCTATACCTTCACAACTGGTGAAGTCGCGCTAGCTAACTAGCTATCAGGCAGTGCTCGAAAATTGGTTGGAACAACCAAGATAAAATATAAATAATTACGCTGTGCATATACAAATGAAGACCAGTATAAGCATCGCAAAGGGCTTCTGATACAATATAGACAGTTGACAATTCAAAAGAAGTCGATATTTCAGCAACTTACCTCTGGAACAACTCGACGCGCAGCAATGTAATGGCGCTTTTCCATTACCAGTACCAGCTCGACTCGACTCGGCTCGCTTTTCGCTCCGTTCCCTTTCAAGGCGGTCACTTCGACATTACGTCATACTGACGTATATGGGAACTCCTCCCTTCTCCATTTTCACTGAAATCTTATAGGATAACGCCAGCTGGAGACAGCTGGCCAATTGACGCAAAACATGCAAATGCTGACCGGTCCGCGGGCAGTATAAATAGCATGGACGCGACAATTACGTCAGAATCTCTTTCTTCACCCTAGAAGTCTTATCTGAAGTCATCGTGGAAGTTGCAATAGAGGTTACTCACCACGTTTCCTCCCCGCATCCGATGGCTGCTACATGCCAGATATGTGCGGTATTGACTCGCTCTACCCAAACAAGGATCTACCGAGGCCGCACTCGCCGACGACAGGCATGTGCCGGTCTACCAGTGCGCGCCCTCATAAACCCGGGCATCAGCTGGGATGAGGCCCACTGCCGCCAGCGGCCGCTGGTGGGCCCTCTCACGCCCAAAGAAGAGTTGACTAGCCCGGTATCTAAAAACAACCAGGCTACTTCAAGAAAGATTCCGTCTTCACGACGTCCTATGGTAAGTCATGCGAAAGACGCACCCAGAGAGACGAGGCAAGGCCATGGCTCTGTGTCTAAAGGCGCGAAAGTGGGCATTTCCCCCTGTGTCTCAGTGGCGAAACCCAAAGCCGTCGCACGGGAGACCCGTGTTCGATCCCAGCTCTCGCAGCATATAAAATTTAGTCTCGCCGCGGCCAGACTTTACACCGAAACTTTTGATCTCTATACGGTCCAGCCTTCCTCGATGTCTCTCTTCGTCGGCACCTCGTCCCGCCTAATTCGGCTACAGCCGCCAAAACGGTTCGAACCCGAACGAACCGGATCTTCACCGTTGGCAGAGGGCGGGACCGGTAATGTGGCGACACAGGCCACGGAGAGCGCCGCGCCAGGACGCCCCGCTCTGGTCATGGAGGTGCACAGCTACAGCTTATGTCGTCAGGCTGCCCTGTATCCTTCAGTGCAACTGGCCATTCTGATTTAACCACGTATCCACAGTTGTTGTCGCTACGCCACTGACGCTGTGTTTATGTTCACACTGCTCACTGATATGTGCTGTAATTTGTGCCGTTATATATTGTTATATCATTATATATTGCCCTGTATCCCTCAGTGCAACTGGCCATTCTATTAACGACGTATTCACAGTTGTTGTCGCTATGCCACTGACGCTGTGTTTATGTACACACTGCACACTGATATGTGCTATGATTTAACTGTTATGCCCTTATATATTGCCCTGTATCCCTCAGTGCAACTGGCCATTCTGATTTAACCACGTATTCACAGTTGTTGTCGCTACGCCACTGACGCTGTGTTTATGTACACACTGCACACTGATTTGTGCTATGATTGAACTGTTATGCCCTTATATATTGCCCTGTATCCCTCAGTGCAACTGGCCATTCTATTAACGACGTATTCACAGTTGTTGTCGCTACGCCACTGACGCTGTGTTTATGTACACACTGCACACTGATATGTGCTATGATTTAACTGTTATGCCCTTATATGTTGCCCTGTATCCTTCAGTGCAACTGGCCATTCTGATTTAACCACGTATTCACAGTGTTGTCGCTACGCCACTGACGCTGTGTTTATGTTCACACTGCACACTGATATGTGCTAAGATTCGTGCCGTTATATGCTGCCCTGTTTCTTCAGTGCAAATGGCTATTCTGATTACCACGTATTCACAGTTGTTGTACGATGAAATGACGCTGTGTTTACGTGCACTCTACAAACCGTTATGTGTTCATGATTCATGCCGCTAAAAATTGCCCTGTATCCTTCAGTGCAACTGGCTATTCTGATTCACAGTTGTGCGATGCCACTGACGCTGTGTTTATGTACACTGATATGTGTGTGTGTTATGGTTATGCCACGATATTGCCCTGTACCCTTCAGTGCAACTGGCTATTCTGATTACTACGTATTCACAGTTGTTGCGATGCAACGGACGCTGTGTTACGTACACACTACGCACTGTTATGTGTATGATTTATGCCATTATATTTTGCCCTGTTCCTGTATCCTTCAGTGCAAATGGCTAATCCGATTACTACGTATTCACAGTCGTGCGATGCAACTGACGCTGTGTTACGTACACACGGTACACTGCGTTATGAATTTTGCCGTTGTTGTCCTATATCCTTCAGTGCAAATGGCTATTCTGATTACTACGTATTCACAGTTGTTGTGCGATGCAACTGGCGCTGTTACGTACATACTACACAGCGTTATGCGTTGGGATTTATGCCATTATATATTGCCCTGTAATTTTCAGTGCAAATGGCTATTCTGATTACTATGCAGTATGTATTCACAGTTGTTTTGCGATGCAGCTGACGCTGTGTTTATGTACACACTACACACTGTGTTATGAATTTTGCTGTTGTATATTGCCCTGTATCCTTCAGTGCAAATAACTATTCTGATTACTACGTATTCACAGTGTGGCGCGATGCAACTGACACTGTGTTACGTACATACAACTCACTGTGTAATGGTTTATGCCATTATATATTGCCCTGTGTCCTTCAGTGCAAATGGCTATTCTGATTACTACGCAGTGCATATTCACAGTTGTCGTGTGATGCAACTGACGCCGTGTCTATGTACACTCTACACACTGAATGTGTTATGATTTATGCCGTTATACATTGCCCTGTATCCTTCAGTGCAAATGGCTATTCTGATTGAGTACACAGTTGTTGTGCGGTGCAACTGACGCTGTGTACACGCTACACACTGATGTGCTATGTTTACGCCGCTAAATATTGCCCTGTATCATCAGTGCAACCGGCTATTCTGACTTACTATGTATTCACAGTCGATGTCGCGATGCCTCTGACGCTGTGTTTTTGTACGTACTAATGTGACTATGCTATCGCGTTGCCCTGTATCCTTCAGTGCACATAGCTATCCTATCTAACTGTGCATAGTCACAGTTTGTCGCTACGGCGACTTGCGCTGCATCTGTGTCCACACTGAAGCGTTATGCAGTTATGTTGCTAACGTAACTGACCATTATGTGAACTGTGCATATTCATGCAGTTTCGGTCGCTTCGTCGACTTGCACCGCATTATACACTCAGATGTTTGAAATGTGCACACTGATGGGTAATGCTGTTATGTTGCCCTCTATCCTTCAGTGCAACATCCAGCTATCCTATCTAACTGCATATTCTGTTCTGTCGCTATGGCGACTACACGGCACGTACAAGGACGTGTTTTTGCTATTTTGTTGCCCTGTTTCCTTCAGTGCAAAACTAGCTATCCTAATCTAACCGTGCATATTCGCAGTTCTGGATGTATGTACGTAAACGGATGTGTTATGCTGTAATGCTGCCCTGTTTCCTTCAGTGCTGCTGGCCATCCTAATCTAACTATGCATCTTAGTTTCTGTCTCTACACAGTTTCTGTTGCTACAGCGTCTTACGCTGCGTTATGTACATGCAAGGATGCGCTATTCCTTACTTACTTGTGTTATGCTGCCATGTTGCCCTGTATCTTCAGTGCAACTAGCTATCCCAGTCAAACTGTGCATATTCACAGTCTCCGTCGATACGGCGACATGCGCTGCATTATTTACAAATGGATGTGTTCATGCAGCCCCGTATCCTTCAGTGCCTAAATACTGAGCTAACTGCGTGTATTAAGTTGGGGCTACAGCGACCTATGCTGTGCGTGCATGTGCTGCGCTGTTATATTGCCCCGTTCCTATCAGGGCAACTGGTTTTTCTGTGCATATATTCACAGTTGTAGCTACAGTTACGACTGTGTTTGTGTGCTTACTGAGGTGCTATGCTATTATGGGGCTATTTTCTAACTGCGTATATTCACAGTTGTTGTCGCTACGGCCACTGGCACTGTGTTTATGTACATTCAGTTATGTGTTGATGTGCACTTCTGTACATTGGCTATAGAACATCGGCTATGTTCTACAAGGTGGCACCCCAGCCCCAAGCTGTGGAACCTTCTTGTGTGTCTGCTGCTGGGTCCTTAGTTGAGCAAGACACTTCACACTGACAAGTGCTGAGACGGAGCTCTCCCTGAGATGGCCTTACCACCGGCTCTCGCCCCAGCGAAGCACTTGGAGACTTACGCTCATTCTAGTGAATAGTGTCGCATTGTCTCGGACCTGATGACTGCAGCGTCACTCTCAGTCCGATACCAAGCTACGTTCCGAAGTCGCTTACACCGTTCAGAGCACAGGTTGATCCCCGCCTTATCTGCTGAGTTCAGCCTCGCATGATGCCGATGCTCAGAGTGATGTTGGCCCTGTAAGGGATTTGTGGATGTACGTGGATCACTAGGCAGCAGTCTTCAAGCTGTTTGTGTGCTTGGTGGATGGTACTAGGGACGTGATGTTTTATACAGAGACTTTCTCTCTGAATTCGACGCTTTAAATGGTTGCTATAATGCCTACGGGATTTAGGGATGCTGGCCGTCTTCTCAGAACACATTCGCCATGGTTCCAAGTTTGATGCACCACCTTAGCGTCGTGGGTTCGGTGAGTTTTATCAATGTACTCATGAAACTGTTACCACCAGCTGTGCAGTAGTCTGTATTGCAGAGTTACCATTGCTGCTAACTCTGTGTTATGACTATAAGGTTACATAGCTGTTTCCACATTACGCAGTAGTTTCCATTGTACTGTTAACTGCGTGTGGCTTAAGGTTATGCAGCTGTCACCGCTATGCCGTCGACACTGTGTTAGCTCTTGTGCTCGAGTGCTTATGGTGTTGTGCTGCCCTGTCCAGTGCAGCCTTCGCCTCATTGCAGTGGATGCGCAACTTGGTAAAGCCGGAGCAGACGTTGGTCTAGTTTCGCCTATCAGTTTTGAGTGCTCCTAGAGGCGCTGCTGGCTTAGAACTGTGTTTCCTGTGGGAGTGTAGCTTGACCCCGTTCAGGGCTTATCTTCACTGCGCTCACGGCGGGATTCTATACAGTTCCCATATACGTCAGTATGACGTAATGTCGAAGTGACCGCCTTGAAAGGGAACGTCTCCGGTTACTATCGTAACCTCGGTTCCCTGAGAGGCGGGAACGAGACATTACGTCAACCGCCGTGCTCGCCGTTTGATCAGCTGTGCTAGCGTTCAGTCTTGATTCTGACGTAATTGTCGCGTCCATGCTATTTATACTGCCCGCGGACCGGTCAGCATTTGCATGTTTTGCGTCAATTGGCCAGCTGTCTCCAGCTGGCGTTATCCTATAAGATTTCAGTGAAAATGGAGAAGGGAGGAGTTCCCATATACGTCAGTATGACGTAATGTCTCGTTCCCGCCTCTCAGGGAACCGAGGTTACGATAGTAACCGGAGACGTTTTCCATTGCAGAAAGTACCGCCACAAATAGTACCCGGTCGTAATAGCGACGCCTTTCGTTCCTCGTTGCCCCATCAAGCTCTCGCTGGATCCTCTCTTCGGCAACCAAACAAAGGAATGTCTGCACCTCCTCGTTTGACCACGGTGTATTCTTCCGAGTTGCCATAATAATAGTAGTAAGTTTAGTAACTATCTCTGGCCAAACTATTTAAAAATGGCAGGGTTATTTATTCTGGATACTCCATCTGGCGCGTGCAATGATGACGCAGATTCTCTGTGACCAATCAGCAGTCGGCATTGTTTTCACGTCACATTTTAGTATCGCCTTAGCTCGCTTAGAACCTCGCCGGAGGTGGTACGAAAAAAAGTACCCGAAAGCAGGTACAGGTACAACTTTTACACAGTGGAAAAGCAAACAAAGGCGAGTCGAGCCGAGCCGAGGCGAGCTGGTACTGTGTAGTGGAAAAGCGCCATAAGTGAATGGGGTCCAACAGCCAAATCATAGCCAAATGCCAGTGTTTGGAACTAATCCGAGCTCCATATCCCGGAAGTAGGCAGTTAAAAGCGCCGCCATTTTTTTACAACGGAGGTCTATGGGAGTGTCGCAACCATACGTCGCAACTCTTTCTCTCTATGGCTCTGGTGTGTGCGGCGTGCCTGTTGTTTTGTTTCCGGTCTAGCTAGATCCGCTTGCGCTTTCAAAACGTCCTCGCGCGGCGCAAGCCATTGAAATGAATGGGTTTCATAGCGCAGCGCCGCGCATGCCGCGTCCTGTTGCAAAAGCACGTGGAAAAAAAACTACAAAGTTTGCTAGGCCAAAAAGACCGTTAATCGCGCGATAAAAAAATTAACGCCGTTAAAATGGGTTTGCGTTAACGCCGTTAATAACGCGTTTAACTGACAGCCCTAGTTTATACCTTTAGGGTACAGATGCAGTGGATTATGACAGTGTCAGAAGTGAGTTTCTGAAAATCGTTTTGTTGCTGTGCAGAATGTGCCTGTCAGCTCAGAATTGACATTGGTTTTTCATTGTAGATGTCATTGTGAATACGGTGCTGCATTGTTACTGTTTTTAATACCCAGGCTACATTGATTAGTATCATCTTTTAAACTATATCTGTTTGAAGCTTTTGTGAGTGATGCAGAGATGTGTTTGACCAAGTAAAATAACCTGCTCACTAGAAAAATTTGTTGAATCAGATTACTGTGTATGTTTTGATTGATTAAAAAGAGCCAACAGGTTGTGTGTTTCGTACTGTGGTCTCATTAGCGATGTTGTGGTGTTGCTTAGGGAACTCTGTCAGAGATAGAGACTGCATCTGAAGTCATCTATATATTTTTATATAGTGCACTATTTGAGTGGATGACCATAGTGTCTGAAACCCTATAGTTGACATTATCAAGTGCACTCATTCAATACCATAATGCACAGCAACAATGAGTCTACAACCGATGTACAATCAACAGCACTGTGAGGGTCACGGTTTCCATGACAGATTTTTAAATCATTTAATTCCTAATGGAGTTTGCCAATTATCTAAATATCAAATTATTATTAAACACCAAGCTCAAACTATGCAAAAACAGTAGCCCTTCCAGCAACTCCGTGTTCAAATTCGTTTTTATTCACTCCTTCAAGTGGGCTAGTGGACTAATGTATACGTTGAATGGGGGTATGGGGATGATTCTGGATACAGCCAGTATTTTAGCAGTGTTCTATCCGAATCAATGGAAAAATGCATGTCTAAGAACCATTAAAGTCATTCAGTTCCAGTATAAAAACGGATAAAATTAAATCAGCCTATTAATTCCATTCTTTCAATATTATATGAACCTCAGAGGATTCATAAACATTTGTCCACCTCAAAATATTTCATATAAATGTTGTACATTTTGGATTCTGTCAATAAGTAAATATTTTACGTTTGACAGTGGTTCTCAACCTTTATGACTCAAAGGCTCTCCGTTCCCCAGTACAATATATTAAACGGCTCCCTGATAGACTATTCCCAGAATTTCTACTTGATTATGACTACTTGTTTTCAAACTTTGAAAGAACAGAAGTGAACAGAGTATTGATATAAATTAATTTATCACAATTAGTTTTGTGATTTCAGCTGGATGTTCTTAAAACCAACAGTTATTGAGGAGGAAGAAAGAAATATTTGTATTATTTAATTTATTATTTATTAGCCTATTCAATTAAAATATTATAAGAAATATTCTTGAGAAATCTTGATTTTATGTGATTTTAGTATTTTAGATTATAATTTGATTATTTGTGATATGGTTGTGTATCATAAAGTCTTGACTGCGATAGTTGCAAACGTTCCAATGTTCATTTATAATTAAAACTTGATATCTAATGTCACCATTATGGAATCTTTGACATCAAGGGCACGTTTAACTTGATAGAGATTCCACAAGAGCATATTTATATTTTGTATGTCGTGCATGGTATAGTGTCAGCTAAATTAAATCAGCTAAATGAAATGCATGAAATGCAGCTGTATTATAGTGTCAGCACTGAACAGTCAGTTGATAAGAGGAAGTTAACAACCACAGGCTGGGCTGATGATGTTTGAAGAACTGTAACTATATAAGGAAAAGAAAGACTGATTGAAACAGAAAATGGCTGATCGGTGTCACATGTGTCTGCTGCGACTGATCATTCTCTGTCCACTTCTGACAGGTAAAGAAATCTTTATATGGTCTATAAGACATTATGCCAAATCTGTTAAAAAATAATTGAATTACTTCGTATAGAGACTGGCAGAGAGTTCGATTGAGCGAACATGGTTTTATCTTGCTGATTTTTTTGTCAGTATTATAGTTTTTTTTTTTAATCAAGAAAATATTTGCTGTATGTCATTAAAGTTTAAATAATTAACACTATTATTTTACTGTTTTATATTAATATGTAGGTAGTGGAGCAGAAGTAACTCATGTGTTCAGCAGTTCTGGTGAAAGTGTCAGTCTGTCCTGTAATAATGCTCTTGACTCCACATCAACTTTTTGGATCTATAATAACAGACATTCAGAGACAGTTGAACTGATTGCTGGAGGGGAAAAGAAGAATAACATAGAGAGACATGAGAGACTGAGTCTGGGGTCTGATTGCTCTCTGAACATCAAGAAAGTCACACAAGAAGATTATGGGCTTTACACCTGCCGACAATATGTGAATGGACAACAAGGAACTGATGCACCTGTTTATCTGCATGTTCTTCATAGTCAGTGTTTCTGTAATTTCTTAAATAATACCTTAAAACTCACACGTGTAATGAAAAGAGTGACGTCTGTAGTGCGATTTCTGTCTTATTTTCTGTTTCAGTCTCTTCATCATCCTCACAGACTGAGATCAGACCAGGCTCTGTGACTCTCTTCTGTCAGTTGTATTTATATGAAGTCTCTTGTGATACTTTGGTGCGTTCTGAGGGATTTCAGCTGATCTGGGTGAATCAGGCTGGTGTGAATCTGATTTAAGACTCCAGATATCAGATATTATTCTCCTCAACACACTGTATCATCACTCTGACTACAACACTCCTGAATGAAGATCACAACAGAGAGTTTAGATGTCAGGTTACTCAGAGAAATCAAACAAAGACCTCAGCCACATATACTGTCAAGTATTCAGGTAAATTGTTATTATTTATAATGTTAACTTGTTACTTATTTTGAACTGCAATGACCATCAAGAATAATAAAAAAAGTTATATTCTACAGTATGATGTATCTGAAAATGAATCTTTTACAGCTCCAACAAAGAGACTGACTACAGTCACCAGCCCGAAGACAACCCCAACTGTAAATAAACCAGTAACTTCTACACAACCAGGTACATACCATATGTCACCGACAATAAAAATAAATAAATAAAATCAAACAAAGACCTCAGCCACATATACTGTCAAGTATTCAGGTTTTAAAAAAAAACTTAATTTCTTTAATTATTTTTAGAAGACTCTCTGATACAGAGACATTACATGATGATTAAAATTGTCATTCATTCAGGACATACTAAAGGTTTATGAGCTGCAGCTCACTTTGTTTTACTTTTATACAAATAAATGAGGCATAAAATGCCTCATGTGGGAACAACTCTCTTCTCAACAACTGCACTGTAAATACTGACGATTAAACAAACTGCGTGTCATGTGATGTGATGTAATGATTGAGTATGAAAATTTGATGTTAATGTCCTGCATCTGAACATTCATCTTCTGCAGCTCCAGTGGATTCAACAACACTGACTCCAGTCAGCAGCTCAAGCTCTGAGAAGAAATCAAGCATTACAGCAGCAGCTTCGACACAACAAGGTACAGGACTGACACACATCAACAGTCTCTCACCTCAGGGCTTTGCACTTTTGTCACAATTGATCTGACCACAATGAAAACTATAACCACAATAAAATTAGTAATTCCATAATTTCATATTCCAAAACCTAAAAGGATTTGTATTATATTTGTACATTATATTATTATTATATTATTATTTGTCTGAAACGTCTTCATACATAAAAGTTGTTTTTATTTTTTATGCATTTGGCAAACACTTTTATCTAAAAGCAAATTACATTGCATTCAAAGGTACATTTACATTCTTATCAGTTCTTGCTTTCCCTGGGAATCAAACCCATGATAATGACGTTGCAAGCACCAATGCTCTACTATTTGAGCTACAGGAAAGCATATATAATGTGTAACATTTTAGATGCTGTTGTAGTGGCAATTTTAATGATATTCATTGATCTTTAGTTAAATATAGATGATTCAAAGAATGTCACGTGTGTCTCTCACTTGTAGTGAGAAAGGATTCTGTTTATGTACCTGGGGAGGCAGAAGAGGGAGACACTCCAGAGAACAGACGAACAAGGACCTCTGACCTAGATGTCAGAAGGCCATTTGGTGCAGGGGAGCTTAGTGGGCCAACTAGTGACGTCTATGGAAAACTACTGGGAGGAAGGCTGGGGGGAAGAAGGCCTTGAAACTAAGATAAAAGCTAGTTCAGTCTGTCTGGGGGGTGTGTCACTCTTCTGCACAGGGTAACAACTGTGTATTAGACTGCTCCTATTCTTGCAAGAATAAATACTTCTATTTTTATATAATTTGACTCTGAGTGTCTCTTACGCAGTGATGTTTGTTTGAGAATTTTTGCCACAACACTGTCAATACATATTCTACATTCCAGTGTTTACATTATATTTGAACTGAACTAACAGACATGATCCACAGATCCAGCTAACACAACAAGTCCAGAAGTCTGTATGGCTTCTGGATCAATATTCAGAGGTATGAAAAGTCTTTGCATGTTTTTTTTTCACGCTGATAACTTTATAGGCTACCTTTAAAATGTCAGTGAATATGTAAATGGTTTGTAAATAATTGTTCATTGTTTTGTGTCCTTGATTTGTATCTACAAAGTAATTTACAGTTTCACATATTCATTCTCTTCTTTTTCTCTATTCTTTCTATCATCTGTCCGTGTCCACACATCTTTTCTGTAGAGATTATAAATATATTTAAGATTTCAGCGTTTGCTGCTCCGACTGTGATTCTTCTTCAGATCATCTGTGCAAGAAGAGCTGGTGAGTTTTGAGCGACACAGAATCTGATGATTCACATTGATCTGTAGTTCTGTGATCATGGTAAAAACTTGCGGTCAGTAAATTGTATTTAATTATTTTGTAGGGAGGAAGGACTCACACCACCCAGAGGAAATAGAGATGCCTACAGTATTAGAATAAAACACACTATACAAACAACAGGCAAGATTTATCTTCATGTTTGTGGCTATTATCATTTTCCAGTGCTCCATATAAAAATGATTTAAACAAAAACATGTTACCTTAATAAACATGAATGGTTATTTCCACACACAGAAATCATAATATTAATACATGGTGATTTCACCTTTCTAACTTTATTTCCTCTAATCTTTAAACTTTTTACAGAAGGCTTTTTAAATGTTTCAAAAGTCAATTTTAAATGATGATACATGAGTCTGTTAATTATCATGACATATGTACAGATGTTTTTTTTTTTTAATGTTTTTCTTATTATTATTATTTGTTCTCTGATCATTTCAAGGCAAAATAAAATCTGTGTTTCCTGCTAACCCTAAATAAGAACATATATGAATGATTATCTTCCCCAACCACAACATGCAAACGTCTTTTTTGGTCTTCAAATATGTGCTGAAAAATGATTTGAGTTTATTTAACTCTAAGCATTGGGAGGTATTTAAGGCATTAGAGAAAATTAAGGATAATTAAGGAATGTTAATCAAGCAACAATATAAATAAATAAAAAAACAGAAAACAACTCTATTATATAAAAACAATATCTATTGACTAGATAACTTTGGATAAGCTGAAATAAGCCATCTAAAACTGAAAATTAATTTTAAAAAATACATTAAAAAGGAAGAAACATAACTTAATTGCCCACTTCTCACATCATAATAATTATTCAGTTGAAATTTCATGCAATCATTAAATTAATTTGAAGAATTACCGGTAATGGATATTTCTCACCTGTCCATGTTGTCATTATTGCAGTGAGTGAATCGCACTGTTAGGGGGGTAACAGTATCAGACCCAGGACCAGAGATGATGAAAGAAGACCAGGAGTCGTGAAGTTCAATCAAAGAGTAAAATTTACTGAAGAATAGTTTGCAGCTTAATTGGCAGAGTCAGCGTCAAAGTCTCACGAGGAGGTCGCAAGCTAACTCTACCTTACATGAAAATCGTACACCAGTTATACTGTTTTCAAGGGCATACATTACATAAACATTCACTTCTGATTGGCTCAGAAGACATAAAGTCTAAACAATGATACATAGATAGACGGCTACGTCGACATCGATCAAGATAGCTGTCATCCAAGTCACGAAAGCTCCAGTAATGACCTCGGAGGGGCCATCGAAAAGCGTCATGAGACCAGCCACCCTGCGTCTTGAGACCTGCAACGTTCTGATAAAACCTTCCATCCTCAGAGAGAAGAAATAACAATTACTTTACTTCTTGAGAGATATATGTATTAAAGAAGTACAATTTTGGAAACAAATCATAGAACCATATAAAAATTTCCCTCTTTCCGTTAATGGGGTCAGAAGAGAAACCTAATCATATGATGAAGTTCTCTTTAGGCTCAACACACAGTTCTGGCTCAGGGCCACAGAAGATTAGTCACAGACATCCTAAGACCTTCATGAAAGATATGCATTCAACCAACATTCATGAAAGAGATGCATGAATAAAAACCCATATGTGAAATCACTTTATGGCATATAGGAATGATTATATAATTTGATTAGTACTTATTATAGTAATAATGTAATCATAAAAAGGATATACATATAGTTAAATTGAAGAGGCAAGGGATTCCGACCCCAACCCTTCAGCACAAACTTCAAGAAGCTACATTTAAATTTTAGTTCATGCCATCATGATGTTTCATTTTACAGAAACGGTTGTAAAGATCAAAACATTTTTATTTTAATCTCATCTTTGATGACCCAGATATCAGTCGGTCTGATATCACAGCTGTTTAACAATAGAAAAATGTGCAGATAGTAACTGCATGTTAGCCTACTGTCTGCCAGAGTTAAACTCATATGAGCAGACAGTGAGAGGGTCACTATTCATTCCATCCAGATAAAGTCCTGGCACCACACTGAGATAGCAAGGCTGTCTTGAGCTGTAGTTTATCTGGATCAACCGAGACATGCTGTCAGCGTTATAGAAGGACACCTGCTTTCTCTCACAGTCCAGATACAACCCTATTTTCTGTGGTTTGTCTCGAGAACTTAATGGAGTGTCCTTTCCATCACAGGACAGAACGTATCCTTTATTGTGTTTAAGGTGGAGCAGGATCTCACTCTCGCCTGACTTTGTTGTCTGTTTTTCTGCACCCATCTTGATTCCCACAGTCCAGTCTGGCTTTTTATCCACCTCTACTTCCCAGTAGTGCTGGCCAGTTTGGAAGTTTTCCACTGAAACTGTACCTGGGTTGAAGTCTTTATACAGACCAGACATTCTGTCAGCCTGTCGGATTCTGGCGCCCCCTGGAGACACTTTTAAGTATGACTCTCCGGGGTTTTTCAGGGTTAAACTCTCAGGAACTACAGCACAGACACAGGCAGAAACATTATTAAATGATGAATCAGTTGTTGTTATTGTAGATCTTGCATTAAACATTCTGGTTATGTTTCATTCCAAACCTATAATCATAAATGAAACTTTTGCAATTAATTCCCCAAAACCACTAAATGTACAGATTCCTTCATTCAAACTTTACCTGTTTTTTGTTTTTGATTATTTCAACGTTACTATGCTATTTTTGGTTTATGTTTTTTAAGAAAATAAAGGTTAAAGTTTGAAAATGTCCTGTTGATTTACATCTATTTAATCATATGTAGCTGCTGCCTTTACACTGCAAATGTCTCTAAATAATTATGTCCAAGAAAAAGATTAAACCCTATGTGCCAAGTTATAAGAAATGTAATCTTTATATTACATTATATTATATTTCTATAGTTTAACAACAATAAAATGTCTAATAGAGGTGTAACCACTAAAAATAAATACTTTCCTCGCACACTGAACCCATGTTAGAGAACATAGCTTGATAATTAAAAAAAAAAAAAAAAAAAATTCAAGTACATGAATTCTGAGGAAGTTTTCCATCTGACATTACATTACACTAAATGTGTATTTATTATTATATATTTTTGAATAATTTTATAGATCTGGCCAAAACGCATCATGTCACTGACCTAATATATAAAGTTTTGATGTTGATTCTGACACACAGCTGACAGAAAACAAAAACAAGGCAAATACAGAGAATCATGAAAACCATGACAAGTCTGAAATCTAAATCCATGTAAAACTTTGTAAAACTTTTGCTGCTTTGCAAGTGCTGGCATTTCCCTCAAGGAATGCAGATCTAGTTTCACGTTAGCTGAACTTTCAACATGCACGTCTGTCATATTCTTCACCTGCTTTGATAGATTGCAGCATCTCCTTCCACACAAAGAACTGCAGGTGAGTTTCATGGGGGCCAAGAAAGAGAGAATCGGGAAGAACAGTAAGATCTTTCACCCTTGACATATACCTGAAACAAAGTCAATTCAGCATCAGAAACTTCAATTTTACAGAAATGTTAACACTGACTGATGTGATTTAGGTCTAAATAACAGCATTGCATGTTAATTTACTTATTTGTTGGTGTCGCAGCGGCCTTTTGCTTCATGTTTTTTGTCATTGGAAATCCTTTTTCATTCCACCACTGTAGACAAAAACAGAATCAAAAAGTATTTTTGTGCTTTATTTATGTTTTACAGTATAAAACCTAACTTTAATTGAAAACTAGTCCTAATAGATTATCGCATGTGTGCTCTTGTGCACAACAACTTCGCCCATTAAAGGGGTCATGACATGGTTTTTTGTTTTGTTTTATTATGTTCCCTTAGGTGCAATTATAGTATTACTATAGTTTTTTGTACAAAAATTTTTAAAAAATGTAGTGATTTATGACCTTTTCCCACCCTATTTCTCCACCTCTGATTCAAACAGTCTGTTTTGGAGGTGTTTCCCCTTTAAGAGTTCGGTGTTAACGCCCACTGTTATGATTGGCTAACGTCAGTGCTGCTTATGCATACATTTTTAACGTTAATCATTTTGTATCACATGTAGGCTACACAATGCTCCATCACATGAAACTTCGGTCTTCGATCTTTTACAATCGTGTCAATTCTTAATTGATTTTGATTCATATGCGCGAGAGAGACGGAGAGAGGGAGAGAGAGAGAGCAGGGCAGTTTGAAGGCGCGCACGCGGCCGGGGCTCTCTCTCTCTGCTCGCTATTTCAGTAACCTGCCCTGTCACACTCATCTGCATCACTTACCGATAAGATAAAGCTTTGGCGCGCTTCATATGCTGCAAATAAACTGCATCCAACTGCTTTCCCTGACGTCTAAATCGTTCGGCAGCGTATTCAAACATGTTGTTTGTCCACAGCAGGAACAGCACATCTGCATGGCATCCCAGTCACCTTGTAAACAGACCCACTCGCTGCACGACAGCGCATGCGATGATGCGAAATGAGGCGTAGTTGTCTTGCACTGGAGGCGGTCATATGCAAACGACTGGTATGTCACTTCGTACCGTGACGTCACTAAGAACAAAGGATCTAGAACGAGCTGTATTTAGAGCTTGATTAAATAAATGCTTCGTTTATAATGGGGATGACGTCTTAAGCTATGAAACTAGCAGGAAGTTTTAATAGTAGTACATAGATCTCTTATATACCAAAAGATCTATGGCGTAATATATGTGCCTCATTCCTGAGCGAGTAATTATAAGTTTTGAGCACAGATAACTATATTTTGCAAGCACATTGCATTATATTTTGAACAGAAATTAACAATCGCAAAAAAAAATATCGTTTGAGCAAAGAAAAAACGATTCCGTGCTCAATAATTGTATTTGCTATAACGTGCAATAATAACCCTCTCACGCAGTTTACTCAGGTGCTCTCACAAACTTATTATCTGCGCTCTGTCAAGTCCCTCTCTCTCTCTCGCTCAACCTCTTAATTCTGTGCGCGCTCAACTCTTCACACACACACGCACGCTCAACTCTTCACACACACGCGCGCTCAAGTCTTGACACACACGCGCGCTCAACTCTTCACACACACGCTCGCTCAACTTGCATTAGCGTTACAAGTGTGCCACAAAATCAACCAATCGGAAAATTAAAGGTCAATTGTGATTGGCTGTTGGTCTCCAATCAAATCGCTAGTAGGATCATTCTACAGAAACGTCCACTTTTGGTATGGCAAGATGTCTTAAAATGCATTTCTTTTTCTAACATTTAAACTTACACCACATTATTAGATTACCCTTTGGCTTTATGAATACGCATAAATGACAGCTTAATGATTTTTTATATTTTTTGTGCATTTATTTAAAGACCGCATGTACCTTTTTTTTTATCACTGGTGTTACCTTACTTCTTTGGCAATATTAAATGTTTTTATGAAATATTATTTCAATTTTTTTTCAGCACATGTAGTCAGAGTTACCAAGAAATAATAATAATGCAACAAATAAGGAGATTATGTTTTATTTATTTGAATCCGGTTTGTTAAAAGTGTGCTTGAATGAGGTTAGTTAGTTTGCGCAACCTTGTATTTGCTATAATAATGAAAATATTTGAAAACAAGTTAAAATCAAGTAATGATGCAATCCTTTAAATTTTAACTTTTGAGTGTAGCAGAGTTAAAAGGATGTAAAATTATTATCATGTCAGATATGGCATTGTATTTAATGTGACAGAAAAAAAGACAGTAACACCAGTGACACAATGAATCACCAATGACATGCAAAAGACCAAAGATCATTATTCTTCAACTATAATTAAGTAGATGAGACTAAATTGTTACATTTGGCATATAATCTAAATGAATAGCTTTGAATAAAGTTTATCTATAAATGGGAGTCACTGGTGTTACTTGTGTTACCCATAAGAAAGGTGACACCAGTGACAGTAACACCAGTGACAATTTTCATGAAAAATTCATTTTACAAAATGGCTGCTGCAAGGTATCAAACATATGTTGTCAATCATGGTATACTAACTAAATTAAGTAGTTTAATCCATTTGTATTCTCTTTTTTTTTTTTACAATTACCTAACAATAAAGTAGGTCATACCAGTGACTTCAACTAAAAGCTTTATATGAAATCATGAGATAAATGAGAATATTTCTGATAACTGAAAAGAGACAGAGGATTTATTATGGGCTTTTCTTCATAGAAATTCAGGAAATTGGACGAAGGAATTAAAGTGATGCCATCAGTGTGATTTTTATTTCAAAATAAGAGATTTTTGTTTAACGGTAACACCAGTGACACAACTCCAGGGGACCACTACTTTCATTATAAATTTGATAATATTTATTCTGCATTTCGTTTTTTTATGTCATTTACATAATATATTAGATAGTTAGGTATACATTATTCTATTTTAAATGGTGTAAAAAAAACTGTTATTGACCTCCAAATAAAGCATTTTCCCTCTGTACATGACTGTGGGGACGAGCACTTCTGTGGTGCTTGGAATTCTATATAGTTAATAAAAAATAAAATATTGCCACTTGATGGCTCAAGGTGGTGTAATTGTTCAAATAACATATTGTTTTATTTTAAAATGTAAATGAATTGTAATTCTAAAGTGTTTTTTTAAGTGTAATATTTCTGTAAAGGCTAGGGACAGAAAAATTGACATTTCTGTAGAATGACCCAGTAGAACCAAAGCCCGTCTAGAACCTCTGGGTAGAACTATCTACAGCATCCCGGAAGCTTACTGAAAAAAAAAAGCTACAGACTAGACTACAGCGAGACTAATGGATTAAAACTTATTTTGGTAAGTATTTTTTATTATTATTAACTTGAAAGTGCCTTGTTAGTTTTGTGTATTATAATGCTGTTGTGTTGTTTAACTTATAATATTACAGTAGCCTATATCTCCTATTGTGACTAAAGTTAGTTTGACTTATCCCTTTCAAGCATTCTAAACGCTAGCACAGCCGCAGACTGTCATGTTTGATGGTGGCTAGAGAAGACATCTATCCATAAAATACATTTTTCGTCTTCTTTGTGCTGCGTGGTGATTGGAGACCAACAGCCAATCACAATTGACCTTTAATTTTCCGATTGGTTGATTTTGTGGCACACTTGTAACGCTGATGCAAGTTGAGCGAGCGTGTGTGTGAAGAGTTGAGCGCGCGTGTGTGTCAAGACTTGAGCGCTGGTGTGTGTGAAGAGTTGAGCGCGCGTGTGTGTGTGTGTGTGTGTGTGAAGAGTTGAGCGCGCGCAGAATTAAGAGGTTGAGCGAGAGAGAGAGAGGGACTTGACAGAGCGCAGATAATAAGTTTGTGAGAGCACCTGAGTAAACTGCGTGAGAGGGTTATTATTGCACGTTATAGCAAATACAATTATTGAGCAGGGAATCGTTTTTTCTTTGCTCAAACGATTTTTTTTTTTTTTTTTTTGCGATTGTTAATTTCTGTTCAAAATATAATGCAATGTGCTTGCAAAATATAGTTATCTGTGCTCAAAACTTATAATTACTCGCTCAGGAATGAGGCACATATATAACGCCATAAAGATCAAGGCAAATTTGTTTTCTCATGTCATGACCCCTTTAAAATAGAAATATGTAATGTGTTGTAACCTGTAGAAAGTGATCGGATTGATCAATCTCCAATGCTGACTGCAGAATAATCTCCTTTTCTTTATTGTCCAAAAATCTTTTGTTTATAAAAGACTGATTCCTCTGCATGACTTCTACAACTTTCTTTTCCTCCTCCTTCAACTGTTTCTTCACCTCGTACTCTTTTTGTCGTAAGAACTGGTACATTTCTTCAAACTGAGCAGAGATCTGGGCTGATAAGGTTTTGGATTTATCCTGGAGAGAGAGAGAGAGAGAGAGAGAGAGAGAGAGAGAGACTTTGTAAATTAGTGAATTGTTGTTTCCATTCTTACCTTCTTACCTATTTATCTGATCCTAGCGGTTAACATATTTATGTGTGTGTAACCTATTTTGTTAATTCGGTATGTAACAAGGAGGATGGCTATCAGTATTATTTATTTATTTTTACAACTGTCATGAATTATTAACCGAGTTAGTTTTCAGGAGTGACATTCTTGACAAAAAAACATAATATAATAAATATGTAATGTAATGTATTCATTTTGTTTTCATTATAATATCAGGACAGTTGCATCAACCTCAAATTTTTGACTTTATGTTTTTTAAATTTTAATTAATAAATTATAAACTTGCTCAAGAGGCATTCAAGTCATTGTATGTATTATGTTTTTAATGTATTTCTGAATAAATTGATAGATATAAAGTACAGGCATGAAATGTGGAGCCTCTGGTACCTGTGGAGATAATTCATACATTATTTTTCTCTTTGTTTACATGCTTTGATACCTCCGTTTTGGTGATCTCAGTTGTCTGTTGTTGTATCATGTAATCCAACTGTCCATTTTCTTTGGCAAGAAAACCCAAAGCAGTCTTCAGCTCCCCCTACAGAAAAAGACACGTCGGAGACGATTTAAAACGCACGGACAGAAAGCAGAGAAGGCTCGGATATCTTTAATTAAACAAGCCTGGGGTTCAATTTTAGAAACCTAATTATGCTATGAATAACATTACACAA
The DNA here is from genome assembly GCA_030578255.1 of Tiaroga cobitis. Lineage (NCBI taxonomy): Eukaryota > Metazoa > Chordata > Actinopteri > Cypriniformes > Leuciscidae > Tiaroga > Tiaroga cobitis. Next base: position 25,642,654 of record CM060606.1, on the reverse strand, counting down.
ATAGCATAGGCCTAGGTTAAAAGCAAGAAAGGAGTTTTAAATCTGCAGTGCTTTTATCAGGAAGTCAGACATGGCTCTTATGTAAATGACCCGAGGTTTACCTTGTTGATCTGCGCAGCTTCTTTCACGGGTTTAAAGACGTGGCCTTTATGTTTGTCTCCATCCCTGCAGATGACACACGCCAGCTTCTGATCAGTCTCACAGAATAGTTTAAGCTTCTCATCGTGTTCAGAACACATCAGCATCCTTTCCATTTCTGGAGAATGTAAGGTTTGTGTTCCTTCTTTAGATGTGTATCTGTCCGATTTCTGCTCGGCAAGGTGCTCTCTCACTGTCGAGGTCATGTTCCTCAGTAAACGGCTGGATTTAAGGTCTTCTGTGTTATAAGGCCTTTGGCATTCTGGGCAGGCGCTTGGTCCCAGGCTGGCCTGCATGTGGCCCGTGATGCATTCCCGACAAAACGAGTGCTCACAAGAGAGAGTCACTGGATCCGTAAAATCACTCAAACACACGGAGCACTTGATCTGCAAAGACAAAGGAGAATACATTTTAGCTTCCTTCTGGTCGAGATCTTGCTAAGCAACAAGTACTGTTTTGGTGGAATAAACTTATTCTTTCTTCCAAAGACGATGATGTTAGATGTGTTTGTTCTTCTACCAAGTGAACACTTTCGGTTTCAAATACATTTAAATTTGGCTTGCGTAACTAGTATTGTTCCTCCCACAGGTTGTATAACATGAAAAGTAGTCAAACTGGAATGCCAGACCATATACTGTACCTATTTCTAGAATAGAGACTCAGATTGTATTGTATTAGCACAAATACTTTCCGGCCAATGCTTGTGTTAAGCTTAAAGACATGCCCATTGTTAATTCTGTCCATAAACTTTTTGCATGTAATATTTACATAACAGCTGAACAAATGGTTTAAAACATTTTGCACCCCACAAAAATAACCCAATGTATTTAGAGATAAACGATAGGCATAGTTTACCCAAAAATGAAAATTCTGTCATCGTTTACTCACACTCGTTGTTTCAAACCTAAATTTCTTTATTCTGCTGAACACAAAAGAAGATATTTTTGGGGGAATTATCCCTTCATGGTTGTAAAAACTCCACAATCCATTTTTAACATTCGTTACTCAAAGTTCTCCACTTTTTCATAAGGAAAGTTTGTAAATTTAAACTTTTCACTTGTATATTTATATTGTATATATATTAACATTAACCTAATACATCCCAATCCCAATCCCAAATCTCAATAAAAGACTGAACAAACTCTACAGCTTCATTGTTCCATCAGGAAAGTGTAGTGTGACTTCAAAATGGAACACTTTCTGTTTTTCACTGAACATCAGAGGATTCTAAAAAGAGATTTTATGGATTCAATGCTGTCTCTCCACCTCATGTGTCCAGTGTGTTTGAGTGACTTCCGAGATCCAGTAAGTTTGCCCTGTGAGCATGCTATCTGCCGAAAGTGTATTACAAGTTATTTGGAATCAAGTGAAGGTGCTCACAAATGCCCAGAATGCAGACAAACCTTCACCAGACAGGATGTTAAAGGTAACCGAGTTCTGAGAAACGTTGTGGACGTCATACAACAGCGCAAGACAAAACAACAGACTCCAAGGAAAGCACAAGAACTGTTGTGTCCTGACCATGAAGAGCAACTCAAACTTTTCTGTGAGAACGACCAGAGATTGGTTCAAGGAGGGAGAAAAACACCGTGGACACAGTTTCAAGCCTGTAAACGAAGCTATGGAGATCAGTGAGGTTGTATATGTACAATGTATGAATAAACAAATTAAAAAATGTGACAGGAAGAAACTGTAATGACAACTTTTTGTATAATAATGTGTTTTTGTTGATGTTTTTGTAAATTTAGAATGTGGTGAGAGAAGCAATGAGATTTATTTTGGATGCCAATAAACAAATTGGTGATATGACCTTGAACCAGATGCTTGAAATCACAAGATCTAAGGTAGGTTATTAAAAGAAACGATTATGTTTTTGTTTGACATGTTTTTCAGTCTGCCACTCTCTTAGACTTTGTCTGTCTATCACATTTCTTCTACTATTCATATAATCCACATGCAGGAAAGAGCCAAATGTCTCAAGGAAAAGATGAATGCTCAGTTTAACAAAATGCATGACTTCTTGAGGGAAAAGGAGGAAGAAATATTGAGACAGCTCAAGAAAGCAGCCAACAGTGCTGAGCAATCAATGAAGCAAAATGCCTCATTGTTGGCAAAGTTGCAAATTAATGGAAATAATCAGGTGTCCGTGTTGGAGTCAGGACTAACAATATGCCAACCTGAGAGGTTTTGGTAATCCACTCACATAATATATAATATAATATACACTCACCTAAAGGATTATTAGGAACAACTGTTCAATTTCTCATTAATGCAATTATCTAATCAACCAATCACATGGCAGTTGCTTCAATGCATTTAGGGGTGTGGTCCTGGTCAAGACAATCTCCTGAACTCCAAACTGAATGTCAGAATGGGAAAGAAAGGTGATTTAAGCAATTTTGAGCGTGGCATGGTTGTTGGTGCCAGACGGGCCAGTCTGAGTATTTCACAATCTGCTCAGTTACTGGGATTTTCACGCACAACCATTTCTAGGGTTTACAAAGAATGGTGTGAAAAGGGAAAAACATCCAGTATGCGGCAGTCCTGTGGACGAAAAATGCCTTGTTGATGCTAGAGGTCAGAGGAGAATGGGCCGACTGATTCAAGCTGATAGAAGAGCAACTTTGACTGAAATAACCACTCGTTACAACCGAGGTATGCAGCAAAGCATTTGTGAAGCCACAACATGCACAACCTTGAGGCGGATGGGCTACAACAGCAGAAGACCCCACCGGGTACCACTCATCTCTACTACAAATAGGAAAAAGAGGCTACAATTTGCAAGAACTCGCCAAAATTGGACAGTTGAAGCCTGGAAAAATGTTGCCTGGTCTGATGAGTCTCGATTTCTGTTGAGACATTCAGATGGTAGAGTCAGAATTTGGCGTAAACAGAATGAGAACATGGATCCATCATGCCTTGTTACCACTGTGCATGCTGGTGGTGGTGGTGTAATGGTGTGGGGGATGTTTTCTTGGCACACTTTAAGCCCCTTAGTGCCAATTGGGCATCGTTTAAATGCCACGGTCTACCTGAGCATTGTTTCTGACCATGTCTATCCCTTTATGGCCACTGTGATGGATTTTCAATCCTCAAACCTAACTATTTTAGATTTGACTCCCTAAGACTAACTATTCTGCCCATTATACTTACACTCTAGTCGGCCAAGTTCTACTCTATACCCTCAGCGCATCTACACATCGACGTCGGCTGGGTACTAGTCCTATATCCTCAGCGCATCTACACATCGACGTCGGCTGGGTGCTAATAATTCTAACTTACTTGTTCTTGCTGCGCAGCTTTAATGACAGACAGACTTAAGTAATTGTCCTTTAAATGTTCTTTATTACGGCCAGGAGTTCTCGAGCATTTCTCAGAGAATCTCACAAGAATAAACAAGGCCGGAGGATCTCAGACAATTTCCATTGAGAATCCCACCGAAAACACGGAAACAACAGTTTTTATATAATAGGGAGGTATGGCATAATGACATTAATTTGATTGGTTATTCATTTACAGTCTCTTCTGTTACTGGGTAGAGAAGAATTTGTTTTAACAATTACTTCATTGATCACAAGTTCTAACTTAGTCATATGTCTAGTCTCATTTACCTTATTTGTTATTTATACACACAGTCAGGGGTTTGACACACACACACATTCATCTAAAGTACAGAATGTCGTAGAACATTGTTTCAGAGATTTAGCATGTTAAATAAGGTCAAATGTTAAAACATGTTTAGCTTAATATTCAGTTTAAATTTTCCACCACACCACCATGTACCCATCCTCTGATGGCTACTTCCAGCAGGATAATGCACCATGTCGCAAAGCTCGAATCATTTCAAATTGGTTTCTTGAACATGACAATGAGTTCACTGTACTAAAATGGCCCCCACAGTCACCAGATCTCAACCCAATAGAGCATCTTTGGGATGTGGTGGAACGGGAGCTTTATCCCCTGGATGTGCATCCCACAAATCTCCATCAACTGCAAGATGCTATCCTATCAATATGGGCCAACATTTCTAAAGAATGCTTTCAGCACCTTGTTGAATCAATGCCACGTAGAATTAAGGCAGTTCTAAATGCAAAAGGGGGTCAAACACAGTATTAGTATGGTGTTCCTAATAATCCTTTAGGTGAGTGTATAACGTAATAAATCACATCTTCTATGCTGTTATTGGTACCATCATTACATTTCATTTTGGATTTCATCAAATGAAATTTCAGTGGTGGAGTGAAGAAGGTTTCCCTTTTGTCGATGAAATCACACTCAGTGAGAACAAAGATATCAAGTCTGCCTTCCTAACCAAATAAGATGCCAACCAAAATGCATTTTTGCAAAGATTTTTGTTCTTTTTTAAACTTTATTTGACCAACATGCTAGCCAAGGCTCAAAATTGATCTGCAGGTCAGAACAAAAGGTGTGTAAAATTAAGTGATTAAATGACTAAAACTGCAATGAAAACATGACTACCCAGTCAACGTGTGACATCATGTGATGATCACAGTGACATCACACCATCCTCACATTGTGATACTCACATTGTGAGTAAAATGTGAGCTCATTGTGAATTCAAAATGTTGAGGAGGTTGAGAGGAGGCAGTTCAAATATCAGTCACTTGCTGTTTCTCAAAACTGGAAAACACTGGATACTGCAGGATTTGTTAGCCAACCGTTTGTGCTGTACAGTTGTGTTCTGGATTCGGCGTGGAATTGTTATATAAAATCGATGCATCCTTGTTTCCTCGCTCTTCAGCCCTAGACTTGTAACACGATCAAACTCAGCCATCTTGAAGCACATCTGAGGAGGTGAGCTGCCTTGGGCGACATGATTTCCCCCCAAATCAGTTCAGCGCAAACTCCGTCCCACACACCCGATTCTAAAGATTTCTGGTCATGTCAATCACAGTGCTGATTGACAAGAACAAGACCTTACCCTAACCTATCTTTAACCAATGAAACTGGCTGCAAGTGTGGTGGCTACCTGTCCCACATTTTGCAGGACAGTCCCGAAATTGGGAGCTTAACCGCATGGGAACATTCTGTTAATGTCCCAAATGTCCTCTTTGTAACGCTTAGAGAACTTTTAGGGAACGTTGCGCAAGGTCATGAGAACAACCCCTCCTACGGAGATTTGTCCCGCATCCCGCAAGATGTAAACAGTGTCTAAATACAATGTATTGTTTTTCTTCCCTGAAATTACAATACTACAATAAGAAATATAACAAATACTAAAAATGCGATTGCCGTTTAAAAATCCATGTGCGCTGCCGTATGTTCTATCTTTATCAACCAACGCATTCGTAGAAAGGGATTTTTCCTTATGAGGGATTTCTTGAAAGACATCTCAATTCACTGATTGGCTGAAATGTACCAAAGATAATTTGCCAAACGCCATTAAATTCAAGAGAAGAATAAGAATTCTCTGCACCACGAGGAGGCGAGGAACGAGGAGTGAGGAAGCTTCCAGAGGAGATATGAGCAAGGATGCACAGGTGTATATGCGGAAGGCTTTCTTGTCGAAAAACTTGATACACGTTTAATTCTCCTCCCCCTTCATATTAGGGGTGTAACGGTTCACAAAATTCACGGTTCGGTTCGATATGATACACTTGTGTCACGGTTCGGTACGTTTTCGATAGGCTACAGCAAAAAGAAAGAAATGGCAGAGAAATTTCCTTGATTTAATTTTTTTATTATATTTATATTAAAACTAACATCATAAAGTATGATATTTTTTTTACTTTGAGCAATGATGGGGCTATACTTTTCTTAGGAGCATATAAAACAAAACAGCTCCTTGAACAAAATGAAATGTAGATATTGTAAACAAAGGTTTATTTTAGTTCAGATTAATATAAAACCTACGTAATGTTACTTGAAAGCATTATAGCCTACTATTCCTGCCAAACTTCAATGGTTACAGTTAGTGTTACTAGTAGGCCTACAGTTAATTCATGGTGAATGTTGCTGATCTGACACGGAAGAGTTCATTCATGGCACAATGTTTCTTCCTGGTTTCCACGTCACCGTTGTTTGATCCGTTAATAACGGAGAAATGGGAATGTTTCTCACTAGATCTCGCAGTGATGTTATTACTTCAGTGGCGAATTCAAATGTTTTCTTTACTGGATTTCGCTGTAGTACTGTACTGTAGTAACAGTGCTGATGATTAAGATCGGCTCGCGCTGCATTGGTCTGATAAACGGTCCGTCAACCACACAATAACGAATAGCTCAGTTTCGTTCCGCTTACATTACATTTGCCATTTGATGTAATGTTGTGGTCAAGCCAGCGTCTCTTACATTATGAGCGCGCTTGCCACGCGCGACGCGCCTACATTTGAAATAACGAATATTTGGTCGGCAGGAAAAATGGTCCATTGAACCGTTCGGTTTAAAAATGCGTACCGAAAACCGAACCGAAAGCCTCGTACCGAACGGTTCAATACGAATACGTGTATCGTCACCCCTACTTCATATCTGTCACTATAATGTTCATTTATGTTTTACATTTTGCAATTTAATTAAACCATCCAGCTCACATATTTCAACAGGGCATCATGCTTTATTATTATTTATTATGAATTTCTTAGATAACCAAACTCAAACAACATAAGGCCAGATCCCTTGAGCGCAGCTGATAAAACTTTTAAGTGACACTTAAGTGCGTCCTTGGGTTGGGAGTAAGTTGCTAAGACGTGAGGAAAGAAAGCAAGGAAAGAAAGCAAGGATGCACAATTTAAGAAATGAGACGCAACATAATGTGAGCACCTGTTGACCCTGGTGGGAGGAATGAAAGAGTATATGGCACATGACTGAAATTACTTTTGGAGGGAACATTATGGGTTAACGTGTTAAACATCCATCCAGCCGAACCGTTAAACATTTATTCTTTATTCTTAACCAACCAATGTGACTTATATGCAGTAGATGAATTTAAAACTATTATTTTCTACAGATATAAATCAAGGCTTGATGGCACTAAAGTGATTTCTGACCACTTCACTCTTGGTCCTTATGAAACTGGCCTGCCACTAATTGTTTGGAGAGACATGCTAGGCCCTGTTAAACATGAGTTGAGCCCTAATGAACATCTCTCATGGTAATGTTTTATGAAAAATTATTTAACACACTTACATTTTTGTTTCTGTTATTAAACACAACCATATGTCTAGGTCACCATATTTATTAGTTTCATTTGTTTGGAGAATGTTTGCTTCTTGTAATCTTTTTTTCAGATACGTTAGTAGACAAAGACCTGAAACTGGCTATCAGAAAAGATAGCCATCGGCAGTCTCAAGGGGAAGATTGCTTTGCCAAATTCCAGAAGTTTCACAAAGGTTATAAGGAAAAATTTGTGGAGAACATACAACCAGATGTACTGGGAGGTTGACCTAGGAGTTGAACCAGGATGGGAACGTGGACTTACAGTTAGATATTACCCAAAGGAGAAGAATGGTTCTCTCTGGCAGGCATTATTTTCTGAGAACATATCTCTTTCAGTAAAAGATGACAGAGTGTATGCTGTAAGGGGCAGTGAATAAACCCTAATTGTCAGCCAGATTATCCAGAAGAGTTGGAGTTTATGTAGACAGTGAGAAACGTCATGTTGTGTTTTGCAATGCCTGTTTTGCAAAGTCTCTCATTCACACAGTGCAGTGTGGAGATAAATAGATTCATCTATAAATCAAACCTTCTATTTTGTACACCTGTTTTGGTTTCATGAGAATCTGAGAAATGGTCTATTCTACTATTTTTTGTATAAATTATAATTATTGTTATAAATATGATGTTCATTTCTAAAAATAAAAATAAATAAAAAAGGTTAAATTAATAAATATCATAATTTTAAGAATTTATTTTATGTAATTATCTGTTAAGCCATAAAGCATATGATTATGAATAGGAGATTTGTCCTGCATAAATTATGTCATATGATGTATTTCATATTTGAACTATTTGCGAGTGTGATTTTTCTTTTTTATAAATGTGTGTGCAAATTTACTGTGAAAGAGACCTTGCTCTTACAAATGCTCCTGTATAAACTGGCATATTCAAAAATGATGAAGACATTTATATCTAAGTGAAACAAGAAAAGTTCATCCTATGAGGGTCAAACTCTGGCTGCATACGAAATCGCATACTTCCACTATATAGGCAAAGAAATGTATGTGGCAAGTATGTCCGAATTCACAGTACTCATGAGAGTAGGCAAAAAGTACCCAGATGACCTACTTCTTCTGGCGAGATTCTGAAGTGTGCGTACAACACTTTACTATCCCATGAGGCCAGTGGCGGCCTTAAGCATCTGGGGGCCCGTTTCAATAACTAATATGGGGCCCTACCCACATAAAACATACACATAATAGAGCATAAAAAGCAAGGATTCCTGTTGGTTTGTATCAATGGTATATTATTTTATTACGTGCACTTTCAGCTTCATGAACAGGCAGCTCAACATAGAAATAATCCATCCTTATTTGAGTAAAACTATATACAATTATACAGCGTTTTACGTTGGAATAAGCCTCGCCATTTCACGCAGGGTAACTTCACTTTTGGTAGACTGAAGCTTTTCTTTTGTTGTCCGATATCTTTCGTTTTTCAGCACCACTGGCATTTGTACGTTTCATTTCCTCTTAAAATTATTTTCCTGCTCAAAATAAGATTTTACCCTAACGGCAAAAAAGTCAAAGCTATAAAAACTACCGATGTTATACTTCAGATCCAAGCCGTTCGCAGGGGTGGTAAACGTCGCCATGGTAACCGCGAGTTCGACCAATCAGAGACATCAGTGTTTTGCTTAGAATTGTGGGTAGTGTAGTATTTCTCCAGAAGATCGCAAATAACAAGGTTGATTTCATACCTTGTGGCTTTTATAGGAGCAGAAACTTTCGTTTCACAACCTCGTAGTCAATCTATCTTGAATGGTTTAGACATTATGGCTGAAAATCAATATCCTACGGAGAAAATGAATGGGATATTTTGCTGGTCTGTGGAGATGTGGGGGCCCCCTTGGAGGGCGGGGCCTGTTTCAATTGAAACGGGTGAAACATAGGTAAGGCCCCCCCCCCCCCCCCCCCCCCCCCCTGCATGAGGCTGCAGGAGAGGATTTATGAATGACAGTAAAGTGACGCAACTGATGCTGGTAAGTCACATGACAGTGACAACATGGCACAGTACATCCAAATAACATTCACACTACACACGTTCATGCTATATATAACATACCTTTGTTGCTGTGGTACTGATTATAATCTTCACCTGTTTCTTGTTTAGTTCCTTGTTATCCTGTATATTTATACCCCTTGTTGAGTTTAGTTCTTTGTCCGTCATTGTTGAGGTATTGGATAATTTTGTGGTTCTCTTTTAATTTTCCTGTGCTGTGCAGATACATCAGACCACACATAAAGTCCACAGTAAATCTCTAGGACAAGGATTTAAGTCTGGGGACCACAAGGGGGGGTGTCGACAGTAAAAAAGAATGCAAATAGAAATAATGAAAACCTTATACTATTTTTTCACACACAGTATCATACCTTGAATAATGTATGATCAATCTTATAGTAATAATGGTATTGCAGGTTTTCTGAGTGTTTGGTGAATGTAAGTAAAAATCAAGAACACATTTTTTAAAACAGTTAAAAGTGTTAAAGGTGCTATATGTATTTTTTAGCTGCCTCTATCGGTGATGTTTTAGATTGCAACCAATTTTTACAAGAGCGCTCGTGCTCTTGCGCGTGCTCGAACACAAGAGCGAGCACTCATACACGGCCACACTGAGACTTTCAACACACCGGAGAAAGCATCACACAACATGCTGGAAACTCATGTAAACTCCCACTGCAACGTTACAATAATACACTACTTTTATCAGCTTGACGTTGAACTAATGCTCCATGCTCGTACCATGATAACGTTACATTTGTGGTGTTATCTAGCATAATGCATTTCATGAACTATTCGTGTATCTTTCACAATCAGCAATGTCAACATAGGTGAATGAATAATATGACAACGAAAACGGTTTGTGAACTAGAGTGAACAATTTCAGTGTAACAGTAAGATCGTAGGAAGTAACTGTACTGAACGTGTCTGGAAATGTGTATTATAAACAATATGATAGTAGTGGGATGAGTGACGTTAGACAGTAGGTCTAGTACATAAAATAAAAGTTACATCCTAAAGCACCTACTTTTTGTTATCCTGGAACAGTTTTTTGTATTCATTTCATGTCTCATGTATGTTGTAGTTTACCTTGCTATTTCATTACAGTTTACCATTATTTCAGCATATCTGAAAACTTGTAATTTATCGCAATAAAAATAGCGGAGGTCTCTCCATAATTCAAACGCTCTGCCCGATGTTGATCCGTTTCACGTTTGGCCTGACGAGCTGCCTTCATAAATTTTTGTTTTGTTTTGTTTTTTATATTTATGTGGAGTTTGTGTTGGAGTCTGTGTTGTGCTGGAGGCAGGAGTTTTTGGGTGTTATCAGACTCCATGTCGTCAGCTGCAGTGCCGTCGCATAGACTGTATATAAAAAGGAGAGAGGCTCGGGAGCGCGCATGTACGTCACATCCGATGGATTTCGCAGAAAATCCGACCCGGAGACCTCACATAGAAATAGGAATACTGGCCTTCAGAGGTAATAGCAAAGCCCACAAGTGGATCATTGCAATGTTTGATTACAACCCCTTCACACACAGGCAATAAAAAAAGGATTCATTTTAGAAGAAAAGTTACATATAGCACCTTTAAGTTTTTGCAAGAGGAATAAAATAAAGTATTTCAACTCTTTTTAAGACATTATAAAGCTTGTTGAATTGAACTCATTCCGTGGCAATTACTGTATTTTTAAGGAAGTCTCCTGGAGTCTTTTTATCTTATACGTGCTGAAGGATGGACTGGGATTTACTTATTTATTTATTGCCAAAGACAACAGGGAACAAAATAATATGGCATAAAGAATTTAAGTATTAACACCACAGTTAGGGCCTATCTCAAAGTGATTTGTGATACTAAAGTCAGTTAATGTTTGTATTTTTTAAAATTATTATTATTATTATTATTATTATTATTGCTTTCAGAGATGCAGCTGTTTTTGAGAAAGCAGGAACAGGAAGTGAAGAAACAGCTGGAGACAGGAAAGGAATGCAGCCGAGGCCATGCAGAATAACCTTTTTATGATAAACGAACAGCTGCAAGAGACAGAAAAATCTGGGAAGTCATACAGGACACGGTGCAATATACACAAGGGAAAGGTCAATATAAACTAATACAACTGACGTTTTACATTTACATTCACATTTACATTTATTCATTTAGCAGAATTTATTCATTTCTCCACAGCAGTGGAATGATTTTTCTTTGACAGAAGGAGGAAAAACGATGTAAAACACGACACCAGAGATGCTGGGATTTATCTACTGTCAAATTCAAATGTATAAACAAGAGTCAGGGGTATATACTCCCCCATGAAATGTATTCATTCGGGGGTTTTCTCTACTCACTTAAGGTCCTTTTTATCTCAAGAAAGTGACTCCTATCTGAGAAATGGCTGAGTCACGCATAGAAAAAGTTAAACTCAGTTAAACTGGATTTAAAAAAAAAAGAAGACAAAAAAAAAAGATGGAGACAGATTAGCAAAAATAAATTTGTCTCCACAGGAAAAATAGTGTGATGTTGTGACGATATACAGTACATACATTATGGACTAAATTGTCTATATTCTGATCTAGAGAAGAAAGTATCAGTATCAGTAGAGAGCTCAGTTAAATATTAAAACAGCAGTGTCATATTAAATCAGGCCAGAATATTTTGCATAAATTCAGAGTCATGGATTGACCAAAAGCTCATGATTTTGTGACAGTGCTGAGTCATGCTTTTGACTTGTTTTTTTCTTCACATCAGTTTTGTGTCTCATCAGTCTCTGAAAGTAGCACAAGAGAGTTTGCCAAAACCTTTAGTGATATAGTGTTTTAACCCTATAGCCACAGAAACCCATATGTAATGTGTTCTGGGTCAGATGTTTTTTAGCTAACATTTTTTTTCGGTTTTGAGGATTTCCACCAAAATACTGACCGATGGAATGACAACAAAAGATAGAAGCATTTTTAAAAGTTCATAAAACTATTTTGCTATATGAAAGGGTTAATTCGCCCAAAAAATTTAATTCTGTCATTATTTATTTAATCGTCTTCGAGTTATTCTAAACGAATGAAGTTGAAGTGAACATAAAGGAAGATATTTTGAAGAATGTTGGTAACCAAACAGTTGCTGCTCCCTAATGACTTCCATAGTATTTTTATTTTTTAAGTAACCCACATTCTTCAAAATATCATCTTAACATGTTCAGCACAAGAAATAAGTTCATACAGGTTATGCACAGCTTTGTGCGGACCCGTTAAAAAGTATGGCTGTAATAACTTCAATAATCAGATTAGGCACAATTTCCCAGAAAAGGGAATACATATTATATGTTTCACTTCTAAATAATTAAGTTGCTTTTAGCCTTAAGACTCCATTGTACACACAAAAGTAAATCATCTGAAATTAAATACAAACTTAGTTTTGATGTTTTGTGTATAGCTAGATTTCACAACTTCAGTATTACAGGAATAAATAAGTTCAGTATTACAGGAATACATCTGGGGAAAAAAAACTTATTACACTATTATGAACAAACTGTTCTTCTTGGCTAGAACAATCTACTACTGACTCATTGAAAAAAATGCAGTATTGCAAAACCATCTCTCTTCTAATTATTCCTGCCAGTGTTTACCTTCTTCCAGCCCTGAAATGGGCACGTAACCACAGATAAGGGGGCGGGGGAGAAAAGGGGATAAAAGTTAGAGCCGAGAGAGCTGTAAAAAGGAGCAGTCTACAAGTCTGAGCAGAGAAACCTCAGGAAGAACTTTCTCTTCTTAATTCTTCCAGGGAAGCTCTCCTTTGATTGCTTTCCTCTTCATGGACTGTTAGTTCATTGTTGGTGATCTGGAGGACAGGACTACAAGATAAAGACATTACTTAAAAAGCTCTGCTATTAAATAAGGAAGACGTGGCCGGCAGATTTACTGAACTTTATGTTTTAAGATGGAAGATATTGAAAATTACACCAGTTTACAAGAGTTCACAGAAGACATCTCTCATAGTGGGAACAGACCCATACTCACATCACAGGGCAAACAAGGTAATGTATGTGTGTTCATAATGTGAGAACTGTATGTGAACTTGAGGGGAGAGTGGAATACAAAGAGACATGTGGGACAAGTCAGAGTAATAACCAATGATTTTGTGCTTCATCAGGTGTTCAGAAAGGGACGAAGTGTTTGAGGGGACAGGCGTCTCTTGTCCTGCTCATTGCTCTATTGACCTCGGTTTGTGCAAACATAGTACTTGGCATTCTCTGTAAGTAAACACACTGCTACACGTACACATCATGCACGTAAGCATGCCTCTATCTGCCTCTCTGGTGATGTCAAAGTGCGTTTTGGGTTGCATAAAGAATAGAATAGAATGGAATAGAATAGAATGGAATAGAATAGAATAGAATAGAATTGAATAGAATTGGATTCGAGATTAACCAATATTAAAATGTTGGATGATACTGAAACGCTGGTACTAATTTGTCTAAATAATGACAAAAAACAGTAAAAACTTAAATCAACCAATGATTGTGACTCACTAGACTAATTTCCCGCAGCTTTTACGTGCAAGCCCTGGCGCTCGTACGGTTTTGTGACAAAATATTATCTGATTAATATTGTGGAATATTTTGTCTAAATAAAAAAAAATGTAAAAAAAAATAAAAATCCTCATTTTAAATGCAGTGAAACTGAATTTAGGCATAATCTTGAACATTATATATATACAAGAAAATTGATGTTTAATTTGAGATTATCTGAAGATTACATTCAACAGTGTTATTAAATTAATAAAGTCTTAATAGTGTAACTTTAAGTGGCAAAACTATTCTTAATGTTAAAAAATATAGAGAATGGGCATTTAAAAATACTGACCATTACTGATAATAAATATAATAGTGGCCAATACGCGGATCATGTATCCATACAGAATAGAATAGAATAGAATAGAATAGAATAGAATAGAATAGAATAGAATAGAATAGAATAGAATTTTTGTTGAATGTTTTGTATTCAGCTTTAGGACATATTCATAATATCAATTCCAAATATCCCTATCAGGTAATGATAATAAGTGGCTGGTTTCAAATTAAATGTGATTTATTTTAAGACAGGGAAACATTTTGGAATCTGATAAGTATTTGCACGACTACTGGTTAAAATATTGAGGCAGTTGTGGCCTAATGGTTAGAGAGTCAGATTGGTAAGCTGAAGGTTGCAGGTTTGATTCTCAATACCAGGAATGACTGAGGTGCCCCCAGGCACCACAGCAAAAATGGCTGCCCACTGCTTCACTACTCCTAATGTGTGTCCACTAACTTGAATGAGTTAAACGCAGAGGAAAATTTCTGAGTATGGGTTACCATACTTGGCCTTCACTTTTTTGATGGTATAAACTCTCTGTCTCTGTGTCTCTGCAGTGGTAAACAGTCGCAGATCATCTGTCACTGTAGAGCCAGTCAAGAGTGATGAGTCTGAGGCTGGGTCTCTGTCTCTCAAACTTACCACCATGCAGGAGCGTTTCTCCCGCCTCTGCTCAGAATACACAACTCTTGGACAGACTTGTTCAAAACCGGGTGAGGAAAAAATTATATAGGACTGAGACAAAAAAATAAATGTATCCCGGAATGGTATTTGACGCCCAAGGGTTTTCATTCAGAATCATTAACATCTCTCTTCCGCAGTGATCAAATGTAGGCCATGCCCAGAGGACTGGATGCATTTAGAAGGGAGGTGTTATTTCTTTAGTGAGGATAAACTTGACTGGCAGCACAGCAAAGAGAGCTGCGCGTCCATGGGTGGCCATCTGACAATACTGCACAGCCACGAACAACACGTAAGTGTGGCAGTGTTTTTCAATGGATTATATGCTCTTCTAAAAACATTTATTTCAATAAATAATGTTCGCATCATGTTTATTCACTGTGATATATTTATTCATTACGATATATACTATTGATGTATTTTTATTTTTAATACAGCACACCCTTGAGGGTGTCGCACGCAATCATGGTGGATTTGACTACCATTTCTGGATCGGCTTATCAGACGCTGATACTGAGGGAGTGTGGAAATGGGTGGACAACACAGTGGTTAATAAGACGTACGCGCACACACACACACACACGCACACACATACAGATCAACTGAACAAAATTTAGATTTATATAATTTCTAAAACTATTTATAAAATTTTAGAACTCTTCCTTAACATCTCAGTAACAGTCAAGACATTGATGGTTATTTCAATGTGAACTGGTGGGATCAATGTTGCCAAATAATTTTTAGGAGAAGTTACTAAAGGCAAGTCAGTTTGTTGCTAAAAGTTGCTAATGATGTCATTGCGTGATGGCATCATTGCATAATGACTTAAAACAGTATGTGACGGCATGAAAACATGAAGATTATCTGGCTGTGTCCCAAATCGCATACTTCCTTACTAAATAGTGGGCGAAAAACAGTATGTGACAAATTAAGTATGTCCCATTTAACAGTACTCATAAAAGAGGAGTAGGCAAAAAGTACCCGGATGCATACGATGGACACTTTACTATCCCATGAGACCACGGGAGAGGATTTGTGAATGGCAGTAAAGTGACACTATACTAACCCTGGTAGGGCACATGAGAATGACAACATGGCGAATGTAGTATGTCCATATTACATTCATACTACACACATTCAGACTATATAGATCATACTTTTTCTGTGAAGTGAAGTAATTACTTATTCAAAATAGGTGCCTACCCTTACGAAAAAGAAGTTTATTCAAGTGTGCTATTAGTATACTTCTTTTAAACTAAAAAATAAGAAAGTATACTTTCAGTCTACTTTTTATGTACTTCTCAGAAATATACTTTATACTTCTCAGAAATATACTTCAAATTGCACTTAAGTATACTTGACTTATACTGACAGAAAAGTCTAAGTATATTTGGCCTATACTTGTTGATGGAGATACTTAAAAGTATAATTAAGTATTCTAAGGATTCTTGGCTTGTACTTGTGTTTACTATGTTGATTGAGTAGATTATTAAATACTTTTTTTAAAACATACACACTGTCTTATACACTAACATGTTCAAGTTTATAGTAACAAGCTTTCGGGTAGAATATAGCTTATAGAGTAAATAAAATAAGCATGGAACTGAACCTGATCTTGTACACGATAATAATTACCCGTACGAACAATACGTTTATTCAAGTGTTCTATTAGTAAACTTCTTTTCAACTAAAAATAAGAAAGCATACTTTCAGTCTACATTTTATATACTTCTCAGAAATATACTTAAAATTACACTTAGGTGTACTTGACTTATACAGAGAGAAAATTCCAAATATACTGTATTTGTCCTGTACTTGTACTCAATCTTTTGATTGGTGTTTATACTTAAAAGTATAATTACGTATTCAAAGTATACTTGGCTTGTACTTGTGTTAACTCTTTTGATCGAGTAGCCTATTAAATATACTTTTTTTACAAAGTATTTCATATACAGACTTATGAAACTTACATTGTTTGAAAATATTGTTCAAAATATTGATATAAAACAGATATGTTTCTAATTCTGCGTATCTGAATTTTTGTGTAGGCTAGTCCACTGGTAGTGTACATAGGAATTTACTTTAATTCTACTTTACTCTTTCCCCACCATTGACTGAATTTTCCAGCTATCCATGTTTTCACTGTTATACGCTTTGACATCTTCTAGTGCAGAATCTCCGGATTAAAAACACAGTAGAAGAAGAAGCTGAAACAAGTGATAGAAGATTGCTCACGCATATGTAAAATAACGTGATCATCAAACATTAATCAAAACTGCTTAATGTTAACAAATGAAATGAAGCGTAACCCATGAAAAGAAAATGACTGTGAAGCTTTGGGGCCGTTGGACTCGATCTACTCCATCTGTGTTTTGATCATCGTTCTGAATCTTATCAAGGAGTAGTCTTTGACAAAAATGTTTGTTTAAAATGTTTCCTTTCTTTATGAAACTTACCAACATTCAAGTGTTGATAAAAAAGCATGCATGAAGCTAATAAAATGTTTTAAATTAAATTAAAGTACAGTTAAAGCTCCAGTAGGTAACTTTTGAAAACATGTATTTGCTAAAACTGTCATTATGTCCTGACAGTAGAATATGAGACAGATAATCTGTGTAAAAATCAAGCTCCTCTGGCTCCTCCCAGTGGTCCTATTGCCATTTGCAAGAAATACACGCTCCCGGTCAGAAACAACCAATCAGAGCCAGGAGGCATGTCTTAGCAGTGTCAATCACGCTCGTGTACGCGCTGATCACACCCCTCTCTTGCACAGCGCGAGCGCCGGAGCGCGAGCCGTCGTTCAAACTCAAGATTGCCGGCGTGCTGCAGCTGTGCTTATGACGGAGAAACAACCTAAACTGCCAATTCTCGAGTGACACCTGCTCATAAAACAAAGAGGTAAAAGGAAAAAGACTGATGACGATAAACAACCGAAAAAGAAAGAATTACACAGAGCCCATTGACTCGGTGTCAAAACTCTAGCCGCATAACATGTAGATAAAATGTCACGCACTCTGCTAAGCAACAATTGAAACCTGCTAATTCACTGGCTTGTCATGTTGCTGAAATAATGTACTAGCACACCTTATCTAGCATTATATATCGCTAGAATAATTACTTACATGCTGTAACGTTAGTTACCGTTATATTAACGTTATCTTACTAGCTATTTATAACTTATAGAAAGAGTGCAACGTTATAAAGTTACATATAGGCTATTGGAAAATACATAATGATTTGAGGACCAAGTTTGTAGTCAAAGTATGGGCAGGCCATAGTCAATGTAAAGCATATTATTGACGTTTAGTCCCTATTAGTGAATGTGCCATATAACTTTTTATCCGCTGTTATCGGTGGGCCTGTTTACTAGCCTGCGCGTTCACGACAGGCTCCGCTGTGGAGGACGAGCTGTGGAGGGAGGGCTGTAGTGCAGAATAGAGCAAGGGGGTGGGACCTGGAAGTTGTGCTTGTTCAAATTTTCAGGCTAAGTCTCAAGTCTCGTTTTCTCAAGACTCCCTACTGCAGCTTTAAAAGTACTGTAAAAAATAACATGTCAACATAGTAGTATAGGCCTACTGCAAGTGAAAATATAATATATAAATAGTAAACTGTAAGTATAATGTTAAGTTCGCTTAAAGAAAACTTTAAGTAAACTACTAGTTTAGTAGTTTTATACTATAAGTTTTCTTTTAGTGTACTCTCAGTAAACTACTAGTTTAGTACTTTTATACTATGAGTATACTTCAAAGTGTACTTTCATAAACTAAACATTTTATACCCATAACAAGTATACCCATAAGTTCACTTGTAGTACAAATGAGAAACGTAATTATGAACTAGTTGTGCACTTAAAGTTTACTACTGTTACACTTATAGTACACTTAAAGGTGCTCTAAGCGATGTCACACGTTTTTTAGGCCAAAACATTTTTTGCCACATACAGCAAACATCTCCTCACTAACCGCTGGCTGCCTGTCCCCTGAACACACTGTAAAGAAACGTGATCTCTGTAGACAGCCCAGGCTCCACAAACAGCAACAAAAACAAACTGGGCTAACCCGCTCCACGAAACATGACAAACAGTTCCAGCCAATCACCGACAAGAAGGACTTGGGGGCGGGGTTTGGGGGGTTAGTGCGCGGATGAGGAGGAGGGAGGATCTAGCTACCCTCCGTTTTGTTTGACAATACTTTAAACGTCAACAAGAAGTGGCGTCACCCGACATCGCTTAGAGAACCTTTAAACATATACTTTTATATACTAAAAGTGGGCCAATTTAGTCCCAAGCATTATTAAAATAGTACACTTTGATCAATTGATCAATTCGATTGCTCCTGTCTGATCGCTGATCGATTGCTCCTGTCTGCCTCGCTGTCTGCTGTGTGTTTGTTTGCTTCGAGGCTGTAAGCTTCGCCTGAGCCTCGTATTTCTTTATGTTTTGAGCCATCATTTACTATCTAGTTGTTTATACTACTAAATACAGCTTACCCAACATCTCAGATTAACCTTACATCTCTAGCTTCCGTTATTGTTAACACAGCACGCTAGTAACTCGCTAACGTTAGCCTGCTAACGCGCCACCCGTGCGCTCATTTATTTATTTATTTTCTCTCGCGCGCCCGCGCCTTTGAGTTCATAAAGTCCAGGTAAGTAAGAAATCAGTCAACAAACACGGTGAGTAATGTCTTCTTGTCCTGTTATTGTCACCTGTGTCACATGTCATATGTTTAGTATAGCCTTCTCCGATGGCAATATAGGATTTATATGTGATAAGTGCAAGGAGACAGTCAGGCTGACGGAGAAGATTTCAGAACTAGAGACACGCATCCAAACTTTAATTGAGGATGGTAAGAATGCTAGATCTTTAGATAGTGTTTTGGATGCGCCTAGCATAGTGAACTCTTTACATGATTCGGTTCCGGCTGAAGTAGAGCCCGTGCAGCAGGGCAGATGGGTGACCGTGAGAGATCGTTCTAGTCGCGGATCAAAGAACCACTCTTCCGTTCCGATTCCCATAACAAACCGATTTGCCCCACTCAGTGAAACACCCACTGAGAATTCTGTTGATTGTGCCCTGGTAATTGGTGATTCGATCACACGGAACGTGAAAATAGAGACACCAGCCACCATAGTCACATGTTTGCCGGGAGCCAGAGCGCCTGACATCAAAGCAAATTTAAAAGTGCTGGCTAATGCTAAACGTAAATTCTCTAAGATCATTATTCATGTCGGCACTAATGATGTTCGACTCCGCCAGTCGGAGATCACCAAAATTAATATTAAAGAGGTGTGTGAACTCGCAAGTACGATGTCAGGCACTGTAATTTACTCTGGCCCCCTTCCTGTACGCAGGAGTGATGAGATAGTTAGCCGATTGGCCTCACTGAACGGTTGGCTGTCGAAGTGGTGTCCGCAGAATAATATAAAATTCATAGACAATTGGAAAAGTTTTTGGGGCAAGCCTGATCTGTTGAAAAGAGATGGTATCCATCCCTCCTGGGCTGGTGCTGCTCTTCTCTCTAGTAATTTGGCTCATAGTCTTAGAGATAAAACATGACAATCTGGGGCTCAGGTCAGGAAGCAGACAGACTGGCTAAACCGACCGTCTGCTAGCGTCCTCACGTCACCAAGGTCAGATAAATCCCATCACATAGAGTCTCTTTCACCTAGATGTCATCATATAGAGACTGTGTCTGTTCCCCGAATTTGGAAATCCAAAAAACGTCAGGTTAAAAATTTAATTGATGTTCAACAAATAAAAAACAGATATAATACAGATGAGCAAATGATAAAGCTTGGGTTGCTGAATATTCGATCCCTTACTTCAAAATCTCTCATAGTTAATGATATGATTTCAGATTATAATCTTGATATGCTGTGTTTGACAGAAACCTGGCTAAAACCAAACGATTACATTATTTTAAATGAGTCAACCCCACAAGATTACAGTTATAAACATGAACCTCGTCTGAAAGGCAAAGGGGGAGGTGTTGCTGTAATTTATAGTAATATTTTCAAAACCACTAAGAAATCTAGCTTTAAATATACTTCTTTTGAAGTATTGGTGCTTAATGTAAAAATATATAGTGTAAACGATAAATCACATTTGAGAATTATGCTGGCTACTGTATACAGGCCACCAGGGCACCATAAAGATTTTATCAAAGAATTTGCGGACTTTCTATCAGAATTAGTATTGGCTGCAGATAAAGTACTAATTGTTGGTGATTTTAATATACATGTAGATAATGAAAAAGATGCATTGGGATTGGCATTTAAAGACATTGTAAACTCAATTGGAGTTAGACAACACGTGTCAGGACCTACTCATCGTCGTAATCATACTCTAGATCTAATATTATCACATGGAATAGATGTTGATGCCGTTGAAATTCTGCAGCAGAGCGATGACATCTCAGATCATTATCTAGTCTCATGTAAATTACATTTAGCCAAGGCTGCAAAGCCGACTCCGTGTTATAAATACGTTAGACCTATAACTTCTGCCACTAAAGATTGCTTTATCAATAATCTTCCTAATCAGTTTCATCATCTCTTCAGCATCCCGGATAGCTTAGAAGAACTTGATATTGCAACAGAAACGTTTAACTCTCTCTTTTCCAGCACTTTAGACGCAGTTGCTCCATTGCGCTTAAAGAAGATTAAAGAAAATAGCCCAACGCCGTGGTACAGCGAGCACACCCGGGCCCTTAAGAGAGCAGCCAGAAAAATGGAGCGCAACTGGAAGAAAACTAAACTAGAGGTATTTCGGATTTCGTGGAAAGAGAGCTCGATTGCTTACAGAGAGGCTTTAAAAGCTGCTAGATCTGCTTATTTTTCAAACCTATTAGAAGAAAATAAACATAATCCAAGGTATTTATTTGAAACAGTGGCTAAACTAACGAAAAAGAAAGCTTCAAGCTCAGAAGTGTCCAAGCAACACAGCAGTGATGACTTTATGAACTTCTTCACTTATAAGATTGATAATATCAGGGACAAAATTATAACTATGCAACCGTCTACCACAGTATCGCATCAGGAAGTGCATTGTAGTCTCCCTGAGGAAAAATTTGATTCATTTGTTGCTATAGGAGAGGAAGAATTCAGCAAACTCGTTAATTCATCTAAATCGACAACTTGTATGTTAGATCCTATACCGACTAAGCTACTGAAAGAGATGTTTTCAGAGGTCACATATCCTCTTCTTAATATCATTAATTCATCTTTGTCTCTAGGATACGTACCAAAAACCTTTAAACTGGCTATGATAAAACCGCTTGTTAAAAAAACACAACTTGATCCTACAGAATTAGTCAATTACAGGCCGATCTCGAATCTGCCTTTTCTGTCAAAGATATTAGAGAAAGCAGTATCTTCACAACTGTGTTCCTTTCTAGAAAGAAATGATATCTGCGAGGATTTTCAGTCCGGATTTAGACCGTACCATAGTACTGAGACCGCTCTCATTAGAGTCACAAATGATTTGCTCTTATCATCCGATCGTGGTTGTATCTCTCTATTAGTGTTACTCGATCTTAGTGCTGCATTTGACACAATTGACCACAACATTCTTTTAAATAGACTAGAAAACTATGTGGGCATTAGTGGAATTGCACTAGCATGGTTTAAATCATACTTATCTGACCGTTATCAGTTTGTAGCAGTAAATGAAGAGATGTCTTATCGATCACAAGTTCAGTATGGCGTACCACAAGGCTCAGTACTAGGACCGTTGCTGTTCACTCTGTACATGCTACCATTAGGAGATATCATTAGGAAACATGGAGTTAGCTTTCACTGTTATGCCGATGATACTCAGCTGTATATTTCTTCAAAACCCAACGAAACTTACCAATTCACAATATTAACGGAATGCATAGCTGATATAAAAAATTGGATGACTAGTAATTTCCTACTACTAAATTCTGAAAAGACAGAGATTCTAATTATTGGACAAAAAACTTCCACACGTAATAACCCAGAATACTGTCTAACACTTGATGGCTGCTCTGTCAAGTCTTCGTCGTCGGTTAGGAACCTGGGTGTGCTCTTTGATACCAACCTTTCTTTTGAAAGCCACGTGTCTAGTATCTGTAAAACTGCATTTTTCCATCTTAAAAATATATCTAAAATACGCCATATGCTCTCATTGGGAAATGCGGAACAATTAGTTCATGCGTTCATGACCTCAAGGCTAGATTATTGTAATGCTCTACTGGGTGGTTGCCCTGCACGCTTAATAAATAAACTACAGCTAGTTCAAAACGCCGCAGCTCGAGTTCTTACCAGAACCAGGAAATATGACCATATTAGCCTGGTTCTGTCAACACTGCATTGGCTCCCT
Source organism: Tiaroga cobitis (assembly GCA_030578255.1). Lineage (NCBI taxonomy): Eukaryota > Metazoa > Chordata > Actinopteri > Cypriniformes > Leuciscidae > Tiaroga > Tiaroga cobitis. The sequence continues at coordinate 25,619,475 of CM060606.1, read as the reverse complement.
ATTAAACATCGTATAAATTTTAAAATATTGTTGATTACCTACAAAGCACTAAATGGTTTAGCTCCGCAGTACTTGAGCGAGCTCTTAACGTATTATAGTCCTTCACGTCTATTGCGATCTCAAAATTCCGGCCAGTTGATAATACCTAGAATATCTAAATCGACTGCAGGCGGGAGATCCTTTTCCTATTTAGCACCAAAACTTTGGAACAGTCTTCCTACCATTGTCCGGGAAGCAGACACACTCTGTCAGTTCAAAGCTAGACTAAAAACACATCTCTTTGACCTAGCATACACATAACACACTATAGACTTCTATAATTCAATGTTAGGCTGCATAGATTAGGTCAGCCGGAACTGGGAACACTTCCCTTAAATCTTGATGTACTCGCTACATCATAAGAAGAATGGCATCTACGCTAATATTAGTGTCTTTGTTTATCCCGAGGTTTTCCCGCAGCCTGCCGGATCCAGGCCGTGTCCAGATCTGACGAAGGAGATCCGCCTGGACCCGATGACAATGCAGTGCTGAAGTGTCCACTATCCTCTCCCTATGGAGGATCCCTTTCCCACTCTACAGATAAAGCGTTGTGAATTCCGGCTCGCGTACCCCGAAGTGATAAAATAAAACAAAATTCTGTATCAAAATTTATAGGCAAGAAAAGTAGTTTGTTTAGGCTGGGTTGTATGAATTATAAACCTGCGCACATATTTTAAAAAGCACATAACTATAGAATCCATTCTGAATGAGCATGTGAACGCCGTCAGCGTTAATCACAGGTTCGCGTTTAAAGTCTGATCATTTCGACGGAGGTGAATCAATCAAAGTTAACTTTAGCTGGAAATAACATTATTCAAGAACCGCTATAATGCCAAAACAATCTGTTACCTTAAATTATATGTTTATCTCTGTAAAGCTGCTTTGAAACAATCCATTGTTAAAAGCGCTATATAAATGAAGATGACTTGACTTGACTTGACTACACTTACAAGTTTACTACTACTAATTGAGATCTGCCAATCTCAAGACTGGTGGAGGAGTACAAATGCTCTAAAGCAAGGCTTGAATTGACCCTCACAGAATCCCGGGATCCCTTCGTCAGAGGGGCTGCTCCCGCCTTAGCCACAGGGAGGAAGTGGAGGCCGGTGGTAGCAGTGGCACAGGCAAAGTCCGCTCTGAGACACCGGGACATAGTGGGCCAAGTCCAACAAGGCAGAGGGGGCTTAGGGTTGGGAGCAACAACACCCACATGGCAGAAGGCTACTCCAGCTGAACGCCGGCGCCTGGTGGTTGAGGAGGTGCGCCACCAGGAGGAAGCAGACAGATGTGCCAGAGCGGTGTCCCAAGCCAAGCAAGGCCGCTGGATGAGGTGGGAAGGTGTAGAGAGGAGGAAGATCACTTGGAGCGAACTGTGGAATATGGAGTCCAATATGTTGAGCTTTACCATCAGAGCCACATATGATGTCCTGCCCTCCCCAACCAACCTACATCTTTGGTTTGGAGAGGATCCAGCCTGTCTCCAGTGTTCTGCCCCAGCAACCCTGAAACACATCCTGGTGGGCTGCAAGACCAGCCTTACGCAAGGCAGATACACCTGGCGCCACAACCAAGTGCTGAAGTGCCTCGCTGCTACACTGGAGAGTAAGAGGTTAACCGTCAACGCCATGCCCCTGGAAGCCCAGACTACCTTCCGGCAACCAACATCCTTCGTCCGGGAAGGGGAGAAACGGTCGACCAACCGATTGCCTCCAGAATCATGCCTACTGAACGCAGCGCGGGACTGGGAAATGCGGGTAGACTTAAGTCAGAGGCTCACCTTCCCACCTGAAATTGCAGCGACCAACCTGCGCCCAGACCTGGTCCTTTGGTCCAAATCCTGTCGAAGTGTCTTTATAGTGGAGCTGACAGTCCCGTGGGAGGAAGCCATCGACGAGGCATTTGAAAGGAAAAGGTTGCGATACGCAGAGTTGGCTGCCGAAGCAGAGGACCGGGGTTGGAAGGTAAACGTGCGTCCAGTGGAAGTGGGCAGCAGGGGCTTTGTAGCTAGTTCCACCACAAGGCTGCTAAAGGAGGTTGGAATCAGAGGACAGGCTCAGCGGAAGGCCATCAAAGACCTTGCAGTTGCTGCCGAAAGAAGCAGTCACTGGCTGTGGCTGAAGCGGAAGGAGACGGTATGGGCTGCCAAGTGACCTCATGGAGCCTCCGGTGCGACACACACCCAGGTCTAATCAACCTGAGGTGGGCCAGCCTCGGGTGAGGGAGTATTGTGATAAAAGGCCGAAACACCCAATGAGGCCGGGGTGCACAACTGAGAATGTGTCGTATTGGAAGCACCAAGCGGTCATCCCCCAATCCAACCCTACCCAAGAGGACATCTCCAACAACAGCACTTGCTGAACATCAAGGGATTTTAACACCTAGTCCTAATAAGCATATTCTAGTACATATTGACATAAGTATACTTACTACATAATGTATTAAAAATATATTTGAACATTACTTAAGTATACTTCATAAAATGAACTTGAAGTATACTTATTTTTCGTAAGGGTACTCACGAGAGTATGCGATTTCAGACGCAGCCGCTGTGTTCGAAGTACTTCCCTAATCGAATACTTCTCTACTATAAAGTATGTGAAAAACAGTGTGCCAAAAAAGTAGTAGCCTATGTCTGAATACATATTCGAAAAACAGTAGGAGAAAAGTACCAGGATGACCTACTATTTCCGGCGAGATTATGAAGACAGATTATTCCATAGAAACTTCACTTTTCCACGAGGTCATATGACAATGACAACATGGCATAGCCTATGTAGTAAGTTCACGCATTCATACTTTATAGAACATGCTTTTTTTAACGATCACAAAGTAAGTTTCAAACCAAATGTAGTAGGCCTACCTGCTATACAGTATGCAATTGTTGTCATTTAGAGGGTAAACGTGTACACTTGTTTGAGTAAGCAACTTTTGAAAAATTGCTAAAAGTTGCCAAAGAAATTTTAAAAATAGCTCAATTTGTTACTAGGTGCTTTTTGGGGGGAAACGAAGAAGCTGCCGGGGTAGTCTGAAAAGTTGCTAAATCTAACAACAAAATTGCTAAATTGACATCACTGTGTGGGATAATGATGTTTTCCTGGTTGTTCCGCTGCTCTCTGTAGGTACTGGAATGAATGGCATAAAGAGCCCGATAATCACCAGTCAGGAGGGGTTCGTGGAGAAGACTGTGCAGTGCTGGACTCGCGTTCGAAAACCTGGTTCGACGTGCCCTGTGATTTCAGTTATAAACGTATCTGTGAAATGGATCCTATCACCTTTAACATTTGAATTGAAATTGAAATGTGTAAAAATGTAGCCTATATCTATTTTTCTATTGCCCTCCTTCTTTTAAATAAACAGTGACATTCTCAGAGGTTAAGGTTCAGTGTAGTTTGTGTCTTTAATTTGACTAGACATTTGGAAAAAGCTGAAAACATTGCACAATAATGTTTTTTCCACTCATCACCACCCACTTTCCCAATAAATTTTTTTTTGAAGTATTATATGCAATCAAACACATTACAATTGAGTCTACAGACAAGCTGGTCAGGCTGGGAATAAACAAACTAAGAATGATAAACCATCTAAGGGTGGTTTAAGCTAGTTTTGTCAGCAGAGAAAACAAAAGGTTGTTTGATTGTTTGAGCACCCTGTTGAACTACAAGCAGAATTCAATACAAGACAGTTCAACACAAGATCATGTTATGTCAGTACAGGATAGTTAGGATATTTTTTAAGCTATTCTGTGTTATTACAAAGCTTCTCTAACGATTCACTGTCAGTCAAACATTTGGACACAGCTAATGTCATTTATGTGATAATGTGAAGATGTATGTATAAGATGAATTATATAAATGTTTTAATCTAAATGCCCATGCTTCATTTTGGATTAGTAAACAGATGGAATATGTATTTTATTATATATATATATATATATATATATATATATATATATATATATATATATTTTTTTTTTTTTTTTTTTTTTTTTTATTATTAGTGTTATTAGTATTCATATTATTAGTAGATATTGATTTGACTTAAAGGGTTAGTTCACCCAAAAATGAAAATTATGTCATTAATGACTCACCCTCTTCCGGTTCTGTTGTCAAGCCAAAATGTATTTTGGACCAAAATATATTTTCGATGCTTCAAAAAATTCTAACTCTCGGACTAAATATAAAATATCTTAAACTGTGTTCCGAAGATGAACGGAGGTCTTACGGGCTTGGAACGACATGAGGGTGAGTCATTAATGACATAATTTTCATTTTTGGGTGAACTAACCCAACTTAACACATCCCAAGAATCTATAATTCTCGTGATCACACCTATATGGGGAGGCTGCAGACCTGGAGCCGGCAGTTTTACGCCCCTGACAGGTTTAAGCCCCTGTTGTTCCTGATGCGTCCAGTAGGGGGATATACTGCGAAATAACAATTAAATAGATTAAATCGACGCCTACACATTAATAACCCGTCCATAGACTTGACAATTTTCTGTTTTTTATTCATTTAAATATAAACGTTACAGTGTAGATCTGCACGGATTAAAATATAGATATTCAGTTGGGCTTCACTCTCTTCACTCAGCCCACAGAAGACTATTTGTTTTTGTGAATTGAAAAATTAAAAAAACACATTGGATCAACGATGTGTCATAACAAGTAATGATATGACCTACTGCAGTTATAGGCCTAGTATTCACCGTAGGTTTTAATATACAGTAGATGTCGTTGTGAATTTCTATAAAGTTACATTTAGATATTAACCAAATTTAGCCCATAGATATGTACCATGTAATCATATATGGATCCTATATGAAATATCTGCTATAGCCTTCTCTATTGGTCGTCATACAGCTACAAAACAGTGACCTACACAGCATTTTATGAAGACAAACACAATTTATCCCTTTTCTAAAATTCCAAGGGTCATTTAGAAGAAAGAGACAATATTGTTGTTCACAAAAAATGAATTATGAATTATGATGACTCCCCTATGGTTTGCCACTCTTCTTTAACTATTTTTCTATCCTCCTGTCAAAGGGCTCCCGCACACTAATAAAAAAAAAAGTAAACATTAAAAAAATTAAAAAGGACATCCATGGTGATTTGATCGTGTGTGTGTGTGTGTGTGTGCTGCCCAGAATTGATGTCAGGTGAGTGTGGATTGCATCAATTTGCTCCTGATCTTCAAAGTACAACGGCACAAGCACTTGTTGGTGGAACAATAGTGGAAAAAGTGTCAAGCCACTTTGATTTATTTTGGTCATTGATGATGTACTGTGCAGAGAAAATTGAAAATGACATTAAAAACATGTCCATGTCTCTGTAAGTCGTTTATTTTGTAAGTCGTAAGAAAAGAGATGGGTGTTTATAAGTTGAGTGAGAGAGAGAGAGATGTTCATTTCCTTAAGTAGCTAAAGCAAATACACCTTTATGAAATGCAAGTTAAAAATAATTTGGTAAAGACAGACTATGATAAAACCCACATTAGGTGCACATACCCTACATTTTAGTCCAGACCAGTAAGCTATTTTAAGAAAGAAAAAAATGTTTATTAAGATATAAATTAGATGAAACAGCTCAAAGAATCTACATTCAAACTATGTGGGAAAAGTTTTTAATGTGGGTTTTATCATGTATGACATGATAAAAATAATCAAAATATTTGAGTGAGTGTGCAGTTCATCTCTTTACTTGGAGAGAGAGATTTACATGCATATACATGCCTATTATAAATGTGTATTTTGTGTGTTCAAAGACTGTAAAAAAAACAAGTTCACATATTTCAAATATCTATGTAATGTTGTCCCCAGAAACCATGTGGAGTAGGCTATGTTTAAATGCAAGTAGTAAACGGGATCTTACCAGAATCTCACGCAAGCTAAAGACAGGCAACAAAAGAAAATTTAAAAGAAAATGAATTTTAAAGTGAGAAGACTAGGGGCAGCTAAACGTACACGTGGTAAACTAAGTTTAAGCCAGATAGAACATAAACCTGACCGTCAAGAACTTTTTGTCTTTAGAAATAAATTATAGACCCATCCATTGATATATAGAAATTAATTGATATCTACCTACCCTATAGCTCTATCGTTTATAAATAATAAATGTTGCATCATTGCTAAACAACAACTTTTTAGAGTTTACAAGATTATTTAACATACAAATGACAGAATCTATCTTTTTTTTTGTCAGATTTTCAATCTAACGATATTAATCTTGATTATACAGTATTATTACTTTGTCTTCTGGGCAAGTTTCATCTTCATAAAGACAGAACCATTCAATGATCCTGATTTAAGAATATTCTCCTCTGATATAAAGTACCTTTTTTCTTCTTTTAAGAAAATGGCAAAACCTTTAAACTCAAAGGTTTCTAAAACAAATAATATCATTGAGTCTCTTGTAAAGAACCTTTAATTTTTTATATTGACAAAATGTAACATTGTATTGATTTGTGTAGCCTAATTCAATGTCTTTTTATGTCCCCCTTGTTTTTTGTTTTGTTTTTTTCTCTTCTCACTGTTAATGTCTGTATCCTTTCATTTGCAATACAAAAATAATGAATTAATTTAAAAAAAAATCGTGTCGCTGTACAGCCTCCCCCTACTGGACGCATCCGAAACAACAGGGGCTTAAAACTGTCAGGGGCGTAAAACTGCCAGGGGCGTGTATCTACCGGCTCCAGGTCTGCAGCCTCCCCCTACTCGATCACACGGTGGCGATGTGTGTCCGCTCACCCTCGTATTCGCTCTGTGGTCACGCCCTCCCTTCTACCTCTCCGCCAATCAGAGGGCACGTTTTTATGTCGTAGCACGCTTGCTAACGGAAGTAGCAGTGGCACCACAGTTGACACAAACAACCTCAGTCTTTATAAATAAGGTAACTATTTCGCTTTGTCGGCACATTTCAGCACGCGAAATGTGGTCGCACATTAGTATTATACATTTGAGCATGCTTGGTAAAGTTTCCAACGCTGCGTGCTTATGTACGACATTAGTTTAACAACGGCAAGGCCTAGCTGGTGCTGTGTTGATGTATTTCATACCGGGTGCTCAACATTTAGCACGAGCTGACTGGTTTATTCTGTTTATGATTATTAAACAACACAGAATGCGTTTAGACCCCATTCAACAAAGTATATCTACAGTTAGATAATATATTCATTTGCTGAAACCTATTGATTTTGTGGATGAACACTAGTCACACTTTTGTTCACTATTATGCTTGTTTTCAAAAGTGTTGCATTTGTACACTACATGCATTGATTGTTTTCATTATCATTTGTGGTCTCCTAAATAAGCGTATTGTGTCAAGTGCATTTAAACGCATCGGTGTTTTTTTTTGACTGTCTCAGAGCTGTAACGTTAATCTATGGAAGCTTGTTTCCGCCACAGAATGAAAAATACAAAAGGTAATTGCGACTTTTTATCTCGCAATTATGACTTTATTTCTTAGAATTGCGAGATGTAAAGTCAGAATGGATTGATATAAAGTCGCCATTGCGTGTTATAAAGTCAGAATTGAGAGATATAAAGTCAGAATTGATTGATCAAGTCGACTGCTCAAGTCGCCATTGCGTGGTATTTGGTCAGAAATGCATGATATAAAGTCGAACTTGCGTGTTGTAAAGTGAGATATAAACTATTCTGAGGGGAAATAAAGTTAGTCTCTTTTCCCCTTTAGAATTGGCCTGATAACTCACAATTGCGAGTTTAACGTTTTATCTCACAATTCTGAGAAAAGATGTCAGAATTGCGAGATGTAAACTCGCAATTGTGAGAAAAAAAGTCAGAATTGTGAGATAAAAAGTCTCAATTCTGTCTTTTTTTTTCTCGCAATTGCGACTTTATTTCTCAGAATTCTGACTTCATATCTCGCAATTGTGAGATAAAAAGTCGCAATTAGTTTTGATTTTTTTTATTCAGTGGCGGAAACAAGCTTCCATAGTAATCTCCTAGTGCACTTGGCAGCCTTGTTTTAATCATCATGAAAGTGGATCATGCATATCTTCACTCTGATAATGTAGTTAATTTTACCGTGAGCCACCTGTCTTATTAAATATCTGCATCAAAGTGTCATCGAAATCACATTGCTGTGGATCAACAGCCATTTAACAAGCCCAATGAAACAGGTTTATTGTACATGAGTTATTGAGGCTTGCTGGTACAGATTTAATAAGAACAACTATTGCAGTTAAGAAGTCTGAACACAGTTCTCTTTATTTATGAAATGCAAACTTTCTTTAGCTTTTAATACTACCTCATTATTTGAGATGCTGGGCTCTGGGTTGTTTAAACTCTTTCTGTCCTGTCAGATGGAGGTGGATCAGCTGCTGTCTCTCTCAGGTCCAGCTCTGGCTCAGGCCATCAGCTCTCTACTGGAAACCCCAGGCCTCTATGTTTTCTCAGACATACTAGAACTGCCCAACGTCCGTGAGGTGAGGAATATGTGCTGAAAGATCTATTTCAGTCAGACTTGATGACTTTATAGGAATTCTGTGTCTAACCTAATTATTTTAAATGGCAGTGCTTGTGTGTCATCTTTAATGTCATGGTGATTAATCTTCTGCTTAAGTGTTTTTTTCCATGCTGTTTAAAACCAAACCTTCAGAAATCATTCTAATTTCCTGCTCAAGAAACATTTAGTATTATCATTACTGTTGAAATCTGTTGTGCTGCTTAATATTTTTGTGGAAACTATGAAACCTTTTTTTCAGGATTCTTTGATGAATAGAAAAAAAAAAACATTTATTTGAAATATTAAAGGTGCTCTAAGCGATGTCACGTGTTTTTTAGGCCAAAACATTTTTTGTCACATACAGCAAACATCTCCTCACTAACCGCTGGCTGCCTGTCCCCTGAACACACTGTAAAGAAACGCGATCTCTGTAGACAGCCCAGACTCCACAAACAGCAACAAAAACAAACTGGACTAACCCGCTCCACGAAACATGACAAACAGTTCCAGCCAATCACCGACAAGAAGGACTTGGGGGTGGGGTTTGGGGGGTTAGTGCGCGGATGAGGAGGAGGGAGGGTCTAGCTAGCCTCCGTTTTGTTTGACAATACTTTAAACGTCAACAAGAAGTGACGTCACCCGACATCGCTTAGAGAAACTTTAATCTTAAAACATATATATTCACGGTCACTTATCAATTTAATTCTGAATAAAATTATACATTTTGTTCAAATTTTTGGAACTTTAAGACCCCAAACATTTGAATGGTAATGTATATATTTATTATAATATATATTATTATATTGATGTTTGCTAAGAGTGCTGTAATAAAACAAACTGGCAAGTCAACAGATGTCTTCATTATTGCATTACAGGTCATGCAAGAATCTCTTCCACATATTGCTCAGAGATCCCAGAATACCCATGTACTGCACTGCCATTTATTTCCTACAGAGCTGAACTAAAGTGCTTATCTGCTAGTGCTAAACACAAAATACTTCAACACTTTGTCATATCAATCTTTGTCTGTACTTCACTTTCCCTCTCTCTAGCTGGAGACGGGTCCCCATGCTCCAGTGTACCAGCTTCTCAATCTTTTTGCGTATGGAACCTACTGCGACTATAAAGGTAACCATGACAACAAATGATCTGACCAGATATTGGCCCCCTGAGGCAGTGGGTTTATTCCCTGCTCAGACTCAGAATGAGACTGTATATGCTGCCCTTTGCCTTGCTAAATAAGTTAACTCCTGTGAGAGGGAAGCGGGAGTCTCTGGCCTATGTTCTGTTACAGATTTTACCAGGGCTTTAATGTAATCAGTTATTTCCCTCCTGGCTGTACGCTTGGTTATAATGTATGTTAATTTAATGTATGTCTGCCATTTAGAGAGGGCAGCCTCACTTCCTGAACTCACACCCGCCCAGAAGAACAAACTCCGTCACCTGTCAATCATCAGCCTGGCCTCCAATCTAAAGGTAGTGATTTCTTTATTAAACAAACCATGAAATCAGTATTGACAATTTATGCAGTATTAAGTTTAATTGATTTATCTGTGTAGATATTTATTTTTTATAAACATTAATGTGCCTTTGTAATCTTCAAAATAACTTCCCTCCCTCTGTCAACGGCATCTTTTCTCTGATGATGTGTTTAGTGATGTGAGGATGGGACAACCTGTCACTCACATGAGATCACAGCAATAGCAAACCACAACCTTCCAACTGTCCACTCAATTCCTGATAGACAAAATCAAGTCCCGCCCTACGTTTTTTGTAGTCCGAAAAGCATTTCACTTGAGCTTTAGATACATTTTTTTTTTTTTTTGTATAGCTGTTCACGTTGTTTTAAATGTGGCCAATATCAGATTCAAGTGTGTGAACAGATCATGGTCCTGGACTGACCCGCATGTGCAAAAGACGAGAAAGACGTCACGCAGCACGCTGTCATGCGGAAGTAAACAAGGAGGACATTAAAGTGAGCAATTGCGCTTTTATTTATAGTGTGATTGCTGCAGAAGCCAGCGAATTTATGCGCAGGCAATATAAAAAAAACAAAGATGAGTATGTGAAAAAAGACCAGAGTTTTAAACATTTATGAAACAAGCCCTAATGTTTTGCTCGTATATAGAGCTGTCATTGTAATACTCACGAGTTCTGACTTCTGACACATCACTGTCCTTCCACTGACTACCTTTCGCAACTGTGTTCATAACTTCAGGTATGTTAAATCTTTGAAGTGACTCCCATAAGCACAGAATTGTGACGAATGTTGCTCTAGAGTGACGTAAAAGTCGCATGAATTCTGATATGACTGTTCAGACTGAGGTCGCATTGCAAAACATCTGACCTGTATAGGATTTAGGACCGCATGTGGATTGGCACAAATTGGAATTGAAAAGATCAGATGTGGTTTGTGCTGTTCAAACTCATGATAAAAACAGATCTGAGTCACATATGAGCAGATTTGGGCCACATAGTCTGAATGTAGCCTTAGATACATCACAGTAGGAAAGAAAGGGCTGTCGCAACATCTGTTTTATGCCAGCTTTAACACTGTTTTTAATGAGCTCTGTTATGAACGGCACACAGATGTTAACTGTATGGGCTATAGTGTTGTTATTGACTTGATTGACGAAACCAGTGTTTTCTTATCAAGCCTCTATAATAATACCAAGGCAAAAATGAAAAGTTTTAACTAACCCCAGAGCACACTATTCATAAGAAACAAAGCAAACAAACCTCTTTGTGCTGTTGTCTCTTGATAGTGTCTGCCGTATTCACTACTGCTCCAGCAGTTAGAGCTGAAGAATGTGCGTGAGCTGGAAGACCTGCTGATCGAGGCTGTTTATAGTGACATTATCCACGGGAAACTGGACCAGAGGAACCAGCAGGTCGAGGTAGATTGCAGCATAGGTCGAGACCTGGGCCCCAACGAATTACCCAACATTGCCAACACACTGCAGGAGTGGTAAGTGTTCATTTGTGTTTGTGTCAGTATGGAGCGCGATGGATGCTGTTGCTGATGTAAAAAAGGAAATGCCTTGCGTGTTGGTGTTAAATATTCTGTCTGTCTCGCTCAGGTGTGCAGGCTGTGAAGCAGTTCTGTGTGGCATTGAGGAGCAGGTGTCAAGAGCCAATCAGTACAGAGAAAGCCAGCTCAAGGTCAAAGTTCAAGTGGAAACAGAGGTTTGTGTGTGAATCTTCACCCACCCTTAGTGACATATACAGTAGTGGCCAAAAGTTATGTCTGGCTTAGGAAAATTCACATACTTTATTAAAATAGTATTCAAATGTATTAAACATTTTGTAATCGTATTATGCAGTTGTTCTTGGAGTCAGTTTTATTTGTGATAAAGCAATGAAACATGTCAAATTGTGCGGACATAATTTTTGGCCAGGTTGTCGAACAAAGAAATAATGCACACATGCAAAAACAAGAGAAAATCAACAAAATATTAATAACTGATTAATGTTAATTATGTTGTAGTCATGTATGTTTTTTTCTGTGAGCTTATTATTTTTATGCATTTTTTTGGCATAGTAAAAAAAAAGACACTATAGTCATTAAAAACAAATATCCCCTCCAGACATCATTTCTGGACACAACTGTAAGATATATATTTTTTAAGAATCTAGTTTAAAACACATTTGCCAAGATCTTAGAAATGTTGATTTCATGTGGCTTTGTAATTTTTTAAATATCATCTCAAGTTTCAATTTCAAATAAAATTTCATGTGTTTTGTAAAAAGTAAACATTGTCACTATACATTATACATGTAAGTGTACAAATTTAAACATTGTTTTCATGAAGGTTTAAAAAAATATTTAATATTAATATTTAAAAATAAGTTTTTTTTTTTTTTTTACTTTGACTTAGCAGACTATAGTTCATAGTTATATAGTTAATAATTAATTATCATTTTAAATGCATATAAATTATAATAATTTAAATATATAAACTTTATATAAATAATAAAACATAATGCCAAACTACTAACTATGAAATTCATTCTTTTGAGGCTTTTTTTCTTCATTATGATTTCAGGACAGTTGCATCACCCTGACATTTCTTACTTTAAGCTTCCCCAAAAATATCAAAATGAATGTCATATCAGGAATCAAACACATGTTCATCATAGAAGAGGTGTATTGAAGTTATTGTGTGTATGATTTACATTTTTTATGTATTTTGAACAAATTCATATTTATTAATGATAAAAAAGCATGACTTCACCGACTCATATATGAAGGCTGTTTTATGTGCTTACCTGTTTGAGAAGTAAAATTAAACAGTCTATTAAGTCTAAATTCAGAATACTAAAAAATTCTTACTGTCGCTGAAGTATATAGTGTGCGATCAGTTTATGCATTTTTACACAGCATTGGATAAATATGCAAAATAACCATATTTATTGGTTACAGTAGTAATAATGTAGCATAATATAGTTTGAAGTGTTTATTGTGGCATAATGCTTATATATCAGCCAGGCAGTATAGGTTATATGCAGTGCACTTTGCAGTAGTAAGCTGATATACCATGTATATCTGCATTTGATATAACAGCCTCTTTTTCTTGTATGTTCAAAGAGATCATTTTTATTTTACTTATTTGACAACTCCAGGATTCAGTGACAATTTTCTTCTCACCTCTTAAATTAGGTATCAAACCTACAGAAAACCCTCAAGGCAAGTTCTGCTTCCCCATCATCTGGCCCCGCCCCTGCTGGAGCAGCATCCAATCAGGATGCAGACCAGCCGGCTGAGCCAAGAGACCCTGCCTCCTCTCAGGAACCACGGCAACCAGGAAAAAAGAGTTCAAAGGTCAAAGGGTAAGTTAATTGTATTTTAGGGTTTAGTGCTTCAGAATTCCCTTCAATTGATCTTAGTCTCTATAAATAACTCTATAATGTACCATAACTCTATAAAACATCACTGTGATTTATATTAAAGAAGCCCTGTGTAGTTTTTTTTTGCTATTAAAACTACTGACCTCACATAAATCAACACTCAGGAAGTTTATATTTACTAATGGCATTTTTAAGCACACAGAATATGATTTATGAATGTTTTTGCGCGCTGTTTCAGTGAGCTTATGTACTGCTTCCTGCCTTTAGTTTAGTGTGATGTATAAGAGATCACCCACAGGCTTATAGTCCTAATTAAGCCCCGGTGAGTTTAAAATTGTCTCTGTCCTGGTTTAGAAATCTCATGTCAGGATGTGCTCTGGAAAGAGACGGGGGCTTTTGATCACCACTGCTTTTTCTTTGTCACTAAAGAATTTCACTTAAGAAGAGGTATAATTTATTCAGGGCCGGTCTGACAGAGATTAATCTGAGTCCAAGGTTTTAAAGGCGTCTCAGTGGAGACTCGTCATTAACATTTCAGGACTATTCCTTGTGTGTGTGCTGCTCCCAACTTTAAAATAAAAATTATGTGATTATTAAAATATGAAGTAAATAGAGTAAAGGTAAATAGAGTAAAAGAATGTCTTGAGTTCTATGTAAGTTAAGATCAATTGTGGCATAATGTTGATTGTCGGGAAAAAATATTTAGACGTGTACTTTTTAAGACTTTTTTTTTAAACATTCAGAATGGATGTAAATTGGGCCAGATAATTAATATTCACCACTATTTATAGCCACAAGGAAAATCATAAAGTATCGTTATGATGGCAAATCCTCACTTGAGCAATTCTTTCTTTTTGTATGTTTCAGGCTTCGTGGGAGCGGAAAGATTTGGTCAAAGTCTAATTGATCTCAATCTTCAGTAACACACCGCTCACAGACACACATATTGTTGACTGCTTGCTTGTATAGACAGATAAACCAAACGATGGCCACTTCTCAGTCACAGACCATCATCATAGTCTAACACAGATACAACTTTTACATAACGCTGGGTGCGTGTTCATATGCGTGCGTGCTGTAAATGTAATTTTTATTTGACTCATACTCCTTTTCCTTTGCGTGTTTGTTTTTGTTCGTTATTAAATCTGGATGTAAATTGATGAAGCAAATGAATAAATTATATCCATCTGTCACCCTGTGTAGTCTCTGGCTTTCATGTTTCCTTTTCTCTAATGTTAAGTGCAGCTAAATGTTTCGTCTCAATGGGGGCATGTCTGTTAAGAGGTCATGACATTAATTAGCCACACTTTAATGTTGGAGCCCTGAAATAACATCCTGGTTTCCTCTCTCTCTCTCTCTCAGCACATACACTCTTCCCACTAGTGTGTTATGTGAAATGCCATTTATCCAGCCATAAAGGCTGACTAAAGCGATGTTTCTTTCTCTGTCCTGCATAATGGTCTGTAATGGTAGCGATTAACTTGTGGTAGCCACTTATAAATGAGGAGAACAATAAAAAGCGGAGAGTGATGATCTACTTTTACATTAACCCCTGCCTCCTCTCTCTTTTGTGTCTGTAAAAATCCATCCACCTCCAAATCTATGATCCTTTTTTAAGCTCACATCTTCTCTTTTTCTCTCTCTATAAATAGTGGTGTTAATTTCAGTCAGCGTGACTGAGGTTCAGTGTTTCTCAGTCTCTCATCTCTGAGCAGATGGGAGCTGTGAACTCTTGCAGCTTACATACAGTGTGTGTGTGTGTGTGTGAAGTGTGTTTGTGTCCTGGTGTTTTGTTGCTGTGCAATGGCTAATGAATCCTCCCGGTGTCCCTTTGGCCTGACTCTGCTGTGCGTGATTGTATGAGTCACTGTCATAGAGGCAGTCCTTTCAAAAACCATGCCACAGAAACACATTTTAAAACACCAGAGATGGCTTTTTATTGACTTCACAGTACAATGAACCACATATTTAAGGCAGTGCTACATAAATGATGTGAAACCTCTAAACATATCTCACATAGTGTAGCTTCTTGTGCATGATGTGAAAAATTGAGAATTCAATCTGCTGTGCCCATAAACTATAATGGCACATTAGTTTCTTATTCTCTCCCTTTAGCCATTTAGTGTTTTTCATAAGTTACATGGCTATTTGAGGGGGGGTGATTATGATTTTCTTGAAAAATACAGCTTAAAGAAGGATTTAAGTTTAAAGTCAATATAAATCAAAACTGATCATGTTTTGTTCTTCATCATATTGTGAACGATTCATCAGTGCATATTCTAAAGAAAAAAACTGTGTCTTTGAATCTTGAATAAAAAGTAAAAACTTGCTCTTCCTCTGAAACGACTTTCCTTGTGCGATGACATCACTTAGACCGCACAGGCTATAGAGAGCTACAGTCAAGGAAGTAAAAATACCATTCAGTTTCTCCATAGGGGAACTGATTATTAACGATAACCTATAAACCATTAGAAAGACCTAATGTAAGCTATGAGGTTGTTAATCGATGGTATATGCTTCTGTTGGAGCCATCAGTCCGCATTATTTAAACTTTTTTTTTTAATAATCATGTTGAACATCTGAATGCATGATGAAAAGCTACATTACCCATGATGCTGTACAGAAAATTTCACTAATCAGTCGCAACAAGCAAATCACTCCAAAAGAACAATTTAGCGGCCGCCCACTCATATTAAACACTGCAATTGCCATAGTCTCGCTATGCTCTCAAACTACTTAAATATTTGTATACATAATATATGAACGAACTTAAAATATATTGTTTCAATATAATATTATTCAACATCTTTAAATCAATCTCCATCATTTTTAGGTCAATTATGTCATTGGCAATGCTTCATGGGATTGTAGTTCTTTCCCTGATTAAAGCTATTAAGAATGCAGTCTTGTACCAATTCATTGTCTTTTTGTCCAGGTTTCAAATTTTCACTTTTTTGCTTCAAATCAAAGTTTGTAATGTTGTAATTCAGCTTATAGCTGGTTGGTTTGGTTCATGGCTTATAAATCTTACACAGACAAATCCCTATGGGGAAAATGAATGGGAAAAATACTTCGGTAATCAAGGCCGCTGAAAAAGTGGGCGGACACTGATGCACTCTATTGGATAATGTTAAACATTTACCAGATAGCTATTCACGCATAGCTTTAACAATTTTGTCTGGCTCCCTTCTGGAACAGAAAGCCAATATCCTCTTTCATACATCAAATATGTCAAAATACATAAGTAAAATCAGTAGCAATTCACACAGACTACAGAACAGATTTAAAAAGATTTCAACCGTCTGAAAACCCAAACCCTCCTGATAGTTGCGGTTCATAAATATAAATAAGAATCCCCAAGCTGCCTCGCTAGCCATGGGTTGTTAGCGTAGCGAGACATCAAACAAACTTGTGTGGCATGTTTTTTTAACTGCTTTTCAAACTAAATATGCCATGGAAGCACCAAGCTTGTTTTTCAGTTTGTCTTCATACATGTCCTTAATTGTGCTTTACAAAAACTCAACATGAATATATCAAACACATCAGTCATTTTGGTGTGCGCTAGACTTCTGCTAACCAAAAAGACTCTTTTATTTCCTCTCTCTATCAAGGTCTCAAACGCCCCCGAGAAGAGATATATGGTCATGATTTAGAAGGATAACAACACACTTGGAATAGAATTACTTCACAGATGTTCACAGAATTACGAAAACGTTCGTCAGATAATTCGAGTAAATTATAAGGTAACACTGCAGTGGTGTTTCCAGATATCTGTTTTTATCAGCTGACGTCACTGCAGTCGCTGTTGCCATGAGACAGAGCCATATGAAACAAAACACTATAAACAGATGATGTAAATTATATTTAACTTTTCAAAATAACTCCAGTCATTCATTAAGCCCCAAAAAATGCTACACAAAGTGCGATAAAGGCAGCGGTAGGCAGCTGTAACCTTTGTATGCATGAGAGAAAGGCCACTGCAAGCATGTCACGCCGGTTACTAAATTAATGACTACATACATCACAGCTTATTCCAAGATCAGAAGCTAATGATTGTTTTCATGGTAGAGGACATAGCATTCCCGGAGCCCTTGTGAATGGCTGCGTTGAGCTAATGAATATAATACTGTACAAACGGCACTGGAAGAAAGAGGTACAGCCAGAAACAAAGAGCCATTGGACCACAAAACCTCATAGTCTCCATCAGAGTGTCCAAACAGATGTATTCATCCACATATCCACGTGTGTCAATCTGCATTTTATGTACATTCGGATGGTTTGCCCATGTGTTCACACCAAAGTCTGTGTCATGCCCACGGGATTTGATTACCATGCTCAGAACAGTCGGCTCTTCAAAGATTGACCACTGGTATCCTGCAGCGAGGGGTAAAGAGATGAAGAAAGACACGGCAAATGAAATTAATAAGGGTCTCACTCTATTATCGAGAGTGAGATTAATTCTGAAATGCACAGAGCAGCAGGAAGGGGTCTGATTTCATGGATGGCACGCTCTCTTTCTCTCTCTGTATCGCTCCTGTTAAAATATTCACAACGATTGAAGAAAACATCCACAATGCCTAACTGGCTGTTTTGTGTTGCAAGCCATTACCACTGATCTAACAACACACTTATTTACACACCTTTATTTTCACACAATCAGCCGTGATGATATGCATACAGGGTACATGCATTTTTCAACTAAAATAGATACTAATTTAATTAGTTGAACACATTTTTTTATAATTAATGATTTAATACATTTGATAAATACAAGTTATTTAATTATTTATATCTAACAATACATGTGGGAACAAAAATAAAGTAGAAATCAACTTCAAATAATTAGGCCTGTTTTCCACTTACAGATTTTCACCAAAGGAGTTTATGAAACAAATATACATTTAATCTTTATATTTATTTATTTATTTGTTTCCAACAAAATATGCATAAGCTACAGTAAAAGTTCAAATAGACCACTTACGTTTTCCACTTACAGTTTTTCACTAAATTAGTTCATGAAATAATACAATTTTAATTTAATACTATTTTATGATATAATTTAATCTTAATAATTTATTTTATGTCACAATATAATTCATAATACACAACATTGTACCTATATACGTACACATTTTAGTCTGTCTTAAGACCCTTTCTGTACTATTTAGAACGCTTTTTGAAAACTTACCCTCAGTTTCACAGATAAGGCTTAAGCTAGTCCCTGACTAAAATTAATGTTTGAGCTGTTTTAACTGAAAGCAACTTGCTGACATTTTAAAATATGTCAGTGCCATTGTTTTGTCTCAAGATTCACACCAGTAATGTTTTTCTAAGACATGTTTATAAAAGCTCCTTAAATATCCTAATTGAACTTGGCTTAATCTAAGCTCTGTCTGTGAAACCAGGCCTTTGACATTTTAATAAGGATCCACAGACACCATGACATGCTTTTAAATGAGCAAATCAGTCAAATTTAGTGTAGTCCCTACTTCTACTTAGTGTAGTGTTCTTTGTTGGGAACATTTACTATTTATGTTGTTCCCTTTGACAGTCAGTGACTGGCTTACCAGTCTGGCTAACTCTGGCTTTTCCTCTTTCACACAAACACACACACACACTAAGTACCTAAACCAGTCTTGGCACCCTGGCTGTCTCACAGGCTTACAGAAATACGCACGCTACCTCTCTCTGTCGGAGAAGGATGGAGTGCTGTGCAGTGTCTGCCTGCTGTCCTCCTGAGCTATGGAACGAGGGATGGCGAGGGAGAGAGGTGGAGGACGCTGGGAGAGACTGCGGTCGTAACTGAATGAGAAGAGAGAGAGAGAGAGAGAGAGAGAGAGAGAGAGAGAGAGAGAGAGAGAGAGATTAGGACGACAGCCAGTGAAATATTCAAGAACACTGGAAAAAGTGAGAAAGAGGTGTGAAAAGAGGGATTAAAGAATATTAAGGAATAGAAGGCAAACACTTCAGTGATACTGACAGGAAGTTCATTCACTCACTGGCTTAATTTAATAGACTGCCTTCAGCGAAAAAACAGAGCAGGGGAAATTAAAGCATGCGAATGAATGTGTGAGAGAGAGAGAAAGACGCTGAAATATTCAGTTAAAATCATATTTGTCCAGCAACCACAAGGAAGACAAAGTGTCGCAGACTCTGTGTGACGTCCCATGTAATATTAATACCCCACGCCGACACGCACTTATCTGCAGTGACTCAGGAGTAGTTCACTCCACCTCTGCTCTGACGGGATGACAGGTGGAGGGCTGGGTGATGTTAAACGAGCGCGAGGGTGTCTGTCAAGGCAAGTGTGCGGCATACAGAGATTAATTAAGGAGATGTAGCTTGTGTATGCAATAAAATAACCCTCGGCTCACTCAGATGAACGCCGGTCTGATCTTTTACGTGAGTGGCGGCTTCACGTTAACATAAACCTATCGGGAGTTTGCAATATGTGACCTTTTTATTGATCTTACAAACAAGCTCTCAAACAGTCCCATAATATCTGATTTGTGGTACCTGCACGGCTGCACCATTGCTTTACCGCAGCGTAAAGAAAGAAGGCTATGGAATAGGCTGATACGGAGCCCCCCTAGTCCCACTTTGTCAAAACATTTTATTATAACTATCTCGTGGCCTCAAGATAAGTATCTCGTGGCCTCAAGATAGTATCTCGTGGCCTCAAGATAGTATCTCGTGGCCTCAAGATAGTATCTCTATCTCGTGGCCTCAAGATAGTATCTCGTGGCCTCAAGATAGTAACTCGTGGCCTCAAGATAGAGATACTATCTTGAGGCCACGAGATACTATCTTGAGGCCACGAGATACTATCTTGAGGCCACGAGATAGTATCTTGAGGCCACGAGATACTATCTTGAGGCCACGAGATAGTATCTTGAGGCCACGAGATACTATCTTGAGGCCACGAGATAGAGATACTATCTTGAGGCCACGAGATAGAGATACTATCTTGAGGCCACGAGATAGTTATAATAAATTTTTTTGGCAAAGTGGGACTAGGGGGGCTCCGTAGGCTGAAGCAACCTGATGAGAAAACGTAAAAAATTTATGAGGTGGCGATTTCGTATTCTTAGTACGGTGATTCGTACAGAATTGTTTTTTCTTTAATGTAAGCATGAAGGACAACCCCCTAATGCGGATTAAACCCCTAATTTCTCATTTCCACTTTAGGGGGTTGACCTTCGTGTTTACATTAAAGAATCTCATTGTACAATCTCATCGTACAAAGAATACGAAATCGCCACCTCCTAAAATTGTATAGCCTACCTAGTTATTTTTAAAGTCACCATGAAATCAATATATGCCTATAGGCTATGCTCAGACATAAATTTGCAAACAACAATCCAATCAATTGACCCTTCGTGGGCAGTTTGGATGGACAAAATCAAGTCCTGCCTTACATTTTTTCTTGTTTGAGAAGCCATTTCGCTCTGATATAGGAGCTGGTGCGGCCATTAGGGCTGTGGAATTTCCCTTGCGGTAATGTTGAGTGGCTCAATAGCGCGATATGCGGTATTACCGCCATTTATTTATTTCATTTATATGTATTTGTTGCTACATAAATAAAGTTTACGATGTGGACAAAAACTAGGACATTTTCATTAACCAATGTAACCGAAACTAAACAGCGGCTATATGCGCATTGAAAGGCTTTCACTCAGCGCGCATATTGTTATGACAACGGACTTTGAGTGAGTCACAGGGTGAGTGATTAAACCGTTCATTCAACGAACACATGATTCAAAAAAGCTGATTCATTAAAAGAGATGTAATGAAACAAGGTGTTAATTATTTTTAACTTTGAGTTCCACTTTTCAAGGCTCAGCTGAGCAGCAATGCGTCGCATGGGTAACGCTGAACGACGACTTAAATTAGAGACCAATATGGCATTGATTCAATGCGCTGATTTTATTTCCCCGCGGCTTCCTCGCGCTGTGGGATTTTGACCAGTGCTGCTGCTCACGCGCATTTATGGGAAATACCCGTGACGTGAATGTTAAAAGGATGATACGACAAATATTTCGCTTTCCTTTGACACGGCAACCTTTTCACGACTTCAAAGACAGACGCAGGTAATCGCACGCGCTCTGCCGTTCTCTCTCATTCACTGTCTGTGTGAAGCCTCTGTAGGCTACACATCACCAAGATAAACAGTCTTTTTATCATTATGAACTTGTTCAACATTCAATACACATGCATGAAGTTCAAAACAAGAAGGGTATAGCCTTATAAAAAACGTGAATATCGCGGTTGTTGCGGTTAAGTGCAATCCTCTGCGGTTGACTTGTCAGAAGCGCGGTACTACAATATTGCGGTTATCGCGACAGCCCTAGCGGCCATTAACTTGAATGTGCAAGACTTCCGGTGTTTTCAGTTCTTTTAGGTGTACAAAAACAATCTGTTTCTGCTTGATATTGCAAATTGATATGTTTTATCACAGTATTTTTTTTATTTATCATTGTATATGCCTATATCATGTAGCGTCTGGGTGGACCGCACAGCTTTTCAAAGTACATTAGCATTCACAGACTTTCGATACATGCATGCACACTAGAAAGTTCTCTAGTGTACAATGTCTGAACTGTTTCTCTCCAGAAGTTATAAGCAATAAAAATGTTGTGCGGTTAGAAAGTGTATAATGCTGTTTGACAAAATTTATGTTGCACAATAGACACATATCCTGGCGTATGTAAAAACCAAAAGTATACTTTGTGCCTATGCAGACCGTACGAAAACGTATTCATACAAATTAGCCACCAATTTGCCAAAATGTAAAATAGTTACGAATTGCCATGCAAGTGTGTTGGCTGAAGATTTTGACACGTTTCAATGGAACTGAATTCAGCAAAGGGAATATTCTAGCATAAACTAAGGCAGGTAGTAATAAATCACACTCATAACCTGTCACCCCGTGTTTATAGTTACTCTCAGGATGATATGGGCCATTCCTCAGCTCTCTATATCATTTTAATGATCACCTATGCGATTGAATGCTACCGTCCGAGTAAGTACAAATGCATTCCTGTGCCTGATGTCCCCCAACGCTCCCGGCTACATTTCTAATTAAACCAGCACAATAAAACACTGTAAGGTGTCCTCACTGTTAGTGTCTGCAGAGTTAGAATATCCATAAATGACATTTTTAACAGTTCTGCATGCAGGGAAGTCTTACTGAACAGCAGAACCTTTGACTTAAAGTTTGTGGAAATCTGTTGTGTGAACCCATTATGACACACTGACTGTTCAGTCACTCTCTCACACACACACACACACACACACACACACACAGGGCAGCAAGCTGTCTCAGGGGATGTATGACAGAACCGTGCAAGCAGAGGAGTGTTGAAATGTCTCACCAGAGTTTAGCAGAGATGATGACCGCAGTGAGAATCAGCAGAGATGAAATTGTCACCGTCACATAAAACTGTGGGTCCACTGAAGAAATAAATGGCACAGGAAAAGAATAATCAGACGGAGTGAGTAGTACTACAGAAGAATAGGCTCCCTTTCAATTCGAGTGGTTTTCAATTGAATTGGACCCATGTGATGCTGAATTGTACTTTGAATTGGAATGAATGGAAGAGGACATGCTGAATTGCAATGCAAAGAAATTCAACACAGTCACACAATGAGCTAGAGAAATAGGGTTGACATGGAAGGGGACATGTTCCCTCCAATGTTCATGGAAGACATGGAAGGGGACATGTTCCTTTCAATGTTCAGAGTCGTGGCCAACAAATGTGGATTTTTAGTGGCCGATTCCTAAACATTTACATTTGGTCCCACAAAATCTTGAATATTTGGTTATATCCTTGAAAAATATATATCTTTGGTGCCATTTTGGAGACCTGGGGATAAAGTTCCCTTCCATAATGGTCCATTTAAAATAAATAAATGCAATTTAATTATTGCATGCATTTTACATGTCATTTAATAAATAAATAAATACATTTAATATAGTATATTTATATATAAATGATGTGTATAAATACGTAGATAAATTCAATATTAAATAAAATACAAAAATCTATTATGGAAATTCTTTAGACCTTATTCACAGCAGCGCCATCTTACTGTTATCCAAAGCGTTTTTCTGGGTTGGGTTGTTCTGCTGACAAAACACAGCAAAAATATCTTTCCAAGAAATTACAGTAGACGAAAAACTCCAGGCAATATGAGTTGTGGAAAATTATAAGTGATCTAGGAGCGTTGTACAGCTTTTTACAGCGGATGCCATTGAAAACATGGTAAGTCTATCCCTCACAGCCTCGCTTTTATACCCGTCATGGCACTGCTCTGAATAAGGTCTATTGATTGAATTTCAAGCATCAAATATTGACATCATCTAATCTAAAAGGGTAATCTTGTGGGTATGATGTCATCAACTCATAAAGTACACCTAATAGCAGTTGTATGAATATTATTCCTTAAGTTCTAATTTGAATTACAGTTAACAATACACTCCTCAAAGAGTAAAGCGTGGTGATTGCAAGGACAAGATCATGGCTTCAACTTCCAGGCAATGCATAAACTAATATAAAATATACCCTCAATGCATTGTAAAACGCTTTTAAAAAAACATTGGCCAAATGCATAAAAGTAAATTCTGTTTGCTACCTCAATTCAAATTGAAGAATTACACTAGAATTTCAAAAGTCATTAAATTTCGAATGTCCCACAACCCTATAAAAAAGCAATAAAAAGAAATAGAGATGTAAAAGAACGTGAAGAAAGACGTTTGAGTGAACGCAACAAGAAGCCATTTTCAGGAGAGGTATGCGGGGGCGAAAAGAGTGGGCAGAGTGTCATAATCAGGTAAAATTGTATTGATTGGATTTATCCCTGCCTTCTGCACAATGGGAGAGAAATCTAAGCTCTCCTCAAGCGCAGATTTGCTACTTTGAGGAACCAGCATGAGCCCAGATCCCTGTTGGCAATGCAGCTCTCAGATAAAGAACTAATTTCACGGATACCAACCTTCCTTGGTGTCCGGCTCCTCTGTCTCTATCTTGTCCCTCTCTCCAGTAGTTGGGCGCTGCGTCTGATTGGTGGCTGCACTCCGATGATGCGTCCAGTCCTGAGACGGGGTCACCCTCAGACTCTCCGTCTCCAGGCTGGACAGGACGTGATGGGTTTCGTCCTCCAGAGGCTGCGTGGGACCCCAGTCCACCGCCCAGAGCTGAGTGGTGCTGGCCTGTGCGGTGACTGGCATCTGCATTTCACCCAACTCCTCCCACTTTCTGTCATCTGTGTCACCGGTGGCAGTGCAAAAAATTACAGTGACCAGCAGGAAGCTCCAAAGGGGAAAGAATCCAATGTGGGAATAGATGGAGCTAGGGGGAAGGAGAGACAAAGCAACGAAAAGACGGAAGGAGGGATTGAAAAGGAAAGGCTAGAGATCGGAAAAAAACACATAACTGAGAGGCGTGAACCGTGTATAGATGGAAAGAGACATAAAGCAGAAGCTGATGCAACCCAACGGGCTCCAGGAAACTAATTGGTCAGATCTGAGAGCACAGTGCAACCAAAACAGTCTGTTCTGCGCTTACCATCGCTCCATCGCTTCTGCCTGTTCACTGGCTCCTCGCTGCTCCGATCATCTCTGAAATAACAATGACAAAAAGAGAGGAGAGCTGGAAGGGAGAGGTTTGAGTCTTAATACTGACTAAAAGACCATAAACAGATGGCTGTAGGCAACACAGATAAAAATACACATATCATTAAGCACCAAACCACCAGATCACACACCGTAGCGCAAGATCAACAGAAAAACACTCTCACAAACGAGTGCGAACACACCTGTGGATGCGTTCCCTACGTTAAGCCTCATCCCGAGCCATCAAACAAAACTCAACATCTGTATCCAGATTTACGGCACACTCTGACTTCCAGGCAACACATCTACACACACTTGAAAACATGCAGATTCTCACTCTCAAGACAGATATGGACTCACATGCCTACCTCATGCCACTGAAGAAGGGAGTGGGAGAGAGGCTTAGCGCCTGGAAGTGGGGAAAAGCATTGGTTGCCGTAGCGACAGAGACATGTAGAATTTGTGCGAGTGAGAAATAGAGTGCGGAAGAGGGAGGGAGAGAGAGAGAGAGAGAGAGAGAGAGAGAGAGAGAGAGAAAGAGAGCTACAGGAGGGAGGGAGGAAGAGAGGATTGGAGGAAAGATTGAAATACTAATTACGCATCTTAACTGGTTCAAATTAAATAGGCAGCGAGAAGAAAATAAATGAACTTTGAAGGCGAAAATAGCCGGACGGAATAAAAGAATGTCTTTATAATATTCCAAAGACCAGTTGAAGTAAATAAAAAGTATTCAGAAAGGACGAATCCAAAGAGGCAGCGGCAGGAAAATCAATATACATTAATGTAGCATTGGACGGGAGACCTACATGATGAACAACGCTATATATATATATATAGACAGAAGTGCCAGCGATGATAAATACTCTCACACGCACACAGACATAACGTGGTTGGTTTTATTGGATCAACGTTTACATAGAAAACAGTCTGTTGTTTCTCTCCTCCTTCTGTTTCTTCCCTGCCAGTCAGTCAATCTGTTCCACTTCAGTCCCTTCGCATGATTTCTAGCACTCCACCGTCATCCCTTGACCTTGCCTTCTCTCGCTCTTGCTTTCCAGTTCATTCTTTTTAACCCTCCTTTAATCTCCTTCCCGTTGGCGCACTCTTTTTTCATTCACCCATCCTCTCGCTCACTGAAGAACACAACGCAGCCATGAAGAACTTGCAGGTTCCTCTGTTTCAGATGCATCCTGGGTTATGGAGTCTTCATCATCGTCCACTGGAGAAAAAAAGTTATTTTCATTAGGGCTGTCGAAAGTTCTTGAAAAGTTTTATTATTGAATTATTGCAGATTTTCTTTGGAACTGAATACATAAAAAAAAATACGAAATACATAAAAAACAAATTGTTCAAATATTTTTTTAAATAGTTGGTATTCAACACAGGTTAAAACATCATTTTTTTTTGGCTCTCTCTCTTACCCTCACTATTGTCATCTTCTGAGTCTCTATCGGATTCCAGAAGACAATCTTCCAATCGGCTGTCTCGTCTCACTGTGACATCGCCTCTAGAGGAAAAACATCAGAAGACCGTCAGTATAGGGCACTTGGGTCACACTGTTTACAAGGACAGAAGGATGTTTAACTCAGCCTGAAGCAAAAAGAGAAGCAGCTCTGCTGAAAACAGCGCGCTGTCAATGGGTTTAGAATGACTTCATTATACAAACTGCTTTTGAAGTAGCAAGTGCATCATTAAGAGTTAGGCAGAGGCCGTTCGACATAAAAATATTTTTCATATCTGGCTTAAGGTGTCACATTAGCAATATTTCAGTGAAATTTTGTGGGCAAAAAAGGGTCCAGGCAGCTTTCAAGACCAACTTGAGCATGAGCGAAATCTGTGTGAGAAACGTTGTGCCCTTACGTGATACTCCCAATTGCGGAAATTGCTATTTAAATGACTGGGCTGGAGTTTCCCAGCCAATCCAGCTGAAAATTGCCCAAAACCACTCTAAAACCAGCAAACAGACCAGCCTGATCAGGCAGGGATACCAGCTAAGACCAGAAAACCAACTTAGGTTGATTTAAAATGTTTTTGTCAGCAGTGTGTACAAATGTAAACACAAATGTCCTTGAAATTAAACATTGACATTAATATTGCCATGAAATGTTGGCATCTGCTTAATTTGGTCAGCTTCCAAGTGACAGATTAAATATTGGACGCAAAGTGTTTCAGTTTTGGATTTTACATTGGACATTGAGTGGTGAGCCAACACAACGGCAAAATTGTTTATTACTCTGCTGGAAGAAGAAAAAACTATTTAAAACAGTCTAAGCTGGTCTTAGATGATTTAATCGGGTCTTAAATGATTTAATCTGATCTCTCAGCTTAACCAAGATGGGGTTTACCAAGCTGGTCTCCACCAGTTTAAGACCAAACCAGCACTAAAACAGACATTTTAATGACACTATAAGTTGTTTTTGCCAGCAGTGTGCACAAGACTAAACAAATGTCCTTGAAATTAAACAGTGATATTAATATTTCCATGAAATGTTGGCATCTGCCTAATTTGGCTAGCGTCCAACTGACAGATTTAAGTGCCAAAATTTTAGATGCAAAGACTTTGACATCAACAACAAAAGATACGGGAAGGATTTTCAACTCCTTTTAAAAACATGAGAAGTCTATTTTTTTTAAATACGGAGAATTAAAAGGCTAGTTGCGTTTGATTATTTGCATTCAGCCTAGTTTTCCCTGTATCCCACCAGTTGAGACCCTGCATCTCTAGACTCTACAGAAATGTAGTTAAAAAGAAATCAATATTTATTCCACAAAGTGATCATCAGCTCTGCATCCAGTGCTCGATGTGAGCAACCGTTCTCAGTGTCAAGTGCCTGGAGCATTCCTGCAGACTTCTCATTAATAAGCATCCCAAAGATACTATATTCCAGCCAGTATCTCATTACTGATGTACATATTGATATGCTGACTAAATGAAACATTGAGCAGAGTCTTATATTAGGAACTGTGTGTCAGTGAATGTCTATGAATTGATATATACTGTAATGCATTACATAAAGTAGGTAGCGAAGGGCTTGGAAATGGGGCTGTGATGTACGAAGTGGGTTTGAGATACTCGAAAGGGACCATTATATTTAAAAAAACACACCTCTTTTTAAAACTTCCCGGAAGCTGCTCCCAAACAATGAGGTCACGACCCCCTGTGACCCAACGGTGGTCCCCACTTGCTGTTAGCCACGCAGCATAACAAAGAATTCTGGGAAGATCTGAAGAGGTGAGCGAAACCAGGTACCTGCACTGGGGAAGTGAGAACACTGAAAGAGTGTGAGAGAAAGAAAAAAAGAAAGGGTGAGTGATTAAACTGTCTAGCAGTTTTCAGGGGTGTTATATGAATGTTAAAATCACTCACGGTTAATCTTGCTCTCTCCATTAGCGAGGTCAAAACAAGAACCAATCAAAAGACCGGGTATTTGATTTACACAATCTGTGACACCAGCAGTGCTGCTGTGATTGGTTAGTCTAGTCATCACGCCTGCAAACGATTGGAGAGCGCAAACACGCATCATTAGGGACATCTTTATAGCATTCATTCACCGAAACACAAATAAACCAGGGAAAAAAGTAATTAAATTCACATAATCTGTCTATTTATGGACTCCTTTCCTACTCTGTCAATAGCTGCCGAATTTGCTGTGTTTTATGTCGTTAATACAAATGTTTTTTTCTGTCTGTAAGAAGCTCATTATTTCTTTGAGAGCTCCAGCTACGAGTTGTTTGATGAACTGGCGTCATTATGATTCTCAGCACTCTCGATTAGAGCATCACATCATGTAGTGTGCTCCGACCAGCAACTCTGATTTATCTGATGTAATTGTTTACAGGTTGTTTTTTTGTTTTTTTTTGGCCTTCAGCACAAATATCCTGAGAGAAAACGGGATTAAAATTTGAAAGCGCTGGATGTTTTTACGTCTTCCTCTACCCTAGGGAGAACAGCCCCCTCTCCTGCCTGTGTTCTCTGAGCCACTGGGACTTTAACACAGATGATATTAGCAGCTCTGAGCGAATAGACTCAGTCACGAAGTATTCCATTAATAAATCTGTTAAATAGCCCTGAGTCAAAGAACAAATGAAGGTCCAATGGGGGTTGTCAAATATTTATTGCTACCGAATCCAGCATATCCATGAGAAGTGCTTTATAAAATGAGATGTTGACTAAATAATGGTGCTGATGGCAGATCATAGGATTATGTTGACAGGCGCATTAGGCTAGCGATTGTGTTCATTTGGTGAGATTAATTTAAAAAAAGAAACGTTGGTATATTCATCTGCTCACTTTTATGTAATGTCTCTAAAATATCTTCATTTCAGGGCTGCTTTTATCAAATATTAACATATGAGATTAACTGTTTATAAAAATGGTAATATATATACACTGCCCGGCTACAAAAACAAATCGCTGTTTGGATTTAAAAAGGCAAATGCTTCAGAGTCAATGATTGGATCATTATTGCAGTGATTATTATGTTTCTAGCATGTTATATGTTTGGCAACAGTTCTTCTAACCCTAATTGATGGTTGTTTAAGATATGAGAGCAACACACTCCATGTAGGAAGACACACCATGGCCATATTCCAGGATGACAATGTCAAGATTCATCAGGCTCAAATTGTGAAAGAATGGTTGGGAGGGAGCATGAAGAATCATTTTCACACATGTATTGGCACCTCTGAGCCAGTCTTTGGGATGTGCTGGAGGA
Source organism: Tiaroga cobitis (assembly GCA_030578255.1). NCBI lineage: Eukaryota > Metazoa > Chordata > Actinopteri > Cypriniformes > Leuciscidae > Tiaroga > Tiaroga cobitis. The sequence continues at coordinate 25,589,795 of CM060606.1, read as the reverse complement.
GACTTTACAGAGTGCTGGACTCTTGCATTGTCGATACAAGATCTTAACCAAAAATCGATGCACCTCTTGATGGAAATAACATCACAACATTTATTTCCATTAAAAGGGGTGCATACATTTTTAGCCAAGATCTTGTACTATCATTAAAAATGTTATTAAGAGTTTTTGAAAGAAAATAATACTTTTATTCAGCAAGCACGCAGTCTTTTACATTGTTACAAATAAATCAATTTCAATGCTGTTCTTTTGAACCTTCTATTTCCTCTACCTTCTATCTTCTAAAAAAGGATCACGGTTTCCACAAATACATTAAGCTGCACAACTGTTTTCAAAATTGATAAGAATAATACGTGTTTCTCAAGCAGAAAATCATCATATTAGAAGGATTTCCAAAGGATCATGTGACACTGAAGACTGGAGTAATGATGCAGAAAATTCGGCTTTGCATCACAATAATAAATTATATTTTATAATATATTACAATAGAACACATTTATTTTAAATTGTAATATTAAATTGAAAATTTTGCCATCACAGGATAAATAAATTACATTTTAAAATATAATAAGACAGAAAACAGTTATTTTAACTTGTAATAATATTTCACACTTTTTAATCAAATAAATTAAGCCGTGGTGAATTTATCAATAATAATTGTACCAGCCCAAATCCTAAGTAATATTAATTAATGATTAAATTAATAAATATAATCCTAATTAATATCAATATTAAAGTTCCATAGATGTATCAATATATTACCCGTTCTCCAATTTAGGATTCGTATGCTGGCCCTCCCACATGAGAGAAACACACGGTCACCGCGGGGGCTCAGAATCAGCCTCCCGTTCACACCGTCATCCCCACTACACCCTGTGACTTCTGGGCCCCAGAGGTGCAGCCTGCGGAGGGGCTCCGGCCCTTTACCGTACACCTCCCACACACACACGCATCCCTCGGCGGAGCCACTGAACAGCAGAGGACCCTGGGACTGCGGAGAGAGAGAGAGAGAATGGAGGGTAAATGCCACTGTGTTTCTATGACAACTCATGCCAACTAACAGTATTAAATATGGAAAAGAGTCACCGCTGTTTGATGCTACAGTATTCTCACAATTGCAACAGAATTTATTTACTTCTATTCTGTATCTGATTTCCTTATAATATATATTTCTCTGCCCAGTTTGATTTCATAGTCTTTTTTGCATTCATTATTCACTAAGTAAGAAGAGACAGAGCTTGCAGAGGAAAAGTGTTTAAATGTTGGCATTTAATAGCTTGTACATTTCTGTGAACTTTAAAATCGCCCGAGAAGCAAACGTGTTCTCAAGGGATTCCTCTACAGGCAACACTTCAGCTTTGAGCGGAGGCACAATCTCTTTTTTTTTAAACATGTGCTGATCTAAAGGGCAGACTGGGAAAGTTCTAGATGCCAGCACAGTTCTGTTGCCATGGCGCTCGCCCACCTGTAGTGTGGTGACTGCGTCCAGGTGTGCGTTCACTGACTGACAGTTCTCCTGCGAGCTCCAGCTCCACACCTGCAGCTTCCCAGCATCTAGAGTAAGATCAATATCACTGAGCTCAAGATGCACCTGATATGTCGAGACTGATGCAAGGCATGATCAACTCAACCTCTCTCTCTCACACACACACACACACACAGAGAGAGAGAGAGAGAGAGAGAGAGATACCTACTGTACCTGAACCAGTAACAATGAAACCCTCTCCTTCAGCAATGAAGCACAGGCTTGTGACTGCACTGAAAGTGTAGATGGATTTAACACACTGACCTGCAGGAGTAACAAAATCAGAATGTGATGCAAACCCCAAACACACTTGAGTTTAATTCACCCTCAACCACAGGGGTTGAAAAAAATTGCAGTTTCCAAAAAAAAGAGTGAGTACCCTTTCACCAGTTATATAATGACTTGATTCTTGAGATTCAGATAATGGACATTCAGAACACACTTGCAACCATTACAACAGAACCTTTTTTTTTTAATTAACATTTAAAATGACTATTTCTAATGCCACTCTACATCTTAAGCATGGTTTGGCCAAATTAAGAATTTTAAAAACTGTCATTCTTTTGATTCATGAGTGTGAATTTGAATCACATTGCTCACACATCACAGGATGTTGAATTTGGAATGAGAGGAGGTGAGATTTACTGAACTGCAATTCAGACATTCACACAAGAAATTGTTTGAATTAGTCCTGCAAGTTTTGTTACCAACACATAAATAATAACATCAATAATTTAGACCAATTACGACTTTTTATCTCCTGATATATAGAACAGATTTTTTTTCATTCTTTTCAAATAGTTTAATGAAAATATAGACATCAAAATTTGAATATATTATGTCATATATTCAGCTTTAACCACAGTTCTAGTCATTTAAATATTAAACATTATTATCTTAAATAAATGTATCGTCCCGTAAAGGTTTTTGGTAGATCAGTCTCTTATGTTTACCAAGGATGCATTTATTTGATCAACAACCTGTTTTGCTGTTTAATATATTTTTTGGTGGAAACCATGACATGTTTTTTTCATAATTTATTGATGAATAGAAAGTTCAAAAGAACAGCATTTATTTGCAATGGAAATCTTTTGTAACATTTTGTAACATCTTTACTGCCACTTTTGATCAATTTAACATGGACGCATATACTGTGTATATATACATACACACACACACACATATGTGTGTGTGTGTGTGTGTGTGACTCACCCGAGCTCAAAGCCCAAATTCTCACACAACAGTCTGTGGAACCACTAAGAACAAATCTTTCCTTGTCAGCCAAGTCGAATGCACGTGCTGCAGAAAAACAGATCAAGAGAATGAGAGAGCAGGGCAGTGAATGAGAAAAAAAGAGTGACTGCAGGACATGAGAAAAGGAAGAACGAAGGACAAAGGATATGAAGAACAAATGCACTGTCAAAACAGCAAGACAGGGAGTGATGGAGAGCAAAAGGGACAGATGGGAAGGAGGGCATAAGTAGCTGGAACAAAAGAGGTGGGAGAAAGGAGAGAGAGCATGAAGGATGAGTGAACAATCGTGGGTATATCTGTATCAACCGGCTGGCCCCGTCAACAGGATCAAATATTCTTTACTTTCCCGGGCTTGAGAGAGTGTGAGTCTGTTGTGTGTGTACCCAATCTCCTGCAGTACTCTGGAGGTGGTGCACTGAGACAGGTGACTCCACCACTGTGACCTCCCAAATTGCGCTGCTCCGTTGCCGTGGGAACATGCCACACTTTAACTGTTGTATCTCGACTTAAAATGGTGGGTGAAAAAAAGAGAAGAGGGAAGCGGAGTGAGGCATTAATGGAAATGTCAGCAATTTTATAGTCAGTTAGCCATAAACTCTTTTATATATATATATATCTTCCTCATTGGTTCCAGTACCTGCCAGAAATCACAAGATTGTCGACGGCGACCACACAGGTGATGATGTCACTGTGACCCTCCAGAGTTCTGAGACGAAACTTGGACTTTTCCCAAGTTTGTTTGCGAGATCTGAATTGGACATCTGCAATGTAAGACAAACAAACAGTTTTGTATAAGCTGAGGTCATTTTTTTCTCTCTCCCGTGAATGCCGATAAAAGAACCATCTGTTATATCATCGCATGAGACAGCCATAAGGCAGAACTTCCTGTGAAAGACAAGCAGGCTTGTAATCAACATCTGTGCGAGTAACTGTAATTGTGTGTGTGATTAGTGCACTAATTTGACCTTCTTGTTCTTCCACACTGGGGCTGACGGGGAAATGCGTCTCTCCTCTGCCTTCTGTCTGGCTTCCATCATTCTCTCGTCTCTCCTCTCGTGCAATCTTTAGCGCAGGAGCACGGGCAACATGATGCTCTGTGACCTCCTCACTATCATGAAAAATAAACATCAACAAGCTCAAAGTAAATATCACTGCGCATTATTCTCAAGCCTGTCCAAATGTGTTAAACAAACGCTTGTCCTGTTATACCTTTGTTGTAACACCTATATTATTAAATAGCAATGTGCAAGACAGAAAGCCTGGACGTGGGAGTTCAAGCATAGACTTTTTAAAGAAATATTATGAATCAATACTGCCTAGATGCCAGACAGTGGAGGCCTAGCCACCGGCAGAGAGCACATTAGTTTAATCTCATGCGCCCCGACAGTCTCGCTTTCCCCTTCCCTACCTAGTCACTCATTCTTTCTTACACTTGTCTTTTCATTCTATCCTCCTCTTTTCCCACAATCCTTTGAGTTTGCTGGGGGCCAGAATGCTGCAGCAGAAGCTCAGCCAATCTGGAGCGAAGCTCCACCTTCTTCGAGACCTACAAAGAGTAAAATAATAGAGATTTCTTGCACGCAATAATCATAAAAGACAAAACATAAAGTTATGGTTTAGCTACATGCATTAGTTATCCTTGAAATGATGTGTTTCCGTTCTGTAAGTCATTTCTGAAAGATCTTCTTTTAATGTGTGAAGTGGGAAAAGTGGCAGTTCAGAGACCTCCAACTGAACATACAGTATATGGTCTGAATGTATTGTTCAGTGCACAAATTCTGCACTGTTTTGAGTCCAGTAGGAGGATACAAATATTTAATGTAGGTGAAGAAGACCATGATAATGCTGTACCTTTATTTTTTCCTCGGGAGTGAGGGAAATTTTGATTTCCAAATTCTCAATTTGCCTTAACTTCTTTTGGAGTTTCCTCACCTCCCCCATCTGAACTGAGTGTAAACACAAACCCAGTGCCGATGTAATTCAAACTGCAGGGATTCCTCGTCAAGTCAGTAAGCTCGTTGTTAGACGTGCATGCTTTTGTTGTTGTTTTATATTAATTGCATCCGAGGTTGATACTGTAGACAAGGGTTAACGGAATTGTTATTGCTCGTCTCCAGAGACTACACTCACAGATACTGTATGTAGACGTGTACATAGACCTCATCTGCCGGAAATCAGGAGATTCAAAATGTGACCTCATCTAAAGGGACATGATCTCTCTGGCGACATCGCGTGGAATTGGGGAAATACATTTTCGTGTTTCATTTACCTCCTGCTAGTATCATTAATATAAATCACATTAATTATCTCTGAGCAGCCATGCTGTAGCCTACGTTAGTTTGGACACGTGAAACTTAAACAATGATATTCTTTCTAAGGTATCACACAACATGAACAAAGTATAAGGTCATAATAATAAACGATGAAAATACAAAAAGGAAGAGGAAAAGAAAAAAATAGGCTATACATGTAAAGAAGAAATTTAAGACATTGTGGCTGTCCGATATCCTAATACTAAATTACAGATTCGATTTTCTGTAATTTATATTCAATTTCCACATTTTTGTTCATGTAATTTTATTACATTTCCATACAATTTTAAAATTCCTTAAAATTCCTAACGTTAGAGATCTAAAAAAAAAAAAAAAAAAAAAAAAACATAAAATGCAGTTGTGTAATACAACACAGCTCTTGTTCTTTGAAATGTTTTTATTTTTTAAGTAACACATACAGGTGTAAAATACAAAAAAGATGGCATACCCAAACAGATTAAATGAACATTGCTTTGTAACATACATCTAAACGTAAATATATTTAAAAACATAGAAATGCCTTACAGAAATGTCGAAAAGTCGAAAAGTTTTTAAACCCTAAATTATTTTTTTGTAAAAGACAAAATAATGTATTTTAGTGTAAAAGCATAGTTAACGTGTTAAAAAAATTGTACAGTCTATGGTTAAAAACAATATTCTTGGATATGTTTGACCTTACTAGACGGAAATGACGCACGGGCGCCGCTCGGGAGGAAGTGCTGTGTAGACAGTTCGGCCAACTCCGTAAGAATAGAAAAAAAATAGAAAAAAAAACACAAGGGAGAAAAAAAAAACATTGAAATTCTTTAATCGGGTGGGTTCGGAAAGACTTCTCAAACTATCCTGACTGGAGGAAATCCCCGGCGGGCGAAGCTAAAGTCTTGAGAGCTGGTAATCAGTCTTCATTTTTCACTTTGAAGCTTGTTTTTGGCTGTTGATGTGAGCCGCTGGCGCTGCTGTCGCCCGATCGTCGACACTCATGTGCCGGAAGTCTGCGTAAAACCGCCTCGGTTCCAGCGTCGACGTTTTTTTCCCCACTTGTTCTGTTTTTTTTTCTATCCTTTTTCGTCTTTCCTTTTTTATTTTAGCCGACAGTAGAGTGAATGCACGGGTCACGTCATGCTGTGGGCTGCAGGTCCGCCTCTGTTATCGCACAGTAGATTTGCCCCAGCCTGTCAATAATATTCAGAGATATAATTGGTTATGTGCAAATAAATATTTGAATATTTCATAATATGGTCAAAAACAGGATTTTACAGTGCATCGCTTTTAATAAAGATTAAAGCACATTCTCTTCTCTGCAACATTATGAAAAATTGCATCCATATAGACGCAAGAGCTTCTGTATAAACCCGCCATCTGTAAAAAATATAACCTGAACACCGATTCACCAGCGATGCTGGTTCTGTCATATGGATAATATGCATTACAGTCACGTATGAAGTTTCTAACAACTTGCTGATGTGAAACGCATGATTTATTTGTTGCAGTGTTGTTGACCATACATAGACTCATGACAGACACCAGCTCTTCCTGAATATAATGTCCTGTATAATTCATGTTGTCCAATTCCATTTATAATTGTGTTATTAAAATAGTTCATTTGTAAAATGTTAAATTATTATTATTATTATTATAATTATTTTATTTCTGTATCTTTTATCAAATTATACACTCCACAGGTAAAGTTTTATTATTATTATTATTATGTATAAAATAACATTTTATGTTCCTATCTGTAAGGTAGGGATGATGGAGGATTCCCACTTTAATTCTTCATACTTTTGGTCTCCTGTGCAGGGACAGGTAAGCACACCGGTATGCATATTTCAGCTGTCTAAGTTTGAAAATTGGTTATTGGGTCATTCCGTGTCAACTCAACTAAAATTTTTTATTTTGTTAATATTTTTTTATGTAGAAAGATAAACATAAATGGTGACAAAAGCCAAAATATTACAAATCACAGATGTATATTTACACCATTATTTTGTAGAGGGGGGTCAATATTACCATTTTCACCTGAGATTTGAAGTCAATTTACAAGTGGGTAAAAATGACTTGAATGGTCACAAAAATGGGTAAAATTCAACAATTTGAACATAGAGCTGCTTTGAGATCCCCATATCTATGGGACTGAACAATATAAGGCCTTGAAATTGAAGATTTCAAAAGTAAAGTTTATTAAGAATGAGAATCTAGACGGATATTAAGATATTTTGAATACTTTTAGAGTTACAGGCATGTAAACTTGAGGCAAAAAACACAAGAAGTGTGTTTTGCCCTTTTTGAACTGTCACTGTTAGCATTTAATGAAAGAAAGATTGCTAAAGTCAACCGATTTTACTAATAGACCAACCAATCTCTATGTAAAAATAAAATAATTATGCTGCCATCTTTCTAAAGTCATTTTTACCCCCCTGTAAATTGACTCCAAATCTCAGGTAAAAATTGTAATTTTGACCCCTCCTCTACAAAATAGTGGATTACTCAGTAGATATACATCTGTGATGTATTTAATATTTTGGCTTTCATCACTATTTATGTTTGTCTTTCTATGGAAAAAAAATATTAACAAAATCAAAAATTTGAGCTGGGGAAGTATCTGAAATTTGGTTGATTTGAAATGTAATGACCCAATTGCATTTTATGCCTGGCCTAGCATTAATATAGTACCAAATTAATGCATGTGCATGCTTTATATAGTGTTTTACATTATATACGGTAGCTTTCAGAAGTTTGTGTTCAGTAAGACTTTTTAAAGAAAATATATTCAGGAAGGAAGCATTAAATTGATCAGAGGTGATAGTTAAGACTTTTACATTGTTACAAAAAGAAATCTAATAAATGATGTTCTATTTCAAAGAATGCCACAAAAATTTTAAGCAGCACAGCTGTTTTTCAACATTGACAATAAATTATTATTACATGATACTCAAGGACACCTTACAAATACAATAAAACAATCAACATTAAACAAATAATCACTATGGATGGACAGACTTGATACAAGCATAAAAGTAATCACATAAAAGCTTGTCTGAAAAGTTGGGTCTTAAGGCGAGATTTAAAAGCATGAAGACTTTCACTGTTTCGCACATCCTGTGGCAACAAGTTCCATAGATAAGGAGCCGCATGACTAAAGGCTCGGGACCCCAGAAGTAGTGCGAGTTCGAGGGACAACAAGAGAAAGTGCAGAAGATGATCTTAAAGTAGGAGTAGGAGTGTACATATGAAGAAGGTCAGAAAAATATGAAGGGGCAAGATCATTGAGTGCCTTGCAAGTAAGAAGAAGAAGAATTTTAAAATCAATACGATATTTAACTGGGAGCCAATGCAAGTGTTGTAGTATGGGAGTAATGTGTTCAGCTAGAGGAGTTCTGCAGATAATTTGAGCAGCTGAATTCTTTACTTGCTGGAGTTTGTAGGGAAGTTTTGAAGTCAGGCCATAAAAAAAAGAGCGTTTTAGTAAACAACATGGAAAGTGACTAAAGAATGAATGAGAATTGCAGTCCTCTTTTCTGAGAGAGCCGGACAAAGTCTGTTAATATTATGAATGTGGAAATATGCAGAGCGAATGATACAGTTTATACGTGATTTGAATGATAGAGTACTGTCAAAGATGATGACACCCAAACTTTTATCCTGTTTAGAAACAGACACTGGAAAGTTATCAATATTCACTGATTTGGCCAGGCAGAGAATGAGAATCTTTTTTTTTTTTTTAAACCAGTAAATCAGCACATTAGAATGATTTCTGAAGGATCATGTGACACTGAAGACTGGAGTACTGATGCTGAAAATGTGGCTTTGCATCACAAGATTAAATTATATTTTATAATATATTACAATAGAACAATAGTCATAATACAATAGTCTTCTTTTTAAAGCAAAAAAAAAAACATTATAAATGTTAGTAACACTTTTTTTCATTTTTTTTTTTCAAATAATAATAATACTCTTTTATTTGATCGTATTTGTCTAACCCAATTTTGTCTGTTTGGTTTTAGATTGAGAATGCTGTATTTCTCAATAAGGTAAAGGAGCAGCTTGTTCAGGACAAAAGCACCACCTACTCGCATGGCCCCGCCCATTATCCCACCACAGCGGTGGTGGCGGTTTCTGGGGGTGCCATAGATACAACAACAGCAAGGACACTAAAACAAGAGCATGCACAACCGTCTCACTCCTCACACAGTATCACAGTGGTGCCGGTACCGCCTACAGGCATCATGACGGCAGGTACTGTATGTGTGTGTGTGTTTATGTTAAACTGCTACAGGGTCTTTTCTCATTAGTTTACACTATTTGTAGTATCATTACATTTCTACACTTTGAAAAGTCTTCCATCACTTCCACACTCTTTCTAGCGGGTTTGGTCACTCTGGTGTCTCCAGTATCATCTGCTCAGTCCCTTATTCATGGACATCCATCCACCACCATGATAACAGTCCAAACGGGTAATGCACCTTATTTTACATAAACATTCGGTAGGCATGCACGTGGTATGATATTTGGTGAGATATGATTAATCACAAATTTTGGGAACATCTTTTATTGAGTCGGTTTATTGAGTGTTTAATATGCCTGAAATAGTCACAGATACTTTTTATTTTCTCATCAGCCTTGTCTCAAATAATTTAAGCATTTTACTCTTGCATGACTCCACCAGACAAGAGAAATGACTCCTTGACCTGCTCACCGGTCATCATCCCGTTACCGTCGAAACGTGGCAGAAAGAAGAAAGCCACACTCCCGTTGATTGGCTCACCTACTGGGACAGATGCCTTGATTTTGGGTCTTTCAGGACAGGTATAACAACACGTTAATTACATATAGTGAAATCGTTTTAAATTACATTTTATTAACTTACAAAAAAGTGATTAGCCCAGATACACTATTGGTCACAATTTTGGGGTTGGTTAGATTTAAAAAAATAAATATATATATATATATTTTTTTTTTTAAAGGAGTCTCTTATGCTCACCAAGGCTGCATTATTTGATCAAAATACAGTATATATATATATATATATATATATATATATATATACACTCATCTAAAGGATTTTTAGGAACACCTGTTCAATTTCTCATTAATGCAATTATCTAATCAACCAATCACATGGCAGTTGCTTCAATGCATTTAGGGGTGTGGTCCTGGTCAAGACAATCTCCTGAACTCCAAACTGAATGTCAGAATGGGAAAGAAAGGTGATTTAAGCCATTTTGAGCGTGGCATGGTTGTTGGTGCCAGACGGGCCGGTCTGAGTATTTCACAATCTGCTCAGTTACTGGGATTTTCACGCACAACCATTTCTAGGGTTTACAAAGAATGGTGTGAAAAGGGAAAAACATCCAGTATGCGGCAGTCCTGTGGCCTAAAATGCCTTGTTGATGCTAGAGGTCAGAGGAGAATGGGCCGACTGATTCAAGCTGATAGAAGAACAACTTTGACTGAAATAACCACTCGTTACAACCGAGGTATGCAGCAAAGCATTTGTGAAGCCACAACACACACAACCTTGAGGCGGATGGGCTACAACAGCAGAAGACCCCATCGGGTACCACTCATCTCCACTACAAATAGGAAAAAGAGGCTACAATTTGCAAGAGCTCACCAAAATTGGACAGTTGAAGACTGGAAAAATGTTGCCTGGTCTGATGAGTCTCGATTTCTGTTGAGACATTCAGATGGTTGAGTCAGAATTTGGCGTAAACAGAATGAGAACATGGATCCATCATGCCTTGTTACCACTGTGCATGCTGGTGGTGGTGGTGTAATGGTGTGGGGGATGTTTTCTTGGCACACTTTAGGCCCCTTAGTGCCAATTGGGCATCGTTTAAATGCCACGGCCTACCTGAGCATTGTTTCTGACCATGTCCATCCCTTTATGGCCACCATGTACCCATCCTCTTATGGCTACTTCCAGCAGGATAATGCACCATGTCACAAACCTCGAATCATTTTAAATTGGTTTCTTGAACATGACAATGAGTTCACTGTACTAAAATGGCCCCCTCAGTCACCAGATCTCAACCCAATAGAGCATCTTTGGGATGTGGTGGAACGGGAGCTTCGTGCCCTGGATGTGCATCCCACAAATCTCCATCAACTGCAAGATGCTATCCTATCAATATGGGCCAACATTTCTAAAGAATGCTTTCAGCACCTTGTTGAATCAATGCCACGTAGAATTAAGGCAGTTCTGAAGGCGAAAGGGGGTCAAACACAGTATTAGGATGGTGTTCCTAATAATCCTTTAGGTGAGTGTATATATATATATATATATTTAAAAAAAGGGTAATATTGTTAAATATATATATATATATATATATATATATATATATATCAATATATATATCAATATCAATATCAATATATATATATCAATCAATCAATATATATATATATATTGATTGATTGATTGATTTTCTGTCATGGCAAATCTGAATTTTCAGCAAACATACTCTAGTCTTCAGTGTCACATGATCCTTCAGAAATCAATTTATTGCTGATTTGGTGCTCAAGAAACATTTAATCAATGTTGAAAAAAAACAGTTGTCAGGTTTCTTTAATGAACAGAAATTAATTTGAAATTAGAAATCTTTTGTAACATTATAAATAATAAATCTTTTATCTAATTTTTCAATAAGTTTTGAACAACATTTTTTTTTTTACTGATTTTCCTTTTCTCTGTAGCATCATTCTGCCAACCCTTACAGTCTGTCCCTAGAAGAAGGGCATGCTGGGAAAGAAGGTGGTAAAACATACAGGTATGGATTTTCAAAGGGACGTCAGCTCAGCATGACCTCAGTGTGTGTTTCTTACAATCTATTAGAAGAGGTAAAGACAGAGGCAGGAATTCCTAAGCCACTTTATTTTCATACGGCAGAAATGCATGTCCCTCCGGCCTGACGCACACTCTCGTCGGCTTCAAGGCTTCGCAACGAGTTTGTCTGCTGTGCTTCTGTAGAAGTGTGTGTTATTCTGCTCAACAGCATGTGCAGCCTCAGCTACACACATCTACACACACACACACACACACACTTCTGTCACCCATCTGCACTCGTGTTTCTGGCCTCTCCATCTCATTTTTCTTTTCTAGAGCCAGGGTCTACGATTTCATTCTGGATCGTTCTCTACTGACCTCCTCGTCTCTCACCCTCCCGCTTGTGTTGTGTCTCTTTCGTGTCGTTTGTCTCATGTTTCTCCTTTCACTATTGATGGAACGGCTTGTAACTTTCCTTTTCTCTTTGTACCGTTTTCATCCGTACTTTGTCTTCTCCCATGTTTTCCTCCTCTCTCATCCCTCTGTCCACCTCTTGGTGTGTGTGTGTGTGTGTTTTTCTGTCTGTAGGTGCCGGATGTGTGGTTTGACGTTCTGCAGTAAGTCAGATATGCAGCTGCACTCCAAGTCGCACACGGAGGTGAAAGCTCACCAGTGTCCACACTGCTCCAAATCCTTCGCTAACACCAGCTACCTGGCCCAGCACATCCGCATCCACAGCGGAGCCAAGCCCTACACCTGCTCCTACTGCCAGAAGGCTTTCAGACAGCTCAGTCACTTACAGCAGCACACACGGTATTCAGCACCGCACCACAAGCGTGTGTGTGTTTGTGTGTGGGTGTCTGTGGCAAAGCAGGCGGGTGGTGGAGAGTGTGTGTGATGGATAGGGAGTATAGGGAGAGGACTGCGGGAGCGTCTGTGTGTGAGTTCGCCAACTTCCTCATGATATGATACACATTGCAAAAGATTTGATATCGAAATTCAAACTGCATTAAACACGTTAAAGAGAATCAGCGTGTTGGTCAGCGAGCGTTTGTCCTATATGACCAAATACGAATAAATTGCTGATATTTCAGTTCTAAAATTTAATTAAAACGCTAAAAAAAACGTGGTAATTCTTTACTGAAAACCTTTATGTATAATGCATTATAAAGATATTCATATAATGTATGTAATAATGCATTCAATCTTTTCATAAATAATAACCAAAGTTAAGATGATGCATTATTATATTTGAAGATTCCTTGTTACATCTGAAATTGTTAATTTTTTTAGTTGTTTTAATGAATTATTCTATTCATAACAAAGAATAGATATATTATAACTGTGGTAACAATTATTTATGAGAATTTTACAATGCATTGTAAGGTGCAATAGAAGGCAGAATTAATTCATTAAAATATTTCTATAATGCATTATATATAAAGACGGGTTACCAGAAACTTAAATCAGTAGTTATAAATGATTCACGTATTTAGACATCACAACATTATAATGTGCTATATGAATAAAGGATATTCATTTTGATATTTACTTAAAAATGTTCTTTGAGGATTTAAAAAAAAAAAAAAAAATATATATATATATATATATATAAGGCTGTAGATTTTTATCTATAAAGACCCATTTATATGTCTGAGAAAAATATTAAGTTTCATATTATAATATAAAAACAAGTTTTGTAAATTAAATTATTATTGTTGTTATTATTATTATTATTATTATTATTATTATTATTGTTGTTGTTGTACTGAAGCAAACCCTGAGGTTCCTGGACCCTGGTTTGAAAACTGTAGAAAATTATAAATTATATAAATGTTATAAATTAAATAATAATTTATATAATTATAAATGCATACAAATATAAAAGCATAAAATTATTGGTACTCGGACCATTGTAATGTATCTCAATACTGTGAGTGTGGTGAAAAATTGGAGAAAAAAGAAAAATATTTAACAAAATGTGTTTTTAGGGCTGTCAAAGTTAACACATTGATTTGTAATAATATTTTTTTGTTAAAGAAAAAAATTGCTTGACTAAATAAAAAAGTTTCTCTGCAGCATAACTTTTCATAAAGGCTAATTCTAGTTTCACGGTAATTATTATTATTTATATATTTATTTTGTTCACTTCGAAAGTGGTAGCTAACAGTATCTTCAACCCACCTACTTTATGGGTAACTGACTAATCCTGGGCGTTTAAAGTGCTTCTTGTGACCTCCGCATTCTGCTTTCCGTTGTGCTCATCTAGCAGTTTTTAAACGCAAACACGTGTCCTGGGTGCTCGCCCCCTGAGACATTACACGGTCACGTTGGAAAGGTTGACAACAGGGCCTCATGCTCTTTTCCTTGTTGCTATAGCAACATACTCTGGTGATGGTTTGCTTATAGGCAAGTTTATGTCTAATGGACTGTTTAAATATATACCACACAGTCTTTATAATGGTGAAGTCAGCTATAGCATGATGTCACCATGTGTAGTGGGTGGATTGGACTTTAAATGTCTCACTGATGAACTGGAAGAAACATTGCTAGAAGAAACGAAAGATGGTCAAGAAAAGTTCCTTTTCATCTCAAAAGAATTAAAGAAGTATAATTTTTTTTTTTTTTTTTTTCTATTTGTATAATTTATTTCTCCTCTGGCACACTTTTTATTACTGCGGACTACTTGCATTTTTTACACCACACTGTGGAGTCTTACGCACACCGACTGAAGGATTGAACTGAAATTGAAGCTGTCAGTGAAAGCCTAGTTCTCTTTGACTCTACATTATTGTCCCATAACTGTGTAGAAGTTTTATGAGCTTCTGCCCCGCTCTGAAATAGAGGTCACGTAAAGGTTTCGTCTACTGTTGATCACACTTGGACATGGGATTGGGCTCTTTGGCCCACAGAGTTCCTGTGAGGATTTAGTGGTAATGTTTTTTTGAGAAATGGATCTGCCCTTTCTGTGACCTCATTCAAACACATACCACACCACTTCCAAATGTGTCTTTGAAATACACTGCGCACTTTTGACATTCGTTGGCAGTAGGGACCACCTAAGAAAGGTCAGCAGAGTGAGTGTAGAAATTAACAATACAGCCATGTCAACTATTTGTGTAGCCTCTATAAATTATCGAATGAGTCCATAGGTAAGCATGTTTGTCTTTCCTTTACAGAAACCACACAGAATCCAAACCTCATAAGTGTCCTCATTGCTCGAAATCCTTCGCCAACACAAGCTACCTCGCTCAGCATATACGAATCCACACAGGAGTTAAACCTTACACCTGTAACTACTGCCAGAAGACCTTCAGACAGCTCAGTCACTTACAGCAACACCACAGGTGCAGTAATGGATTTTTTTTATGGCTTTTCTACACCTCATTCTTAACCATACATACTCAGTTTAGTTTTCCATTAATTTCTTACCTCTTGACATAAATTTTGTGCCTGCTCAGGATCCACACAGGAGACAGGCCATACAAATGTTCACACTTGGGTTGTGAGAAGTCTTTCACTCAGCTCTCTAATCTGCAGGTGAGAAAAGTACTCAGTTTCTCTATTTAAATCTATAAAGTAGAGCTGCACGATTAATTGTTAAAAGATTGCGATCTTATTCCTAAATTACAATAATTCTGATATGTCTATTAAACCTTTGACAAGGATGATCACTGTGAACATTCAAATATGCATTTGTGCTGCTGCTGAGCCAGAGAGAGCAGTTGTGTCATATGTATGAAACAGCTTCACAAATAGTCTTTCAACCACACACAGTATCATTATTTCTGTTACAATAATTCATACTGACTCCTAAGGTAGCGATAAAAAAATCAGTAAATCACCCCTTGAATGCAACTTGAGGCTTCAGATAAATATTGTATCGATTACATCGTTACACCAGTAGGTGGCGACAATTGACTGTTAAAAATTGTATTTGTCATTGAATTAGTCATTCAAGAGATTTGTTTAAAAATGCTGATTCATCCAGTAATGAAACAAGTGAAGTATTTATGAGTGAGTCATTGAATCATTCATTTAAACTAATTATTGAAATTGATTAAAAAAAATAGACTGCAGCAATTAACAAGTAAATTACATACAAATTTGAATAGTTGTCTATTCAGAACCATGGGATAATCTTGATCTCCATTTTAAACGCAAAAAAAATTGTGATTCTCAATTTGTCCAGAATTGTACGGAGGCCCTGAAAGAAACATGGTGAATGAAAAAATTATGGGATGGGAGGAAAAATTATTTGTCAATGCTTTTGCGTTCTCTCACAAATGTTTTGCGTTCCCCCAAGAAACTTTGCGTTCGCTGTCAAAATGTTTTGTGTTCGCAAAGAACACAAACATTTTCCGCGCGAACACTAAGTTTCTCGGGGAAATGCAAAACATTTGCGAGAGAATGCAAAAACATTGACATCGTTTTTCTTCCCATCTCATTTTTTTTTCATCACCATGTTCCTCCGAGCCCATGTGGCTCCGTAAAATTGTGAAGCTCTACCATAAAGTCGATTATTTTTAAGTGTCACTCCTATTTAGAATATTAATTTACAGTTTTCCTTAGGGAGTAAGGAATCCTTTTCTCACTCTCATGTCTTTCAAAACCTGAACGCTCTCTTCCATTATATGAAGGTAAATGGGACTATGACTTTAAGTTTGATGTAAGGTAGCGAATGCGAAATTGCGATTTGAATACAATAAATTAATATTAAAATAAATTGCTGATAAATAAAATCATTTTAACTGTAAATGCACTAGAAAAGTAGTTTGTCAACTCAAATTCTGAAGTTTAGCTTATTGAAAGCCTTTTTGAAAGTTTTGAAAGGATTTAGGATTTAGGTTTAAAGATTCAGATAGTTATAGATATACAATACTGTTCAAAAGTTTGGGGTCAAGTGTATTAAGTTTAAGTTTTATTGAATTAATACTTTTCAGCAAATACATTAAATTGATAAAAAGACATGATGTTACAATAAACTTTCTTGTTATCAAAGAATCCTGAAATTGTTTTATCAGTAATAAGAAATGTTTACTGAGCTGCAAATCAGCATATAATAATGATTTCTGAAGGATCATGTGACACTGAAGACTGTAGAAAGGAATGACATCACAGGAATAAATTGACCCCAAACTTTGGAACGATAGATAGATAGATAGATAGATAGATAGATAGATAGATAGATAGATAGATAGATAGATAGATAGATAGATAGATAGATAGATAGATAGATAGATAGATAGATAGATAGATAGATAGATGGATGGATGGATATATAATAAGCTGGTATGTGGTGGACGTTCTGGCACAATATGGCTGCCGTCGCATCATCCAGGTGGATGCTGCACATTGGTGGTGGTTGAGGAGAATCCTCCCCTTCTATGTAAAGCAATTTGAGTGCTGAGAAAAGCGCTATATAAATGTAATTTTTTATTATTATTATTATAGATAGATAGATGGATCTTCCTGTCATTCCTATTCAAATTCCTGTTTTGCTTCCTGTAGGATGTGGCCGATTCAGTTTAAATTCACAATCAGATTGAAAAGGAGCCAGTTCTACAATTTTGAGTTTTGCACAACCCTGCTTGCAACATTTTCATTGAATAATTACGTACATTCTTCAAAACACTTGAATTAATCATCTAAGTCATATGGGTTGTTTTATGATTCTTTTATGGTGCTCTGTGGAACTTAACAACCTTAATTTCATTATTTGGGAGAGAGCTTTTGACTGACACATTTGAAAAAATTCTAGGGTGAGTAAATGGCAGAATTTTCATATTTTTAATGAACTGTCATTTCAATATTTCTTCCAATATTTTCCAGTCTCATCGGCGTCAGCACAACAAGGACAAACCGTATAAGTGTCACCACTGTAACCGTGGTTATGTAGACGCAGCCAGCCTGGAGGTTCATCTGTCCACTCACACAGTCAAGCACGCTAAGCTGTACTCCTGCGGTTTATGCAACCGCACATATACCTCGGTACAAAAATGAACACCTAATCTCACACCATAAATGAGCAGCATTCCCAGTTCCCGTTCTCAAGATGATACTAATATGTATGTCTCTCTCTGCCTGTAGGAGACGTATCTGATGAAACACATGCGTAAACACGCCCCAGATATGCTGCCGTCTCCACCTGGATCAACCCAGCAAAGCCACAGCCCAGGCCGTGTTGAAGGAGGCGGCTCGGAAGGAGACGGACAGAGCCGAGTCGAGAGGACTGACGTCTTCGGTCAGCCGTGCATATTCGACCTGAACCAGTACAAACCATTAACTTCTGCTGATGTGCAGTATAAAACTGTCAGTGTGTCTGACATCTCCCCTCACAAAGACCTCTGCATCACTGTGGAGGCTTCCGCCATACAGGTGGAACACCTGAACTCATGAGCGAGGGATGAAACTTTGGAGTTTAGAAAAAACTGTTACAATTACACAGAACTGTGCATACTGAAACTCAATCCCTTCTCATTTGTATGAAGGAGCAAGTGGACTTAAATGAACAAAAGTGAAGGAGATAGATTTTGTAATATTTTTCTTTCCATTTTTTTAAACATTTATTGCTGTAATCCTGATCTTCCTCGCAAAAGCTTCCTTGAAGACTGTGGCTGTTTCAGTGGGTACCCAGCTCATATATCAAGTCTTTCCATAAAATTTCTGGTTTATCACGTTTGTGTGATTGCGTCTGTAGTTGTTGGTACGATCACTGCACTGTCAACATTAATATTGTTACTGTCCACAAGAATGGAAATATTGTCTCTTGCACAGTATGTATGGGAATTGTTGGTCTGTTTTCGTTTTAAAAGGGAAATTTGTATATGAAAAGAAAATAATGTATATATGATTATCAAATGTTTTGTGTGTGAATGAGTAAAGGACAACAGGAAATAGGACAAAAAGAATTTGTCAACGGCAAATATCTTGATGTTTTTTTTTTTCTTTTAAAAAATTATCCTGTTTAGCTTTCCCATCTGCAGATGACATGTAATGTTCTATTATTACTGTTACTACTGTTATTCTTTCAAAATAACTATTGCTCCCTAAATCTCAACCTCTTGACATTAACAAAACCGGATTAGTGTGCTTTAACCCTGTAAAAACAAGATATTAAAACAATTGCTTCTGATGTGCCTCCTTGTGATTATCTTATAGCAGGGGTTTGCAAACTTTACAGACTCTGGGAACCTGGGTTTTTAAGTAATTTTCATTTACAACATTAACAACTGTTACTGTCTTTTATAATACTTAGATCATTAATGTAATTGTTCACATTTAGAAATCATTTAAGAACATAGAATATTGTTACTTATTGAAATTCTATGTTTTTTATACCTCGCTCTGTCTATAGACTCCCTACAGGACCTTCAAGGACCCCCCTCGGTTTAGAGAATTAAGATACTTCTTTGTGGTTACACATTTTAATCTAAATTCCCTCAGACTGTAAATAATGTAATGCATAAACAGTTGTATTGTTTGTCAGATATCCAAGAAACAGAATATGGTCTAGAATGAATTATTTGTGGTTAAGTTTAGTCTTTCAGCAACATCATTACCACCAAGTTATTTGTAGTTATTAATATTTATAAAACTGATATATAGTTATTTATATAATTAACTTATATAATTAAAATATTTATAGTTATGTATACTTGTATTTAAGTTATATTTATTCGTACTGATGTCCAACATTCTATCGCACAATGGCAGATTGCACCACCTGTCAAAAATATGGGGGTCAAAATAACTTATTGCTGTTATTGTTTAACTTTCGCAAACAGTTAGTCGTATAAGGTAAACAGAAGCAGTAACAAATTCCAGAACAATTGTACAGAGTCAATAAAATGTATTTGTGACGCCTAGTGTTGAATCTTTGAAGTACATATTGGTAGCGTCCACCCCGTCAGTAGTGGGCTGTGTCACAGAAAAGTCCATGCGAGTAGCGGAGAAACTTCACGAATGTAAATATAGACCTAACAACGGAGTTTACGTCCTCGCGCGTTCTTTCTTTTTTCTCCTTTGATCCATGCGAACATGCCGCGCAAAAAGCCTTTTAGTAACAAACAGAAAAAGAAGCAGCTCCAGGTGAAACGCGAGAAAAAGAGAGGTGGGTACGTTAACTAGCTTAGCTGAGTTAGCGCGCGACGAGCTGAACGAACGCGCTTGCAGACGCTTTACATTAGCCACGTGACTCATTGTTTTATGGTTTATATTTTAGTGTGCAGAAATGTGACCATGTTCTCACACATTAACACAATAATTGAGCTAGTACGCTGCTGTAAGTTAACTACTTTGTTTGCTAAGTTTCTGTGGGTGTTTGTAACCAAACTTGACAGGCAGTAAACAGCGCGTGCTGTCATTTTTATTTGAGGGTTGCATACCAGAAGGGACGCTGAATGTCACATCCAGCAACACATGTTCATAATGTTCTTGATATGGATGTTGTCTGCTGTAAACAACTACTCTGCTCGTGACAGGTCGAACGTCACACAACCGAACAGTATCTTTACAGACTAAATTTATGTTCTGCCTTGTCAACAGTGAAATGCTGCGGAGAGGGGGTGATTATGACACGCATTTTGAACAGCTCGTGTTTTGCTGTAGTTGGCGCTTGTGTTATGCGGTATATAAGTGCGCAGACTCAGCGTGAAGTTACGTAACACAACAACAAAGCGATCAATACACACTAAAACAGGCTTAATTAACTGCCGTTCGCCTGCAGTTCTGCAAGTATTTGTGTCTAGTACACAGTAAAACCTACACAAACAATTAGCAGAATATCAGGGATAATTATTTATGATGTCATCAGTGTACATTTCCACACTATTGTCATATCTATAATGTAATAATGACAACAGAGTATTAATTATGGGGCAAACATGATTATTGGAAGTATACTATGTTTTTCAACAAAAGGGCATATAATTAAAAAACAAAAGAAAACTGTCCACTGAAAAAAAAACACGGTGTAGTATTTAATAGAAAATTGCTAATTGATTACACATATAGTGGCAAATAAACGGCAAGTATCGCATTGAATTAAACATGACATTTTTAATGACTGAGATAAAGAATGAAATAGTATTTTCTTGTAAAACGTACTTTTGCTTTATTTACAACTTCAAAAAAAAATCCTTTTTACAGTATATGACATTACTTCGCTTTGGATAGTCAAGAAGACAGGAAACACTCTTTAAAGTTTCTCTCTTTCTGTGTGTGTGTGTGTGTGTGTGTGTGTGTGTGTGTGTGTGTGTGTGTGTGTGTGTGTGTGTGTGCGCGCGCGCAGGAGAACCAGGTTCAAGTCACAGTAGCCGAAATGCCAGTGTGGAGAGAGGAACTGGCAGAGACAGACAGTCAGATACATCAGACAGCGAGACAACAGACATCAGGAGGATCAACCATCAGCCTGGTGCCAGAGACGGCAGATATGACCCAAACAGGTGAGTCGGGACAGGTGAAACAGTCAGTCCAGTCTTGTCTTATTAATTCAAAATGAAATGTTTTAGCAGGGACATGTATCGTCCTGTTTGCTAATCTTATAATGGCTTGTTTTGCAGATTCCGTCTGCACTTTGAGAGGGAGAGCAAGGAGGAGGTGGAGAAGAGGAAGAAAATAGCGATGAAAAAAATCCTGAAGCCGGTGGCAGAAAAGGAACTAGAGATGGATATAAACCAGATCTTCCCTGAAGAGAAAGGTATTTATGCTGCTGAGCTAATTAATATGAAGTGGTGGTTCTAAACTGGGACACATTTCACAAAACTAGCCATTGTTTTGTCCGAGCATCTGTGTCGAAAAAAATATATAGACTTTGCTGTCAAATAGATGAGTCAACAATGTCAACTCAATGTCTTATTTCACTTTCATTTTGTCCAATCACAGGCCTGGATATCCCACGGCGGCCCTCGTGGCATTACGAAATGCGGCGAGAGGAGTTGCTGCGGAAAGAGGAGAAGTCATTTCTGGAGTATCTGGACACTCTTCACTCCAAGAACCCACCCGGTAGCCTCAGCCACTTTGAGCACAATCTCGAGGTGAGGCATGTTCTGTTGGAAAACACAGTACTGAAGTACTTGGAGAAATCATTTTTACCAGCAACGAGAATTGGATTGTTGCTGAGTCAATAGCTGTAATGAAATAGTTGTTTTATTGCGCTTGAGCATCTGTTTGGTCAGACGGTGCTGGAGGCAAGCACTGTTAAGTGTTCAAATTCACTTGTTTATGAGCCATTGCCCCTCTCAAGTCTTGTGACAGTGAAACTGCTGTGTTTGCTTAGTGAAAAAGAAGCAACACTTTTCCTAAATGCTAGTTTAAATGTATAAGACAAAAAATTAGGCATATTAAACTTAATAAAAGAAGGCTTCTTCCTGTTTGTCTTTAATAGCCTACAGACAACAGAAGCACCACAATATTGTGCAGATCATTTTTAGACAAACAACCGTTATATCTTAGAACTTATAAACTTGCTGCTAAATGTTGGAAGCACTTAGCTGAGCAATTATTCTGCAAAATATTGGATCACAATGAATTCGTTGTTTTAACAGTTTCCAGATAGGTTTGGATTAATGTAGCAAATACTTAACAGGAGACCATACATTATTTTACCTAAAGTGGGCCAACGAATTACAAACAGGTTGGCTAATCTGAAAGAATGTGAATAACAGATTAAGATTCATTACTGAAGGTCAGACAGCGTGAATAGTGCTCTTTCAAATAACAGCTATTAAAAATTGGTTACTTTTTGTTTGTTTGTTTACTACTGACTGACTGTCTTTCTCTCTCAGACATGGAGGCAGCTGTGGAGAGTATTGGAGATGTCTGATGTCATTCTACTCATAGTGGATATCAGACACCCAGTGAGTGTGCGACTGTAATGCCTGTTGAAACTTTAAGCAGTTTTCAAAAGGTCATGAAAATTGCATAGCTCTTACACTAAATTTGAGAATTCTTAAATTATGCAAACTGAGGTAATAAAGTCCCCACTAGGTGGGGCCAGAGATTGTATTACATTTAATCTCAGAAAACAGCACTTTTTTATTGCGTTATACTTTTTGAGCAAAAGAAGGATGGAGTTGTTAAGTAGTCATTACCATTCAGTACAAGCAAACATTATCACTCTGTCTGTAGGTGCTGCAGCTTTCTCCTGCTGTGTATCACTACATCACTGGTGAGTTAAAGAAGTACATCATCCTGGTGCTCAATAAGGTGGACTTGTGCCCCGCCCCGCTGGTGTTGGCATGGAAACACTATCTGACTAAACAGTTCCCCCACCTGCACTGTGTCGGCTTCACCTCGCACCCAGGACAACCCTACAGCACCCGTGAGAGAATCCTTCCTCTATCAGTCCTTTATCTATAATGTGACCAGATTCAAATATGTTTCCTTCATCTGTACTAACTGCAGTTCTACAGAAGAAGAGGGTGAGGAAGAAAGCAGGATGGAATCAGGTAGGAGGGCCGTTCCAAATCATGAGAGCGTGTCAGGAGATCACAGCAGGAAGAGGTAAAACAAGGTCCTCCCAGACAACTAAATGACCACTGGAACACAGAGAGTAATGATGCTGATGATGATTGTTGTTTTCAGTGGATTTGAACAGCTGGGAGAAGAAGATCCAGAGGGATGCTGTTGCTGTGGGAACAGAGGGGGATCGGGCGGATGATGATGGATCGGAATCTGTGCTGATGGAGCATCATACTGATGTTGCCATGGAAATGAACAGCCCCACGCAAGAACTTTATAAAGATGGAGTCCTAACCTTGGGCTGCATAGGTAAAAAGATTAGTCACCAGGAAATCAAAATTGACGATTCTTTTTTTTTTTTTTTTTTACATTGCAGTGTTTATTATAAATGATTTATTTGTGCACATCATTATTTAAAAAGAAAATGAATGTGTCCTTATCATCTTTAATCCAAATGTGCACGTCCCCGCCCCCTCACGACGGCATCTTTTCTCTGATGACGTGAGACCAGGACAATAATCCCTCACTTCCAGCAAACTCTCACTCACATGAGATTGCAGCAATTAACAAACAACAACAATTCAACGAGCTAATCAAGCCCTGATGAACAATCCAGGCCCACCCTACTTTTTTTCTAATTTGAGAAGCCGTTTCACTTGGATATACACCAAAATAGGGATAAAAAGGACGATCGCAATTTCCGTTTCATGCCAACTTTAAGTTGTGTTGTTTTAGATCAATATCAGTTACATATATCTTATATGAAGTACTTCTCCCCAATGTGTAAATTCAAATTCATTAATTAATTTAAAATTCATATTGAGTCTTATGCACTTTCTCCAGGTTTTCCTAATGTAGGCAAATCTTCAGTGCTGAACAGTCTGGTTGGCAGGAAGGTCGTGAGCGTGTCTCGAACCCCAGGTCACACAAAATATTTCCAAACATACTACCTCACTCCCACTGTGAAACTGTGCGATTGTCCTGGGCTTGTCTTCCCTTCCCAAGTGGACAAGCAACTACAGGTAAAAACAGCATGATACTGTAAAATGTATGAAAGTTAAATCATCCTGGCTTTGTTTATGTGTGTGCATGGTATTCATCTTCTCAAACAGATCCTGGCTGGTATATATCCAGTGTCCCAGCTGCAAGAGCCTTACAGTTCTGTAGGATACCTGTGTGAACGGACCGACTTCCTGTCTGTATTAAAGCTGAAACATCCCGACCACTGCCCAGAAACGCCACGTGACCCCGACACACAGGCCTGGACAGCATGGGATGTGTGTGAAGGTGTGTACTTCTCTGATGTGGCGTTTTTACCATTCAATTGGAGGGAGGAACTGGTTTTCAATAGTCTGTTTTTATTTTTATTTTTTGTCAGCCTGGGCTGATAAGAGAGGGTATAAGACTGCTATGGCGGCCCGTAATGATGTTTATCGAGCAGCCAACAGTCTACTGCGTTTGGCAATCGACGGACGGTTGTGTCTGTGTCTGCGGCCACCTGGATACTCTCAGAGTAAAGGTCAGAGGTCAAACCACTACAGATGTGTTCATGTCATCAGCCACTCGTGTCCCAAATTTGATATTTAATCTCAATCTCTCCAGATGAATGGGAATCACACCCAGACCTGTCCGAGATCATCGCTCTACAAGGAAGAAAGGACGAAGAGGATAGGGGTGACAGGGAAGACGACGACGGTGAATCCAGCTCAGAGCTGGAAGAGGACAACGATCGAGACGCAGATGATGATGAAGACGCTTATGGGGATGATGAAGATGATACCGTGAAGGCTTGCAAGAAGGGCCTCACTCTCAACATGTTCAGTGTGCTAAGACAAAACGAGTGTGAGTGAGGGATGAGATCTCTCTCCTTCTCATTCCATGTTCATACATTCCGGTTTCTTTATTTATCACTGATCTCTTTATGACCATCTCATTTCAATCTGCAATGTGTCAATCAAAGGACTGTCTTGAACATTTATTTCTCATTTGACGCTTATTGCACTCTTATACAGACCAAGTTATAGACAAACACAACACATCCACCATTCTGCCTATTTTTGCTGCAGTATAAGGCTGGTTGTGTGTTCTATTTCAACCTCGCTGTGCCTCTGTACCTTCTCTGCTTTTCATTATCATCAGAAAAGTATCAAAATACTTTGAAAACTTTTGTACCTCCTGCATGCAGCCTTTTCCCTTTCTGAAAGGTCAGAGGGAATGTCTTACAACCAGTGATTGTACAATCAGTGTTACTAAACAAGCATTGATGAATACAATCACTGATTTATTATCAATCTCACAGCAGTGATGCCAAAGGTCAGGTGAGGTCAGAAGTCACGCTTTGACCTCAAACTGTGAGTTTCCCCCATGTGAATGTATTTTAACCTCAACCTCAGTAGCGCAAACCTCGGCATGTAGGGCAGAACCAGTCATGTATGAGGCTAAGAAATAGAGGCACAGGCTGTTGACTTCAGAAGATTATTTTGATAAAAAGAAGTTATGGACACTCAAAGCACTTTTAAAGCAAAAGGCAGCAACCAGCAGTCTTTTACTGTTGAAAACTTTAATTTCTGAGCAGATACACGTTTATTATGCGGGTATTGAAGTGAGGGTGTCATTTTGGGTTGCAGTAGGAGTGACTTTATGCCACAAAATGTTCTAGACTATGCAAAGTTTAAAGAGGTATTAGAAAAACCTGATACACAGTTATATCAAAGTTATAAAAGTGAAACCGTATACCACACATTGTACATGCACATTGACACAAGCCACTCGAAGATTTTGGGATCATGTTCTTTTGGACTAAAAAGTAGAGTAGAGAGTGGGTTGGTTTTGAAGAACTAGAGTTTGTGCACTTTTGCTGTAGGACTCAGGTAAAGGTTATGATGTGATGTTAGACCATCATCACATATGCGCAGAGAGACTGATACAAGAGTGCTGGTTTCCTGCTTTTCAGCCTCCAGCCCTGCATGACCTTGCTTAGGGACTTCATGTGGGTGCGATAGTGTGTGAATCATTCTTTCTTTATTGAAATGTTATTATACTGACAGAAACAGCCCTCTGCAATAAAAACGTTCCCCTGATTCTTTGCTATCATTATGTTTGCACAAGAGGACACAGCTACTTGTTTCTTTACATACAGTGACAATATAGTGTAAAGAATAATGTAGGTGAACATAAATGTGAGGTAACATACATCTTTATGTGACATGTATAAAATTGTGTGTATATTAAAGAGAATAACCAATTAGCATCGTATAAACTTCACAACAAAAAAGTCTTTAGAAGGTTTTTTTAATTATTAGATTTTGGTCTATTTAGCTTTTCATAACCTGTTTTTTTCTTCTTCTCAGACTAGTGGAAAGAAGACATCCAAAATACACTAAGCGTAAATCACTTTATCTGTAGATTTAAATTGCAATACATATCTTTAAAGGCCATTTTCTCAATTTCTCATGCATCGAGCCAGAAATTGCCGTCACAGTAGCACTTCCATACACCAAACTCTTGTTTTATTCCTATCTATATTCTGAAGGTTTTTACAGGGGGCTTTGTTCATATATCACCTGCTTGGTTACATGGTGAAAAATAATTACTGTAATAAAAAGTTATCAGTTCTCCCCTGTGTAATAGACTCTAATATGTCAACAAAATTAATAAAATTTTGAACCTGTATCCAATGTTCAGATATGCCTATCTGTTCTGGAAATGCAAATTAGAGCATATTTAATTATACAATGCCTCATTTGCATATTTAAACATAACATTTTAGAAAACTTATAATACGAAAACTGTTTGCAATTCTTAATGTAGGCCCTAATCAATCAACTGTTTAGGCAACACAGCACGCATGTGTCGTGGTGCTCTTGTGAACTCGCGTTGTAGATTAAGATTTTGTAAAAAAAAAAAGTGATAAATTATGTTTGTTTGTTTTTTGCGCAAAGCAAGCACTCGTGTCTCTTCATAAAATTGAAGTTAAACCACAGGAGTCACATGGATTACTTTTATGATGTCTTTACTACCTTTCTGGGGCTTGAAAGTGGTAGTTGAGTAGGCTGTCAATGGAGGGACAGAAAGTACCAAAGATGAACGGCATGAGGTGAGTAATAAATGGAATTTGGATTTTTGGGAGAACTAACTCTTTAAAAACACGACGCGCCTGTGCAAGACTCTGAAAACGCAGCGATGCTCAACGCAACTGTAAAATATGGGCATCTAGCTCATGTTTACATTAAAGGGTTAGTTCACCCAAAAATGAAAATTAAGTCATTAATTACTCACCTCCATCCTGTACCAACCCCGTAAGACCTTCGTTCGTCTTCGGAACACAAATGAAGATATTTATGATTAAATCTGAGAGGTTTATGACTGCTCCATAGGCTCCCTAAGGGAATGACACCGGACGGCCCAGAAAGTCATTAAAGAAAATGTTTAAATATTCCATGTCGCAACAGTGGCTCAACTATAAGTTTCTTTAATGACTTTCTGGGCCGTCCGGTGTCATTCCCTTAGGGAGCCTATGGAGGAGTGATCAACCTCTCAGATTTAATCATAAATCTCTTCATTTGTGTCCTGAAGACGAACGAATGCCTTACGGGGTTGGTACAGCATGGGGGTGAGTAATTAATGACTTAATTTTCATTTTTGGGTGAACTAACCCTTTAAAATACAGGTATAGAGCAGCGGAGTGGAACGCAAAAACATGTGTTGTGTGAACCTGCCCTATAAAACTGTTGGAAAAGTGGTTACCTCATTTGTCTGAGGGGCATAAACAAGTTATCAAAGTAAAGAGTAGGCTATAGCTGCTTTGAAGAAGCAGAATTTAAGATTTGCTTAAGAATTTCTGATCGTTACATTATCCCCCTGCTTTCATTAGTGTTTTTCCATAGTTTAAATTACTGTTATTGTAAAATGTGAAAAATAGTAATCATAAAGATTGAGTAGGTGTGTCCACACTTCTGGTTGATACTAATTATGCGCTTCACAGTAACAATCTTAGGAAATAAAACATTTGACTATCACTGGCCATCAGGTCACAGAGCCTTGCATCAGATCAACATTAATCATTTCCCAGCTCTAAACACTGAAGACAATGAAGCATTCCTATAGAATTTGATTATTCCACCATGAAACCAGTCATGTAATCCAGCATGTGGATTACATTGTAATCCTTTTCATTAAACTGGGAAAAACTATTAAAACGGGCTTGTGGTTTAGGGTGTGACTTGGATATGTCACAGTGCCTCACAATCATAATCTGCTCGTAATAACCAATACAAACAATGTTCCCCTCAGTAAAACGGGGAAACACAACTCACTAATTTCCTGTAGATTGTGTAAAACTATTTGCCTGTTTGTAACCGCTGTCAGCTCCACACTGTTCTCATATTTCACTCAACTGTGACCTCATAAATTATCCAAATTAAATTCTGTGGTCTTTAACAGGAGTCATTGGTCATGCTTGTGCTGTCCATATGTGTTGCATTAGTGTAGAGCAGCCTGCTTTTCACATGACATACATAACCAGTCTGTAACACCCTTTAAACCACTAATCAACAAAGAATGAATTAGTCCTATTAAACCAGTCTGGCTTTAATCAAGGGTCTGGTATTGACTGAGAAAGAGTTTGAGTTCTTATCAAGGTGAATCAAGGTAAACACAATAGTTCACGCAGAGGTTAATCAGACAAGACAAGTACTATATCTCTAATCTGATTGGTGTTAATTTGCATGTTAATTTGCACATTTTGCAGACATCTGGTAATTTTGGCAGACTCTGGAAGATGGAAGCTATACCACTCATCACATGAAAGGATACGGTTCCCTGTTAGGATGTCTGATTGATTAAATATCCCTCAGTACACACACACACAAATGCAGCTTAATCCTGAATGCAAAGAACTGCAAAGGTGGCTTTTGAACTTCTTGACTTCACAGCCTCTATATCACCTTCCTTGGGAATACAGACGGAACTGAAAACACTGGCACAGCCATCCCAGGAATGTCACTGGTCGTGTAGCTCCACAATATTTATTAGTCAAGGGATATTTGATCACACGATAAATTATTTTACACTTATGAGAATGGAATTTTAAAATGTATTTTTTTTATTTGGTTTGCAGTTTATGATTAAAATAAGGTCTGTTAACATTACTTCATGTTCTACAACATAAACAGCTTGTTTCTGTTATATAAAATAAAATGATCATTATGAGATACAGTTTAAAATAAGAAATAAATTCACAATTAGATATTTGAGATAGTCACAATTTCAAAAAATAAACTTGCAATTGTGTGATGTAAAGTGACATTGAGCGATATAAAGTCTCAATTGTGAAAAAAAGTAGCATGTACAAGAAATAATGACGGAATTGCAAAATATACGTTACAATTACGAGAAATAAACTGGTAGTTGCATGATATAAAGTCACAGTGAGCAACATGAAGCCGCATTTACAAGAAAAAGTGTTACAAGTGCAAAAAAGTTACAATTACGAGAAATAAACTCGCGATTGATATAAAGTCACATTGCGTAATATGAAGTCACAATTGTTAGACATGTGAAAATAGTTACATCTACGAGTAATATCACAACCTCACAATTATGAAAAATAGTCTCTTTACAAGAAATAATGTTGCAAGATATCAAGTCACATTGATAGATATAAAGTCAAAATCACATAAAAATAACATTACATTACCTTTTTATTTTTTTCCTCCGAGATGGAAACAGACTTCAACATACAGGAATTAGTGAATTAGCCCTCCATGTGGCCTACAAATTGACCTCATGATTGACCTCGCACAACTATAAAAACAAATGTTGACATTTTCTCATGATTTTGAGTTTTAAAATGATTTATATCGTTTACTCTACACTCACCTAAAGGATTATTAGGAACACCATACTAATACTGTGTTTGACCCCCTTTCGCCTTCAGAACTGCCTTAATTCTACGTGGCATTGATTCAACAAGGTGCTGAAAGCATTCTTTAGAAATGTTGGCCCATATTGATAGGAAAGCATCTTGCAGTTGATGGAGATTTGTGGGATGCACATCCAGGGCACGAAGCTCCCGTTCCACCACACCCCAAAGATGCTCTATTGGGTTGAGATCTGGTGACTGTGGGGGCCATTTAAGTACAGTGAACTCATTGTCATGTTCAAGAAACCAATTTGAAATGATTCGAGCTTTGTGACATGGTGCATTATCCTGCTGGAAGTAGCCATCAGAGGATGGGTACATGGTGGCCATAAAAGGATGGACATGGTCAGAAACAATGCTCAGGTAGGCCGTGGCATTTAAACGATGCCCAATTGGCACTAAGGGGCCTAAAGTGTGCCAAGTAAACATCCCCCACACCATTACACCACCACCAGCCTGCACAGTGGTAACAAGGCATGATGGATCCATGTTCTCATTCTGTTTACGCCAAATTCTGACTCTACCATCTGAATGTCTCAACAGAAATCAAGACTCATCGGACCAGGCAATATTTTTCCAGTCTTCAACTGTCCAATTTTGGTGAGCTCTTGCCAATTGTAGCCTCTTTTTCCTATTTGTAGTGGAGATGAGTGGTACCCGGTGGGGTCTTCTGCTGTTGTAGCCCATCCGCCTCAAGGTTGTGCGTGTGGTGGCTTCACAAATGCTTTGCTGCATACCTCGGTTGTAACGAGTAGTTAAAGTTGCTCTTCTATCAGCTTGAATCAGTCGGCCCATTCTCCTCTGACCTCTAGCATCAACAAGGCATTTTCACCCACAAGACTGCCGCATACTGGATGTTTTTCCCTTTTCACACCATTCTTTTTGTAAACCCTAGAAATGGTTGTGCGTGAAAATCCCAGTAACTGAGCAGATTGTGAAATACTCAGACCGGCCCGTCTGGCACCAACAACCATGCCACGCTCAAAATGGCTTAAATCACCTTTCTTTCCCATTCTGACATTCAGTTTGGAGTTCAGGAGATTGTCTTGACCAGGACCACACCCCTAAATGCATTGAAGTAACTGCCATGTGATTGGTTGATTAGATAATTGTATTAATGAGAATTGAACAGGTGTTCCTAATAATCCTTTAGGTGAGTGTATATATTTAGATAGGAGTTTCCCCTCAATTTTTTTAGTACCCTCACTGCTTCAAGAACACACACACACACACACTCACACACACACGGACCGGTGTAATTTATGAGCATGCAGTTGTCTCTAGTCTGCTTCCGAGTTGGGTGCTGGCGTTGGCAGTGGAGTGTATTGGGTGTCCTGTCTTCTGCCCGAATCTAAACTCAGCTTTCAGTACGGCAAGTCAGAGAGGCCAAATTATGCTGCCACACAACAGTACTGACATAATTTATTATCATCGAACAGCATTTGAATTTATACCACCACAAGACCACCATGAGCCACGTGTGACAGAATTAGCTCGATTTTACAGATCCAATGAACAATATTGTAGATTTATATCACTTTTTTCATGTTCTAAAGCATTTTTCTACATGTGCATATGTGTTTTTTGGGTGGTGTGACTGTTTGCTGCTCACCATGTTTGTTGGAGTCTATGTGTCAATAGGTATTTTTAGCTTGGGCTCTCACTGCATTGCAATGACACTCATTCCCAAAATCCCAGCAACCCCCCACTCCACTCACTCTCACTGTGGAGCCAGATAGAGCAGAAACGGCCAGGAAGAGAGCGAGCAGGACAGTTGTGTCATCACACAGACAGTCCATGCAGAATTAGACCCTCCCTGCTCTGTTTCCATGGAGACAGTTTGAAATAGACCTTATGATGGGCTGTTGTAAAGGCCGAACTACCTGATCGCCACACCCTGACTCAACCTCAGAGCAGAGACAGAAAATAACAGTCATTTGGGAAGAATCAAATTCTGTCTGATGTGGAAGAAAGAGGGAGGGAGAAAGGGAGGGAAACAGAGAACCCATAATTAGCAAACACAATGAGTGTCTAACAAGGGAACTAATGAATTAACTTAGGCCGCAGACTTCCGCTGTTAGCATGGCACAAATAAATGACAAACTTTTTTATTCGCTGACGGAATAGAATGAGAGGCGGTGGAGGAGAGGGAGAGGAAGTGAAGTGAAACTTGTGTATGAATCCAGCAACAGTTATAAAGGAGAACCCAAATACCACTTCAGGGTCTCATCACTTTTCTCTTTTCATGTTGAGAGATTCAGAGTCCGTGAAGGGTTCTGCAGAGATGAGGGAATGAAGCGCAGCAGACCAATAGAGGATTCTGTGGTGGGTGGGACCTTAAAGGGACAGTTCACCCAAAACAATGACAATTCTGTCATCATTTATTCACCCTTTTGTTCTTTTAAATCTCTTCTAAAGACTTTATGAAGAATTGACTAGTTGTTCTTTTTAATTTAATTACAATAAATGGGGACTAAAAGCATCATAAATGTATCATGCAAGTGGTCCAAATGACTCATTAGGTATATTCCAAGTCTTTTGAAGTCATATGATAGCATTTATTTTTTTTTATGTGCTTTTGTCAATTTTATACATTTTTCTATATAGTTTGTTTATTTTTATTTAAGTTTTTTTCCAGTAATTGTAGAACCTATTTATTTCAGTTAGTTGTATGCAACATTTCTAATTTTGTTTAAGTTAATATTTATTTTATTTAAGCCTTATTAATTACCAAGGATGATTTTTAAGTTTTAGTTTTAGTTAACAATAATACCGCTGATTCACTGGTCATTCTCTCCTTCTGTGAGCTGCTATCAGATCATTGAATAAGTCAATTGACCTTGTGTACCGGATCAATCGAATTCATGGACAGATCATTTAGACTGTTTTTTTTTTTTTTTTTTTTTTGCTAACTGAACCAAAGACTCATTGCAAAGATCAGATGCAAAAGAATGATTCTCATGAATACACCATGCACTATCATCCAAAAAAAAAACAACCTTAAATTTCTATCTGTTCCTCAAATATCATGACTTTAGAAAACTTGGAATACTTTTATGATGATTTTCCATCCTTTTTTAGTTTTTTAGCTCCTGTCCTCATTAATGTAACCAGGACATTCTTCAAATTTTACTCCATTTATCTTCTACAGAAGAAAGAAACTCAAGACATGACAGTGAGCAAATAATGACATCATTTTAATTTCTGGGTGAATTCTTTCTTTAAATCCTGAGTCTTTTAAGTGTATGTGAGTGGTCAACCAGAGCAAAAACATCTAACCACATGACACAAAAACACAGACAGACACAAACGCAATTACTGTCTGCTGAAGAACACCTGCGGTCACACTCACCCATCTGCTTTAATCTTCCAAGGAGATTTTCCTTAGAAAGACAAAAAACACACAACTACAATGTAGAAAAATCTGAATGAAAACAAAACATAAATATTTATCAATGCATTAATATTCAGGTGCACAAAAGAAGGCTATACAGACTCGTAATGCGTGTAAATGTGAAACAGTGAATATGTCTTAGAAAGCTATACAACAAAGAACGACAGGCTCAACAAATAATAAGTGAGATTACTGCTTAGGAAATGACTAAGGGTCTGGTAATAACCTGTTTGTACTCATTACACTGTAGCAAAGCCTCTTTTCTAGTGATGGTCCACTGCTGTCCTTCCTGAATGAAAAGATGGTTAACGCAGAAGCCAGTCAGCATGATTTGATAGACTTAAGATCCATGAAGGCATTGAAGCAGATTTGAACCAAACGTCCTCGTGAGTGATATATGTGATGGAGCAGGAGCGATTGTGACCGATGCATATTTACTTCCCAATACCCAAAAAAGAGATCAGAGAACTGACACCCTTCTGACCCCAACCCAGACACCCACCCACGGCTGCAACCTGACCCTGTGACCTCTGACACCTTCACCTTTTGGAAAAGCCTCAAGGGACGAGCCTAAAATGGTTGGTATATATCCAACTAATGTGTAAACCAATATGTTTAACACACATAAAGTCATTCTACCGTGATCACCAGCAACATAAAACCATCACAACTTGGGTCCATCTGTTCAGTTTTTTTATTTGTAGGTCTGTGTAAGCACTAGATGTTTTTTTAAGATGCTTTGTGAAGTTCAATGATGGACAGTAACAGTATTTTACTGTTTTTATTAGGATAGATTAATACATTCAAAAGTGAGTACTTTTGTACTTTCAATTTGAGACAATATGATTAATATCAGTACTTATCCTATTTGTCATGTTTTGGTTTAGTTATGTTTTCTTGGACTTTTAGTTTGTATTTCCTTGTTCTGCATGTGTTCTGTTCAGTTCCCGTTTCCCTGAGTTTCCTTAGTTACTGATTGTTTCTATGGTTACTGATTATGCTCACTTGTGTCTTGTTTGGTTGCTTGTTTGCTCTGGTATATATTGCACTGTGTTTCTTTCTTGAGTTGTTGGTTATTGTCTTTGTTTAAGCAATGCTGTTACATTGCATTTTTATTTGCTTTGCTTTCACTTTATTTATTAAAACTGCTAAAAAAATGATCTACTCAACTTTGCTTTCATAACTACACCATGACAATATTTTACCATGGTGTCTGTACTTTAAGTCAAGTTCAGGATCTGTGGCATCTGTACTTCGTCCACCGGTCTAGTTAAAAGAAAATAACTTTTAAAAACATTTGATTTTCATACTATGCCAAATATTTTGCAGTAATATGATGTGATTACAACATAACACCAGGAGGAATCTCCCTCTGTCATTGTCTTTCAACAGCACACACACACACACACACACACACACACACACACACACACACACACACACACACAGACACACACACACACACACACACGCACACACACACACACACACACACACACGGGACAAAGTCAAAAGTCTTAAATTCCTTTAAACCTCAGTCACCAAATGTGGCTGATCTCATTTCACAAAACACACACACTCTCTCTCTCTCCTGCCTCCCTGAATCATCCCTGTCTTTTTACTCTCTTATGGCACTTTAGAGAAGCTCTCTAAACCTTGGGCCCCTGAGAAAACCAGCCATTTTGAAAGAGGACACCAGAGAGGACAGAACAGAGAATGTCCTGCCATTCTTCAAGTGTGTGTGGAGGTGGGGGAGGATTTATGTGTGTGACATTGGTAACTGAGGTAGCGGAGGGATCCATGGTGAGTGAGGGAGAGAGATGGATAGATTATGTGCTTTAGTAAGGGAATGAGCGGAATGCCAGTTTGTGTCGCTTCCCCACATTCTACAGGCCTGACATTGTGAGAGTGATCAGGCCGCTCTACCCCTCAACAGCTGTGTGCGTGCGCGTGTGTGTGTGTGTGTGTGTGTGTGTGTGTGTGTGTATTAGTGGGGAGGGGTGCATACATGTGGACTCATGGGTGTACATATGTTCTGAGCTTCCTCACTTAAATCAGCATTTCATTACATAAATCATAGATGACATTAGTAAAAGTGAACTATTAAAATATGCTATGCTTTGTGTATGGAAAATATTACGTTGGTATTCAAAATGCATCTTTCTCTCTCTCTCTAAGCTGTGACCTTGCACATTTATGCATCTTGGCAGCTATTTTAAAGTAATTTCTAGCTTTTAATCAATCTATTGTAGTGTTCACACCATAACCACATACCATGCATTTGTACCTTTCTGCAGAAAACATCCTGTTTTGTCTGTGCATATGTCTAGAAATAAATACATTATTTGTTGTAAGTTGGTACAACATTACAATATGGATTTTGGATGATGTACAGTGTGTCTCATAAGGTTGTGCAGCGAAGCCATTTTAAGTAGGCCTATCTGTTGCATTATAAGTCAACTTAAACCGGAAATGCTCCCAAACTAAATTAAAAGCCTGTTTTATAGGCCATCAAACTTGTATATTTGCAAATTATAGATTGTTTTGTCTTTATGTAAATTTAAGGTAAACATTTTTTTAAATGTGAAAAAATAAAAAAAGGTACTTAAGTCTGAATAATCAGTCTAACAAATCTTTTTTTGTATTATTCTAAAATATTATTTGTTATTCATTTTAAAGTCATTCGGGCACATCCATATATCATGCATTTCTAAATGCTTTAATGCCTATAATGTTTCATAGTTCCGTATACTTTCAAATATTCTTTTAATTTAATTCATAATTCATATGTTGTAAAACTTTGTTATGTTTCTACATGCATCACACATCCTCAGTTTTTCATTTCATTAAAATGTATTAAAATGCCTGGCTGCGGTTCCTCAGGGGGTTAAAACTGTAACTATCCGGCACATTTAAGTGCTTCTCTCGTCTTTGCATGTCCTTCATTCTAACCAGCTTCACTTTTCACTCAGATTAGATTTACCTCCTTTTCCTTTCAGCCACACTTCTCTCTTCCCTCTCCATCCTTCACAGTGAATTCCTCACAGGATCAGGCCTGCTTTTCATGCTTAGCTGAATAATAAAAAAAAAAGTGAGTGAGAGAGAGCGCAAGAGACACGAATGGAAATTTAGCTGTAGAAGAGATCTGTTTAAAAACAAGCGTAACAGAGGGGAAATCTTCAGGAAGAGAATGAATGAAAGAGAGAGTGAGTGAGACAACGCCAGGGCAAGTAGTGGAAGCAAATGAAACAATGTGCAAAGGTCACTGCAACATTACAGGGGGATCGCAGGTTGCCGAGCAACACACAAAGCTAGGCCTGCGGGAGAGAGGTAAAAAATGGAGGGTGAAAAACAGAAAGAGAGAAGTGGGAGGAAAAGTAGAATGAGCAGAAGAAGTGATCAGGTTATATCACAAGTTAAGCCTGTGACGGATGGATTCAATTTTCTAACACAGTGCAAAAGTTATAGTTCCTGTTTTTTTTCTTGTGGCACGGTAAACTGAGCTCTGCTCAAGGACGTACTCTCAGCTTTATTGCATTGTGGTGAAATGCCCTCTACAGTATTGATTTTCATTAGAAAACCTGAAAGATTAGTTGCATTACTTGGAACATAAAATTTAAAAGTGAAATATGAGTTAATGTCTCCCAACTTTATTAACCACAGAGGTGCAGTGTCTGAATCAGTCAGCATTTGACATTGTGATGTAATAGAAGTAGACAGAAGTCTTCCATGTCACATATCTGAGTGAAATTGATTATCGGAAAAAAAATGTAGGTTGGTTTTTGATTGGATGAAGGCAGATCTGAATGCGAGCTTATGGTCGATTGTAAGAAAGGGGCGTGGTTTACACTGACTAAATGATTGGAGAAGTCCGGCATACCTGAGACAAGTCTATTGTTTTACCAGAAGATTGAGTAATGACATTTTGATTAAAAAAAATCATATGTTTGTATTCACTGTTCACATTGAGATCATTAATATAGCCTACATTTAGAATTTTCTATTTCACGCCTACTTTAAAGTCAAAATGAAACAGAAGTAGCGACAGACCTTTTCTTCAATATTGTGACGTATATCTGAGTGTAGTAGATTATTGAAAATGTAGGGAAAGGTCTTGGTTCCATCCATTGGTTGTAGATTGGGTTTGGAGCCAGATGAACGTGAGCCTGCAGGGCCGGGTTTAAGTGGACTAAAAGATTGAAAAAGTCTTGCATATGTCACCAGAGAGAATCATTTTCACCAGAAGGTCCAGTTATGACATTTTGATTAAACAGGTCAAAACGTTAAACAAAAACATGCATGTGAATTCTTCACATTAAGATCTATCAGAAAATTGATTTTTCATTACATGCTGACAAAGTGTAAGGGAAAGAAAGAACCAAGCTAGGGATTTGGGTCTTTGAGTCTTTAACCATTAAAAGTGTGTGTGAGCTAAAGTTAATCATGTCCAAAGTCAAACCAGGTCATGCACAATTGTTCATTCAAAGCAAAGAGAACAAAAAGAACAAGCTGCTTTCCAAACAAAGTTTGAACTGGAGCTCTTACAATTCTTCTCTTTTTTCTCTTTAAACACATTCTCTCCTTCAACACACCTTTGTTACAGTTTCAGACCTGATGTTAAATGATCTTTCTTTCTCTCTCTGTTTTACTCAAATACACTTCACTTCTCTGTGCAAATTCTTTCCGTGCCATAAAAAGCAATAACTTCACACATGCTCATGCTCATACACGATGCCTGCGGTCAATAGATTTGAGAAACAATATTGACTCACTAGGTAGACTGCTATTTTTCTCTGTCCACTATTTATCTGTGTTATTGAATGGCTGCCAACAAGTTTCCAATTCCCATCTCCTTCCAATGAAGGGGCAAGTAGCAACACATAGCTGTGGAATAACTCTTTTTTCACTCACCCACCCTCGTCTACCTGTCCTATTTACCTTTAATTTTGCTTTTCACTGACATTAAAGCACCACACCCGTTTCGTTCTCCTGTATTTGTGAATGTGCAGAATCTAGCATGTTTGAACTTTTTAAGCTAATGACATTTATTTTTCTTTTCTCTTCTTTCTTATTGAACCTCATTGCCTCTGAGTGCAGTTAGTCTGTTAACACAAGTCTTTACTGTCTTGCCTCAGGGCATAATGGTATATTGCTTGAGTTCTACTCTGTAATAATGAGATCTTTTAACACTACAAAGGTGTAGGCCTACTTTCTATAGGCGCTAACATCCAACTCTATGGAGAAAAGCCAACTTAATGTTTAGTTATTAGAAATGTAGCCAATACAAGAGTTACGGTGGACACCAGCAAGGGTTAACAAGGTAAATCCTGTATTGTTTCCTTACCAACAATATAAAATTTCCTATTCTCCAAATCTCTCCGTTCCTGTACCACTTTTTTTTTTTTTTTTAAAGTCTCTCAGAGGTAGGCTACGCGTATCATTTACAGCGGCGCTGGCAGGTCACGGGTTCCTAGCTTTACTCGCTCCTGATTGGACAATTGCCTCATGAAATATTTAAAGAAGCACCTGACTGAGTGCTGCCATTGGACGCAGCTAGTGTAGTTATGTAAATGAGCACCTGGTCGTGTTTGCAAGCCCTGAGGGGAAGAGAAAGAGGTCTAAAAGCTAAGCGCTTAACGTTATATGAGCGCGCGGAGAGAGAAGCACTGATTGAGAAATAAATAAGGACGTCCGTGTCACTTGCGCTCGTCGGATTTAACAGAACATTCCTACCTATCCTATCAAACCTTTTCAAACGTGGGACGTACTTGGGAACTTGCATGCTTTCAGAAACTTTTTGCCAATCGCTTTTTTTTATTCTGTTTATTCATTGGTAGGCTACTTTTGTGGCTCTAAGCACAAAGTCATACGGCTTTGCCAGACTATATTTACCTACTAGTATAAAAACAACCTGCCAAAGTGAACTACACGGATTAAAAAAGAAGAATCGGGCGATTTCCTACATTTGGAGACGATTTCGCTTTCTGTCAGACTTCTAGGTGAGTGATCAGAAAATACCCAGCCTAACGTTACTCCGATAATTGCTTGTAAGTGTAGTTTATTTATGTTTTGCAAGTTGTCAGATGTTACTTTTGACTTTATCGTTTTTAGTTAATGCACTGTCGATTCTCGGATTGATTGTCAGTGTTGTTTCGACCGCTGCGTGGAAACGCATTTGCCTTTATATTACTGCTCAAATGTGTTAAGTCGTCGCGCGAGTAAACTTAGCACTGTCTCTGTCTCGTGCATGGCGGCCAAGAGTCTCGGAGTGTGTACGTGAGGAGTTTGGATGTCTACCACTGTAACGTTACCGGGAATGCGCTCGGTCTGGTGCGGATCGAGTCGTGCTGTTTGTTTGTGAAGTTGTTATTCACACCCACTCGACGAATTTAAATGGCTCCTGTTTATGATACCTGGAACCCGGGTTTAATGCCAACATTCAAATACTATGAAATAGCTTGAAAACTACCGTGGGTATTTATGGTGTTATATTTGCCCACCTGTGGCCCCGGCATTACGCGTCAGTTAGTAGTATTTATGGGCTACCGAAATCTTACTTTTAACTGTAATTGCAGAGCAGTCTAGAAAACACTCAAAACTGACGAGTCACGGTGTTAAACCAGTGAGATTTCGGCAAAGTTCTTATCAGACCTAGCTACTATGAAGATTTATGTTTGTTTGCTCTTGGTGTTTGAACTCATTTACAGCTTGTAAATATGGTCTTCCACATTAACCGGTTTAGTCACAAATTGTTTTTTTTTTCAGCTAAGTCAGCACATGTTTACTGGATGGCAAAATGAAACAAAATCCTTGACTTTTTGAGATGGACACAATCTTTCAGAGGGACAAATAGAATTAAAAAAAGCTCTGTTGATGTGACTTATAATACGCCATGTAAAAATGCTGACATGAAATCAATAGGTTAGTCTTACACATTTGTTTATTTATATTTTAATTTATTGAAAGGATAGCCCCTTGAGATGTAACATCTCATTTTCAAGGGGGTCCTAAAAAAAAATATATATATATATATATATATTATTACTTGTGTTGTATGTATATATATATATATATATATATATATATATATATATATATATATATATATATATATATATATATATATATATACATACAACACAAGTAATAATAATACAGCACAAAACAAAACAATTTTACAAAAAAAACAAAAAACAAAAAACAGAACAAAATAGAAGAAAATGCTCAACCTGTTTGCCGCACCCCCAAACCACAGTTGTGATGCAGAATCTCAACATCATATACAATATCAACATAGAACCAAATAATAACAACAGAAGATCCTCGAATTTATCTCAAGTCAAAAGTAAAAAAATAAAAAATAAAAAATCGAATCAAAAACATGAACAAGTTATTTTAAGATAAGAAAATAAAGATAACCTAAAGCTATTAAGAGCAGTAATAGATCTCATAGAAACAGGAAGATTATTCCAGTCAAAAGGGGCTTTATACTGAAATGACCTACGTCCGACTACACTGAAAATTTGGAAGAAAAAATGAAATTGCACATGTCTAAGTGAGTAAGAAGATCTATATGGAATCACAATTTCATTTAAATAAAAAGGACAAACAAAATAAACGCATTTAAAAATAAACAAAAACCAATGGAATTGTCCTCTAGATTTAGGATGTAACCAATTAAGCAATTTATACATATGACAATGATGAGTATATGACATGGACACCTTAACACAAATCTGCACAAGGACTTGTAAACAACATTAAGAGGCTTAAGATAAATATCATGGGTATTTCATAGCTCTGTGTAAATACATCTTTGGTTAGACCTTTCAAACTCAAAGGCAGGCCTACGTTCGGGTTATCATCAATGTTAACAGTGGGGTTAAATAGCAGTGGTTTTGTTTTTAAGCTGTCTTAAACAACCACTTGAGAGTAGCGTGTTTGAAAGGGAATTTGGCAGCCAGTTGCAACTGTCAGAGCGACTGTCTGCATGCACTATATTGAAAGATCCTCTCACCACAGTCCATGCGATTCAAGCACAATAAATTCTATAATTGCCCTACACTGAGTTGCAGTGCAAGTATTTGCTATGATGTCCATGTAGATGAAACACACCGCATGGCATTTTATAAGTAGCTACCTACGTTTCGGTGAATTGGTGGCTAATTCTTATGAATTTTTACAATTTCATGCATACATTTTCGTACAATCTGTTGACGCCTCAGCTAGGTTCGGGGTGGATCCCCCCCCCCGAAAAAACGTACATTTCCATACAAAGTCATACAAAATCACCAGCTTGTAAAAGAGTTTTCTTATGAGGTCAGGTGTTAGTTGCGACCCTTCTGCACCAGAGGTGACTTCTGCCCAGTGTGAGACGTTGTGGACGGATCAGCATCAGGAGAGCGACTTTATACTGTGCTATATCTGTTCTAGATTCATTGTAAACATTAGAAATACACCGCAATGCCTGTCATGCCAATAAAGCACATTTGAATTGCCTTTTATATTTTCTGAAGAGGCAAAAGAAAATGCAGAGTATGCACAAAAGCTATGCAGAGATGCTAATGAATGCACCAAGAAGCTGGAAATTGACCCATCCCCCTATTCCATCTTCTATTTCTCCTCTCTTTGTTTAAAAGGGGTTTTGGGACTCGTGAATAAAGGCACAATGAAAAGTGAAATGAATTGTGCTGTGTCACCAAGGGAGGGGACCGAGTGCCAAGAGGGGTACAAAGGAATGTGTGTGTGTGTGTGTGTGTGTGTAGGCACACACGCTCCGCAAACATCTCTGAGGAAGTTGAAAGCATTCATCTGAGCAATGAGGGTTTTATTATGAGTTTGTTTGTGGAGAAATTACAGAAGACATCTTAGCTGGGGCATCATACTTGGAAAAAATTTGGCTCTGTTTAAGTACAAAGAAAGGAGTATAAATCGTTTCCATTGCATTTTTTTCTTCATGAACGTGAAGAAAAAAAACGTATGAGCGTGTGTGTTTGAGCTCACAATGAAATGTTTTTCATGCATCTTTTAAACCTTTTTGTCTTCAGACTCATATTTCTGTAAACAGCAGGCTAATCTCTGACTAGCGTGTGGTGGGTAAAGATCGAGGGATTGAAGGAGAATTAAAAGAGAGGGAGAGACACTGGTGGCATACAGAGTGGAAATGTGCTCTCGGTTGGAACTAACATCAGACGTCTTCTAGTCTTGTTTCATCTATTAAATTATCTTTTGACACACCCTATACTTCTCTCTCTCTCTCTCTCTTCAGTTCACATACCTTTGATCCTGTAATTCATCCTCCTGAGGAATGTCTAACTTTATATCACGTTCTGTTCGTCTCCTGTCTTCCATCACTGTCTCAATGCTGTCCCATCTTGATGTTTAAGTCGCTGTAAAACATTTATCCATCCATTCATCCATCCATCCATCAATCCATCCATCCATCCATCCATCCATCCATCTCTCCATCTATCAGTTACACATCACTGTCTCTATATCTTCAGTCTCTTTTGACAGCTCTTTTAAAGTGCTGTCACTGTGGGTGTTTGCGTGTACATACATTTATCAAGGCCATAAACGTCAATATATAAACAATTGATATTTGGAAGATCTATAAATCTATTCATTTATCCAGAAATGCTTTAAAATCCAATTCATAGATGCACTGGCTTGGATATGCATTTATACAATTCATTTGTTTTTTGCAGACATAAAGTCAGAAATATCAGGGTTATACAACTGTCCTAATCTTAATGAAGAAACTCTTAAAGGGTTAGTTTGCCCAAAAATCAAAATGATTCCATAATTTACTCACAATCAAGCCATCCTAGGTGTATGACTTTCTTCTTTCAGCCAAACACAATCGGAGTTAAATAAAAAAGTATCCTGGCTCTTCCAAGCTTTATAATGGGAGTGAATAGAGCCTGAGTAGGCTGAATAGAGCTCTAAAAAAGTGCATCCATCCTTCATAAAAGTAATCCATACGGCTCCAGTGGGCTAATAAAGGCCTTCTGAAGCGAAACGATGCGTTTTTGCAAGAAAAAATATCCATATTCCGATAACGGTCTAAATAAGTCGAATTTCGTCATGATTATGTAAGGATTATGGCATGAAGAAAAAAATACATTTTGTCATAATTCTGACTTTTTAATCTCATAATTACTTTTTTGTTTCCCATTTTAAGTCAGAACTTTCATTTAACAAAGCAAGATTTTTTTCATATTTGGTGAAATGGCTTCCCATATTATTTGTTATTGTTTCTTATTTTTTCTTAGAAAGAATAAACTTGATAAAATGTATGAATGAATAAGTCATGATGTTGGATTTTTTGAAGAAACCTTCAAGGTTTTTCTGCCTGTTTTATTGATTCATCATGCTCCATATTATGTGCTGTTCATCTATTTCATGAATCACACATAACCCCACTGTTGAAGCGTGGATCGTTGAAGAAATCAGTGTTCGTAGATCCTTGGCCTGTGTGTATGAATCACTTTTACATAAGGGTTTCACAGTGCCTTCATTAATGACTTACTTGAAGCTGGTGTAACCACAAAGTGAAACATTACAGCCGGATCTGCACACATCAGCCAGCTTTAAACCAACTTGCTGTCTCAGAACCGCATGGAGAGCGACAAACTAAAGTGTTATTCAGACTGATTCATACAGGAAGAAACTATTCATCTTCCAACACAAAGTGAACACCCTGTTTATATTATGTAGTTTTAAAAGAGAGGGAACAACTCATTAGCTTGTCCTCTTGATACATCTTGCAGGTGTATGAACCTAGGAGTAATATGAAAATGTTGGTAATATGAAAACGGGTTGGAGATTTTTGATTTACATGGAGGTTCTGCATAATAAGTAACAAACATACATATTCTCGCAACTGCTGTCGGGCTCATTTATTTCTCTAGCAATGACTCATGGCTTCAAGCAAATATAGACAAGCTTTTGAAAGTTGTTTGTGAAAACAGGAACATTCAACATCAAAGCTGCAGCTTTTTTTTTTTCTTCGCCTGAATCTCGATTGCCAAACACTAGAGGAAAACCATGCATCTCTCACTTCTGCTTAGTAAAACTATAGTAATCCTCCAGACATCAGGCACACCTACAGCTTTGACTTGAGATGTTTTTCTGCATTTGTGATATCTGAATCAAATCATCAGTCCAGATACATCTGGTGCAATCTACTGCTAAGCTCCAGTAAAAGGTTTTGTGCGAGCAGTCAGGTTGGTGGTGTTTTCAGCATAAATCAGTGCTGTTCACATTGCTGAGCTTTGCGTTACGCCTTTCCGTTTGACCTGTTCACTCAATTTTT
The DNA here is from genome assembly GCA_030578255.1 of Tiaroga cobitis. Classification (NCBI taxonomy): domain Eukaryota; kingdom Metazoa; phylum Chordata; class Actinopteri; order Cypriniformes; family Leuciscidae; genus Tiaroga; species Tiaroga cobitis. The sequence goes on along the minus strand of CM060606.1, from coordinate 25,544,842 downwards.
TTTCTTCTCACTTTTAGCTTCTTTTGAAAAATGCCATCCTTTCTTGTCTTTTCACCCGTTTTGAATTACCGTATTATTAACCCTCTATTTAAAAACTGTACTCACCTTTCATTCTATTTTCTTTTTTTTTTTCTTTTTTCTTCAAGCTCCTAAGTCAACCCAAAGCAGTATCAGACTTTTTCTCTTTGTTTTTTCAATTAAAAACGGAACGCTTTTTTAATGCGCTTTGGCTATTCATTGACTCGACAATTGTGTTTTGGGGGCCTGAAAACACAAGATTTTGAAAACAATACCGTTATCATCTCCGTGTAAACATTGAGAATTTGTGAAAATGGTGAAGCCATGCACACATGCATATTATTATTATTATTAATGTTTAACTTTTTTTATTAACATTTTGCAAGTAACAACAATTAACATTCATTCCATTACCAAAAATCCTAATGACATTTGAAATTAACTATGAGTAGAACAATTGACTTTGTACGAGGGACATAGATTGACATCTAAACAGATAATACATAAAAATATTAAATAAATAGGAAAGAAAAGGAAGGCAAATAAATACATTTGCTTTACTTTACTTTTGACTCAAGTAGGGGGATAGAAAGATCTCTTTTAAACATGGTATCTCTGTTCACAGTGACTTTATAATCTTATTTAATATCTGGGATGTTTTAATTGCTTTTGTGTCTCTTTTAAATTTACATGGGAATCAGCAAGACTTTTTAATTCAGAGCTAAAGACAATAAAATTTGGTTTCGAAGCTGTAAATTTAGATTTGTGCATGACCTTTTCCAAGCAAGCACAGGATTTTGACTGCGTTATGTAAAAGAACATAACCAGTGTTAAAAAGCAATTTAAATTCCAATACCATTTCTTCTGCAGTAGTATTAAAAAGGATATTAAAGGATGTAAAAATCAAATCACGGAAATCTCTGTCCAAAATGATTCTGTGAAGGGACATCGAGAAAAAAACAAATGAAGCACAGATTCATTTTCAGATCCACAAAAAGAACACTCTGGTTGAATATCCGTAAACTTAGATAAAAATAATTTACAGGGGTAAAAATTGGAGGATACGTTTGTTTCCATGAAGCCATTGCTTTAGGAGCAATACTGCTTATAGAGATTAATATTTTTCTTATATGAATATTATTGCATTTTTTATCTAACAAATCAATTCTACCTATCATTAAACAGGGAGTTTCATCCTTCAATGGAGAGTAGGGTACGGATAATTTAATAAGATGTAGAAGCTTAGGTGATATACCTTAAATTATCCTCAAAAACTCTAAACGCGTAATATTAATATTGTTTTCCTTAATTAATTTTTCATAACTAATCAATTAAAAAAAAAAAATATTATATATTATAATATATTATATTTTTTTCAACACATTCTTTGTTAAATATGGTCCTATTTTTATACAAAACATAATTATTATTTTATACAATACATTTATGCGGGAAAAAATTATGCTTAAAAGCCAATTTCCATGAATCCAGTGCTGCTTGCTTGTGAAACTTTGCTAACTTGATTGGCAATTTACTACAGATAAAGTCACCACTCAGCAAAAAAAATTAAACCACCCGTCGAATAATAAGTTTGGAATGAAAAACCAGGGTGCATTTCCTCCAAGTATACATTGTTTGAGCCAGTTGATTGCCATCCACATGCACGTGTGTTCAGTCTATAGGCGCATAGTGTTTCTTTACAAAGTGACCGCCAACTACTGGCCTGGCATGCGTAATACAGCTGTTTTAGTCGTTTTCTCTGTCGTTTTTTTTAAGTCCATGTGCCATCAATTTGTAATCAAAAAGTGTATGTTTCATGTCACGTGTACTTTAACTAGATTCTTTGCTAATAGGATAGGAACATGTCATCAGTGTGGATGCACTTCACCACTGATTCTTCTATTTTCTGTTTTGGTTTTCAGCTAAATAAAAACTTCAGTGTTTCATTTTGGTGCAGCTGTGAGTTTTAAAGGAAGTCATCGTCATTCTTCTCACCTTTCTATGTAAATTATATTTGCACATTAGTAGCATTGCACAATATTAGAAATAAAGGTGAAGTTGTAGTGGTGGAGGGATGATGGCGGGATAATTGCCCCTGGCATGAGCTATTGCTGCTAGCATTTCCTTGTCATGATTGACAGGATTGGATGAAAAAATTTCACCCAAACTTTCATTTATACCTGCATTTCAAAGTCATCTTCCCATGCAAAAAGAGGTCAGACTCCAATCATAGAATTTTTTTTATGAAGTTCGATCTGCCATTCCAAGGAATATCTGACCTCACAGATTACTTTTCCTGATAATTGGTAGATCAACACAGATGGTTCTGAGAAAACACATCCCTTATTTTATGAGCTCAAAGATGAGGAAACTGAATAGGGTGATGTTCTCTGGCTAGCAGTGCATAGGAAAATGGATTTGGCTTTCTGTTCAAATGGTCTGGGTGTATTGTGGGAACTGTCAGCTGTGAGTGTTTTATGGGGTGACTAGGTGAATCAGGCAAGTGTAGAAATGTACCTGGCGGGTCAAGGGCATATAATGTCTGCTGGCCTGGGTGAGCTTTTCATGTTAACCGAGGCTTTAATAATTTGGCCCACCCCAGATAATTCCCGTAAAATATTATTTTCTTGTAAAGTGACTAACCCTTCCTGTCGTTATTCAACCTTCACTGTCTTTGTTCTCTGTCCTGTTCATTTCACTCTTCCTCTCTCTGTCTCATTTGTCCTTTATCTGACTCTTTTCCTGTACATTTAGTAAGTAATTCTGATTTCCTCTTCCTGTCAGCTGCAAATTCACAAGTTAACAGTCATCTTGGCAGGACTGGTGAAGGAATAGCTCATCCGTGCGACCGAGCCAGTCCGGGGACTGACGCACACCTGAGTCATGATTTAGCATAAAAATGATGTGTCTAAGTGTAAACACGACCCTTCATTCTTCAAAATACTGCTGCTGTCGGATAGCCAACTTCAGAGCTGGTGTGGTCAGACTCTTTGTGTTAAAGTATCATAGGTCACTTGTGCACTGATCTGATGCTTAACCCTCTGATGCTCTTCACGTCGCTGTCAAAAATGACCAAACATTTATGTTTTATTTCAATGAAATGAATGTAATATATTTTAGTTTGATAATGTTTTTTATTTTATATTTTGTATTTTTTAGGGGATTTTATGGTACTAAATAATATTTATGCTGTAGTTATAATTCATGTATTCACTTTTTGAGCATAGACCTTAAACTGTAAACTTAAATTTTCATAAATTTTTAATGCTTTTAGAGCGGAGACTTGAGTTTGATCTCTTTTTTCAAAGACGACACTTGACAAATTATTGCTGAAGTGAAAAAGTTTTAAAAAGTGAACGTTACACAATTTTACGTTGATTGTTATGAAAATTTCACAAAAATACTATTTTAATATATATATTTTCAAAAACACATTTTACTCTGAAACTGCAAGAAAAAAGCCATTAATCTAAACAAGTTGTGTTCCAAATTGGAGCTTGATATCTCAAAAAAATTAAGATTTTGTTTGAGCACAGTACCAAAAATTCCAGTAATCTCCCATTAATTTCAAATACAGTCATTTTTGACCACGAGAAACACAAGTGTGACTATTTTTTTCAGGACCATTTAACCTTTTTGACTCATGTCCATGATTTTTTTGGTGTTCACATAGCAAGTGCCAAAACCTTTACCAAGTTTTGTACCAATAAAACATTTCGGTCAAAAATGACAGAAGAACACCAGAGGTTTAAAGGGAAACATCAAAACAGTGGAGCCGAGTACTCTGAGTCTCCTCAGCACGAGCATTACTCATCGATTCTTTCTCATGCCAATGTGAACGCACACATCGCGTTAAGTCATTCTCCACAGATTTGGACAGAGTGGTTGGAAACTTTTCATCTGCCTCACTGACTCAACAGCCTCCCATATACACGAAGTAGTGAAATGTGACCACCTGCACTGTCATTTAAAACTAGTTGGACACTGTTTTACTCTATCAATGTTGTATAACAACACTATGATGTTGTTATGGTGATGAAATGAGAGTAATGCCATATAATATCCTATACACTTTACTAAAAATTTGAATTGGGATTTGTCAGAGACCGGGCCTAGCGGTTAGTAAGGGATGTTGAACTGTGGTGTACATTCAGGAGATCCAGGTCTGAATCCAACTTGGCAAATAACAACATCAAAAAACAGTTGGAACTAACAGTTGGATTAAGTCCCACCCCCCTTGGTACAAGATATTTGGAGTGATTTTGGAAAGATATTTCCCTTTCCGACAATCCTAGGTAAAGTCCTGATTATCTTGATGGTTCTACACATTATTTTATCAGATTTTCCCGTGGTGTGAGGTGTGTTAAGAGTGACCCACCCATCCACACACACACACTCACACATTTTCTGTAAAATGCAGTCCTTACACTATACGCGCCATTTCTTCTTGCCGGTTGTCACCATGTTTGTTTACTTTAAAATCACGTTTGATGCAGGAGATTTTGCAAGATTTCCCATGTTCACAGTCCGTACTCTGGTTATCTGTGAATGGAATCTGCTAGTGTGTGATGTGCTTGGTCACATCGCGGCACTCCACACAATAGAGGAACGAAACTTCAATCTATGATTTCTTATCGTCATGTATGTGGTCTCTCAGATTTTGAAAATATTATCAGATTTTTTAAATCTTTTAGTGTGGCTCCAGTTGCAATTTAAAGGGTTAGTTCACCCAAAAATGAAAATTAAGTCATTAATTACTCACCCCCATGCTGTACCAACCCCGTAAGGCCTTCGTTCGTTTTCGGAACACAAATGAAGATATTTATGATTAAATCTGAGAGGTTTATCACTCCTCCATAGGCTCCCTAAGGGATTGAATCCTGACGGCCCAGAGAGTCATTAAAGAAAATGTTTAAATATTCCATGTCGCAACAGTGGCTCAACTATAAGTTTATCAAGCGACGAGAATACTTTTTGTGCGAAAAAACAAACAAAAATAACGACTTTATTCGACTATTCCTTTTCTTCCTTGTAGGCCTGAAACGAGACTTCAAGAGATTTCCACGACGCATGAAGTTTTTCGCACAAAAAGTATTCTCGTCGCTTGATAAACTTATAGTTGAGCCACTGTTGTGACATGGAATATTTAAACATTTTCTTTAATGACTCTCTGGGCCGTCAGGATTCAATCCCTTAGGGAGCCTATGTAGCAGTCAAACCTCTCAGATTTAATCATAAATATCTTCATTTGTGTTCCGAAGACGAACGAAGGCCTTACGGGGTTGGTACAGCATAGGGGTGAGTAATTAATGACTTAATTTTCATTTTTGGGTGAACTAACCCTTTAAAATTTAGACAACATCCTAAAGAAATAAACTGGAGGTTTATACGAACAGCATAAATTCTCAGTAAAATTTGATTATAAAGTGGTAAAATTATTCTTGCATGAAATAGAATGAATTTTGACATTGCAAATCCTTTTTATCTGCTTTTAATGTATTTAAAAAAAAAGTCATGTTAAGTCAAGTCATCTTCATTTATATAGCGCTTTTAACAATGGATTGTTTCAAAGCAGCTTTACAGAGATAAACATATAATTTAAGGTAACAGAGATTGTTTTGGCTTTATTGCGGTTCTTGAATAATGTTATTTCCAGCTAAAGTTCATTTTGATTGATTCACCTCCGTCGAAATGATCAGACTTTAAACGCGAACCTGTAATTAACGCTGACGGTGTTCATATGCTCATTCAGAATTGATTCTATAGTTATGTGCTTTTTAAAATATGTGCGCAGGTTTGTAAATTCCATACAACCCAGCCTAAACAAACTACTTGTCTTGCCTATAAATTTGAGATATATCCAGATTTATAGGCAAGACAAGTAGTTTGTTTAGGCATTTGTTTAAATTATATTTATGCTGTATTATAATTAATGTATTCACTTTTTTAGCATAGACCTTAAACTGTAAACTTAAATTGTCATAAATTTTGAATGCTTTTAGAGCGGAGACTTGAGTTTGATCTCTTTTTTCATAGACGACACTTGACAAATTATTGCTGAAGTGAAAATTTTTTAAAAAGTGAACGTTACACAATTTTACGTTTATTATTATGAAAAATTCACAAAAATACTATTTTAATATATATATTTTCAAAAACACATTTTACTCTGAAACTGCAAGAAAAAAGCCAATAATCTAAAAAAGGAAAAAAGTAATGGACCAAAATACCACCTAGCAAAAACAATTGACCATATTTTGGATTATTCCTATGAAACTGCATTTAAGACTATCCAAACACACAACCTCCATAGCAAAATCTTATTTAAGATAAAGATCATTTCCATCCTGTAACTTTCTTCATTTTGACCTAATTTATGAATCTTATAACCACAAATGTCATTAGTGATTATGATATTGAGATTTGACATTTTAAATTTAAAAGTGCTGGCTAATGCTAATCATAAATTCTCTAAGATCATTATTCATGTCGGCACTAATGATGTTCGACTCCGCCAGTCGGAGATCACCAAAATTAATATTAAAGAGGTGTGTGAACTCGCAAGTACGATGTCAGGCACTGTAATTTGCTCTGGCCCCCTTCCTGTACGCAGGAGTGTTGAGATAGTTAGCCGATTGGCCTCACTCAATGGTTGGCTGTCGAAGTGGTGTCCGCAGAATAATATAAAATTCATAGACAATTGGAAAAGTTTTTGGGGCAAGCCTGATCTGTTGAAAAGAGATGGTATCCATCCCTCCTGGGCTGGTGCTGCTCTTCTCTCTAGTAATTTGGCTCATAGTCTTAGAGATAAAACATGACAATCTGGGGCTCAGGTCAGGAAGCAGACAGACTGGCTAAACCGACCGTCTGCTAGCGGCCTTACGTCACCAAGGTCAGATAAATCCATCACATAGAGCCTCTTTCACCTAGATATCATCATATAGAGACTGTGTCTGTTCCCCGAATTTGGAAATCCAAAAAACGTCAGGTTAAAAATTGAATTGTTTTTTATTTGTTGAACATCAGATATAATACAGATGAGCAAATGATAAAGCTTGGGTTGCTGAATATTCGATCCCTTACTTCAAAATCTCTCATAGTTAATGATATGATTTCAGATTATAATCTTGATATGCTGTGTTTGACAGAAACCTGGCTAAAACCAAACGATTACATTATTTTGAATGAGTCAACCCCACAAGATTACAGTTATAAACATGAACCTCGTCTGAAAGGCAAAGGGGGAGGTGTTGCTGTAATTTATAGTAACATTTTCAAAACCACTAAGAAATCTAGCTTTAAATATACTTCTTTTGAAGTACTGGTGCTTAATGTAAAAATATATAGTGTAAACGATAAATCACATTTGAGAATTATGCTGGGTACTGTATACAGGCCACCAGGGCACCATAAAGATTTTATCAAAGAATTTGCAGACTTTCTATCAGAATTAGTATTGGCTGCAGATAAAGTACTAATTGTTGGTGATTTTTATATACATGTAGATAATGAAAAAGATGCATTGGGATTGGCATTTAAAGACATTGTAAACTCAATTGGAGTTAGACAACACGTGTCAGGACCTACTCATTGTCGTAATTATACTCTAGATCTAATATTATCACATGGAATAGATGTTGATGCCGTTTAAATTCTGCAGCAGAGCGATAACATCTCAGATCATTATCTAGTCTCATGTAAATTACATTTAGCCAAGGCTGCAAAGCCGACTCCGTGTTATAAATACGTTAGACCTATAACTTCTGCCACTAAAGATTGCTTTATCAATAATCTTCCTAATCAGTTTCATCATCTCAGCATCCCGGATAGCTTAGAAGAACTTGATATTGCAACAGAAACGTTTAACTCTCTCTTTTCCAGCACTTTAGACGCAGTTGCTCCGTTGCGCTTAAAGAAGATTAAAGAAAATAGTCCAACGGCGTGGTACAGCGAGCACACCCGGGCCCTTAAGAGAGCAGCCAGAAAAATGGAGCGCAACTGGAAGAAAACTAAACTAGAGGTATTTCGGATTTCGTGGAAAGAGAGCTCGATAGCTTACAGAGAGGCTTTAAAAGCTGCTAGATCTATTTATTTTTCAAACCTATTAGAAGAAAATAAACATAATCCAAGGTATTTATTTGAAACAGTGGCTAAACTAACGAAAAAGAAAGCTTCAAGCTCAGAAGTGTCCAAGCAACACAGCAGTGATGACTTTATGAACTTCTTCACTTATAAGATTGATAATATCAGGGACAAAATTATAACTATGCAACCGTCTATCAAAGTATCGCATCAGGAAGTGCATTGTAGTCTCCCTGAGGAAAAATTTGATTCATTTGTTGCTATAGGAGAGGAAGAATTCTGCAAACGCGTTAATTCATCTAAATCGACAACTTGTATGTTAGATCCTATACCGACTAAGCTACTGAAAGAGATGTTTCCAGAGGTCATATATCCTCTTCTTAATATCATTAATTCATCTTTGTCTCTAGGATACGTACCAAAAACCTTTAAACTGGCTATGATAAAACCGCTTGTTAAAAAACCACAACTTGATCCTACAGAATTAGTCAATTACAGGCCGATCTCGAATCTGCCTTTTCTGTCAAAGATATTAGAAAAAGCAGTATCTTCACAACTATGTTCCTTTCTAGAAAGAAATGATATCTGGGAGGATTTTCAGTCCGGATTTAGACCGTACCATAGTACTGAGACCGCTCTCATTAGAGTCACAAATGATTTGCTCTTATCATCGGATCGTGGTTGTATCTCTCTATTAGTGTTACTCGATCTTAGTGCTGCATTTGACACCATTGACCACAACATTCTTTTAAATAGACTAGAAAACTATGTTGGCATTAGTGGAATTGCATTATCATGGTTTAAATCATACTTAACTGACCGTTATCAGTTTGTAGCAGTAAATGAAGAGATGTCTTATTGATCACAAGTTCAGTATGGCGTACCACAAGGCTCAGTACTAGGACTGCTGCTGTTCACTCTGTACATGCTACCATTAGGAGATATCATTAGGAAACATGGAGTTAGCTTTCACTGTTATGCCGATGATACTCAGCTGTATATTTCTTCAAAACCCAACGAAACTTACCAATTCACAAAATTAACGGAATGCATAGCTGATATATATCAGCTCTATTTCCTACTACTAAATTCTGAAAAGACAGAGATTCTAATTATTGGACAAAAAACTTCCACACGTAATAACCCAGAATACTGTCTAACACTTGATGGCTGCTCTGTCAAGTCTTCGTCGTCGGTTAGGAACCTGGGTGTGCTCTTTGATACCAACCTTTCTTTTGAAAGCCACGTGTCTAGTATCTGTAAAACTGCATTTTCCCATCTTAAAAATATATCTAAAATACGCCATATGCTCTCATTGGGAAATGCGGAACAATTAGTTCATGCGTTCATGACCTCAAGGCTAGATTATTGTAATGCTCTACTGGGTGGTTGCCCTGCACGCTTAATAAATAAACTACCGCTAGTTCAAAACGCAGCAGCTCGAGTTCTTACCAGAACCAGGAAGTATGACCATATTAGCCCGGTTCTGTCAACACTGCATTGGCTCCCTATTAAACATCGTATAAATTTTTAAATATTGTTGATTACCTACAAAGCACTAAATGGTTTAGCTCCGCAGTACTTGAGCGAGCTCTTAACGCATTATAGTCCTTCACGTCTATTGCGATCTCAAAATTCCGGCCAGTTGATAATACCTAGAATATCTAAATCGACTGCAGGCGGTAGGTCCTTTTCCTATTTAGCACCAAAACTTTGAAACAGTCTTCCTACCATTGTCCGGGAAGCAGACACACTCTGTCAGTTCAAAGCTAGACTAAAAACACATCTCTTTGACCTAACATACACATAATACATTATAGACTTCTATAATTCAATGTTAGGCTGCATAGATTAGGTCAGCCGGAACTGGGAACACTTCCCTTAAATCTTGATGTACTCATCACATCATAAGAAGAATGGCATCTACGCTAATATTAGTGTCTTTGTTTATCCCGAGGTTTTCCCGCAGCCTGCCGGATCCAGGCCGTGTCCAGATCTGACGAAGGAGATCCGCCTGGACCCGATGACAATGCAGTGCTGAAGTATCCACTATCCTCTCCCTATGGAGGATCCCTTTCCCACTCTACACATAAAGCGTTGTGAATTTCGGCTCGCGTACCCCGAAGTGATAAAATAAAACAAAATTCTGTATCAAAATTTATAGGCAAGACAAGTAGTTTGTTTAGGCTGGGTTGTATGGAATTACAAACCTGCGCACATATTTTCAAAAGCGCATAACTATAGAATCAATTCTGAATGAGCATGTGAACGCCGTCAGCGTTAATCACAGGTTCGCGTTTAAAGTCTGATCAGTTCGACGGAGGTGAATCAATCAAAGTTAACTTTAGCTGGAAATAACATTATTCAAGAACTGCTATAACGCCAAAACAATCTGTTACCTTAAATTATATGTTTATCTCTGTAAAGCTGCTTTGAAACAATCCATTGTTAAAAGCGCTATATAAATGAAGATGACTTGACTTGACTTGACTATATATACAGTACACTCACCTAAAGGATTATTAGGAACCTCATACTAATACTGTGTTTGACCCCCTTTCGCCTTTAGAACTGCCTTAATTCTACGTGGCATTGATTCAACAAGGTGCTGAAAGCATTCTTTAGAAATGTTGGCCCATATTGATAGGATAGCATCTTGCAGTTGATGGAGATTTGTGGGATGCACATCCAGGGCACGAAGCTCCCGTTCCACCACATCCCAAAGATGCTCTATTGGGTTGAGATCTGGTGACTGAGGGGGCCATTTTAGTACAGTGAACTCATTGTCATGTTCAAGAAACCAATTTGAAATGATTCGAGCTTTGTGACATGGTGCATTATCCTGCTGGAAGTAGCCATCAGAGGATGGGTACATGGTGGCCATAAAGGGATGGACATGGTCAGAAAAAATGCTCAGGTAGGTCGTGGCATTTAAACGATGCCCAATTGGCACTAAGGGGCCTAAAGTGTGCCAAGAAAACATCCCCCACACCATTACACCACCACCACCAGCCTGCACAGTGGGAACAAGGCATGATGGATCCATGTTCTCATTCTGTTTACGCCAAATTCTGACTCTCGATTTCTGTTGAGACATTCAGATGGTAGACTCATCAGACCAGGCAACATTTTTCCAGTCTTCAACTGTCCAATTTTGGTGAGCTCTTGCAAATTGTAGCCTCTTTTTCCTATTTGTAGTGGAGATGAGTGGTACCCGGTGGGGTCTTCTGCTGTTGTAGCCCATCCGCCTCAAGGTTGTGCGTTTTGTGGCTTCACAAATGCTTTGCTGCATACCTCGGTTGTAACAAGTGGTTATTTCAGTCAAAGTTGCTCTTCTATCAGCTTGAATCAGTCGGCCCATTCTCCTCTGACCTCTAGCATCAACAAGGCATTTTCGCCCACAGGACTGCCACATACTGGATGTTTTTCCCTTTTCACACCATTCTTTGTAAACCCTAGAAATGGTTGTACTTTTAAATCCCAGTAACCGAGCAGATTGTGAAATACTCAGACCGGCCCGTCTGGCACCAACAGCCATGCCACGCTCAAAATGGCTTAAATCACCTTTCTTTCCCATTCTGACATTCAGTTTGGAGTTCAGGAGATTGTCTTGACCAGGACCACATCCCTAAATGCATTGAAGCAACTGCCATGTGATTGGTTGAATAGATAATTGCATTAATGAGAAATTGAAAAGGTGTTCCTAATAATCCTTTAGGCGAGTCCCTAAAAAAATAGGGACAGATAAAGAAAGAGAGATTTTCTTTAAAAAATAAACTAATTTAGCTGTGAATTTCCTTTTTTTCCCCCTGAGATATGAACAGGATATTTCTTTGTGTGGTTACCTTGTTTGGAACTTTGAAAATGTATTTCACTTTTATTTCAAGCTTGTCCCAGCCCTTGAGGGGTTAAACAGTGCAGATGGAGGTGAAAGTCAGTGATGATGTGACACGTACTGAAATGCTTCAAGGAGTTTGCCCTACGGTTGTGTGGGTTATAGACTCTAAAACACATTTGTGAGATTTGCTTTATCAGCAGGTCTAATACTGACAGTTCTTGATGTGCTTGTGTGTGTGAACTTGCTTCAGGCCAGCCAGTTAAAACTTTGTCACGAAGGGTTTTGTTAAATGGAGCTGAACTGACGAATTTGCTGTGTGAAACTCCCCAGAGCAGAATCACACCCAGAGTGACCTCAGCTGTGTCAACCTGAGTTATGAGCATCATTGTTACTGTATAGGTATAGGGGGTTCTGATTAACTTTTGATGTATGCAATGAGTCATTTGAGTGTTTAAGATCTTCATCTGTTTAAACTGAACACAGTATATAGGGGCGTCATTCCAGAGCGTTTCCTATAGGCCTCCCACTGGACCAGATCCGCTGAGGAGGTTGAGCTCATTCACTCACTCCAGCAGGGAGACGCGAAGCTAATGCTGCTATATCGAAAATGTTTTTCTTTGCAGAACATGAAAAGAGAGTTATAGAGGAAAGTGAAAGATCAGATCAAACTGAACATATAAACTTGCATTACCTTTGAGTTTACAGCTAGACTCATTTCCTGAGTTTTATATTATTCTGATGGGTTTTTTTCCCTTCTCCTTTACACTCAGGAGTGCTTTTTTGTCACTGCCAATAGCAAGCCATACGTATTTCTTACAGGCAATTAAACTGTTCGACACATTTCTTTATTAATGAAAATGGGATGATTTAGCCATTTTTAAAACTTTCATATTAGTGACAAACAGCACGTCTCAGCATTATATCAAAGGCATGTCAGTTCATGTGGTTGTGTTTGTAACTGCCCTGGAGGGAGGATTTCTAGACATGCAAGTACAGTACAGCTCTTATCTTCAATGGGGAAATACAATAGATCTACATAACTGTTTATCAAAATTACTTTTTGATTAAATATCAAATCAGAAATAAAAAATATCAACGTTGAATCATTAATTTTGCTTCATAAGCTCAAATAATGCCAATAGAGGTAATGTGCATGATCATTCTAGAGTAAAAAAAAACACACAGTTAGTTCTTAACTAAGGGGACATTTACACGACAACGATATGCTTAAAGCCGAGATGTTTTTCCTTTGAGTTTTCCCCGTACAGACGACACCATTGTCAAAACGATCCCCATTCACACGGATCCGCGAAAAATACTAAAAACCCTGTATTCTGCTGCCAGGCCATTAGATGACGATGAAACACTATAGACTCAACATGTAATACGCATGTGCATGACGTCATAGTCTTCATTGATTCATGTTTTTGTTGTTTACATGGAGACCGTTTTCAAAAACTTGCACTTTGAAACCCGTTTTTCAAAAGTTTGCGTTTTCAGGCATCCAAAACGCTGTTGTCGTGTAAACGAACGGCCAAAGCGCATAAAAGTTTTACGTTTTTAGTTTGAAATTAACACAATTAATTACACTTTTAAAAAGGTTTCCTTTAAAGTTCGTTTTAAATGAAGTTTTGATTGTCTTCTGATAAGCACGTATTTTAATATGTTGACTAACATACCACAGCATATATAAAGTAGGCCTACTTGATTATAATTTTAACTGTACAAGGTTATTCAATATTGCATTTAAAGTTCATATAATTTAAATGTACTAAATTGCAACTGCATTACAAATGTGTTATTACAAATATATTTAAATACATGACATGCAAATTTCAATAGAAATGACATTTAAAGTATATTTTACTTTACCATATTTCTGTCACATTTTGTCTGTTTTTAGTTTCATTTTCATTGACTTGAGTTTCATTTGTTCTAGTTTCCCGCCAGTCTTTAGTTACCATGGACATTCATGCAATCAATACACCTGTCCGTCATTTAGTTCGTTATCATTGTATATTTAAGTTCCTCCTTATTCAGTTCATGGTCGGGTATTGTTCGTGTGTTACACGTATCGTTTGTTCATAACCTTTGGATCTACCTGTGTTTGTTTTCTTGAATAAAGGACTGTTGTTATTTGAACCTTTTGGAATCTTAGTCGTCTTCATCGGACTATGTTACAATTTCAAAGACCATAGAATTATGAAATTATATAAAGATGTACTTGAGTGTTCCTTACGTGGTTCAAAAAGGCATTCTAAAGTTCATCTAATTGCATTAAATTTAAATGCCCAAAAACATTAGATTCCATTTGCACTTAAAGGGTTAGTTCACCCAAAAATGAAAATTAAGTCATTAATTACTCACCCCCATGCTGTACCAACCCCGTAAGACCTTCGTTCGTCTTCGGAACACAAATGAAGATATTTATGATTAAATTTGAGAGCTGGATCACTGCTACATAGGCTCCCTAAGGGAATGAAACCTGACGGCCCAGAAAGTCAATGAAGAAAATGTTTAAATATTCCATGTCACAACAGTGGCTGAACTATAAGTTTATCAAGCGACGAGAACTTAACTGAAGTAGTTGAAGGAGATCGCAATTCTCGCACTCGCACGTCGTGGAAATCTCTTGAAGTCTCGTTTCAGGCCTACAAGGAAGAAATGGAATAGTCGAATAAAGTCGTTATTTTTGTTTTATTTCCGCACAAAAAGTATTCTCGACGCTTGATATACTTATAGCTGAGCCAAAGGTCTTACGGGGTTGGTACAGCATGGGGGTGAGTAATTAATGACTTAATTTTCATTTTTGGGTGAACTAACCCTTTAAGGGTTGGTTGATCATTTATTTAGTCAGTATTTTATTTTATTTTATTTGACAAGGTCACAGTTTTGTTTTTTAAAGTTTGACTTGAATGACGTAATGTTGCAGCTTAATAATAATAATAATAATAATAATAATAATAATTCGTTACATTTATATAGCGCTTTTTCTGGGACCTCAAAGCGCTTCACATATGGTAGGGGGGAATCTCCTTAACCACCACCAATGCGCAGCATCCACCTGGATGATGCGACGGCAGCCATATTGCGCCAGAACGCCCACCACACACCAGCTTATTGGTGGAGAGGAGACAGAGTGATGAAGCCAATTAGTATATAGGGATGATTAGGAGGCCATGATGGACAGAGGCCAAGGGGCAAATTTGGCCAGGATGCCGGGGTTACACCCCTACTCTTTTTCGAAGGACATCATGGGATTTTTAATGACCACAGAGAGTCAGGACCTCGGTTTAACGTCTCATCCGAAGGACGGTGCTCTTTGACAGTATAGTGTCCGTTAATAATAAAGTTACCAGGCAACTGGTGACTAACTATTTTCTTTTCTTGCCAAAGTCAATTTTTTATTCGAATTGACGCTAATTTTGGACTAGAGTCTCTGTATTTTGTTCTCTCTCTCTCAATCTTTTGGATTCGGTTAATTAAAATTGTTGCTGTGTTGCTATGGTTACGCAACAGCGATTGCACTTATTGTCAACAGACGTGAGAGGATTCACAATGCCAACTGTAATAAACTCAAACTTGGGTTACAATAGCGAATTATTTGGCACACAAACTGATATCTCTCTCCCCCTTTCTTTCTGTTTTCCCTGGGTTTGGAAACACTTGCAGTCTGTGTGTGTTGGCCACCGCCTGTCTCAAGCTCAGGACAGCTGCACTGGCTGCTGCGGACACACACACACACACACACACACACACACACACACACACACACACACACACACACACACCCCAACACACACACACACACACATAGAGACAGTATGTTGAATACGACATGCACACACTAA
Source organism: Tiaroga cobitis (assembly GCA_030578255.1). NCBI lineage: Eukaryota > Metazoa > Chordata > Actinopteri > Cypriniformes > Leuciscidae > Tiaroga > Tiaroga cobitis. The sequence goes on along the minus strand of CM060606.1, from coordinate 25,529,053 downwards.
CGCACAGTCCATTAAGCTGGGTCTATTACATGCATGCCTCGTCTACACCTCTTTTCCACACCTCCTTTCAGATTCTCCTACTCTCTTTGTCCTTGTGTCTGCACAGCTGTGCATCAGCTGTCTGTCTCTCACAGACCCCAGAAGCAGCGCTGTCACTCCGCACGGGGACAGCTGCCACCTCACACACACACTCACAGAGACCCCTCATTCCATGGATTTGTGGGACGCGCCACTGTGAAAAACACATATACAAACACAAATCACATTCACTGAGATCATGTTGTTATGGGGATGAAATAACTGTAATGCCAGATGATGCTGGAATAACAGCATGAGTGATGTGTGAAAAAACTGTATGTACACTACAGTTAAAAAATACAGGCGGTAAGATTTTTACAAATGTTTTTTAAAGAAGACTTATGCTCACCAAGTCTGGATTTATTTGATCAAAAATACAGTGAAAACAGCAATATTGTTACAATTTTAAATAGCTTTTTTCTATTTTATTATATTTAAAATGTAATTTATTCCTGTGATGGCAAAGCTGAATTTTCAGCATCAATACTCCAGTCTTCAGTGTCACATGATCCTTCAGAAATCATTCTAATGTGCTGATTTGCTGATTTCTTATTAGTATCAATGTTGAAAACAGTTGTGCTGCTTAATATTTTGTGAAAACCTTGATCATTTTTTGATTCTTTGATTAATAGAAAGTTCAAAAGAACAGCATTTATTTGAAATAGAAATCTTTTGTAACATTATTTATAAATGACTTTACTGTCATTTATGATCACTTTAATGCATCCTTTAATGCAGTATTAATTTCTTTAAAAAACAACAACTTTACTGACCCCAAACTTATAGCAACGGTAGTGTATACATTAGGTTGAGCTGTGTTGCACTTGCAGGAGACGCAAGTAGAATTTTTTCTCCTATATTGGATTTGTCAGTTAAAAACTTTTTTTTAACTGACAACTGTTGGTGGTGGTGGTAGTGGTTTTTAAATGTACTAAAAGAACCTTTACATGCAAACTCAAATCCCATACTCACAGAAGGGGTGATGTTAATGGAAAAGATGGCGTGCTGTGTCGTTTCTTTTTCTACATGTGGCTTTTGGAATGACGGTATGTTGTGTTTGGGAGAGTTTCTAAGACTTGATGGACCACCAGTGTAAATGAAGTGATATCAAGTGCTTAAAATCCAACTGACTTCATCAAGTGTAAATCAGTGGAGATTCCCCTCATTACACGCTATGACATCATAACTGACTGAGATCAAATTTCAGCCCAAATCAATTAATAGTCATGACAGCACATTTCCACCAAAACAGAACCAATTAGAACAACATCTTAAAAAAACATAGCTCAGTATTACGCAAATTTTACTGCCAGGTATTACTATTATTAAATAATATGAATAAAAACGTAATGTAATCATTTTCTCTCCCTTTCTCTCGTCCTTAGGTATGTCTGTTGAAGATAGTTCAACTCTGGACAGGTAACCAGGTGTCACTGTTGCAATGGCAACACAGATGCTGCCGTTGTTGCCTGCCCTCCTCATGGTCCTCCTTGTTTCCTGGACAGCAGCACAGGACTTGGATTGGCATTTTGACTCTGGTAAGAATGCTCTTAGTTGTCATAAATCACAGCTAATGTGAGAAACACCCATTCTCAGTTTTTATTGAACTGGTTTTGTGGTCAGACCATTCAGACCCTGAGGATGTGTGGATCCTCACAAAGTCCTAAAGTCAAATTTCCTATAATCAGTCTTCTCTCATGTCTTTATTCTCTTCTAGTCCACAGTCTTCATCTTTTCTGTTGGTTGGGGTTTCTAATGTGTTTTTAATGCCTATGAAATGTCATTAAAAGCCATTCTATTCAAGCCCAGTCTCTGAATGAAGACATATGATCCATGTGTAAGGGCTGCAGTGTTTTTCTCCATGACCAGTTACTGATAGTTAATCATATAATAAGCTGGAACGTCTGCATGTACAGCTTGCCAGAGACTGAGAGAGAGAGAGTGAAGGAGGGGTGAGGCAAGGAGAGATAGTGGGGGGAATTCACTTAAATGTAATGAACTGATAGAGTAGGGTTTTTTTCATACACTACATACGTTTATGCACCGTTATACTTTTTTTTTAATAACATTTTTCACACACACCCTCTTTTAGACCCCCTGCATTAGTGAATTTGCCCCAGCACAACTATTATTTTTAGTGAGAACAATGTGTTTTCACAGGAGAGAGAGATGAACGTGGAGGTGCAAATAGATCAGGAGCAGAAAATGACTGTATTCGTGTCACCAAGACCGGCGTTCAGTGTCGAAACTAGAGAGCATCTGCTTATAATCTTAAATGACTGTAAAGTGCAGCTCTCATCTGCTCTGTATTAGCTGGAGGTGTGTGATAGACAGACTCATGGAGAGAGAATGAGAGAGTTGGAAGAGAGAAAGCATTTTATTGGCAGCAGGTTGATCATGTAATGAAACAGGCACCTGTCCACTGTGTGTGTGCGTGTGCGTGAGCGTGTGCGTGTGTCCGTGTGCGTGTGCGTGTGCGTGTGCGTGTGCGTGTGTGTGAGTGTGTGAGTGTGTGAGTGTGTGAGTGTGTGAGTGTGTGAGTGTGTGTGTGTGTGTGTGTGTGTGTGTGTGTGTGTGTGTGTGTGTGTGTGTGTGTGTGTGTGTGTGTGTGTGTGTGTGTGTGTGTGTGTGTGTGTGTGAGGGTCTCGCTGGCTGGGCAGGGTTTGTTTTCCAGCCTCTGCATTCTTATCTCATGACTCACTTTACTGCAACTGAGTACGTCCCCCCCAAAACCTCACCCATCACCCCCAGCTTCAACACACACACTGACAGGCACACCCTCTGAACTGACACACAGGCAGGACTGACATGTGATCCGTGCGGATGATTTCAACACTGTGTTTGTGCCAGAATTGTTCTCTACTGTCCTCATTTCATCTCTTCATTTCTTTTTGTCTGCTCCCTGCACTACATCCGTGAGGCATTGCTGAAGCAATTCCAACAATGCAGCAATGCTGTTTTGGTATTTTTGTGAGAATTTGACATTGTGCCGTGTATGGGACTTGATTTGCCTATACTGTGGGGACAAAATGCCCCAATGATTTAGAAAAATCTGATAAAAAAAGTTAGCAAGTTAAAACAAGTTTTGCACACTGAAATTCCTAGTGAAGCCCCCGTTTTATTTGTAAATATTGGAGAAAGACTATCTTTATTTTCTATTATTTTTTATTTATTAAAAAATTAAACTCAGAATGGAACATTTAACAAAACTAAAGTTGTCTGTATTTTTTTCTCATGACATATCACCCATACATGTGACACTGTCATTCATAAACAATGTTAAACAAAAGCCTATAGTTATTATTTTTTCCTTCCTAAAAAGGAACTGAATTGTTCTACACAAAATACTACTTTAATTTAATTTAAATATTTTAATCCATTAACTCAGGGGAGTTTCAAACTTTTTGATGACAGGGACCCCAAAACATGATGGAACCCCCCCCTAAGATATAGTGGAAAGTTGCAATTCAATACTATTGTAAGGGTCCTATACTCTGTGACTGCATGTCAGAAATAATAATTTGAGAAATTAGGTCTTAAAAATATTGTTATATTTCATTTGTCTTAGGTTAGCATGTTAGCTTTGTGTAAAATATTAACATTTTGCAAAATCTGTTTTCTTTCAAATTTCTAGTTGGACCCTCAAGCATTTCGTTTTGGAATCACCAGTTTGAAAACTTCTCAGCTCTGACACGATTTATTTGATTTGATTGATTGATTGATTAATGATTGATTTGATTGATTGATTGATTGATTGATTGATTGATTGATTGATTGATTGATTGATTGATTGATTGATTGATTGATTGATTGATTGATTGATTGATTGATTGATTGATTGATTGATTGATTGATTGATTGCCTTTAGTTGATCAGGGTAGGTTTTTGGTGTGATTTAGTCTGTGATGATTATTATCTTTATAAAAAAAAATAAGAGTAGGAGTGCATGGCATTTCCATCATTAGGTAAAAAAAAAAAAGCTTGGTAAACATAAGTTTTATTTTAGTAATAGTAATAGTATTTAGTAAAAGTTGTACTATTATGTATATTTAAATTATACTAAATAATTACTATTACTAAACGGGCAGTATGAATTGGAGATGATAAAATGTGCTGTGTGGTGTGTGCGTGTGTGTGTGAGTGTGTCTCAAGACCTGTCGATCTACCCCGGAAAAATCATCGCCAAGAAAATTCATGAACAGTCTCTCGCGTATGGCAAAAGATGGCTCATAGAATCACCAAGAGTCAGATACAACTGAAATGGTTAATGATTAAATGAATATATTATTATATAATTTATTCATATTTTGAAATGGCTTTTATTTTTTGATGTTCATTTTTCAATTTAATTTTAGTTTTAGTAGTTTTGTTATGTGCTTTTGACTTTTTTTGTTTTCACATTATTTATATTTAAAATATATATCAGTTTTGGTATCTTTAGTACTTCAATTTAAACTTTTTTTCAGTCTAATATTTAGATTAGAATTGTTTTTTCAGCTTTATTTCAATTAACCAAAAAATTCAGTTAACAATAACAACACTGCTCAGAATAAGTGTTCTGTCACCATCCTGTCTCTTCACGATGAGTGTTCAGGGTGCCTGTCTGAAGTGTTTCTTGTGTGTCACACAGCTAAGTGTCGCTATGCTCTGGGGATGGAAGACGGCACCATACCCGACTCTGACATCACCGCATCCAGCGCCTGGTCTGACTCAACTGAGGCTAAACACGGCAGGTGAGCACGAGCACATGATTTCATTTCACACATCTTTTACTCGTTGCATACATAATAAAATATTCTCACTCTCATTTTGTGTTTGTGTGATTTGTGGTTGGTTGTTTGTGTTCGTGGGCTCTTTGAGGCTCATGAGAGGACGTGATTAGGTTACATGAGATGTCAGTAATGGAGCGTGTCCTGATATAGAGCATTAGGTAATGACATTACAGCACTGTCTGTCTGGACGAGACTCACATGCTGCTGAATACAGGCCAATACCACACACACACACACACACAGTAGTAGATGCAACACACACATACACATATGTGTGTGTCCCCTTACACTAACCCTACCCCTAAACCTAACCATCACAGGAAACTTTCAGCGTTTTTACATTTTCAAAAAATATCATAACATTTATTAGCTATTTTCCTCATGGGGACCCAAAAAATGTCCCCACAAGAAAAAGGATTTCAGATATTGCCATCTTTGTAGGGACATTTTGTCCCCATAATGTAGGGTTTACATGGGACTTCAACCTGAATGCACACTGACTCATGGGGACTTGTGTCACTGTGGGGACCTAAATTGAGGTCCCAATGAGGAAACAAGCTTAATAACCATACAGAATGAGTTTTTTTGAAAATGTAAAAATGCAGAAGGTTTTCTGTGATGGGTAGGTTTAGAGGTAGGGTTAGTGTAAGGGGATAGAATATATATATATATATATATATATATATATATATATATATATATATATATATATATATATACAGTTTGTACAGTATAAAAACCATTACGTCTATGGAGAGTCCCCACAAAGATAGCGAGCCAAACGTGTGTGTGTGTGCATGTGCGTGCGTGTTTCTGTCTTTTGGCAACACGCAGATCATGTGGTTGTTATTAAGTCCACATTCTGTTTAAGACAGCAGGGGGATTTTGAACAGAGGGGAGAGGAGCTTACAGGAAAAATGACGCAAGCGAGAGGGGGATATTGCCTTAAACGGGGAAGGGGAATAAAGGGGAAAGAGGCTGGAGGTTTAGAGGAATGATGGAGTGCTGAGAGGTGCTGAAGATGGGATTTATGATGGGGATACAGTGGTTTAGGGGTGTGTGTGATGTTTGTATATTTGGGAGGGTTCTCACACACATGACCTCTGAGAGAAACAGCTGTCTGACAGCATGCTGAAGACCAGAAGATACAGTGAGAAAAAGACTGAAGAGTGAAGAGGGGCTGCAACTAACACGTATTTTGATAATTGATTAATCTGTTGATTATTCTTTCAATGAATTGATTTCAGTTTAATTTAGAGTTATTCCAGATTTGGTAAAAATGGTACATAAACCATTGGTTTTCAACAGGCTTTAACAGTTTATAACTAAATAAACTAAAAGTACTTTTTATTTCTGGAAGCTGACTGTTGTGCTTGTATATAAAAAAACAACCCAACACTCTTCGGTTTTAAAGCAGCAACACAGATTAAATTACTAAAGTATAAACAATATTACAGAAAAACAAACTGTTAACTGGAATATTCTGCAGGGACAAGCCTTATTTGCAGCTTTGTTGTACTTGCGATTTCTGAAACTGGGTCTGGATTGAACATTTTACATGACAGTAATTTAACAGTCTCTTCAGATTTAAGTGTCCTATTTGTGGTCAGAAGAACATTTCAGTGAACTAGACTACATTTTGTTTTTGAAAGGGTCTGCGAGGCTGATGCATGTGTCTTTATAGCTCTGAGGTCATGGTGAAGATTCAAGGGTGAATCAGAAATGTCTCAGACTGGTCTCAGTTTCTCGATCTCAGCTGTGTCTCAATGAGGTCTCAGTGAGCTGACAATATCCACACTTCACTGGAATATCTTATGTCAGGTGCAGTTCTCTTTGTGTTTGAGTGTTTGTGTTCTCGGCTGTCTGTCATCAGTGTCTCGTCACCTATGTGATAAAAGTAGCTGAATGCAGAGGCATTCAGTGTTGTTCTTTCTATTATGAGTGAGTGAAGTTTAGTCTGTACTGATAATGAGCCAGTGGATCGCTCAGGACATTACGTGTGTCTGTGAGTGAAGAAAGTGTGCTAGGAAGTTTAAAAGAGAAAATGGCTTAAATGTCATATGTGTGTGTGTGTGTTAGCCTCATTAGCCTACACGTTTTTTTGCCAGGAAATGGCAAATTGTGATTTTATTGTTATTGTTTTGATTTGTTTTTGAGATTCGTTTGAGAAAAAGAAAAAAATAGAAGAAAAAAATTCAGCTATTAAAACCTGTAAGAATATTTGCATTGTGATGTTATTTTCAAGTATTTGAACATGCCAAATTACACTGAAAAAAAAGAAAATATACACATTTTAAATTATTTAAAGCAAAGAATTTCATTTAAAAATAAGTATTGTAATACAGTGAAAGAATCAGTAAAGAGAATCATCGTCATAATGTCACAATGCTAAAAAGAATAGTTAATGGTTTAAATTTTGTTTATGCAAAGTATGTTTGTTTTGTGTGTGTGTGCTTTCATGAGATTCACACATTTAAAAGTATGAAATATAATTGTACATTTTTAATTCATGTTACATCTCTAAATGTAAAAAAAAAATCTCTCTGTAAAAACTCAATACATCACTAAACTGCATATTTGCATATTTATTATATATATATTATACAGATATATACATGTATATCATTTATTTTTTTTATATAAGAGGGGCAGGAAGTAATTAGGGAAACAAAGTAGTAATAGGACATGCCACACATCTGCCTCGAAACCACACCACTCACATGAGCAGCAAGACTCTAACATGTCGAGCATGTACATAATAGTTGTGTTTGCTTCCTCTCCCAGGTTGAGTACTGGAGAGGGGGACGGGGCGTGGTGTCCGGCTGGTCCGGTGTTTCCCAGCGGCTCAGAGTACCTGCAGGTGGACCTGCACAAGCTTTATTTCCTGTCTCTGGTGGGCACGCAGGGACGCCACGCAGACGGGCTGGGGAGGGAGTTTGCGCGTAGTTACCGGCTGCATTACTCTCGTGATGGACGACAGTGGATGACTTGGAAGGACCGCTGGGGACAGGAGGTTTCTAACCCTTATGTGAACTATCACAACAAACTTAAACAAATTTAGATCTTTTGTATGTTACAGCTATTTATGTTGTTTTTGTCTCAGGTGGTGACAGGGAATGAGAACACATATGATGTGGTCCTGAAGGACCTGGGTCCGCCCATCATAGCACGCATGGTGCGCTTCTACCCACTGGCGGACCGTGTGATGAGCGTGTGTTTAAGAGTTGAACTCTATGGTTGTGTCTGGAAAGGTTAGTCTCACACGTGACAAGCAATCCATCATCCTGATCACACACTCATCTACATTACATTCACTGCAGGCATTTTCTGCAGTGGAATGGTGTTTCCCATTGAGTGATGTGCTTCTTCTCTGTTAGACGGACTGAAGGCGTACACCGCTCCTGTGGGTCATGCTATGAACCTGTCAGGCTCGCCTGTCTACCTTAATGACTCCATCTATGATGGGAGTAAAGAGGCAGGGTAATACACACACACAATTTCTTTCTTTAAATTGAATTTTTTTAAGAACGTTATTTCATACTCCCTGCTAGTTTTCCATGTCTGCATGAAAATACTACATGTGTGCTACACATATTGGTAACTAAAATGATTTAGAAACCACCAAATTGCATTTTAAAGGAGCAGTAAGCGATTTCTGAGAAACGCTGTTGCAAGTAGATCGGACCGAGCACCACTACACACTTGTAGCCAATCAGCAGTAGGGGGCGTGTACACTGCTGTATACAGGAGGAGAGAGAGTGAGTAAGAGGGAGATTTGAAGAAAGACTGTACAAAAGAGAAAAGAGAGAGCTGAGAGACTTAACAAAAGAGAAAAGATCAGAGGATTATCACTAGAAAAAGAAGGGTTATGATCAAGCAAGAGCTTTAGGACCTGCGTTAATTTTAGAAAAGCTTTCCAGTGCTGGAGAGACCTGAAGGCCTGAAAACCAATGCAGAGGTTGCGTTGTTTCTGCTCCATGCGCGGGTAACATTGGTTTTGCTATGTTTTACAGAACCAAGATATGCTGTTGTTGTAATGTTAGTTATAGTAACAGGACAGTTTTGTGTGTCATTGTTTGTCTGGAGCTGCTGTCTGACTGGTGGCCAACAACGAACTCTTGTGTACTGTATGCTCATTTTTTGTTCTTTCTTTTTGTTCATTCGTTCATTTTTTTCTTTATCAGCTTTATTTTTCTCAAAGCATTATTTTGCTTTGCTTCAGCTATCATCTACTCTTGCATTGCGTGTTTGTGCATTTTAGGGGCGGAGAAATGAAGGGAGGGGTGTGTTTATTTGGGTTGATGATCTCAAATATCAACAGTGTTTCTCAAAAATCGCTTATTGCACCTTTAAAATCATTTCATCATCAGTTGTCTCTCAGCAAACAACAATCAAGTAGGTTTAAGTAAGGATGGGTATTGTAAAATTCGCCTGGGAATCAATGAATGAATGAATGAATGAAAAGTGGTAAAATGCTTAAACTACACTGGTTGCTTGTATGTTTTTGATTTGCTAAAAAGAACCAGCTCAGAGTTGTTTGGAATCAAGACTAAACAAGTTTAGAACTGTAGAAGAATGCACATTCTAATATCGATAACGAAACAAGACATTTGATTCAAATATAGTAAAGAAAACCACGCACAAAGAACCGTTTCTCTGTTCCCAACCGTAGTTTCATGCTGTGTGTCAAAAACAATCAATTGAGAACTTGCTGAGTTAACCTTCTCAATTCTCACCTGGTCCTGTCGTACTTAATTTTCTGTGAGATATGTTAGTCCAGACCCCTTTTTCATGTATGTATGTATATCTGTCAGGTGGGGTTGATGAATATTGTGTAGAAACATTCCCAGATGTGTTTTAATGGAGCAGAAATGTTTGCAATAGCTAAGCTAACGTTTGACACTAGCCAGATGTGTGTGTGCATGGGAAATTCCAACATGTATTGTGAGTACATACGTACATCTGTGTATGTGTGTGCACATGGATAATGACTTCATATCTGTAATGTCTCTCTCTTCTCCGTAGGGTGATGTTTGGAGGATTGGGCCAGTTGTGTGATGGTGTTTTAGGTGGGAATGATTTCATGGAGAGTAAAGAGCTGAGAGTGTGGCCAGGATATGATTATGTGGGCTGGAATCGTGATTCCTTGGACCAGCCCACTGTTGACATTGAGTTTCACTTTGAGAAAACACGGGTCTTTCACACCATGCAGGTTAGTATGTATGCAAACAGCCGAACACATATTTGGTCACACTTAAAATGTCTTAATGTCATTGCTTTAGATACATAAAATTCACAGCAAATGGCAAACTAATGAGACTAGAAGGAAAATGAAAAGACATTTTCTCATGTCTTTCCAAACCTGTATGACTTTCTTTCTTCTGCGGAACACAAAAGAATGGTTTTAGTTCGCACAATTAAAGTCAGTGAGGCCCAAAATAACATTGGACTCACTCACTGACACTGGACAAAACAAACATTTTTCAAAATATCTTCTTTTGTGTTCTGCAGAAGAAAGAAAGTCATAGAGATTTGGAACAACATGAGGGTAAGTAAATGATCTGCTGTTTATCTACTCAAACTACTCACTATGCTAGACGGCTAAAGCTATCCCAGAATTCATCTCAGTCAGTTAGTAGGGCAGTAATGAAGCTCTGTCTCGTAAATCACCCTCAGGAGTCTGTCATTATCCTTCAACCCTTTAATGAACATTTGATTTGTTTTTATTTGTCTTTTTGCCTGTGGCTTTGCATTTGTGGCTGTGTGTGATTCTGAGAGACATCCGAGTGTTTTGTTTTCCAACAACACCACGTAATTATTTCTGTTATTTGTTTGTTTCATGTATTATCATTTTTTAAGGGTCTTTCTGGCCAGGAATGCTGATTTTTCTGTACCACTTCATTCCTTTATCTCTGACATAGCACAATTCATAAATGCCATCATTATCCCATGTTGCCTTGTTTTTCCTGCGGTTTCCCACAGTTTCAAAAACTTCCGCTCATACTCGCTTCCTTTAAATCTCGCAGCAGATTCCCAAAAGAGACATGAGAAATAGGACCAGAGGCTCCATTAAAACATTTTCCATAACAACAAGCACTTGTTGGCGTGCCTTTGTGAGATGATTTATGTCGCCTCCCTTTGCTCGCTCTCCCAGACCTTGTTTAGAGTATTTCCGTCTGTATTCCTGCAGTTTCAGAATACCGCCAGCCTCACCGGCAGTTTTCCTCTACAAATCCTTCCCCCCTCCCCCCATTGGTTCAGGAACTCCAATGCAAAGTTTATCACACACTGAAAAAAAAAAATGGTGTAGGATTTACTTTAAAACAGGTTTCATTCCTAATTTGCCAGTAAATTTCACAAATAATTGCAAAGAAATTGCAGGAAATGCATTGAATCAAACATAAAATTATAGTAGAAAGACTGAAATAGGATTTTCTTGCAAAGCATACTCCAGTAATCTGTTTTATGTACAACCTTGAAAAATATTTTTAACAGTGCAGTCCATCAAAGGGTGCTTACTTGAGGATATATAAACTGTGTGTGTGTGTGTGTGATGTATGAGGCGTCACCATGATGGCTTCGGCTACACTTTAACCTCTGCTGTTGTGCTGGTTTGTTTTGAAACGTTTCATGTGTCAGTGAGCGTTTGCACACATGTGCGCAGTTAGACGTTGACCTAACAGCACCATTAATGCCTAACCTGTCACATTATATATGTTCTTGCCCTCCACCTTTCATTCACTCCCTGTTTATTTTCTTTTTCTCCTCTTCTCCCATTTGTGGAGTAATAACATCCGTTTACTTCTCCCTGATGCCCTTTATTTCCACTGCTCCTTATTTTTGTTCCCAGCAGTCTTGTAGTGTCTTATTGCAGATTGTTGTTTTTGAATGTCTCTGTTTCAGGTGCACAGTAATAACAGACACACTCAAGGCGTGCGGGTGTTCAGCGAGGTGGTGTGTGAGTTTAAGGCCAGTCTGTTGAGCCCGTGGGCGGAGCCTGCGCTCAGCCTTCAAGTGCCACTGTCCGACCTACACGACCCTTCGTCCCGCACCATCTCACTGCCACTCGGAGGACAACCGGCCCAGATTCTCCGCTGCCGCTTCGCTTTCAGTGACCGCTGGCTCCTCATCAGCGAGATAAGCTTCTACTCGAGTATGAACACACACACCTGACCTCTTGCAACAACATACACTGGCTCATTAATAGTAATTTATGTTTTACTTTGAAACTTACTACATGACTGTTTATGAAATGGATAAATAAAAATATAGATTTTATCAGTCAGAAGAAAGAGTGTCTTGCACAGCTTTGTAGGATATCGTTCTATTATATAGTTTGGCGGTCATTATATAAAAATATTGGACCACGATCAGATGCTATTCAGGCAGTTTTTCAAAGCCATGTAAAAACCCTGCTAAAAACATCTTAAACCTATGTCTAAGTCTAAGCAGGTCTAGTTTGTCTCCCATAGGATTACCATATTTTGATTATCGAAAACCAGGACACTCGGCACAATTTAGTTTTCTTCTTCCTCTTTATCCTGTTTTTCTTTCTTAATGGCCCAATGAAAAATAATTAAAAAACAGGACATTTTCATCACTTTATAAAAAACAGCCAGGACAGCACGTGAAAACAGGACATGTCCTGGGAAAACAGGACGTTTGGTCACCCTAGTCTCCCAGCCTTGTCAAGCTGGTGCTATGCTGGTTTAGCATGCTAAATTCAAAATCCAGCTGAGACCAGCAAAAAACAACTTAGGATGGTTTAAGATCTGTTTTCAGCAGGAAATTAGTGGAAAATGTGTGATCTTTTGCCGCAAAGCAAATATTCAAAACGTGACACAAAACGTGTCGACTGCTTTTGTTTTCTACTCATCCTTATGGGCTTCTTTTTCAGACCTGCGTGTTAATGAATTTTAGCTCAAGTGTGCTAGATACCAAAGTAACTAAGTTCTGAAAACTCAGTAGCATCCAGAATATGAGCAGAATATAAGCATTATTACAGGAAGCCTCAACAACAACTGAGAGAAAGTTTTTTGGAGAGAAGGTGAGACTTTGTGTCACACTTGTTGGGTTTGTAGATAAGAAAGAGAGTCTAGGAATATTCATGCTTCATCAGAGATAAAGCCTGCTTATTTAATTCTTTCTCCATTAACATTCCTCTGTCTTGTCTCCAGTGCCGTTTGAGGATGGATCTGCCCTTCCTCCTCTCCCTTCCTCCAGCACTCGTCCTGTCAATGCCACTTCTCCTCACACCCCCAGCTATGCAAACGGGACCAGCAGCCCCACTGGTGAGTCGGACGCATGTCAACCTCACCGCATTATGAGTGTGTATGCAACGCACTGCCGTGTGATGTTTGCATTAGTGCTAATAGTTAGGATTGGAACAGAAAAGTTTAATGTTTTCAGTTCCTTAATGATTCTCCTATCAATACTTTTATTATTTTTAAGGATGCCCCAATAATTTGTCCAAAATATATAGTAAAAGTACAATACAAAAGCAATGCTACTTCACATATTTAAATGTTTTCATGTGTGTGTATACATAAATGTTATTATAATGTGTGTGTGTGTGTGTGTGTGTGTGTGTGTGTGTGTATATATATATATATATATATATATATATATATATATATATATATATATATATATATATATATAAATATATAAATATATACACACACACACACACACATAAATGTATGTATGTATGTATGTATGTATTATTATTATTATTTAGTTATTTATTTTACTTTTTTTTTTTTTTTTACATATTTAGTGCTTGGTCCAGAGTATAATTGTAATAAATAAAGGCTATTATTATGTCATATATTTACATTATTTTTTATTAATACACACAAACAAACACACACACACACGCACATATATATATATATACAGTAAATATATCATATAGTAATGTAATAATATAACAAATAATAATGGACTAAAAGTACCATTTATTACAATTAAATGACTAAATATATAAAATATATAAAATATATCAATTATATTTATTTATATACAAGTATATTTATAATATATAAAATATAGATACTTAGGGGCTTTCGCACCAGGTAGTTCTAGGAACTTAGTTCTAGGTGTGAGCCAGCTGGGTAGTTCCCCGAGAACAAATGGTTCCCCTAGGAACATTGTTTACTAATTGGAACTAGTTCTTGATTTCCAATCTTATTCATGAGGTACATGGGGGAGAATTGGGAAAATTATGCATTTTTACAGGCTGAAAAGGCCTAATTTCACCCCATCTTCACAGTCCGACCTCGCTCATCTTTCAGCACTCCCATGTATCTCTGCCCCTCAATCATCCACCCCACCTCTCTAGTTCTCCCTCTTCTGACCTGTCCATCCTCGTTTTTCCAGACCTCTTCATGAACATTACTTCACTGCTGCCCAGCAGCATGCCAACAGGTGAGAGAGAGAAAAAGAGAGAAGGACGAGGGGAAGAAAAAGTATTGTCTCCATGCTTATAAAACCGCAGATTTTTACAGCATGTTTTCTAGTACATAGGCCTTTTATAATGTTTCCCTCTAAATTTCTTTACATTTAAAAACTCTGTCCTCTCATACTGTAAAATCCCTTGAGAATGTGGTTGGGGGTTTTGTGTGTGCATGAGTCTCCATTTTGAAGCCGAAAGAAAAAGTTTTTATGCATGATTTGGTTGACAATGCAATATTGTTTTGAGTTAGTCTTTTATATAGCCAAGCTTATAGAGGATCTATTGTGAAATTCATCTAGCTTTCCTTGTTTTTTTTCTCTCTTTAAATTAACTTCAGTACCCTCAGTTTTAGTAATGTGCCCACTCTCACAGCTCCTTTACTCCCGTCAAAGCTTATTACTGCCCCCCAAAACAACAGCTGCCTCCTAAATTTACACACACAAACACACACACACACACACACAGACACACACACACAGGGCCGGAGTGGGGCCACTTTTCAGCCCGGGAGTTTCAGGCCCAAGACCGGCCCACTTTTTTCATGGAGGAAATTGGATAAATGAAGCAACTGTTCAGCTCTTACTATTGTGTAGTTTTTATTAATACCATGGTTCAACAATAATGTAAAGGTTAAATAATAATTCACTTAAGCTGAGAAGTTAACAAAAAATATCATGGTCATTATAATTTTTCTGCATGGGTATCAAATTGTGGTAACTTACTCTTTTACTACACCCACTTCTGAACAAACAATACATTTTGGTTTATCATGTACCGTCATATACTGCTCTTTCTTAAAATTACAGAGGGATTTATGGATATCTACTTTTGTTATCCTGTAAATCAGAATATACTGTCAATAGCCTTAAATGATTTTCACCATGTTTTTTGGAATAAAATGTTATATAAATCAGGCTACAAATAATATATTTACAAATCCCTCTGTAAATGTCTTCATAATATAACAAGACTGGAAAGTGTGGTGTATATAGGTGCTACTGAGGTGGGGATTTCGGACTTGGAGTATGAGAGAAAAGTCATTTTAAAAAATGGCCTTTAAAGATATAGCATCAGCCAATGAGATTGCGCATTCAGAGTTAAATCCCCCCTTTTACTTTCACGATTGGTTGCTGATAAAAAGGAAATGACCATATTTGGATCCGACAGCATTGTACATGAGAGAGAGAGCTTTCTAGCGGTGTGTGTGATGACAGGGTGCAGATGAGCAGCGGAAGGATTGAGAACGCCAACTTTTGATGAATTTATGAGAAATCTACAGACGCAAACAGACAAAGTGTTGTAAGATAAAGACCTAAATGTGTATTTCGGACTTTTTTTCACCACAAGTCTGAAAGAAGACAAATAGCCTACCCCAAAATCTCAAAGTTGACCAGTAAAAAAAAAATGTTTTTGCCTGCCGTGTCTCGCCTTAATTATATTTAATATTTTGCTTGTGAATAGGTTGACATGCTAATCGTTACTATGCCTATCTCTCTTTACCTGTTGCCACTTGTGTTTGTCCTCTTGAAAATAAATCTGTAAGCTTGGCACATTTTGCAGCATCCTCCTCCAATGCCTTTCTTTTTTTCAACCTGGCTTTTTCAGCCCCTCCTGGCCTCTTCCTCCCTGACCCGTACAGTTACGGTAGGGCCGGCCCAGATATCGGTAGCCCTACCTGAGAAAACGTTTTGAAAAAGACGGGCAAATTGAGTTGGACCCAACCAACTCCCAACCAAAATGTGGAACGTTGGACCCAACCAAAATGTGGAACGTGTGTAGCATTCAAGAGAAGACAGACAACCTATTTTATACAGTCTATGTAGACAACGTGACAAATGTAAAAAAAAAAAAAAAAAAAAATTCTCGACCGGCCCAAAAGTGAAGCGGCCCACCGGGAATTCTCCTGATTCTCCCGATTACCCACTCCGGGCCTGCACACACACACACACACACACACACGTCAAATCACAAAAAGTGTGTTGATTTCCTTGAAGGCATTTACTGCACTGAGATTAAAAGGTGGCTGTAATGGACAGATAAGCTTTGGTTTTACACTCTAAACACTCTTTAGGCTGTAAATGCCTTGTTTATGGTGTAAGTAATCATTTCAATGTCAGATATTAACACGTATTCATAAATCTGTCATGTCTCTTATTAACAGAGTTCTCTGCCATCACTCTGAGGGCAGGGTTACCTGTGGCCAAAGATGACAGCAGCAACACGCCCATCCTGATTGGCTGCCTGGTTGGAATTATTCTGCTCCTATTGGCTGTTATAGCCGTCATTCTATGGAGGCAGTACTGGAAGAAGCTACTTGGCAAGGTGTTTTTTCATTTCTGTGTTCTACAGTGTATTTCCTTTTCCCCATGTTGATGTGTTTCCTATAATATATTAGTTTGTTCCGGTCCTTATATCTGATTGGTTGAACAGCGTTCCAGGATCTCTGATATATAGTTTAATAGTTTGTATTACTCCACTTGTCTGTGTTTGCACGTGGCGACAAGTGAATGTCTTTATGAGTAAGTCATTAACTCATTTATTCAACTGATTGATTCAAAAGCACCAATTCATTTAGGAATGAAATGAGTGAGTGGCTAAATCTGAAATAGCATACTTACCTACTATTTAGTGGGTGAAAAACAGAATGTGAAAAGAGTAGTATGTCTGAATTCACAGCAATTATAAAACAATAGGCAAAAAGTACCCAGATGACTTAATGCTACTGGAGAGATTCTGCAGTGTGCATCTGACACTTTACTATCCCACAAGACCATAGATAGTAAAGGCCATAGATAGTATTTGGTAATGGCAGTGAAGGGACGAGACTGGTAGGTCAGATGATAAGGACAACATGACTGATATAGAAAGTATGGATTATATTCACACTACACACGTTTATACTAGAACAAACTTTTTTAAAGGTTGCAAAGTTATTACAAGAAACATGTCAGAGAGCAATGCAGTTAGTAATGCAGATGCAGTTAGTGAGTCATTGGTTTCATTCACTCAGTTGATTCATTCAAAAACACAGCGGCTGCGTTCGAAATCGCATGCTCTCTTGAGTAGGTACTTATTTTAAATAAGTAATTACTTCACGACCGCTAAAAAAGTGTGTTCTATATAGTATGAATGTAATCTGGACATACTGCATTTGCCATGTCGTCATTATCATGTGACCTACCTGCGTCAGTTACGTTGCTTCCCTGCCAATGTGCCAAGTTCACTGTGGCCTCATGGGATAGTAAAGTGTCCATCAGATTCACACTTCCGAATCTCGTCATCCAGGTATTTTTTGTCTGCTGTTTTATTAGTACTGTGAATTCGGACATACTTCTTTTGTCACATACTGTTTTTCGCCTTCTAATATAGTAGGGAAGTATGTGATTTTGGATGCAGCCTGATTAATTTATCAACGAATCAAATGACTCTTCATGAATGAGTCATTGAATCATTCAGTCAACAGATTTGTTCAAAAACACTAATTCATTCAGGAACGCCACTACCGTGTGTTGCTTTGTGTGCTTTGACTTTGTTTGGAACTATTTTCTTTGGTGGAGAAAAAAATAGACAAAGTAACTGGCAATTTTGTGTATAAAATATAAATTACACCGCATAAAAGTTTTTTTGTGTTTTGCACTGTTGTAGAAAAGCAAAATATTTCTGTAGGTTATCTTTTGATGAATTTTCTCAATAGAAAATTCATTTATCTGTTAAAACATTTAGGAGTAGACTAGCATAAAGACGACTAACAGACATGGACGAAATGCTACAAAACTCCAAATTTGATTTCATGGCTCTTTAATTTTGTCTTTACGTATCCAGGCCCAAGGCAGCCTCTCTAGCGACGAGCTGCGGGTTCATCTTTCAGTTCCATCGGACAACGTGGTGATCAACAACACTAACACACACACATACTCCAGCCGCTACCAGCGCATACACACCTTCCCCGATGACAGGGACCGAGAGGGAGAATACCAGGAGCCCAGCACTGTACTGCGGCCCCGAGAGCAGCGGGACAGCACAGGTGACACACACAAAACACACTGAAGCATTCACATACTTCTGTCAGTAAGTGCACAGGAACCAGGGTTACCACGGAGAATGAACAGCCAAAACGACATCAGAAAAAGTACTTTAGCACAATCCACAACCCAGACACAAAGAGCCACTGTCCTATCTGACAGAGAGAGGAGGGATATTTTATTTCACTCTAACTCCACTTGTACTCAAATGTTTTTTTTTCTCCAGCCACATTTGCTTTCATGACGAATACTTTCATTGTGTGATTGTTTTCATATATTAATTAACATAAATGAATGCCTCAATACAGACTGAAAAGATAATTAACAGCCTGCGTCATTATGGATGATAACACTGCCTGCTGTGTTTGTGCATCTCACATGTAACTGGTTTGCTCTGTCACCCCTTAACGGCCCTGTTGTTTGTGTTTTGTTGTGTTGTCTCGTGTTGTGATGCGTCTGTGTTGTGGTTTGGTTGTGTCGTTTTTGTCATGTGGTGACTGCTCACACTGTTGTACCCTTCGTGGACTTGCGTGTCCGTGGGATTTGTGTGTCCTCCTAGCACTGCTGTTAAACAACCCAGCATATCATCTCCTCCTGTCTGACCTGACACATGGCCCCAACAGGCTGACAAACTGCCAAAGCCAGCAAGAAAAACCCCAAAACCTGTCCCAGGGTAAGAGAGAGAGGGTTCATATTGCCCTAAGAAAGGGGCAAGGGGTGGTATCCTCCCCAGGGAGCAGTTAAAGTCCCCTGAACTCTTAAAGGTATAACAGTTAGAGTGATATAATGGCCCCAGAACAGCACAGAGGGTGTTAAACATTCATTAAATTACGTTTCTGTGACTTTTATGTCTCAGGGGTTGATTTTTATTAAAAATTAAGGCCTGGTTTCACAGACAGGGCTTAGATTAATATTAGTTAATTTAGGACATTTAAGTAGCTTTTATAAACTTGTCTTAGAAAAAAACATTATTGATGTGCATTTTGAGATAAAACAATGGCACTGACATATTTTAAGATATCTCAGAGCAAGTTGCTTTCAGTTAAAACAGCTCAAACATGCATTTTTGTCTGGGACTAGGCTTAAAGGCACACTATGTAATTTTTCTGCACTAGAGGTCGCTTGTTCAAAACAAAGACGTAGCTTGATGACGCCTTGATTTCGCAGAATCATGGGAGTTGTTGTCTTCACCTCTACAGACGGTGGAGAATACGACGGGACTCGGGCAGAAATCATATTCATTGATGACCGGTATTAATGTTACGAAAGCCGTTGGAGTGGAACGAGGTCGTTGGAGCGATTGCTAATGAGAGACGAGCGTGACACATGACTCGAGAGCAGTGGAGCTTTTATTATGTCGCAGACGCCGCTTCCGCTTCTTCCGGTCATGCGTATGTGGGGTAACGCAGCGGTGTTTTATCATTTTAGATATATTGGAGTGTGTTGAAAGTTGTTATAATGCTACTCTGTGCATTCGCTTAGCGGCTACTATGTGAGACACTTATTACACACTGCAGTGAGCTAAATGGATATTAGGCATGGTAAATATGGTACTCACGGAAAGTCAAGAAAAGATTTAAACAAAAAGAATCAAGCGTAGCGTCAGTTCTGGCAGGTCACGTTAGTCAAGCTCGCATCAGCTGACTCTCAGCTGATCCACGTCTGCCTATAGGAATACGACGCCTATCACTGTATACATATATAAGCTCCTTCAGTATTATCAGCAGCTATCGTGTTTCTCGGGAGCTAATTACCCTCCTCCATCCCCAGCTCCTCCTCTCGCCCAGTCAGCATTTGCCATTCTGATTCCCCTTGTATCAGAATAAATTCTCGAATTATGTTGCATTTTCAAATTTTGAATTAATGATATCTGCAATACATTCATGTTGGTTCTGTTCTGTTTACCCTAAGGGGGGTTATTGCTGCTCTCTCTGCTCTTATCCATGCTAGGCTGCATGGATGCGCAGGGAGTTCTCGCCCAGAACGGAACCATACCGCCAATCTTAACTGTATGCTAATTGTCAATAATTCTGTCGATGAATGTAATCAAACAGTTGCTCATCTGTCTAATAAAACACATAATATACTAAAGCATCGTTGGTGTTTCCATGGTTTCTACAAAATAAAACCGAAATCGAGGGTAACGCAGGTATTATGTCATTGATAAGTGACACACTGCCACTGTTCATGTCCTGGTTAAAACTGCTTATTTCTCTGTATTTAAAAATTTTCAGAAACATTTGGGATAATGTAATGTAATGATAATGATCAACAAAATATATAACATTGTTCTAGTGGTTTTTGGATATTTTAATCCAAAAATCTTACATAGTGTGCCTTTAAGCCTTGTCTGTGAAACCGGGGGAGATTTAAAAAGATTTAAACTTATCTTTTGTTAAGGAAGGTCTTGGAAACTTGAAGTGCCCATAGCTGAAGAAAGGATATTGTTTTGTCAGAGATGAGGTACTGTAGGGTGTGTGTTAGTGTTTTCTCACTGTCTTCTGACAGAAGTCTAAAGCCATACATATCACAGTATGCATGTAATGTCTCATCTCCAGTGTATGTGAGTGTTTAAGTGCATGTGTGCGGTTCATAATTACTTATTATAATGTAAAATGGCTGATACGTTTTTCTTCTGTACCTTTTTTTTCTCTTAGCATGTGCTATTGACATGGTTGATAAAGGCCTACTGATGCAGGAGGGACCGCCTCCTTACCCTGGAGCTCCGCCCCCTGGTTTATCAGGGGCTCATTATGGAGAAGCATCAGGAGGCGGGGGGAGTGTTCCTCATTATGCAGAAGCTGACATCATCAGTCTGCAAGGCGTTAGTGGTAACAATACATATGCAGTTCCTGCCCTCTCAGCCACGCCCACTGATTGCCCACCATTGCCTGAGTTGCCACGGGAACGACTTGTATTCAAAGAAAAGCTGGGAGAAGGACAATTTGGAGAGGTACAACTTTGGATTGCAAAAACATTACAAATTCCCACTCCTCTCTTAGCTTTGTGGGATTCTTTATTCATAAACCTTTTTGTGCGGCCTAAAGCAGACTTTTAATAATATTGTTCCCTTTATACCAGTCTATTTATTTGTCTGCTTCCTTAGGTTCATTTGTGTGAGATTGAAAACCCCCAGGACCTTGCAAACCTTGAGTTCCCGTTTAATGTCAGGAAAGGACGCCCTCTTCTGGTGGCTGTGAAGATTTTACGGCCAGATGCTTCAAAAAATGCCAGGTAACTGTACACGATGTCAAAGGTACAGTTTAGATATAAATACATTTTAAAAACATTTTATATTTTAAATTAATTCAATTTAATATATATATTATTTTACAAATATTATATATTTATTCAGTCTGTACTTACATATATATATATAAACAGATAATTACAATATAATAGTTTGAGGTTGTTGTTGTATAAAATCATATTTTTGTGCCAAATAATCAGATTTGGTTGGAATAGTTCTTTAACTGTTAAACAAAAACTGCTGTTGTTTATTTTGTAATATTGTAATAAACTCAAATTCTTCATGCTTCATTTTCAAAATGTTGTCCTTTTCCCTTCTCTTATTACTCTCATTCTTTTCCTGCTCTTCTTTCAACAGGAATGATTTTCTGAAGGAGGTGAAGATCTTATCTCGCCTGAAGGATCCGAACATAATCCGCCTGCTGGGTGTGTGTGTAAGCAGCGACCCATTGTGTATGGTCACAGAGTACATGGAGAGCGGAGACCTCAATCAGTACCTCTCCCATAGAGTGTTGCTGGACAAGACTGGACCGTCACATAATACACCAACCATCAGGTACACACACTCACACAGAACAGCAAGATGGCAATATCAAGTAATGATGCATCTAATATAAATGAAAGGCTAAATCTCTGTCTGTCTGTCTCAGCTACCCAGCTTTGATCTCCATGGCGAGTCAGATCGCATCAGGAATGAAGTTCTTGTCGTCTCTGAACTTTGTGCACCGAGACCTGGCCACACGAAACTGCCTGGTGGGTGGAGAGAGGGGCGAGGAGGAGGAGCGCGGCGGAGAGCGTCCGATAAAGATAGCTGATTTTGGCATGAGCAGGAACCTCTATGCTGGCGATTATTACAGGATACAGGGACGAGCTGTGCTGCCTATTCGCTGGATGGCATGGGAGTGCATCCTCATGGTAAGAACACACACATCTGTAACTTGGCTATAATAAATAAATGAAAATACAGGAATATTTTATGTATATATATTTTATGTATAAATGTATATTTATTAATTAATTGTATTATAATATATTTATTATTAATTTAGATATATTTATTTGCTTCATTTGTATGTATTCATTATATGATCACTTATTAATATGTATTATCTTATAACATTTTGTACATCTTTTTTTATTTTTTTTATTAATAAAAATATAATATATTAAATGGGGTCCAAAAAGTTTGCAACCAATAGTTAAATTGCTTAATTTTTTCTTCATTACCATAATAAAGATATATGTATATTTATTAAATGTATATTTTCTAATTAATATTTATTATCAGACTTAATATTTATTATCATATAATAAAGAAATACAATATTATATTATTATAACATTTTGTAAATATTATTAATAATACAAATAATATATATATACAGTATATATATATATATATATATATATATATATATATATATATATATATATATAATGGGGTCCAAAAAGACTGTGACCACCACTAGTGAAAATACTTCTTTTTTTCATTACCAAAATGAAGAGACATTTAATTACTTAATTTATATGTATCAAGTTATATTTTTTATAATTTATTATCAGACTTATTATATTTGATATAAAACGTGTATTAACATTGATCTTATCTGTACAAAGGAGCTCACATGCTTACTGTCACAAAATTTCAATATCATTTTATCATATTTCTTTTTTGGACCCCCCCTATATATGTCACATAAGCAACGTGTCATTCATGCAATAGAGGGAATGCATTAACGTCACTTCCCCGCCGGAACACGCCCCCCTCAGCCGGACTGAGTGACAGAAGAGCTGCTGCGTGACTGGAGTTAATAGGGGAAACTGCGTTAACGCGAGTAAAACAAACTATTATCAGTTTAAACTAAAAGTTGGACTCGATATAGTGTTCCTTACAACTTATCAAAGATCCAGTCAGTGATCTATGGATATTGACATGCAGCCAGGAATCGTGTTTCCTGACATTTATATGTGCCTGATTTCGACGCTGGGGAAATAAATTAAGAAAATTTGCCTGTAAACGTTTTATATAAATACAATATAGATAGGTCTAAATCCGAGTGATCACTTACATTAATGTTATACTGTATATCATCATATCGTCCAGCCCTAAAACTTGTATAGTTTTTGGTCAGTGTTTATTTAAAAACATCCAATTATGCAGAATATAGTCTGTTTTGTAGCTTTTTGCAGTCTGTAAAAATATACAGTACCTCAGATTTCTGGTCAAATCTAGTTGTACAGTCAATCGCAAAGCTCTTTCCCGTTTTAGATGTGTTTTGTGTGTTTTAAACGGCATTCACGCTGAAAACAAATGCTGCCGCTCAGTCTTTTTGCCACTTGTGGGCGTGACCGCATTCACTCCGGCCGACGGTGACGTCATGCGCATACCCTCTATACACAATACTGGTGCCCTTCATCTCAGTCATTTTTTTTTTTTTTGTATGTGTGTGTGTGCACGTCTGTGTGTGTAGGGGAAGTTCACCACTGCGAGTGACGTGTGGGCATTTGGTGTGACACTGTGGGAGATGTTGAGTGTGTGTCAAGAGCAACCGTACAGTCACATGACCGATGAACAGGTCATTGACAACGCAGGGGAGTTTTTCAGAGACCAGGGCAGACAGGTATGTGTATATTTTCTAACACTTATTAACCCTTATGAGAAAAAAAAATAAGCGTAGCCAAACTCTCTCTCTCTCTTCATCAGGTGTACCTGTCTCGCCCCGCTGTTTGCCCACAGGGTTTGTATGAGCTGATGCTTAGCTGCTGGAACAGAGACTGTAAACTACGGCCTTCCTTTGCGTACATTCACTCCTTCCTCACAGAAGACGCAATGAACATGGTTTAGAGAGTGACGGAGATGAAGAGAGGAAGAATGTAAGAAAGTGTGTGTGGACCACAGACAGGTGGTGTGTTCTTAAGCAGACACGGCTAAGCACTCTTATGTAAATTAGTGTCTTTTTTTGATGGGATGGGGCGAACAAAAGCCGCAGGTTCGGTGCCCCTTAATGACCCGCTTCTCATCCCTTATCCTGAACTTTTCAAGCAACATTTTATCCCCAACTCATTTTTAGGCTCACTGTTCCCTCACTATTCATACTTGCCACATCACTATTCCAGAGTATTTGGTTTCACAAAGCTCATATTTCTCAAAATGCACCACATAATTGGCATTCCTCTGTCTTCTATCCGAACCTGAGAATGAAACCTCTGTGTAAATGGTTCTGTCAGGTTCAGTTCTGATGACTAAGCTCTGACAACGGGCTAACAGGATACAGGAATGATATGAAATTGATTTGGGGATAAAATGCTGCTTGGCCTCTGAACCTTAAATCCTGGTCCTGTTACATGTATCAAAACTGTCTTTTCATTCCCTGAACGCTGAATAGATCTCAAAACATAATCGTAGGAACTGGTGGAGGGTTTTTATAGGATAGATGACAGGCAGCACAAAAGCACACGGCTCTACAAACTGTCTGTTTAGTCGTAGTTTTCTTCAGGCAGCATTTGACAAATTATTGATTATGCATATTGAAACTTATAGAAGAAATACAGAAATAGTTTTTTCTACTTGCATATTAAGTAATAATAGTGAATAACATTTTAACAGTCTAACTTTGCCACCATTTGTGGTCATGTAGAAAATGTATCAGCCAGTTTTTCATGTCTTTTTTTGTGGTGGAGGGTAATTCATCATCACTAAACATTAACATTGAGTGGGACGTTTTCTTTTCAACGATATTAAATGAGGTTTTGTTGAATCATTGTAACGGTGGAATCCCATACAAGGGTAAATTCATGAGTCATTGGACCTCTTGGAGTTCGATGATTGTCAAAAACGAATGTTGAAGAGCTTCCAGTGTTTTCAAATATGACACAATGTGCTATAATTATGTACAACAAAATAGCTGATGTGTGAAACAGGCTTATGACACGATATTGTCAAATTGCGGTGAATTAGAGGATGGATATTTGTGACTCCACCTCCTTTCTGTCCGCAAATAAATGGTCCCTTTAGGCTCATTCACACCAAGGACAATAGCTATATATTTTTTAATAATCGTTCTAATTCTATGAAAATAGGGAAGTCCACACCAGAGGACTCTAACTATATATATAAAACAAACATTGACAGCCAATCAGAATCCACTCAAGTTTAAAGAGCTTGAGCATTTAAAGCAGCAGACAACATAACCTCATCGAACACAACATGAAGTTATTATCCGTTGGTGTGGACGCCAATATAGTTCTTGTCCTTGTTGTGAAACTGGCCTTAAGTGTGAATGTGAGTTATATGGAAAATGACTAGATAGGTTTGTAATTGATCTGCCATTTTCGTGGACTGACTTGAACTACGCTGAACGCAGGTCATGAACTTGTTGGTGCCAGTATGTGCTGGGTTAAACTAGACTGTTGGAATTCAAAAACACTTTTGGGATGGGATGTATGGCAATGTACTAGCAATGCACTATTTGAAAGGACTCGATATGAGCCTAGACTTGCCTGAAATTGAAATGAATGGGCCTGGAAAGTACATAATGAGAGAAGAAGAGGGGGGCGGGGGGAACATGCGGAATGGCCACAGAAATGTAAATGTATACCAGTAAGAAATGTATTGTTTATAAAGAGAAATGGAGATAAACTAAGAAAATAGAAAAATAACCAAAGCATTTGTCCTGAATTTACTATGTAAACCTGTGGGACAATTGCAAAGAAACTCTTAAAGCAACAGTGCGTAATTGCATTTAATCTCAGTGATGGTTTCAGTGACTGCAGACTGTACATTTAACTTGAAACTGGTATGGTGACGCCACCTCATCCTCATTTAAGAGGAAGACTGTGTGTGTAGGTGTGGTGGAGAGCAACATAAGTAACATTTACTGTAATATACACAGAACAATGTGATTCCCAAAGGTTATGTTGCCAATCCCGATTATGCTAATTGAATAACCTTTAACCTTTTTTGGTACACTGAGGCCTGAACTTTCGTTTTATTTTTATAAATAGTTTTGGTCATGTTCTGTCCTCAGCCATTCATGTTTCTTAAATAATGAAAAATGTAAATAATTCATGGGACATAATTTTCTTCATTAATATTGCTATCTGTTATTAATCGGGCCTGTCTGTCTCTGTTTTCGACTCCCTGCCTGTGTTAGTCAGTGTAATTGCCTGTGTTGTCTTTTTTTGTAGGTGTTTTAATAAAGTAACCTTTTCCAATAAAATGAAATCCGCTCCTCATTTTCATTTACATTTTGTTAATTTTGAGTAGTTTGTGACTTCACAACTAAATTTGTGCAAACATACACTTTCACACAAGTTTTAAAGTAGAGCACATGCTAATAGTTTGTTTTTATTAAACAGTACTTACTTGTATAATCATATGTATAAATCTCAGCCTGGATTTATATAGATCTACAGTTTAAGGTGAAATATCTACTTCACCATTGAACATACATAAGGCAAATATTGGGTACGTTTGTTGAATATATAAACAAGGTTTTAAGCCAATGAAAACAAACTAATGGCAAAAAAATGTAATACTCTAAATGAAATTAGTCATTAGGGCTAGGAAGTATCACATGATACATCACAGTTCTGTTCCCGTTGCTGAAACACTAGAGATCAGAGCAGGTTGCTGTCAGTTAAATGTCGCTTTGAGGCACTTTGAAGGCGTAAACTGGAGATGCATAGGTTTACCTCTGGTAATGTTGAGTCAATTTTAGTGTAAAGTACACAGCAGCACGGTAAAACGAAAACAGTAACTTTTTTTTTTTGCAACCATTGGAAAATGATACGAGAAATGAAACCATAATAAGCCTTCACTTGAGTTTCTGTGGGCACAAAGGTATGCTTGCGGCCTGCGTCAAAAACCTAACCTTGTTTGCTCTTCTTCTTTTTCCTGTTTGTTCATCAACTTCAACTTTTCTGCACTCACTTCCCACCCCCTCTTACTTTTCAACTTTCAATTTGCTGTAAAAAATCCCTTACCTGAGCACACAGACCTGTTTAAGGGAAAGTGGCCTGATTAACAAAAAAAACTTACATTAGAAATAATTTTTCAAAATGTCTGCAAACTTCAGTGCCACTGTTGAAAAGAAAAAGTATTAAACCACCGGACAATATATTCTCAGAACATAATTAACAAAGAGGTTTAAAACGGCAAGAATAAAGCGTCACATTTCAGTGTCTGGATACGGAAGGCATTATGCATGCGGACTATGGCTTCAGTAATGCACTTGAGGTGAATTTACATGCATTGGTCTGGAATGCACTTTGGTTTTAGAAAGGAACTGAACCAGAATCAACAGGCGTGTGGCTCTAACAGACAGAAACTATTCAAAAATTAAAAGAACAACCCTGCTTCCCTGAATATTCCCTATTAACAGAGGCTCTAGAGTAGATGATGTAGTTCACCTAATGAATGTATAAAATTATAATATAATGTGATAAAATCATAAAATTCACAAAATAGAATATAAAAACTGAATGTTACAAATGGTTGATTACAACAAAAAAAAATGACCTCAATGTTCTAAGTTCAGTACAAACACAGGCATGCACACATGCGCGCACACACAGGAAGCGCTGAGATCCACAATCAGAGCTGATCAGACTTGATTCCTTCTTCATCTGACTCCATTAACCCATTCGGGTTAAACCAGCCTAGCCAAAGAAAAGAAAAAAACATCCACATTTAGTGTGTCTGGAGTGGAAACCAGGTGTTTTACACCAATGTAATACCAAAATATTCAATGTAATCTTAATGGGCATATTTTTTTTTTACAGTCTATGGCATTCACACAGAAAGATTTAAATTAGATTTACTGCAAAGATTTAAATGTGCCATTTATTTAGCCATTATGTTTAATATACATTTTCTGATTTAGGTTGTTAAGTTTGATACATATCCCTGAATCAGAACAGATTGCATTTGTAAATGACAATGATTAGATTTAAAACTCTGATTTAAGGATTGGCATTTTTCATGTATTAAAATGTTACAGTAAAAAAATACTGGTCAACACTGCTGTTTGTTATTATGTATTGTTATACGTAAGTGCATATGATTAAATGATGACATGATTATGTAATTAATGTTAAATATAAATAATTGTATACATCAATATACACACACACACACACACACACACACATAATGATTATAATTATATTACATTACTTATGTTAACAATTTTTTACTTTTTTTTTTGTTGCTATATCACCTAGCTGTTGTTCATTGGCAGAGACATAAGTGAAAGAGAACATTGATGATGCAACAGAAAATGATGGCAACTACCAATGGGAATGCAGACATTGATACTACAGGAGAGCCTGCTGAATACAGTGATTTAATTGCTGTCAGCGGCACAGATATGTATCCGTAGATGCCACATTGGACCGATCTAGACACGTTGATATGCCTGCCATTTGCGGTCAGCGTGTGATCACTCACAGTTAGAATCAATTATGCCATAACATTGCGAAACCAACTAGATTAAATGAAATGGGATAACCTTTCACAGGTGAGAATGTGTTGGTTTGTGTTTGTATGTGCATTAACTCACAGGTGAGGTAACCTGTGAGATTTTCACTCCAGTCAATTTCTCCACCGCGCTCGGCAGGCGAGTCATGATTTCCAGAATTTCTCCAGTCAGCTTAGCAACGCCCACTTCTGACCCACCGCTGGACACCATGGTGATCTTCTGAGCTGCACAGATTGGCCTGCTGATCTCTTCTGCCATCTAGAGCAGTGGAGGACAAATGGCATTTTAACATTATCTTATCATTGAATTTATTTAATGACATTTCAGATGCACTAACCAGCGGGAGTTTCTCCAGCAGCATGTCCACCATGGCTCCCTCTTTGTACTCTTTAAAAGCTTCTGCCTTTTTGGTCATCTGCTCGGCTTCAGCCCGACCCTTCGCCTCCAGCGCAAAGGCCTGTGCCTCTCCCCTCATCTGAAACAGAGATAGAAAAAGATGAAGAATGAGAGAATGGTCTAACGTCTAATGTGTTAAATAGTCTAAAGGCCCCGATATACTTACTGCTAAGTTCTTTTTCTTTTTTTGCTTAGAGGTAAAAATAAGTTTAAAATATCTTTGGCTAAGTTCACACTGCAGGCTGAAACGACCCAATTCCGATTTTTTTGCCCGTATGCGACCTGTATCTGATCTTTTCATGACAGTCTGAATGACACAGATCCGATCTTTTCAAATGCGACCCAGGCCACTTGGGTATGTGGTCCAAATCCGATATCTATCCGATCTTTTCAAATGAGACTTCAATCTGAACGGCCAGGTCGCATGTATCCGACCCGTCACTAAACGAGCTCCACTGTTGACATCCATGTTTAGCTACTTCCGCAAACAACAAGTGACGTCGTTGACCGTTGAGTACTCTTCTGCGCATGCGGGTCATTTCTGGGTCATGTCACGTTCACACAGGAGTTCACAAAAGGTCGCATTTAATTGGAAATGTGAACGGCCTTGCAAAAAAATCTAATTTTTTCAAAAAATCGGAATTGAGCATTAAGCCCCTGCAGTGTGAACGAGGCCTTGGTAAGGATATACTTTTAGAGAACATCCTAACTCTGCTCATGCTGCGCGCTTTCCTCTCAGTAACAAAATAAACGCATAAAAAAATAGCACAGACGAAAAAACAGTTTTCAAGCTTGATTTTGTTTGAAATGACGTCACACCAGTTAGTTTTTCGATTTCGCTTTAAGTACAGCTGGCTCTTTCCTCGCCTTTGACGGAAATTTCCGTAATTTGTGAGAAAATGCTTCCCCGCCATTGATTGAAATTTCCAGGTTTATCTTTTCACTGTTATACAGTAGGGGGCGCTATTAGGCATTTTCTGAAGGAGTACTGAATCTCCTGATCAAAAGACAGATGAAAAAGATGCAGAAACAAACTATATCATATGTAAGCAGATGCATTTGTAAAATAATGTTTTCATCAAAATTAAACAGCATATAAATCAAAACTGCCTAGTGTTACTGAATGAAATGTCAACCCAAGACGAGCTATAGGACTGTGCAAGCATTAGGGGTGTTGATGGACTCGGTCTGCTCCATTTATGTTTTGATCATCGTACTGAATCTTATCTGGATATAGTCTGATATAGCATGTTTCTCTGCTTTTTGCTCAAAATGTTGCTTTTTTTATGAAACCCATTTTCAAGAGTTGATAAAAAAAAGGAATTCATGGAATAGAATTTGTTTAAAAGCAGAGGGTCTGTTCTTTCTTTTGATATATTGCATGTTTAGAAAATAATCTGGAGGCCTTATAACTTTTGTGAAAATGATAAAAAATGCTGATGTGGCTGGCAAATTTTTAGGAAAGGTTTAAAGGTGTATGTCGTGTAACGTGTGTCTTATGCAAACAGTAACGCTCATTGTCACTGGCGAAAAACAGGTGTGGAGAGATTCATGAACTCACTCTGATGGATTCTGCCTCAGCTTCTGCCTCCATGATCAACTGAAGCCTGTTAGAT
Source organism: Tiaroga cobitis (assembly GCA_030578255.1). Taxonomy (NCBI): domain Eukaryota; kingdom Metazoa; phylum Chordata; class Actinopteri; order Cypriniformes; family Leuciscidae; genus Tiaroga; species Tiaroga cobitis. The sequence goes on along the minus strand of CM060606.1, from coordinate 25,497,982 downwards.
GAGAGGAGATGAAAAGGTTTTTCGAGATTATGATACCAAGCAATCAGTTTTATTCTTTAGATTTGCTTCCAGCAAAGCACAAATGTGTGTTAACCCTCTGAGGTCTGAGGTGTTTTTGGGGTCCTTGAGATGTTTTGACATGCCCTGACATTTGTGCTTTTTTCAGTTGCTTAGAAACATATTAATGGCACTGGTGTAATTACACTCTATTTAGCACAAACAGGGCTACCATAATATGTTAGCAACATGTTTGTACATGTTTGTATTTTTGAGAGAATATTGTTTATGCATCGTTATTGAAAAAACAAAAAAATAAAGTTTCTGAAATCATTCACATAAAACAATAGATTGTTTTAAATTGTGAAAAAAAAATTTTTGTTTGCAAAGGCAATATGCGGATGGGTGTGAACGGCCCAATCCCTATCATGAATAATTAAGTGGTTCTCACCTGAGCAGACAATGACCCTGCATAATAATGAGCCTTTCATTCAGGGGTGTCACACAAGAAAGAATGCAAGGACAATAAATACATAAATATAAATCTATATATATATATATATATATATATATATATATATATATATATATATATATATATATATATATATATATATATATATATACAAACAATCAAAATATAAATGAAAGCCAAAAGCACATTTTTAGTCATACCTGGAAACAAATCCTGGTCAAATAGGTTGTATGGGCAATTCTGCAGAATTGGTTCAAAGTTTGAGTTGGAAACATCTTGAAACTAAAATTGTCTTTTTCCATAAATGTCTTATAAAGTATTATTTTTTAAAGTAGGCAATAGATTTTATCATACATATTTCAAAGTTAAGGATTCATTATTTTGATATAGCTTGCACTGGAACAAAGTACACTATAACAGTTGATTAGTTTATTTGTGACAAAACATCCTATATATTTTACATATGAGCAGAAACTGTTTTAAGCTTATTAAACTAATTAAAGCTTATTTGATGTCTATTTTATAGTAAAAACTTTATAATCTATCCAAAATTAGTCAACGAAATGTTGTCATTACAGACACTAGTATATCGCGATTAGAAGAAATCTCAGTGGGCTATAGCAATATAGTTTGTATGTGTACATGTAAAAATAACGTTTACTAAAGTACAGTAGGTAGTCAACCAGAATGCCTATTACCGCCGCGGCAAATCCACCGCCGTAAAAATAAACCAGTCGCATTTCAAAGTAGTTCGCGAAATGACCGCCAGGCGGCGCAAAGGGACATTTAGCAAAACGTAAGTGGGGCAATTAACAGTAAGGATGAAATACTACAAGTTATGGTCATTTCCAAATAAGCCTACAACAAACATTTATTTTTAACAAATATTTTTAAATATGCAACATGCACGTTTAAACAACAAACAATACAATCTGAACCAGCGCTTCTGCTCCTGTATTGAGACATGCAGCGCGTTTCAGTTACAATCCTGGTTCCAGTGGCCTTAAAGCAACACCAAGTAACTCTTCCTCTGCGGTCGCCCTACAGGTTGGAAGCGGAATTGTCCATTACCGCTGTCGTACATTTTTTTGCCTACTTCAGCCTACTGTCACACGCGCACGCTCGCTGTTTATCCAGCACCGGCTTTGGAATCAACAATGGCAGACATACCAACCTGCAAGAAGTCATTTCAGGGAGGTATGTCTTGGTGACTGGATTGTTGACGGAGGGATTGACTGGCTTTCGTGAGGCACACTCGCAAGGTCTCTCCCTCTCTCCCTCTCTGACGTGTGCGCGCTATGTATGTTATGCGCGCAGTATATTCTGTCTCGCATGCGCGCTCTAGATTCAGGTAGATTTGAAGTAATTTGCGGGCATCGGGGAGACGCTATCAATATGCGGGAGACTCCCGGGAGACTTGGGATGTCTGCAATGGCCACAGACATTTTGAGGAAGTGGTGGGGGAAGTGACGTATGCCGTAAAGCAGTCGAATTTTGTAGTTCTTTTTGTGCTCCGGTTCCTACCCGAAACCCGAAGTTACATAGTGCAAGTAAAAGCGATACAGACCACATCAGGCTATGGCAGACGTGTCATTCAACCTATTGTAAGTCGATGTACCATCACAAGGGTCTTGGACATATATTATGAAGGTTGAAAAGTTACTTAGTGTTGCTTTAATACATTCACGGCTTTTTAAAATGTCACAAAGCGTTTTGAGATGGTTTTGAATGAAATATTGAAGTTTATAATTAGGATATTTTGGCACACCACGCCGAGTGACGCTATGCATTATTCTAAAATCTGGTTTTATTCTGGCATGTTAAATTAGAGTTTGACAAACGCGGCGGCGCATTCATTTGAATTTATTTTTCTCATAACAGCTAAGAACTTAATAGGCTAAAGCCTACTCCGTAATTGTTGGTCATACAGATAAGATATCATCTTTTAAAACTGTAAAAGGTCTACTTTTATTCATGCAGTAGGCTATAGCCCTACACTCACAGGCTAACGACAAAACGTTTTCTCGCTCATGTGAGAAAGTTTGGGAAAATCTCAGTGAGTAAATTCATAGCCGAGCGGTAGAACTTACGGTACGATCATCAAGATGACACGGGTTCGAATCCCAATCAGACATGGTCTACTGTAAATTTTATATTCATTAATGCAGAGAGATTTGTCTAGCTCTAAAACTCTGTTACACCATACAGTTTTTTGCTTATATTTATCAAATAAAATTACCATGCATTTCCATTTTACACTAAGGAACAAATCCAACAGAACGACTTTGCATCTGTATAATAATAGGCTACCAATCGTAATTTCAAAAGCAGTTCTGTTAAAAAAAATAATTTTATATATAGGCTATATATATATATATATATATATATGTTGTTTTGTTTTTTTTTTGATTCCCTACAACCTAGAGTTTTAAAAAAAAATGGTTTTAAGTAAAGTGTGATTTGCCAGGGGGGACGGGGATTTCCTTCTGGTCTAAACATCCCTGCTTCTGCTGAATTATTTTAATTCCCCACACCCCTCCCTCCACAGTAGCTAATCAATGCTAGGCTACTTCACCAATAGACCATATCAAATATATAAAATAGAGATATGCAACAGGCACGTTTAAACGACAAACAATAAAATCAAAACCAGCGTTTCAGTTGTTCATTAGTTCCAGTGGCCTAATGCATGCACGGTTTTTCAAATTTCACAAAGCGTTTTGAGATTATTTTGAATGAAATATTGAAGTTTATAAGTGTTTTGGCAGACCACGCCGAGTGGCCCTATGCATTTTTCTAAAGTCGGGTTTTATTCTGGCAATTTATTTTTCTCATTACAGCTAAAATAACTTAATAGGCGACTTCGTAATTTTTTGGTCATACAGATAAGAGTAGAGTAGCTTACATCGTTCAAAACTGTAAACTTGTATTCATATTATTAGGCTAACGACAACAGTTTATCTGTCGTCTCTGTCTCCGGGAACTGCGCGTCACAAAAATGAACCAAAAGCCGATTCAGCTCAGTCACGATAAGAAATCGGCTATGTCTAAAGTCTTTAAATGTCTAAATATTTAGGCTAATAAATGTTATCTGATTATGTAATCCATATGAAAACGAGAGGTACAGAGGATCTATACTCAATGTAAGCGCTTCCCAATGAGAAAATGACAAGACAAGGGTGAAAATCTCGCTCCATTTTGTAGGCTAAATCGCCCTGAATTAAAATGTAAAAACAGATCAAATAATTTATTTGTCGAAATGTTGCGATACTGTTTCATTTAAGTTCATAATTATTCTATAAATGTTATTTAATTTAGCAGCATTACCACAAAGCACCGTGGTTCGATATTTATTTGAATAATAGCTACAAAAAAAAAATAATTGCATGCCTGGTTAAGGATCCAAAGATCCCTGTAGAATAATATTGAGTTTTTTGTTCATGACAACACATTAACATGCGTTTTTTCAGATTATATTTAGTTTTGCTTGGAAAAGGCTGGCCCAAACCAGTTTTATTTCATCAATTATTGAAATAATGAAATATTTAGTAATAAACTTTTATGACAGAAATATCACTAGTCTACATGTAACTTAAATCATTTAATTCCTTCATTATCAACACTGTCTAGAATAGCGATTTAAGTGTGAATTGCGACTTCTCTTTGTGTTAAGTCAGCCTCAGACTCCGATAGCCTGTGGGGGGTTGGAGGGACAGTTGCTGGACAAAGGTGTTAATGTTCCTCTTTCATATGGAGAGTGTCGGATAGCCAGCCTGATGAGCAGGCAAAATTATTGTAAGGATAAATCTGTGTCCAAATGTAGGCCTCATATCTTATAAAATTATAAATATTGTAGTTTATTTATTGTAGCCTATTTAAAGTTTTTTTTCCACACAAAATTTCAATTGAAGTTATTGTAAGGTGAATTCAACAAGGCATGCTGTGTCTTTGAAGCAACAATTAAAGGCTAAATATTTTTTTCGTGATTTGTATGGCTGACACGCAGCGACATATACAGTATTATCAGCTGTATGATGTGTTTTTACATGTTTTTAAATGTTTAATTTCGAGAGAGACCCGGCGGGTGCAGCGAGGGAGACTAAATAAACTTGCTAAAAAGAGATCCAGCGCGAGAGAGGCAAAGAAAAACGCATGTTTTTAATTTAATTAGGCTATGTTGCTTTGGACAATTTTCGTTTTGTACTGTTTTAATTGTTTAATTTAGCTGTAATTTCTTTGGCAATACAAATTTAAAATGTCGCAAGAATAAGATTAGCCTAGTGTTTCTTATTTTGCATCGCAAAAGAAATAAACTCTAAACTCGATGCAATCCTGTTTAAAAAAAAAAAAAAAAACTGTCCCGACACTTTATTTAAACCTTGAAATGTTTGAACTTGGTTTCAAACTTAAGTAATTTAAGTGTTCTTTTACATTACACAATAATTTAGCAGACTAAAGACGAGCTTCTTCAGTTTCATTTTCTGATGCAATCGGCTGACAATCTTCCTTCATCAGTTTGTGTCCTTTGTGCAGCGGCTGCGGTTCTACGGGAATGTAGCAAATGTATGTTGTAATGATAATTAAACAAAACTCTTGACTTTAAATAAGTAAACAGTTATCTATTTAAGCATCAAGGTGGTAAAATATAAACGCTGTCGGCCAACATCGGTTAAAAACATGTATGCTACACTGAGATTCGATCTCGGGTCGATTGAAGCTCCTTGAATCTCGAGTTGTTGCGTTAACCACTGTGCTACCGTCTGTATGCTGTTCGAAAGCCTCATTGATGTAGCCTAAATGTTTTTTATTGCAATGTTTTATGTTGAATTGTTTTCATTATTTATTCAATTTAATTTTAGTAGCCTAATTTCAGCATTGTGATTATAAATTATTTTAACTACGTTTCACTTGAATTCATATGCTACCAGCTTTCAATCGCTCTGAATGCGCGGCAGCAGATTACGCAATAGAGAGAATAAACAAACACTTTTCAGAGTCTATGATTGTAGCGCCTCTTAGCGGTAAAAGGCAGCAAATACACCACACATTTTACCGCCGCGGTGGAACGGCTGATGTGGGCGTTGTCATGGCTTGCCTCAACATTTGCGTTTGAATAGCGCGCGTCCTCCGTGGGCGTGTCAGATTAACGCGTAATGAAGTGTAACGAGCTGGGAAAAAAATACTGAAATCACTCTCTTTTCATACAGATTACATAAACAGAGAATATTTGTTTTTTATATAAATTACTTCATTGAAAAGAAGAGAATTCAAGCTTCATAAAGAAAAATCTCTCGTGCCTGTATGACAAGTATTTGCGGAGTTATAGTTAATCTTAGGACGCGTTTCAGAATGGACTTCACCGACAGAGAGAAGGCAGAACTTGCATCATGTTTATTTTTCTTTATTTGTCGAAAAGCACAACACTTTGTTTTTATTGTGAGTATACAGAAAAATAATAGACACTTAACATGATCGATTGATGTATACCACTTATATTTAAGATCAAAATTAACAGAGTATTTTGAGTCTCTTTTGCACTGATAAGAAAAAAAGCGAGACAATCGCGCCGGCGCGATAGCTGACCTCAGAGGGTTAAAGTAGACAAAACCCAAAACAGAAAACCTTTGGATATCGATGTTTGTGTATCACTATCACTGCATGAGTTTCTCACCGTTCTGCCTCAGCGATCTTCTCAATACGGTATCTCTCAGCGTCGGCTGGTTTCCGGACCTTGGCTTCCAGTTCCTTCTCCCTGCGGGTGATCTCCTGCTCCTGTAAAGTGATCTGCTGCGTACGCTCCACAACCTGAACCTGCATCTTCTCCTCCTCGATACGCTGCTTAGTCTTGGCCACCTAAATCAAATGACCATGGGTAAAAACGTCAGTAGACGTGACTCAAGCCCAAAGTATACTTCGGTTTTTTACACATACGAAAGGGTTCACGAGAAAGGAGCGTGGCACAAATTTCGTCACCAGAATAATACACACTGATTATTGTAACCGTGCATTAAATTTGTTTTGCACTAATCAGTTGTTCCAATAGGTGGCAACACTGGCCTGGGCTTTTGTTTCACAGAAAAATTTTTAACTAAAGAGACGGAAAAATAACAACAACAACAACAAAATACCGGACACTGCAACAACAACAGATGACATTGACAAGCTCTTGTGTGAGGGGTTATGAGATAGCTGCAACATTATTTTAAAAGAATACAAATACTACAGACACTGGACAAACTTTCTAGAGCGCAAGTATTGCAAATGCTATCAAATGGAGTATACTTTGAAAGGCTATGTGTCCGTGTTCTAAGTATACTTTGGGCTTCAAGCCCTATTTGGATGGTAATAGTTTCTTATGGGGACATTTGTAAGGAGTGAGAGGAGTGAGTTCTCTACAAACCCAGAAATGCACTTCTCACGTGGTCAGTTCAGCATGACAACAAGTTTTGCAATAGGCAAAGGTCACCTTATTTATGTATTATTTATTCTTTTAATTCATTCGATGTGTTATGGCTTTCTGTCTTGCATTTTATCTCTCAAAATTAATGATGGATGCAACCTCTTATTTACATAAGGTTAACTCAGAATATTACGCAAACCTGCAATAATTAAATGTTACATTAAACAAATATACTTTATGTAATTAATCTCACATTATTAGCCAATACATTTGCTGCTCACCTTCAACGATCCAATTCAACCATACTAAAAAATGACTTTAGACAAAAATCACATTTGTGTTTCTTTTTTTGTTGTTGTTGTTGTATTATTTTCATTTTAAGAATGTTGAACTTTCTTCTCCTGCGTCCTATTATTCAGCAATCCAGGTTTGTTTGAGCTGTGCCCTCTACTGAACAGCCGTGAATTAGCATTTTCTTCAGCCTGAGGCTTATTCATTTTACTTTTGGTGTGAAAGGGCTCCAAAAAGGGTTTTTAATTGCTGTTTTTCTTGAGATTCCTAATTTTACTAGCTGAAAACCAAGTTGAATATCATTTGGTACCTGAAGCTGATAGGCCATTTCAGACTCTGCCTTCTTGGTGTTGATCTCATAGTCATAGGATGCTTTCTTCAGCTCAAAGTCTCTTTGCGCTTTAGCCATCTGAATTTCATTTACATACTGAGCAGAGACTTTCTCCTGCATGGCGTGAGCCTCCTACACACACAAACACATACATTCAGTTTTATCCAAAACCATTAAATCACAACAGGAATATGAAAAATCTCACCCTGATGACGGCATCTCTCTTGAACTGAGCTTCACCGATACGAGCGTCTTTTTGCACCTGAGCAGTACGAGCTTTACCCAGCGAGCTTAGATAATCCTGTGAGAGAGTCCAGGTGAGTTTCATACTAAGGTGTATGTATTATTATGAATATGCACTACTCTTTAAAAAGTTTGGGGTCAGTAAGATTTTTTTTGGACAAAAATAATACTTTTATTTAGGAAGGACTCATTAAATTGATCAAAAGTGACAGTAAAGACATTTATAATTATAGAAAAGTTTTTTTATTTCAAATGCTGTTCTTTTTAACTTTACAGGTGAAACTCGAAAACTTTGAATATCATGCAAAAGTTCATTTATTTCAGTAATTCAACTTAAAAGGTGAAACTAATATATTATATAGACTTATTACATGCAAAGCGAGAAATTTCAAGCTTTTATTTGTTATCATTTTGATTATGGCTTACAGCTTATGAAAACAGCTAATTCAAAATAAGAATATTGTGAAAAGGTTTTCATAGCTGTAAGCCATAATCATCAAAATTATAAAGGCTTGAAATATCTCACTTTGCATGTAATGCTATATAATGAGTCTATATAATATATTAGTTGCACCTTTTAAGTTGAATTACTGAAATAAATGAACTTTTGCACGATATTCAAATTTTTCGAATTTCACCTGCATATCGACCACGGAATCCTGAAAAAATGTACCATGGTTTCCATAAAAATGTTAAACAGAAAACGTCTTCAACGTTAATAATAAGAAATGTTTCATGAGCACCAAATCAGCATTTTAGAATGATTTCTAAAGAATCATGTGACACTGGAGTAATGGCTTTTTTTTTTTATTAAAACATTACTGAACGTTTTCCTGTATTTTTAATCCAACAAATGTAGCCTTGGGCATCAGAGACTTCCTTTAAAAAACATTAAAAATCCTACCAACCCCAAACTTTTGAAAAATAGTGTTTGTTTAGGGTGTGAGGTGCATAATATCACCTGATCGTCATGCACATCTTTGAGCGTGTAGCTGACAACACCGATCCCCATGTTGACCAGGTCAGAGGAAGCTACCTTAAACACCTGCTCTGAGAACTTTTTACGGTCCTGGTAGATCTCCTACAAAGAGCAAGGATGAGAGATTGTACAATAAATAACAAATAATCAGAAAATAGCAGTACAGTTTAGGGATGGACATTTTTCAAAAATATTGCATTCGAATATTCAGGCTCATAAAAATCGAATATTCGAATATTCGTTTATCTAAATACGTTTAACGAAAAAGACGTTATTTTTTTTGTTTTTTGTTTTTTTACGTTTTTGTCACCATTTCTGAACAAGCTTACAATTAGGCAATATACACAACAAGCTTACAATATATGTTACAGTTTTATTTTAGTTGAAAACATTAAACAGTAGGCCTAACGTTATGTGTAAACAAAAAAATTTAAAAAACAAAAGCATTAATAAAAGAATGCTCAAGCAGCGCGAACGGGAAAAAAACGCCTAATAAAGCGATTGCGCCAGATATCGTACAGAACGTACAAACACACAGCATATGATTATCGTGTTTATATTGTTTCACGGTTATATTGAGAAAAACAATAATATCCACATGCAGGGGCGCTGCCAGCAATTTATGCTCGAGTGAGAAAAGGCGCTTTGCTGACAGACGCTTCAGAGACACAAAGATAACGGTGTTCTAAGTTTCTAACAGCAGTTTGCGTTTTCTGTTCTTAAACCTGTCTCCCTCAACGAAACTCAAAGGAAGTATATGTATCATTTTGCTATAAGATAAGTTATCATTTCGGATCACGCGGTGTCCAGCTGCGCTTACCTGCAGTCGTGATGCAGTGATGGTCAGCTGTCTTTCCTCAGTCGACTGTTTGGATTTCATGTGATTTCTCAATTGTGGTGATGATATTATAACTCAGATTAATTAATGAATTTGATCAAAAGTAATTCCATTTAGTAAGATCATTTTCAAGTAGCCTAATTCCAAACTTCGCGAGGCAGACAACAACATTATGTGATCAAATACACACAAATTGTTAACACACTCCACAGCGCCACCCAGTGCATTTAATTATAATTGCGAGTTAGTGCTTGGGATTTATCATGGATTCACTGCATTTACGGCCAGCAAAGCAACGTAGTAAAATTCGAATAGCATTTTATTTTTCAAATAATAATTACACATCGAATATTCGAAAATTCGAATATTCGTGCACATCCCTAGTACAGTTAGTTGCACACCACATATCTCAGTCAGCAGAGGTTGCTTGTTTATTTCAGCACTAAAACCCTCCAGTCCTCTTTGAAATGTTCTTATAAAAAGCTTGTTTCTTCCATTCTGTGTGTGTTTGATACAGAACACAAATAACTCTTTAAGCATCTCACAGTACCTCCACAGTCAGGTGGGCGATAATGGCTCTCTGATGTCCCTCAAGGGTTTCCAGGGCAATCTCAGCAATCTCAGTCTCAGACTTCCCCATGAACATCTGACAGGCTGCAGCCAGCATTTCTTTATTCTGACCCTGAATCTTCACCTGCAGAACACATAAATAACAGCACTCACAGACTGTAAAACTGATGTGACACATGACCGTAAAGTGTGTGTGTCTCTAACCTGGGCAATGCCAGTCACTGAGATCGGTACTCCATGCCTGGTGTAGACCTTTTCACTCTTTACATTCAGAGTCAGAGTATTGAGAGAGATCCTAGGAGAAAAGAAAAACAGCTGTAAAACATTTAAGTCGGCATGAAACAGGTTTCTCAAACAGGTTTCCCAAACATATCCATTATTTGGACAAACAGATGGCTCCGCCCCCAAACCACACCCACATATATCTACACATTATGCTGGAACAGAAGTTTCGTAGCTACACAGCATGATTGATGGCTAAACGTACTCAGATCTTTTCAGATCTTTCGATCTAATGGACGAAATGAGCTTGCGCAATTATAAACTCACAGCTTTCATTTCAGCTTTAAGAGCCGCAAGACCACGCCAAACCATGTGAGTGCGTGTTAGAAATCAGGAATGGTGAGCATTCAAACACGTGAGCGTCTACACTACAAAAGCAATATTGCGGAATGCGTTTTCGACCACCTCTGGAAGTGGTCGCAGTGGACAAGCTCAAATATGTTTTAGACCCCCCATTACACCGGAATTTAGTGTCGTCCACTTGTGATCCGATCGAAGAAAACGCTTCTTAACCCGTTTAATCCCACCGGTCACAATTGTGACCGCAGCTTTTTTCTTATTTCTGGAAGCTCTAAAAAAAAAATTATTGACTTTGGGCAAGAAATTCAACTTTTAAATGACAAAATAGATTGTCTTGATTAAAATCAATTAATGTCATGTGACTAGTGTGAAAGGTCACATGACCAGATCAGTTCACTTCCTACTTGCACATCTAGTAGAAGATGTCTTCCTCAGACTACTACAAAAAGTAGTATATAAAACATCTTAATTTACATATTGTTACGTCCTCAGGGACGTTTATATTGTTTTTGTGTGTCTTCTCGCTCTTTCTCTCCCTCTCACTTTCCCTTTCGCATGTCATAGATGATTGGCTGTTCCTCTTGTCAGTCATCTTTAACGAGTCATCAGCATCATCAGTGGGATGCTTGACACCTGGAGAAGCCCTATTTAAGATACATGTCACCGCCAGCAAGGGAGAGAGATTTTTGGTTTTGCTTTGAGACGTTTTGTTTTCTCTTTGGTTGATTTTAATTCTGTTAAATGTTTAGTTTGTCTGTCATGTTATGCTTGCCTTTTGTTCCGAGTGTTTCCTGAAACTTCTCATTCGTGAGCTCTGAGTCTGTTAAACAGCTTTGCAAAGCTGGGTTAAGCGGGAAGGAGGAAGGGAATAGGTAAGATTGTCACGTGACATACATTTTGCACACTTAGTTGTTTCTTTTGTCTATATTCATTAGGTTAGGGATTTGTGCCACCCCCTGTATTTTTGTTTTCATTAGTCAGTATAGTTTATTTACGACGTCTCGGACGTTGAAGACTTTTTCTTTGATCTTTTGTTTCAGTTTAGGTTTAGATTGAAATGGTTTAGTTAGATTCGTTTTGTTTGTTATTTTCGTTTGTTTGGCACAAATCCTGTTTTCCCTTTCTTCCTTTTTTGCCTTGTTCACATGTAATATAAATTACTTTATCCTTAACCAAAAATAGAATAAGAAGTAATTTAATGTCTCTCGTGTTTCTCAACTCAGACAGTTTTCAATAGAGACGTATGTCTGAACTGGTCTTGTGTTCCCCTTCCAAAAATCCCAAGACGGGTGAGAGCCAAAGAAGGGTTGTAACATAATGGGAGCTCGTCCGGGATCCAACTGAATTAATAAATAACAAGTTCATGACACCGTCTCTTGTATCACTGGGTGTGTTGAGAACTCGTACGTGCGGTTGTTCGGCGTCATAAGGATGTTTATTTTGGAAAGGTTTCTTGAGAGTCCCTCGCTAGAAGAATTAGATAGTTGTAGGAAGGATGATTTGGTGATGATAGCAAGTCACTTTCAGTTTTCGATAAATAAGCAGTCTCTTAAAAAAGAGATTAGCTCTGTGGTACATAGTCGACTAGTAGAGATGAATGTGCTTGCGTTGCCGGAGGAGGAAGCTGTAGTTGCGGACAGTGTAGAGGTGGGTACGTCTGGTAGGAGTGAGAATGTGGGTGGGGAGGGGCTAACGCCTACGGCGGAGGTTGAGGCTGAGGCTAGGGCGGGGTTGCCTCCCTTTGATCCGTTCTCCCCTATGTATGTTTGCTCAAAAGGGGAAACGAGACTGAAAGTCCGTTTGGCCCGTTTGCAATTTGAATCGCAGGAGAAGGTGCAGGCTCGGCAGGCGGAGATGGATTTGAAATTACAAGTTCGTAAACTTGAGATCGAGGCGGAGACGCAGGTCAGAATGCGACAGCTGGAGCTTGACGCAATGCGAATTGTGGGGGGTTCCGCTGCGCGACCAGATCCCCCTCGAGTTAGTTCCGCTGCCACTGTTGACCGTTCTCCCGTTGTGGTGCCTACTGTTGCTCCAGCGTCTGTTTCCTCCGTAGCAACCGAGTCATTCGATGTTGGTAAAAATATTACATTACTGCCACATTTTCGTGAGACCGAGATAGATTCCTACTTTAGTGCCTTTGAGCGCATTGCTGTGTCTTTTCGTTGGCCAAAAGATTGTTGGGCTGTTACTGCAATGTCGCTTAGTTGGTAAAGCGATGGAGGTTTTCTCTTCTCTTTCCTTAGAGGACAGTTTGAATTATGACGCTGTAAAATTAGCAATTCTACGTGCCTACGAGTTGGTTCCAGAAGCATATAGACCGAAATTTAGAGGCCATAAGAAGAGCTTGTCTCAAACATTTGTTGAATTTTCAAGAGAGAAGGCTCTTCTCTTTGATAAATGGTGCAGTGCAACTAAGGTGGATGATTTCAATTCCTTAAGGGAATTAATTCTGCTTGAGGAGTTTAAGGGATGTTTATCCGAACATGTGGTCGTCTATTTGAACGAACAGAAGGTTAATGCGTTGGCGCCAGCTGCTGTTTTAGCAGACGAGTTTATGCTCACTCATAAGGGTGCATTTTTCGTGACGCGTAAACGAGTCCCAGAGCGGGACTGGTTGTCCATCTCGAACTCAGGGTGTTCGGGAAAAATCTAGTGTGCCGAATTCGAAAGAGCTAAGGGATTGCTTTTATTGCCATAAACCCGGACATTTGATTGCTGACTGCCCCGTGCTGATGCGTAAACAGCAAGCTAGGGACCCGAAAAGTGTTGCGTTCGTAAAGACTGTACCACCGTCGGAACTATTGTGTTGTACTGAGGGTTTTGATGCAAATTATTAACCTTTCGTTATGCCAGGATTTGTTTCGTTGTCAGGAAAGGAAGAGGATCGGAGAGAAATCTCTATTCGCCGAGATACTGGTGCCATGCAATCTATTATGCTGTCTGATGTGTTACCGTTCTCTGATGTATCATATTGTGGCTCAAATATTTTGATTCGTGGGATAGAAATGCAAGTAGTGTCTGTTCCTTTGCACAGTGTGCATTTACAATGTACACTGGTTTCAGGGGTCGTGCGAGTTGGAATTCGTAGTTCACTCCCTGTAAAAGGAATTACACTTATCTTAGGAAACGATTTGGCTGGAGGCAAGGTTTTGCTAGCTCCAGAGGTGACTGATGTTCCGTATGTTTGTCCAATTGTTGACGACGTAATTAATTTGCACCCTGAAGTGTTTTCTGCTTGTGCAGGTACTCGTGCTCAGTCAGCTAAAACAGGGCGCGAAGTTGATTTGGCTGACTCGCTGATGGGATCCGTCTTAGCGGATGATGTGAAAACCTCTGAAACTAAGATGGGTTTTGGAAGCGTTCCTACGGTGAGAAAATCAGAAAATTGGCTAGAAAGTTTGAATTCGTTAGATCTACCCATTACTCGTTCTCAGATCGTTATTGCAAAAAACGAGGATCCCTCTTTGAGAAAGTGTTTGTCAGCTGTAATTAGCTCTGAGGCTGCTAAGAAAATAAATATTGCATACTTCGTAGACAATTGTTTACTTATGCGTAAGTGGTGCTCTAAGGTTGAGGAGGATTTGGATTGGAACGTGGTAAATCAAGTGGTAGTTCCAATCAAATATCGTTCTCATGTATTGTGTTTGGCGCATGAACATTTGCTTTCGGGACATTTGGGGGTAACAAAAACTTACCATCGTATTCTTCAGCATTTTTTTTGGCCTGGGTTGAAGCAAGACGTTGCAAAATTTTGTCGTACGTGTCATACTTGTCAAATTGCAGGAAAGCCGAATCAGGTTATCTCACCCGCTCCACTGTCTCCTATCCCGGTTATAGGAGAAGCGTTTGAAGAGGTACTGGTTGATTGTGTCGGACCATTACCGAAAACAAAAGCAGGTAATCAATATCTATGTACTATAATGTGTAGAGCGACCAGATTTCCCGAGGCTGTTCCATTGCGGAAGATAACGGCTCCTGTTATTCTGAAAGCTTTGACTAAGTTCTTTTCTACTTTTGGACTTCCGAAAGTTGTCCAAACAGACCAAGGTACAAATTTTTTGTCGCGAGTTTTTACCCAAACGCTAAAGTCTTTGTCCATCGAGCACCGAGTTTCTAGTGCATATCACCCAGAGAGCCAGGGTGCGATCGAAAGGTTTCATCAGACCTTAAAAACCATGCTTCGAAAATTTTGTATGGACACAACTAAAGATTGGGATAAAGGAATTCCTTTGGTATTGTTTGCCGTACGCGAGAGTGTGCAGGAATCGCTCGGTTTTAGTCAGGCCGAGTTGGTTTTTGGACATACTCTTCGGGGACTGCTAAAAGTTTTGAAAGAACAGATGATGGAGAGTAAAACAGAGAAGAAAACGAATGTCCTTGATTACATTAGTCGATTTCGAGAGAAACTGCACAGTGCATGTGATCTTGCGCGTAACTTCTTGAAAAATGCGCAGATGAAGTCGGAGATGAAGGATCGATTTGACAGGCACGCTGTCGCACGGTCTTTTCAGCCTGATGACAAGGTAGTGGTATTATTGCCGATACCAGTGTCTGCATTGTCTGCTAGATTTACTGGTCCGTATAGCATAGTTAGGAAACTCAGTAATACGGACTATGTTATATCCACTCCCGAAAGAAGGCGTAAGACGCGTGTTTGTCACATTAACATGCTTAAAGCATATTATGCTCGTGATGATTGTGCACCTGTTAAACCGTTCCCAGACAATGCAGCTGTTTTAATAACGTCTAAAGCTTCTTCTGTTTTAGAAGGTGACCTGAATGAGGATGGACTGATATTGAGAAATACTCCCCAACAATGTAGTAAATTGGGAAATTCCACTATTCTGTGCAATCTGTCTTCTCATTTATCTTCTCTACCTAATGGGCAAAGGCAGGACGTGGTTGCTCTCATTACATCATTTCCCGTTCTGTTTTCTGATGTCCCATCCCAGACTGGGGTGTTACAGCATGATATTGATGTTCGAGATGCAAAACCGATAAAACAACATCCTTATCGAGTTAACGAGGTTAAGAGGTCCGCTATGAAGACAGAAACTGACTATTTGTTAGAGAATGATTTAGCTCGTCATAGTTATAGTCCGTGGAGCTCCCCATGTCTTCTCGTTAAGAAACCTGATGGGGTTATTTTCGTTTTTGTACGGATTACCGAAAAGTCAATGCTGTCACCATGCCTGATTGTTATCCGCTCCCTAGAATGGAGGATTGTGTCGACAGTATCGGTTCCGCTAGATTTGTTAGCAAACTTGACTTACTTAAAGGGTACTGGCAGGTACCATTAACCCCACGTGCGTCCGACATATCTGCATTCGTAACTCCGGATTACTTTCTACAATACCATGTTATGGCGTTCGGGTTACGAAACGCACCCGCTACGTTTCAGCGATTGATTCAAACCGTTCTCGCTGGGGTACCAAATTGCAAGGCATATTTGGATGACTTGGTGATCTTTTCTAGTGACTGGAAAGAGCATTTGTCTTTGTTGCGTACTGTGTTCGAACGTTTAGAACGTGCGTCTTTAACACTTAACCTTGCCAAGTGTGTGTTTGGTCAAGCATGTAGGAAATGGGCAAGTAAAGCCGGTAGATGAGAAAGTTGCTGCTATTACTGAGTTTCCTGTTCCTGTTACACGGCTAGAGTTAAGACGATTTCTGGGTATGATTGGTTACTACCGAAGTTTTTGTAAAAATTTTGCTACGGTAGTAACTCCTCTCACTAACCTCCTCAGCCCTAAGCAGACTTTTGTCTGGACTGATGAATGTCAGGTTGCATTTGAAAATGCTAAGGCTTTGATGTGTACCAGTTCTGGTAGCCCCACAGTTTGATCAGGCGTTCAAGCTGGAGGTCGACGCGAGCGCAGTAGGCGCTGGAGCAGTCCTGATTCAGGAGGGTAAGGATGGGGTGAACCATCCAGTTTTTTTTTTTTTCTCAAATTCAACAAACATCAAGCAAATTATTCTACCATCGAAAAGGAAACCCTCGCTTTGCTATTAGCTTTACAGTTTTTTGAAGTTTATTTGGGTTCTTCGAATTTGCCTACAATTGTGTTCACTGATCACCATCCCCTTGTGTTTTTGTCCCGCACGTATAATGCAAACCAACGATTGATGCGCTGGGCTTTGTTTGTACAGAATTATCATTTGGAAATTCATCATAAGAAGGGTTCTGAGAACATCCTTGCTGATACTCTGTCTAGAGTTTAAAACGGGTACGCGTGTTTTCGCTTGGGCAATAATGTTCAGGTTTTGTTTTTTTGTATCAAACTATGAGTTTTTTTTTGTTTTTTGGTTTTTGGTCTTCTCGCTCTTTCTCTCCCTCTCACTTTCCCTTTCGCAGGTCGTAGATGATTGGCTGTTCCTCTTGTCAGTCATCTTTAACGAGTCATCAGCATCATCAGTGGGATGCTTGACACCTGGGGCTCGTTCTTCGTACGTTGCTTAAAATATCCGAGATCAAATGAGACATCCAAGATGATATCATCGTGCTAATCATGATCCGGCTAATTAGGTTCTTCGAACACTCCTGTTGTTTATGATTAGTATAGCTGGATTGAGTTATCTGAGATAATTGCGCGTGCATGCGCTGGGTTAAAAGGGGATATGTATCGATAGTAGAAACATTGATCAGCAACGCTGCTATTGGCTGCTCACCGTGTCCAAAGAGCGCGCTCAGTTTTACTCTGCAGCAGAGCAAGAGTTATTGCTTGAAGGACATGCTGAATTTGAAAACTTAATTACAAGTTTTCACCTAAAATGTGCAAAAGCCAGTAGAGGGCTGGCAAAAAGTAGCTAATTAAGTTTGTAGTGACCATTTAGATGTTTTTATCACTCATTACAGTATATATATTTTTATTTTAATCATTTCTAAATAATTAATAACTTTGTTCATTGTAATGTCAGTCACCACCCACTACTAGAACATGGGAACAAGTAAAAGTGAAGTACTAGAATATTCTACATAATGGCAATTTGTACTATAGGCTACTATAGTCTCTTTTAAAAAGGCACTGTTAATAAATAGTTGGTTGTTTATAAAAGCAACCAAGAAAAAGGCTGAGAAAAAAAAAAGAAAAGAAAAACAAACAGGAGGTGGTCCTGCACCCCCACATTATACCCCGGCAGAAGAGCTGGCCCTTGGGTTAAATGTGAACCGACCCGTCCTGGGTTCAGCTCTTCCTCAGACACACAGCAGGGACCAGTAGCAGCAACTCCTTCATTACTGGTAAATGAACTTTAAATGATCTTACACTGTAAAATAATTTTTTGCTGCACTATAGGCCTATAATCCCAATGGCTGGTCCAGTCTTGAGTAGGCCTAGTGATGAATTGCTTACTTGTGAAAGTGTGCATGCGTGAAACTACATGTAGCCTAGTTAATGTAAAAAAAAATCTGTTGCCATGAGTTATTGATCACATTTCCCCCAGTGTACTTCATTGTAATGAAATTGTGTTTTCCTCTTTTTCGCAGTTTTAAACACCAACACTTTTATCTGTTCCCAAGCAAGTGGCTGAAGCATGTGCAGTAAGTGGACTTTTCCAAACTTTACATCAAAAGGGAAGAAAGTACAACACTTTCTAATGCCCATCCCTCCCCCCAATGCACAGGACAGTGAAGAAACTCTCTCAGATGACTGTCTTTTGAAAAAAGTATCTTTAAATAACTTTACTTAATTTACACTTGAGTACCTATTATTTCTGAATGCAATATGTGTTGCAGGAGTCCACATCTACAGAAAGGCCTACAGAAGAGTCTGCACAAATGAGTTATACAGAGGTGGGCAGTGTATAATTTTCCTTTTATTTTTTGTTGCATAAGGCTTGTGTTGACAGGTTTAACCCAAGCCCCCCTGACCCTAGAAAATAGAGTATTTTGGGGGGGACAACTTAAAGAAAAAAAACTGGCACTATAGAGTTAGAGAGAGTTGCTTCAAAGGAACTTCAGAGTAAGTGCTAATATATTATTTCACACAGGGTACTATTGCTGACCTTGCATAGTATCTCTTATTGCAGGTAAAATATGACTTGATCACTGGCTTTTCTTTACAAAGAACAATATAAATAAAAAAATCAAAGAACTAAGCATATTTGTCTTGTCTTTTATTAAACATTTATTGAAATGTTTCATGTTTTTGCTGATGGTGGAAATGTTGTGTAATATGGCACATGTAATGTCACAGGCCCTGTGAAGTGCAACCCTCAGGCTTTTCAGACACTGAAATCTTCCCTTTAGTTGGCCAAAGTTCATTTCATTGTGTGACCTTGTCCTAGCTAGAGCTGCATTGTAACTGTGTATGTAATACAGTGAGCTTGATATTTATATGTTTCCTTACCATTTTCAAGTAATGTGCATAAATGTGAATCTCTGTGCTTCCACATTTGTGATATGGAACAGTCACACACCATCTAGAGATTTTAGTCTGTCAACTGCCTTTTTTTAAATTTGATATAGGCCTAATATTACTAATCTGGAATATTAAGAATTGTAATAGTAACTTGGCTGCACATTTACATTGTGGTCCCCCTTTCTGTTCACAAAATCCCCTTCATAGAGGGCTTGATGGGTACATGTGTGCAGTCTATTGACCAATCACATTAAGTGAAGCCTGGGGGACATTTCTGTGTCATATTAATCGGCATGTTCATGATTGCATGATCTTCATTAAAATGTATAATATACCTGCGTTGGTAAAAAAAAAACCCTGCTATATCCTACAACCTTGGGTCTAAACTGGCTTGGAAATGCCACAAAAAACACCCTAAAAACTGCTTGAGCGCCAGGGTAAACTTTGTGAATGACAGCACTTATCAAGTTCTCCGCATCCCCATAGTTTAAAGGAAAGAGCCACTCGCAAATAATATCAGGACAATGCACACAGTTTGTGCTGTTATTAAAGGCCTACTCCGACGAGTCGAACATTTAATGTGCGTTTCCAAAAAATAATTGATGTAAACGACATCCTCACGAGTCATGAGAAAAATTATATCTCTCAAAAAGTACACTATCGCGCTGCGTTAAAAGACTTCTCGTATCACCTCCGCTTATAAAGCCGCGATCTAATCCTGTTTACATGAAATAAGCCTGCTCGCGAGCAGGTTCAAGCTTGCGCACCTGTTGCTATGACAGCAAGTCTAGGATGAGCTTCGAAGAACCAAACAATCCAAGATCATGCCAAATCGCCAACAATCAAATCCAGCTAACTGAGTTAGCGACGTACGAAGAACAGGCCCCTGGAGAAGCCCTATTTAAGATACATGTCACCGCCAGCAAGGGAGAGAGATTTTTGGTTTTGCTTTGAGACGTTTTGTTTTCTCTTTGGTTGATTTTAGTTCTGTTAAATGTTTAGTTTGTCTGTCATGTTATGCTTGCCTTTTGTTTCCGAGTGTTTCCTGAAACTTCTCATTCGTGAGCTCTGAGTCTGTTAAACAGCTTTGCAAAGCTGGGTTAAGCGGGAAGGAGGAAGGGAATAGGTAAGATTGTCACGTGACATACATTTTGCACACTTAGTTGTTTCTTTTGTCTATATTCATTAGGTTAGGGATTTGTGCCACCCCCTGTATTTTTGTTTTCATTAGTCAGTATAGTTTATTTACGACGTCTCGGACGTTGAAGACTTTTTCTTTGATCTTTTGTTTCAGTTTAGGTTTAGATTGAAATGGTTTAGTTAGATTCGTTTTGTTTGTTATTTTCGTTTGTTTGGCACAAATCCTGTTTTCCCTTTCTTCCTTTTTTGCCTTGTTCACATGTAATATAAATTACTTTATCCTTATTACATTACTTCTTATTCTATTTTTGGTTGTGTCTCTCAACTCACACAGTTTTCAATAGAGACGTATGTCTGAACTGGTCTTCCCCTTCCAAAAATCCCAAGACGGGTGAGAGCCAAAGAAGGGTTGTAACACATATAGAACTATCATATTTTGTACACATATTCTACTACTGGGTCTACTACTGATATATTTTGAGAATTATACTCCTGCATATATATTTTGCTCATAAGACTTGTAAATTTGTTTACGGTCACAATTGTGACCGGTAGTATAACACAGTGCTTCAATTGAAAACACAGGTATTGGCAGGTTTTGGCAATCCTAAACTGAACATGCCACACCTGTGAGGGGGATGGATGATCTTGGCAAAAGAGAAGTGCTCACTAACACAGATTTAGACAGATTTGTGAAGAATATTTGAGAGAAATAGGCCTTTTGTGTACATAGAAAAAGTCTTAGATCTTTGAATTCAGCTCATGAAAAATGGGGGCAAAAACAAAAGTATTGCGTTTATAATTTTGTTCAGTGTAGTGATGAGTGTCCCAGAAACAGTCAATGTGTTGGACCTTCTTGACATACGTGACCCCCTTCCCCCCCATCCCAAATTGAAAGTGACTGTGATAGTGATGGCTCAGGGTACCAGGGTGAAACAGCCCATTTGCCAAGTAGACTATTGAATGGCGATGCAGAGGTGAATTATCTGGAGGATTGGGCAGATGTTCATGAGAACCAATTGGTGTGCCCCACACATGACCACAAACAACCCTTTCTACAACGTACAGCCCATCTTCAGTACACTGAATGAGTGAACACACATCTCCCTGAAACTGGCCTAGGACAAGGCCCAAGTGTAGTCATGGTCTAGCCCATACGGGTCTAGCCGAACAAGCAGAAGTTCCTCCAGGGTGTAACTTTGTACATGACAACCTTTTCACCTCACTAAGCTTTCTTCACGAAATGACAAAACGAGATATTGGATGCCTTGGAATGAATTGTGTCAATAGGTCTAATTGAAGAATTTGAATGAATTCTGACTATGTTGTTTCCCACCGGTCACTATTGTGACCGAGTATAAAACCTAATATTTCACTAACTTAACCAACATAAAATCAAAAAAGGCATAATGCTTGAGTGTTAGGGAGGTCTAAGGAGAAAAATGCATGTACTCAAGTTGCAAGAAAAAATTTGGGATTAATACCAGGTGTAAACAGGGCCACAGACATGAATGTTGATGTCCAGTATTCAGATTATGGACAGACTAATGCAAATTCATCCACAAACTACTGCACTGATCTCTAGCGATCTACAAAATGGAATGAAGGTATTCTCTCTGAGGAACGGATGATTCATTCATTTTCGCCCTGTATACGTGGAGAGGAATGTAAACACAAGTGGAGTCTCTACTGCACACAGAGCCGCCTCTTGTTCTTGTTCCCATCATTCATGAGGCCCGTGAGTCCCAGTCTATTCTTGAATCACATTAGACATTAGCACCTGGTAAAACAGAATGGTTCCAATACACGTGTGTTCAGGCACTAACATGTTGTAATCATCCGCCTTCTGTTGTAATTCAATACATACCGCTGGATTTGCTGAATGCAGGGAATAACAAACACTCTTCCACCAGCAATCATCAGGGGAGGAGAGCGACCACATCCTGAAAGAGATGAGAGTTTTACTTGACTAAATACTTGACTAAAAACATTCTTGGTGGAATCTTGAAAATCCACTGGCTAGGGGAGGGAGGTGTGTCCAAAATCTTAAATTATATCTATTTTATATCACAGAAATATCACAACAACAGGGATGCTTCGATATTAAAAGTCTGGCCAATACAGATAAGTCGATAATTACTTTATTATGTTATAGCCGATAACTGATAAATGGTCAATAATATAATGCAATACTATTTTGTCTAAATAAATTAAAAATAAAACATTAAAATCAATAATTTTTCAATGCTAGAAGTGAATTTAGGCATCAGAACATAATAATGTTAAGTATGGAAATGTAATATTCATTTTGAGATTTGCTGAAAATGCACATTTAACAGTGTTATTAAATTTTAAATAAGTATCATCTAAAGGTAAAAATAGGGGTAAATGCACCAGTATTGATCAATGACTATATTGTGTATCTACAGGGATACACAACATAGGCATTGATCAATACTGGTTATTTAATACTGGCTTGTTATATGGGCTACAGGCCATAAATATTTTTTTTTACAGGCCATGAAAGTTTAGGGTCAGTAAGATTTTTTTATTATTATTATTCTTTTATTCAGCAAAAATACATTAAATTGATCAAAAGTGATAACAAAGACATATACC
Organism: Tiaroga cobitis; assembly: GCA_030578255.1. NCBI lineage: Eukaryota > Metazoa > Chordata > Actinopteri > Cypriniformes > Leuciscidae > Tiaroga > Tiaroga cobitis. The sequence goes on along the minus strand of CM060606.1, from coordinate 25,475,155 downwards.
GGTATTGTAACAAAATAGATTATTTCAAAATAAATGCTGATGCTCTTTTAAAAGTTCTTTTGAACTTTCTATTCATAAAAAAAAAATCCAGAAAAAATGCATTTAGGATTCCAATGTTAGAATATTATAAAGCACAAAAACATTTTTCAACATTGATAACATTTTTAAATATATTCAAGTAGAAACCTGTTATTTTAAATTGAATTAATATTTTACAATATGACTGTTTTACTGTATTTTTGATCAAATAAATGTAGTCTGGGTAAACATAAGAGACATTAAAAAAAATCCCAAACATTTGAACAAATATTTTGTATATATTTCCTATTACAAGTCCTATGTTTTAAATTACATGCAAAAAAAAAAATATATATATTTTTTTAAAACAGCCAACCATTGTACGAATCATTTGCTTTTACTATCAGGACACATTTCTAGTTTAAAGGGTTAGTTCACCCAAAAATGAAAATTAAGTCATTAATTACTCACCCCCATGCTGTACCAACTCCGTAAGACCTTTGTTCGTCTTCGGAACACAAATGAAGATATTTATGATTAAATCTGAGAGGTTTGACTGCTACATAGGCTCCCTAAGGGAATGACACCGGACGGCCCAGAAAGTCATTAAAGAAAATGTTTAAATATTCCATGTCACAACAGTGGCTCAACTATAAGTTTATCAAGCGACGAGAATACTTTTTGTGCGAAAAAACAAACAAAAATAACGACTTTATTCGACTATTCCTTTTCTTCCTTGTAGGCCTGAAACGAGACTTCAAGAGATTTCCACGACGCATGCGCGAGAATTGCGATCTCCTTCAACTACTTCAGTTAAGTTCTCTCGCGTGCGCGTCGTGGAAATCTCTCGAAGTCTCGTTTCAGGCCTACAAGGAAGAAAAGGAATAGTCGAATAAAGTCGTTATTTTTGTTTGTTTTTTCGCACAAAAAGTATTCTCGTCGCTTGATAAACTTATAGTTGAGCCACTGTTGTGACATGGAATTTTTAAACATTTTCTTTAATGACTTTCTGGGCCGTCCGGTGTCATTCCCTTAGGCAGCCTATGTAGCAGTCAAACCTCTCAGATTTAATCATAAATCTCTTCATTTGTGTTCCGAAGACGAACGATGGTCTTACGGGGTTGGTACAGCATGGGGGTGAGTAATTAATGACTTAATTTTCATTTTTGGGTGAACTAACCCTTTAATTTCAGAGAAATGCATGTCGTCATCTTAACATTACATTGCTGAAAATCCTTCACTTTTAACAAATCACGGTAAAAAAATCTATCTCCCTTTAAAAAGCAATGTCAATCCCTTACATGATTTCCAACATTAGAAAAGTAACTCATAAGCACACTTAATGTCATTGCATGTCTCCAGCAGCTTGTCAACTGTTTACAGAAAGAACATGGGCGACAGAAACATAATGGAGCTGGTGACTTATTTTCTTCCCCTTTGTACAGTGCGGTTTGCCTACATTAACCTTGTTGTTATAGTAAATGACAACTATAAACCCCCCCCCATCTTAATGTGTAACCACTGACATTTATCTACCGGTACACAAAATATCACAACCATTACAGTGAACTTTGTGTCTGTTTTTGACCTGTGAATGAAAGTCACATGAATAGCTGAAACCAGTTCTGCATTTGGACATTGTTTAAAAAAGAATCCAGATAGCACAACATCATTGATCCGAAAAATCACTACAGAACTCTACAGGTTATTGATAAAGTCTGATGGGTGCCAATCCTTAGTCACAGGCTCACAGCTGCTTTAATTTTCAGTTATTATCATTATATATATAGTATACTTATTCTAACCTTCAAGGAGATCCATTACTTAAGTTATTTGTATACATAACCGTAATAAAGACCAACAGATGCAGCATACCTGAGATCACCATTGCCTCATTGGGACCACAGGTGTAAAACATCTTGAATTAGATCTGAGGAAAGAAAGCAGCCACTAGATCAACACATGCTGGGAATATTTTAGATATGACATCTGAGTAAACACAGAGAGCACCAGTTAATCTCACGAGTACAAAGGAATATGTTGATTACTCTAGTAGTTTATATCTATCATGTGAGTCTGCACTTCCCATTGCCTTACTGTAAAACATCTACATCACTTTTCACTTTATTCAAATCACAGACCCGTTGACCAACCAATAAACTTAATAAAAAACAATCACATTACACTAGAAGAGATTTCATAATAACGCTATGCAACAGCTTAGATTATATCCCAAAATATTATATAACCTACTTTAGAACTAACATTAACTTTAATATACTGTAAGGTAAAAATAGTTCCCATTTAATCGATATAATGATCTGCTTCTAAATATCAATAATCCAACTCAGTGTAAGAGGCTAAACTAACGTTACTAAAATCAACATGAATTGTATGTAGTAGCCTAATAAACACTAACCCTTGACGATGAATAAACGTTTAGTATCTCTCATAATAAAACCTAGACACGACAGAAGAATCACTAACAAAACATGTGCGAATAATGAACAACTTGTAAGCTAGTTACGTGTTTAGAAACGCTAATGTGTTTTGCAACAGAACAGGAAATGCTTGACTGCTCCTTAGCGGCGACTGTACGCTGCATATCACGCGCACTTAAGTTTAGTTTGGTGTTTAGAATCCAGACACTGTAACATTTAGACAAACCATGCTCTTACCGATTGCTGATATTTCGGTAAATACGAAGTAGATATGGTCAGGATTGTCTCCCTTGTTCAAAAGCTCGTCGTAATCACGATTCACGCAGTCTCGGCCACGCCCATTCACAACAACTCAGGCTGTGTTTTAAAACTCTGTCAGCGCCCTACCGTGACTACCGTTTTGAGCGCTCGAGATGCGTAAACTGCAGCCTAGATAGGTAGTTCTCTAGGTTTTGCGACGGTCATGGAGTATTTTTTTCAGTCTGTGAGTAGGTAGTGCGTAGACTGCTCTCTGCTGTGGACTGAGGGAAAATACGGCGTAATTTACTGTAGTAGATATCTGAACATTATGAAAGCTTTTAAAATCATGCTTTGGTAAATCATAATTATAACACAAAAAGACATAATTATGACAAAATGTCGAATTTATGAGATTCTAAATCAAAATTATGAGATGAAAAAAAACAAAATTATGACTCATAATTTATTAGATAAAAGTCAAAATTATGACGGCTGTCATATTTATGAGATAAAGATCGTGATTATAACATTAAAAGTATGACTTAAATAAAAAATAGGCTATGCATCCATTCATCAAAAACCAAAGATAACTGGTGATTGAGTATAAACTTTTTCCCCCGTTTGTTTCTTTATTCTTTTCATGATCTATTTTGTAACTGTTTAACTTAACACAGTCTGCTATCTCTCTGTTATTCTTTTTTCTTTTTTTTTTTACTGTCTCAGTGGTTCTTCTATCAACTCCACATTTATGCAGAAAGCTCAGTGAGAATTGGGCTAACTTAATTTTTATGATAATTCCAATTTGCCACTGTATTTTTTTCTGTCTCCCCAGTTTGTACCCACAGTGACAATAATAATAGTGGGTAAACTTCATGAAATAAAGTTAAACAATTATAAGTTAAAACGGGAATGTGCAACATAGCCTACATACAACCTCAACAATGAGTCTGGCTAAGTAGCCTACATTTTCATATTCAGAAGAGTAATAGTTCAAACGCACATTTGAGCTATTGTTGCTATACAGATCAAACTGATGTAAAACATGTCTGTGATTTGTTTTAAAAAATATTACAAAAAATCTTAATGAGAAAAGCACAACTGGATACAACAATCAGACGTTTCTCTCTTTTTCTACAAGCAATCCAATGTTGGCATTGGCAGTGACACTCCCTATTTACTTCCGGTCCGGTCATGCACCAATCAGATTTCTCAACATCCAGCAGAGCCCCGCCCAGTACCATGCAGCCTCGTTCTGGAGACAGTCCAGGAATATAAAGCCTTTGTCCGGCTTTTCCAAATTATTTCTGTGCTACGCCTTTACTTTCCAGATTTATCTGAGAACGTCTCGCACAATTTGAAACAATGAGGGAGATTGTTCATATCCAGGCCGGTCAGTGCGGAAACCAAATCGGTGCCAAGGTAAGAACAGTTTTTCAGAGTACAAAGTGAGTCATAATATTTTTAATCTAAGAGAAAAATACTGTGCAGAGGTCTCAGAATGCAACAATAAAGCCCCTGTAAAGAACTCCAGTGTTATACTAGTTTATAGCTTTTCCTAAATCTAAAACAGCAAGATTTGATCTTAATTTTGTTTCTGAACATATTAGAAGGCACACTGTTATGCAGAACAGACCTATTTTTTTGCATTGCACATCTTTCCAACTATTATTAATAATGCATTAGACTGGCAACATGTTGGGCAGTTTTAGACTCACATTATGTTTAAGAATTGTTTTCCATTACACTGCTTTGTCCTTGTGAACCTTCATTCACGCCCAAAATATGCGGATCTCACACTTTATTCATTCTCAGTATTTCTTTAACACGCTCTAGCTATTTCTCTAAATAAATGATGCTCACATTCTGTAGACTCTAACCACAAATCTCTTTGTCTGTAAAACAGAGATGTGGGTGAAGGGATTGACTGTGGGAAAAGGGGGGTCTGTCCTCTTTCTTTATTTCATTCTTCTCAATGCACCGGGTGTGGCGGATCTGATGTGAACAGCAGAGCTCTCTCAGTAATTATACTACCCGTTATCAGTGTCACGAGCCCTTTAAACAGCTGTCAGGACCAGCTCGCGAGCCATGACACATGATCACATGATGCATGCCACTAATATTAGCTTATACTACCGCATACCTTAACATCATTTTCACCCGAAATACTTTTAGCAAGTATTTTCTGGCTTTTGACTAAATTCTTAATCTTATGTGCAGATTTTGACCGCTGTGGTCAATGGTCAAGCGGAGGAGGATGGGAAGGGTGGGGCGATGGAGAATTAGGCTACAATGAACAATTTTAGTTGTAGTTGTTATTAAAGAAGGTTAATAATGTGAAATTGTGAACTCTTAATCAGTTAAATCTAGTTATTTTAGTGTGCTTTTTGTATGAGTCATTGTTTAATTTGCCCTAAAATTAGGTTATTTTACTGTAATTATCATAAAAGGATTACTCACATCTATGCATTTAAAATATCCAATTAATCAATTAAAGGAATAGTTCACTTAAAAATGAAAATTCTGTCATCGTTTACTCACCATCAAGTTGTTTTAAACCTGAATTTCTTTCTTCTGCTGAACACAAAAGAAGATATCTTGAAGAATGTCGGTAACCAGACAGTTGATGGACCCAATTGACTTCCTTAGTAGGAAAAAAATACTATGGAATACCATCAACTGTTTGGTTACCAACATTCTTCAAGATATCTTCTTTTGTGTTCAGCAGAAGAAAGAAATTCATGCAGGTTTGAAATAACTTGAGGGTGAGTAAATGATAACAGAGTTTTCATTTTTAAGTGAACTGTTCCTTTAAATCCGATTCTGTGCCACATCAACATAGAGATGGAAGCTGCCAATAAGGACATATTCACACCCATGGCCCCATTAAAGATGCACATTTTTTAAAGATTGCCCATGAGATGTTGCATGTCTTCTTTGGCATCAGAAATTGGGTTAAATCGTCCTCATCCTTTAAAAGACTTTGAAATGCCTTTCACATGATGAGATTGTGAGTGTCTGTTGAACTCATCTGAGGTCAGGGCGGGGAGGAGGAGGCATCCACAACTGAACTTAATAGCTCTAACAGCTGCTGCCCATCTCCCCTACAGTACAGATCTAAATGAAACATAAATAATTAACGAGTAAATGACATGGAAAACCTTTGATTTGCTGGATTTATTGGCGAAATGAAATGTATCCAGGAGTGTCAAATATGTAAAGCTGATTGATTTCATATGTGTCAGCATGGTATTTTATGATAATATTATGTGATGACACAGCAGAAATGTAGGTTGCCTGGAGTAACAGGTTTTTGATAGGCGAGAGTATCAGAACAGGGTCAATGTAGGGCGGTGTCAGTCAGCGCCTTCCAGTTCATTGGCCTCATTCTTTCAAAACAATTATATTCAATATATCCCAAGAACAATCTTTCTCCATTCGCATTCGCTCGCTGCCTTAAGTCCATCCCGACCCCTCTCTCCTTGCTTCTCTCTCAGATTAAGGTCATAGGAGAGTAACATAGAATCAACGATTTAAACATCAATAAAGCCTCTTTCGGAGCTAAAACTCATTTGAAGCCAATTCCAGATTAGTGATTAGTTGACACTGCTTCTCAATATTTCAGTGTTTAATAAGATAGAATTGATCTAGAATTTACTGAATTGCATGCCAGTTTTAATTGCTGTGTGTTTTTTGCAGTTCTGGGAGGTCATTAGTGATGAACATGGAATCGACCCAACAGGAACCTATCATGGAGACAGTGACCTGCAGCTGGATAGAATTAGTGTCTACTACAATGAAGCAACAGGTACTTTACTAAGATAGACAGTAGGTCAAGATGGGGAAGACACTTTAAAAACAGTGTGTCCCCACTAAAAGTTCTTTGTAAAGTTTATAAATGATTTATCTGTGCACATCATTATTTAAAAAAAAATGCCCGTAATCTTTCATCAAAAAATGTAATGCCCCTCCTCCTCACTATGACATCACTTCTCTTCTCTGATGATGCCTTCACCAGCAAGGCAGGACAATAATCCCTCCCCTCCTGCAACCTGTCACTCACATTAAATGCAATTAATCAATGAACGATCCAATCAACTCCCGATGGAAAAAGTCAAGTCAAGTCCTGCATTTTTTTTCCTCATTCGAATTGGAAATATGTCACAATAGAGAAGAAAAGACAGTCACAATTTTCGCTTCATGCTGACTATTAGGGAAATAAATGGAAACAACTAAAAAAGTTATCATTAATGTGAAATACTTTGTAAGCAAGTAATATAAATGTATTCATTTTGACAATTTAGTTATAGAATACAATACAATTATTTTAATTATTACATTTAATAATTAGACAAATTATTAAATATTAACCTACACCAGCAACAACATTCTGCCCCAGTTCTGAGGGTCTGTTTTAAATTTTTAAATTCAATATTAAAACAATATTTTTACTCCACAAATCTAAATTAATTATGTATACTGCTGTAATTAAAGCATAACAATTCAATAAATGTGTTGAGATGACACTTGGTGACATCTAAAATTCTCTCCAAAATTAGAAATAATTAACCCTGCATGGCTTCAGAAAGTTAAAAAATAATGCACAACTTCAATTCAATTGGCGAAAAAAGAGATTGTATATTATTAGCGGCACAATATGGACACAAAAAGTGTTCATAGAATTCTAAAAGGTTGATTGTTGTATTTAATTATTCATTTTTATCATTTGTTTTCATCTGTTCTAGAATTACTGTAAACATTAGAAATGCTTTGGCAATATATTGGAACAATAGGCTTTATGCCGAGCGTCACGTGACCAAGCCGGAAAACAGATCACATCGCTTCCGATTCTTGTCTTTTGTATGTGCTTCATGAAATTTTTTGCGGTTTTACTCAAGATAACTTAAAAGGAGCAAGCAAAAATGAGCATAACCAATGTCCCTCGCATGTGCAGATTGATATTTAAAAGTTTTTTAATTTTTCTTCTTCACACTAACGTTTAGATATTTAAATTGCATAAAACACCAATAACAAAGTGAACTTAGTAGGTTAGCTGATTACCTTAAAAATCCATAGATATCGTAGTCAGTTCTTACGGCCGTTAACACTTTCTCTTACAAGCGGATGCAATGAGACCCGTTTTCCGGTTTGGTCACGTGACGCTCGGCATAAAGCCTATTGTCCATGCCAATAAAGCACTTTCGAATTGAATTGACATCTAAAGTTCAAGATAAAATGGCAACTTAGCTTTCATGTTTGATTTATTTTATATATTTATTTTCATGTGTACTGAGCTGGTCTGCTTCTTTCCCATGTCCCTGTCTCTCTCTCTCTCTGTCTCGTGGAGGAGGTAAATATGTGCCAAGAGCTATTCTAGTGGATCTTGAGCCTGGGACCATGGACTCTGTGCGTTCAGGACCCTTCGGACAGATCTTCAGACCAGACAACTTTGTGTTTGGTGAGTGACTGGCAAAAGGAAATATGTTAAAAATGTGCAGATATAATGTAAAAATATCAAATGAAAGTAGCAAATGCAAATAATTATAAAACCAGATGTAAAATGTCACAGCTTGCACATTCTGATGTGTGCACTTCTTCCCTGTCACCTCACAGGACAGAGCGGCGCTGGTAACAATTGGGCCAAGGGCCACTACACGGAGGGGGCGGAGCTTGTGGATTCGGTTTTGGATGTGGTCCGTAAGGAGTCCGAGAGCTGTGACTGCCTGCAGGGTTTCCAGCTCACTCACTCCCTGGGCGGAGGAACCGGCTCCGGTATGGGTACCCTATTGATCAGCAAAATCCGTGAAGAGTACCCTGACCGCATCATGAACACCTTCAGCGTGGTCCCTTCCCCAAAAGTCTCTGACACCGTAGTGGAGCCATACAATGCCACACTGTCAGTCCATCAGCTGGTGGAAAACACAGACGAAACATACTGCATAGACAATGAAGCCTTATACGATATCTGCTTCCGCACCCTCAAACTCACCACTCCCACATACGGCGACCTCAACCATCTGGTCTCTGCCACCATGAGCGGCGTCACCACCTGCCTGCGCTTCCCCGGCCAGCTAAATGCAGATCTGCGGAAATTAGCAGTCAACATGGTTCCGTTCCCCCGTCTGCACTTCTTCATGCCCGGTTTCGCCCCTCTGACCAGCCGAGGCAGCCAACAGTACCGCGCCCTCACCGTGCCTGAGCTCACACAGCAAGTGTTCGACGCCAAGAACATGATGGCAGCCTGTGATCCCAGACACGGGCGCTACCTGACCGTCGCCGCCGTGTTCCGTGGCCGCATGTCCATGAAGGAAGTCGACGAGCAGATGCTGAATGTCCAGAACAAGAACAGCAGCTACTTTGTGGAATGGATTCCCAACAACGTCAAAACCGCCGTGTGCGACATTCCTCCTAGGGGTCTCAAAATGGCCGTCACCTTCATCGGCAACAGCACGGCCATCCAAGAGCTGTTCAAGCGCATCTCCGAGCAGTTCACGGCCATGTTCAGGCGTAAGGCTTTCCTGCACTGGTACACGGGAGAGGGGATGGATGAGATGGAGTTCACAGAGGCGGAGAGCAACATGAATGATTTGGTGTCCGAGTACCAGCAGTACCAGGACGCCACCGCCGAAGAAGAGGGCGAGTTTGAGGAAGAGGCAGATGACGATGCTTAAGAAGGAAATGATAGTGTGTTCAAGTCAAGTAAATGTAGCAAAATATGGCAACAACTTTTAGTGTCTCAATCAGATGAAGTAGGAATTAGCACTAGACCAATGGGGCCAAAAATAACCAGAGGAAGCCAGAAAGAATGTTCTTAAACACAGAATAGGTGGATAACCGGGTTTACAATTACAAATTGCTCACTTTTTTGTGTATTTATTTGACTATTCTGATGGTCAGCTGCTCTCTTTACAGAAAAAGAAAGAAAAAAAGGCAAAAATCCAGTTAGAATCAATGTTATAATTGAATAGATGGTAGGGACAAGGAGGACAGTAACATCTAATTTTTCTTTACTTTTAACATTTACTTCTTTTTGTCTGCAAATTATGCATATTATTATTATGGTGTTTTTTGTGTTTTCTTTTGTTACTATTGCACTAGAACAGGGCAACTCTGAGATTATGGCACTTCAACGTGACCTCAATGGGTCTGATCACAGTATTTAAAGAAATGTTTCGAAGAGAAAAGTATGTTGTGTGAAAAATGAAGGAAAAGAAAAGGACTGAAAGAAAGAAAGACAAAATAACAGGTTCAGGGTAACAGGGTTATTTAATCTTAACCTCGCTTGGACGCCAGCCAACGTCTACAGGAGGACATTGATTAATGGATGATACAGGAAAGTATTTTAGATTATGCAGATGGAAAGAAAGTTTTAGCATGTCGAATTGATTGTTGGTGCAATTTTGGACTCTGTTATGTCTAATTTCTGAGCCCATACTTTTAAGTGTTACTGCATATATGTCATATTTTAAGTGTTTTGATGTAGGCCTACATTTATTGTCCCTGTGTGGAAAAAAACTGAGCCTCTGGAGAAAACCAAAATAAAAATGAAAACGATTTCGTTAATAATCAAGTCTTTGCTGTGTTTTTTGGCATGGTACACGGCACATTCTTGAAGAAGCTCAGGTCGAACCAATAAAGTCACACTTAGAAGAATAATGACTTACTGAATTGCCCGCATTAAACACATGATTCATAATACAGTACAGCACGATATACAAATGTATGAGATTATATGCATATGCATATACGTAATACTATATATATATATACTGTATATATATATATATATATATATATATATATATATATATATATACAGTTTTTTTATTATTATTATTTTTAATAAATTGTTTTGAAATAGATTTTAATAAATTAACCTTAGTTGCGAGGTTCAGACATATAAAAGTAAGATATATCTAAATATGGCTTCTCAAAAATCCAGATTTTTTTTTTTAGGAAAAACACTTTCAAATACGCCCCCTCTGCAGAGAGCGCGGAAAACTTTGGACAAGGACACGACTGCTATTTCTCAGTTGACCAATCAAGCCGCAGTGACGCATTTTCACCCAATCAGTGTAGGCTCACTCTCTGACTGACAGCTTGACTAGCGAATCAGTAGTCTTCATTTAAAAGGCGGTCCTTAGTTTTCAGGAAATGGTTTCCAAGTGTTCTGCATGGTAAGGTAAGCGCACGTTTTTATTAAATGCAGTGGATAATGCACGATATACCAGCACAAACGTAAAAAATGGCCATGTCTTGCATGTTTACCTTTGCATTATGAACGGAAGCATTATTTCTGATTAAATTTTCATGAGAAGTATTGCTTTCATTTCTCTAGCCAATTAACTGCTTCCACTGTGGCCCTAAGCAAAACATATTCGATTAAGAAATAATGAAAAAGTCACAAGTGTCCTAATATCATGCCAAATGTGTTAAGTAAACTTTTATCACACATATACATCTCCACTAATCATAAAAATGAGAATGATGATATTAGCAATGTTGTTTATGTGTGTAAGGCATACATTCGGGCTTAAAACATCTTTATTTACATTGTGAATGGTATCCATAACAACGGTATTTCTGTTGTAACATCACTCTTGATCATTTAACCAGAGAGGAAGATGGATGCCACTCAGCAGATTGAGGATCCTTTCTCTGAAGAAGAAGAAGAAGAAGAAGAAGAGGAGAAAGTAGGAAGACCAGAAAGAGAACAGTTAGCTGCTCTGAAGGTGTTTAAAAATGACCACATACCAGAGAAAGGTGAGACAATAAACCTTATGTGATATTGTGTAACTAATATTTCCTGAACATTATTGAAATGATGGCATCAATTTCACTTTTTCTCTCTTCACACATTCATTTAGAATTCCCTCTCTATGTCGGAGAGAATGTCTTGGGCCGTGATCCTGCTGCCTGTTCTGTTCTTCTTCCGGCCCGATCTGTGTCCAGTCGGCATGCTGTCATCTCCATCTCGGTTTTCCGCTCTAGCTGCAGCCGCTCCGGTAACGGTGATGCTGTGGAAGCACTTTTATGGGACATGGGCAGTATGAATGGAACCAGAAAAGGCAGATTCAAGCTGACGCCTCAGGTACGATATGCTTTGACCGAGGGAGAGAGTGTGGTGATCGCTGATGTGCCATGTCAGTACATTGGCCTGAAGATCTCGAAGAGAGATACACACAAAACCCCAGAGAAAGGACTTCCCGAAAAGGAGGAAAACGATAGTTTGCCACTATCAAGCAGTGACTCGGAGTCAAAGTTGAGGAAAGGCGTGCAGAATGGGTTGAAAGAGAAAGAGAGGAGTGCCTTGCCTCCTGTGCCTTTGTGGAGCCCTGAGGATGAAGAACCCAAAATATGTTCACCACAGCCAGCTCACAAACATCCTGAGATCACCCTGGTACCTGAATCAGACTCTGGTTCAGATGGAGAGAGTGATGAGAGGAAAGATTTTGGTAAGTAAGGTGAGACCTATAGAATATTACTGAAAGCTATGGTAGCACACTATTTTCATGCTTTCTTTTTTTCTCTTTTGCTATAGTTTCAGACTCAGCGTCCTCCTCTTATCTGTGTAGTTCCACAAATTCATCATTCCTGACCCCTGCAAAAAAAGTCATTCCAGAGAGGTAGGTTGAATGTTTTTTTTAATGTTCCCTTTTAACTTTTCCCAAACTAGTATAGACATAATACCTTGATTATATAATATTGATGTGTTACTGCATAAAGCAGGGCAACTGATATGTGAAATTACGAATATACTTAAAGAGAAAGTTTATCCATATGTGAAAATTCTGTCATTGTTTTCTTACCCTCAAACTTGATTGACTTTCTTTGTTCTGAAAAACACAAAAGAATATATTTGAAGAACCTTTTTTTGTCCATGTAATAAAAGTCAACGGGACCAAAATGTACATAAAATTAGTGTGATATATCCAAATACGACTCAAATACGGCTGGTAAATTCAGTCAACGCAATTGTGTTGTATGATAGAAATATAAGCCATTATTTCATCTCAAATTTAAATGTCATGCAATGTGCAATCCATTGAGGTTCGTATTGCCCCATTTGTTGTAGTTTTTGCGTTTGAAAAATATGATTTGAAAGCACATTAAGGCTTGAAGTGTCACCTCAGAACATTTACAATATACCAGTTGAGTCATATAGATTAATTTCACTCTAACTTTATTTTTATGAGCTTGAAAGTTTCAATGAGTCCCATCAATCTTTATAAGAAACAAAACATGTGTCCATAATAGCTGTTATTAGGTTACTATTAACCTGTTTAGCCAATCAGCCTTTTGCAAAATAGGTATTTATGAAGCAACCTAAAACAATGGAGTGAAGGAAAAAAAAGTTCTGCCTGCCTTGATGCAAATTCTTCTGAATTTCACAGACAAAATCCTGTAATTAGTAGGAATCCATGTGATTGGAAATTTTGAGTGGGGGGGGGGGGGGAGATTTCCCTTTCACAGATTTTGCATCGGATTGAAGTTGGTTACTCAAATTAACCACAAAGCTGCTTGGTTTGAAAGTGCTTTCTGTGCTTCATGCATTGTTACAGTATTAACAATGGACACTACAGTGTCCTCAAAATTTCACTAATGAACTGCACCTTAATGTTTTAAACTGTGCAATACACCTATGGGATTTTCCCTATATGTTGAAGAAATAAATAGAGCTGCACGATTCATAGATTAGCACAAACATAGATTTGAATGTTCCGGTGTGATTTCGTTAAAGGTTAGACACAGGTGAATCGTTGTCATTTAGGAATGAGATCATGTGGGTGTTTGAATTGAGATCGCAATCTTTTAACGATTAATCGTGCAGCTCTACAAATACTCTTAGTTTTCTTGTGCTTAAAATAAACTTCACCATTTTCTGTCTTATCTTCTCAGTGAGGATGAGAGCTCCATCACTCCATCTTCGGCCTCAATGGACAGATTCAGACTGAGGGAAACCTCGGGTAAACCCTGTTCTAACTCATCTAAGCCTGGCCTGCTAGCTCTCAACTTGGACAGTGACACTGATTTTGAAGCGGACATGGAGAAAAGCAAGACTGAACCAGAGGTCCAGCCTGAATTAGCTACAAACGTGGAACCAGTACCTTCAGCTGAATTTCATATGGACAGTGATACTGATGTTGAGGAAGAGGAGCTGGAGGCAAGTAAGGCTGAACCAGAGGCTCAGGAAGCAATAACTCCAGAGAAATCTGTATCTTCAGTTGGACTTCATGTGGACAGTGATACTGATGTTGAAGAAGAAGAGAAAGAGAAAAGCAAAACTGGACCAAAGGCTCAGATTGAACGAGCTCCAAAGGTGGGACCAGTACCTTCAGCTGAATTTCATATGGACAGTGATACTGATGTTGAGGAGGAGGAGCCAGAGGCAAATAAGGCTAAACCAGAGGCTCAAAATGAAGTAACTCTTAAAAAATCCGTATCCTCAGTTGGACTTCATATGGACAGTGATACAGAGGTTGAAGAAGAGGAAGAGAAAAGCAAGACTGAACAAAAGGCTCTGATTGAAGAAGCTCCAAAGGTAAAATCAGTATCTTCAGCAGATTTTCATATGGACAGTGATACTGATGTTGAGGAGAATGAGGCTCCTATAACTGAAAATGTCTCCAAAAAGAAAGCAGAAGTTTTAGCCGTTACAGAAAGTACTTCATCAGCACCACCACCTACAGAATTCAACTTGGACAGTGACACTGATGTTGAAGATGAAAATCCCATGAAGGTTTCCATGGTGACAGAGGTTTCACATCCCATTGGAGAGGGAAGTGATGTCAGACCTACATCAACTCCAGGGACAGAGCTCCACATGGTCAGTGACACAGATGTAGATGAAGAGAATGAGGACAAGGAGAAGATAAAGGCCAGAGATCTTCTGTCAAACAGTGAAACAGATGATAAGGATCCTTTTAAACCTGTACCAGGCAAAGCTGTGAAGGTTGCAGAGAGTCATAAGGCTTATGTGGGTGGCAAAGCAATGCAGTCAGAAGAGAGCACCCATAAAAAACAAGACCATCATTCTCAAGCAAAGACTTGTCTTGAGGAACCAACCCAAGCTTTTGGTCACTTGGAAGACTGGGACCTACCGCCCACACAAGTATATGGTAACCATCCCGTTCACTTCCTGCCTATTAATCTCATTCTTTTTCTATTATCGTATTCACAAAACAGTAAATGTCTACTAAAAGTTAACTGTAAAACTGCTGCTAATGGTACATTTTTGTATTTTCTTAATGTCTTGAATACCGTTATTAGGAATATTCAGGATTCAATACAAGTTCAATTCAATTAACAGAAATTGTAGCACAATGTTATTTACAGCAATATTTTCAACTTTTAAAAAAAAGTTGAAATGCCAATCCGTAAACATTAAAATACTCCAATTCAAAGTATAGCCACACAGTATTCATGTTGATTTTATTGTGAAAATAATGCTTAACGTTTTCTGTCTAAAGTTATGTTCAGTTTTACAACTTTATCATGACAACACAACGCAACATAATACAAGTTTTAACAGAAGAATGAATGAATGTTACATTACAATTTCAACGATTTTCTACTTTTACATCCTCCAAAAATTGGCCTTTTTCACTTCCAATGTAAGTGCCTCACTATAACCCAGCTTTTTAATTTTTTTTCCTTTTTTCGTGTGAATGAGTCAAAATATTTTTTTGTGCTAATCAATATTATGCCACAAATGCATTCAGTTGAGCTTAACTTATACTGAACCCATACATTGTCTTTAATGTCAAATCCAGGAGCTGCTAGGGCCAGTGCTGGGTTCAAGCCAAAGCAGCTTGATCTTGAGGCTACGCAGGCATATGGCACAGAGACAGACAGAGAGGAAGAACAGGAGGAGCCACTGAGCCATACCCAACTCTACTCCAACTTCTCCACTGCTGAAACTCAGTTCATTCCTGTAGCAAATGTGGAGGAGGAGGATGAAGAGACACCTAATTACTCTCACCTTTCCACAGCAGACACTATAATCATCGCCAGCACCCCAAGACCAGAAGAGCAGACACAGCCCTTTTCTCTCTTCACAGCTCAAACGCAACTCATCTGGGAGGGAGAAGACAAAGAGTTTTATCAGAGTGAGCCCACCCAGCTCATGGAGGCAGACACCATCAATGAAACGCAAGAGGGTGAAGAGGAGGAGAACATGAAACAAGGCAGGAGAATCGATGGTGAAGGAAAAGTACACAAAGGTAAACACTCCAGCTCCTATCTTATTGCTGAAACTCAGCCAATGTGTGAGGAAGAAGAAGCAACAGATGTTGATCTGAGTGGGCACAGCTTTCAGAAACCAAGTACAAGACAACAGCCTGAGAAATGTGATTCTGCATATCTTGATGAAAACAACTCCTGCTCCCATGTCACCATAGCTGAAACACAACCAATGGGTGATGATGAAGAAGCACCAGATCAGGACAATGTGATCAGCAGTACTCATATAGAAAAACCTACCAGGTCCCATATCACCATCGCTGAAACCCAACCAATGTTTGAGGAAGACCAAGCACCAGAGGATGATCTGAACAAGGTCAGTAGAAGACAAACTGACAAAGGCGAACCCATACAACAAACTGAAAAAGCCTCTACTTCCAGTCTTGAAATCCCTGAAACACAACATGTTGGTGGTGATGATGAAGAGCAGGAGAAAGTCCTCAACAGCAAGATGCCTAGCAGAAGATCACGCAGGGGTAGACCAAAAAAAGAAAAGGAAGCCTCACAACCTGCTGAGAATGTTGTCCATCACACTATCACAGAAACGCAACTGATGTGTGAGGAGGAACAAGCATCGGATGAAGATCTGAAGAGTGGGATCAACAACGCTGTACCAAGTACAGGACAACAAACAGATGAATTCAGATCTCCAGAGCTTGCTCAAACAGGCTTGAAATCCTGTGTCACTATCGCTGAAACTCAACCTATGTGTGAAGAAGAAGCACCATGTGAAGATCTGATAGATGAACACAATTCCACAGAACTCCCAAAACCCTCCAGCTCCCATTTCATTATAGCTGAAACACAGCCTATGCATGAGGAAGATGAAGGACAGGAGAAACACCTCAGCGGTAAAACGTCAAGCAGAAGATCACGCAGAGGAAAACCAAAGAAAGACAATGAGGTTCCACAAACTTCTGAGGTTGCTGTTCATCACACTATCTCAGAAACCCAACCAGTTCCTGAGGAAGTGATTGAAAGAGATGAAGATCTGAGCAGTGGAATCAAATCCAGGAGATCCCGCAAGGGAAGACAGATAAATGAGGACAGCGTTCCACAACCTGCTGAAGCTGCCGTCAGTTCCCTTTCCACTATCACAGAATCACAGCCTGTTTGTGAGGATGGAACTGGAAGGGATGAAAATCTGAGTATCATCAGATCCAAAAGATCTCGCAGAGGAAAAAAAGAAGATGGTGAACCAGCTCAGTCTGTTGAACCAAACTCTGATCTCATGGTTGTTGAAACACAGCCTATGTGTGAGGAAAACGCTCAAGAAGAACCTAGTGGCAGAAGTAGCAGGAGACATAGGAAAGACAAGACAGAGGTGGAGAGTGAGACACCTTCATCTGGCAAAGTCCAAGGTAAAACCAGAAAAGGGAAGGAAGGGAAAAGAAAGAGGGGGAAAGCATTGTCTGAGGAAGAGGGAGAGAGTGAAGAGGAAAAAACTACGAGGAGAGGAACCAAAAGAACAGGTATAAAACATAAGTGTAGTGAAAAGGAAGAA
This sequence comes from Tiaroga cobitis, assembly GCA_030578255.1. Taxonomy (NCBI): domain Eukaryota; kingdom Metazoa; phylum Chordata; class Actinopteri; order Cypriniformes; family Leuciscidae; genus Tiaroga; species Tiaroga cobitis. Next base: position 25,457,713 of record CM060606.1, on the reverse strand, counting down.
GAGGAAATATTGGAGGAGAGGAATGCCCAAGCAGAGAAACAGAGGATGGAGAAAGAGCTCCAAGAACAGGAGGAGCGAGATAGGGTAGAGAGGGAAGAAAAGGAGAGACTGGAGCGTGAGAGAAAGGAACAAGAAGAGAGGGAGAGGGCTGAAACCGAAATGAGGCAAAAACTGAAAAGAGAGCAGCAGGAATTAGAGGAAAAAGAACGACTGAAAATGGAAGAGGAAAAAATAAGAAAAGAAAATGAGAGAATACAGAGGGAAAAAGAGGAAAAGGATCGTTTATTAAGAGAAGAGAAGGAAAAGTTGGAGAGAGAGAGTAGAGAACGAGAAGAACAAAGACAAAAAGAAGAGGAAAGAATTCAAATGGAGAAGGAACAAAAAGAGAAGGAAAGATTAGCGGCAGAGAGAGAACAATTAGAAAATGATAAACAAGAAAATGAGGAGCTTCAGATGAGAGCAAGAGAACAAAAAGAAACGGAGGATGGGAACCATCAGGAAGCAAAAAAGAATGAGCGATTGGAGAAGGACAAAACAGAACTGGAAACTCCTCTTGTTCCTCCTGCCAGACGATCACGGCGTTGTTCAAGCTCCTCTATGAACTCGGAACAATCTGTATCCTCACAACAGGAGCCATCCATCCAGAGAGGGCGGGGCAGGGGACGGGGCCGGGGCCGAGGGAGACAGACAACTAATGATCAACCAATCAGTGCTAGACAGTCTAGCCAGAGAGGACTAGCTATTGGAGTCGAAGACAAAGAGCAGGACCCCAATTCAACAACCCGTTCCCGATCCCGCTCCAGTTCTAGAAGTTCTGAGAGGTCTGCTAATAGTGTCATAACGTCAAACCAAGGGACTAGAGGAAGAGGCAGAGGCAGGAAGAGTGTGAAGCTACAAGAACCGCAGGAAGTTTCCCAAGCTAAAACTTCTGGGAAAGGCAGGGGGAGAGGAGGCAGGCATTCTGGTGTGGAGAATGTAAATGTCGGAATGAGCAATGAGCTTGAACAAGATGCAGAGATGGTAAATGACACTCCTGCACCCCAAAGCAACAGCAGAGGTCGCAAGAGAGCAGCCAACACTAGCACATCCACAGAAGAGGCTCCGTCACCCACACCCAAGACTCCAAGGCGCTCTGTTTCCAGTCAGGCGTACAAGGTCACACACACCCTCAGAAACAGACATTAACTAGCAAGTTTTGTCACTGTGTGGATGACACCAATCTGTCCTCTTCTCTTTTAGGTGTTATTCACTGGGCTGACGGATGAAGATGGAGAAAGAGTGGTCTTTCAATTGGGTGGAAGTCTGGCGAGAGGGGTGAACGATATGACTCACCTGGTGACTGATAAAGCAAGACGCACTGTCAAGTTTTTGTGCGCTGTTGCCAGAGGGGTGCCGATCGTGAATCCTGATTGGCTAAAGAAGGTGAGGGAGTGATTATTACAGAAAGGTCCTGATTCAAACCAAGCCAAACCTTAAAACCACAATCCTGATCTGACTTTTCTTCCATAAAATGCATATGTTGGTTTGATGTATCTTTTTAAATGCATTGTGAGGTGTTCTCAAACATTGAAAATGGTTCTGTTTTGGGTGACAATATACAACAAAAAAGTAGGGATGTCCCGATACCACTTTTTCACTTCCGATACCGATACCGATGCCGCAGCTTTGGCTTTTGCCGATACCGATATTAATCCGATATTTTTATTTTATTCTTAAACTAATAAAAAATATAGCAATTTTCTCAATTAGCCACCTAAAATATACCTCCTATATAGTCCACAACAACAGTTGATTATGAAAGATTGCCACCCTTTATTCAAACACTACAAAAAAATAAAGAAATATATAAATGAAAGAAAATACAGATACTTCAGTACTTAAAGCTAGCTAGTTAAAACAATTAACTAGTTAAAGCAAGTTAAAACAATTTAAACAGCAGCATTCTACATTGTAAATACCAGTACAGTTTTTGTTTTTTAAATCAAGTAGAATTTCTATAACTGTGTTAAACTGATTATCACTCTTATGTGTGTTAAACACAATCTACTTAATACAGACAGCTTCATTATAAAGGTAAACAACAAATCCCCAAAATATATGATCATAATCTATGACAAAAATGCTATTATAAACTAGATTAGTGGATAATACACATTGCTCTTCTTATTGTTGTAAAATACATTCATGAAAAACAAGGGTAACAAAAATGAAAAAGATAATTATTTTAGATATAGCTAAATCTGCTATAAAATTGAGACATGTTTTAAGTGTATTGCAGAGCTATTTAATGAGGCAGCAACATTAATAATTATTAATGTTAATAAGCTTTAATTGCGTCACTGCATTATGATATGAAAGGCTTCAATACAGTGCGGCACAAAGCGCGTATGCGCATCCCGAGCGGAGAATGATGCGCTTGAAGCCACGTGGAGTTACAGCACGCAGCGCGTCGAGTCCGCTTTGAAAAGTTCAAAGCACAACGGAGATACATATTGATGGACAGTGTATTATACAGTATCTATCTATGCAATCGTTTATTGAGCCTTTTCTTTTAACAGTTTTAAATTTTAGTTACTGTGCGCGTGAAGAACAATTATAGTGCTCTGACTCTAGTGTTGTGATCAAACCCTATGGATCAAACTGACAGCGTCCGACACCCGGTAGAGAGTAACACGATTGAGTTACAGCAATAAAGTCCAGCAAGATAAAGTTGTTATATGCGAAAACATAGACCTTTATCTTACAGATCAAGTATAATAGTATTAACATTGAATCATCTTGAAGATAGTTTCATCATTGACTGTAACCGAACGCGACGCGCTGTTTGAATGCTGAATGGAGAATGACTGACAGCCGCGAGAGGGAAAAGTTTACGTGATCTTGAATTTAATGACTTAAATATTAATTTCTCTCTCACATAATGGCTTCAGAACACTTATAATAGAGTGCACGAAAACGTTATGGTACTTTAGAATGTTTTTGTGCCTTTTGTGGGGCTTAACAATAACACATAATAGTATACCCACAATATCGGATTTGGATCGGCCTCGTCTGATCGATACCCGATCCCGCAAAAATGGCAGTATCGGAGCCGATACCGATCCTGAGTATCGGATCGGGACATCCCTACAAAAAAGTGTACAACAGTGCCGTAGACGATTTATGTTAATGCTTTAATAACCTTACACATTCAACACACATACTCTACTACCGGTGAGTCTCTTATGTTCCCCAATGCTGCATTTATTTAATCAAAAATGAAGTAAAAACGTACTCGGTTACTGACGTAACCTCGGTTCTCTCTAGAGAGGGAACGAGTACTGCGTAATAGCTTACGCTATGGGGAAAAACTCTTTTCCGCGAGATATTGAAGCCAAAAATTATCCTTAATTTTCTATTAATGTAAAACGCTTTGCAGCAGCAAGCAAACATAGGCGAAACAGCTCGCGCGCCTATTGGTTGCTCTGCAGCAAATGCAGCAGCCTATCGAGATAGACTCTGCGTGACGTAATGACCAATGGGGGCAATTCGCGCCCATATCGTCACGTCCCGCCAGAAGGGGCGTGGTCTCGCCCTATAAATATGCTCGTTAGGCTGATACAAGCTGGTTTTTACCGCTGAAGCGAACCAGAGCGTATTCCACGCACGGCAAGATACGCAGTACTCGTTCCCTCTCTAGAGAGAACCGAGGTTACGTCAGTAACCGAGTACGTTCTCTTACGAGAGTATCTCTCGTACTGCGTAATAGCTTACGCTATGGGGAACACAATGCAACACGCCGTGCGTACAGGGATCCAACACCAAAGTCCCAGGGGCCGAAGCCCAGGGCTCATGTAGTGCATAATCACCATAAACTCACATAGAGTAAAGGAAGAGAGGCTGGAAGCGTCATTCCCTATAAAAAGCACCCAGCGGGGCTATTATACGACAATCAAACGCGCAGCCAGGGTGAAAGCATTCAGCCTGATCTGGGCGGCCATACGTGAGTCAATACTCATGGGGCTGCAGTAAACTCAGCATCTGGGCCGCACAGCGGGGCAGATAGTACTGAATTTAGACCGCCAAAAGCTTAGCTTGTAAGGCGGGTACCTCCAGGTTATAGTATTTTATAAATGTAGACGGCGAGGCCCAGCCCGCGGCCGTACAGATATCTTGCAGGGAAACCCCGCTAGACCATGCCCACGAAGAGGCCACGCCTCTCGTGGAATGCGCCCTGACACCCAAGGGGCACCGTAAGCCCTTCGCAGAGTAAGCGAGCGCGATGGCATCCACTATCCATCTGGATAGGCTCTGTTTTGAGGCGGCGAGTCCCTTGGAGCGCCCGCCGAACAAAACAAAAAGCTGCTCTGTCTGTCTGAAAACAGACGAGCGTGCCACATAAGCTCTCAATGCCCTGACGGGGCAAAGGAGACTTGCATCCTCCTCCTCACTGAGAACCGGAAGGGCAGACAGGGAAATGACCTGGGCCCTGAACGGCGTATTGAGGGATTTCGGGACGTACCCGTGCTTCGGTTTGAGAATGACCTTTGAGTCATTAGGCCCAAACTCCATACACGACGCGCTTACTGAAAGCGCCTGTAGGTCCCCTATGCGCTTCACTGAAGCGAGAGCCATGAGAAACACTGTCTTGAACGACAGGTGTTTCATGTCCACCAGCTGGATCGGCTCGAACGGGGCGCCTTTCATGGCCTCCAGGACCGTGGAAAGGTCCCACGTCGGGACTGAAGGGGGCCTTGGAGTGTTCAGCCTCCGAGCTCCCTTAAGGAAACGCACGACTAAGTCGTTTTTCCCAAGCGACTGGCCAGACACCGGTTTTGCAAACGTTGCTATGGCCGCCACATATACTTTGAGCGTGGATGGGGTCCTGCCCTTATCCAGTAGCTCTTGAAGGAAGGAAAGCACTTCCGAAACCCCGCACTCCACAGGTGAAAGGCTCTGGGCCTGACACCATGCAGAGAAAACAGACCATTTCGAGGAGTAGAGCCGCCTGGTAGACGGAGCTCTAGCCTGCGCGATCGTGTTTAACACTCCCTCTGGGAGGCTAGCGGGTACCCGTTGATGGCCCATGCGTGCAGGGACCATAACTCCGGGCGAGGGTGCCAGATCGAGCCCTCCGCCTGAGAGAGGAGGTCTCTCCTCAATGGTACAGGCCATGGGGCAGTGCTGTTCATCTGCATCAGGGCAGGGAACCACGTCTGGTTCGTCCAGAGCGGGGCTACAAGCAGCACTGGGCATCCGTTTTCCCTGATTCGTTCCAACACCTGAGGCAGGAGCGAGACAGGGGGAAAAGCATATAGGGGGCAGCGGGGCCAAACATGAGCCAGCGCGTCCTTGCTTTTCGAGAAAAACTCCGGGCAATGAGCGTTTTCGTGGGACGCGAATAGGTCCACCTGAGCTCTGCCGAACGTCTTCCACAGCAGCTGGACCGTCTGCGGGTGCAGCGACCATTCCCCTGCTGGAACATTGTTCCTGGACAGTCTGTCTGGTCCCACGTTCAGGAGACCAGGCACGTGCGCTGCTCTCAGTGAGAGCAGGTTGTGCTGAGCCCAGACCAGGAGGCTTTCCGTCAACCTGTAAAGGTTTCGTGACCTGACGCCGCCCTGGTGATTTATGTATGCCACCACCGACATGTTGTCCGACCGGACCAAGACGTGGTGGCCTGTTATCTGGGGACAAAAACGCCGTAGCGCTTTGTCGACTGCTATCATCTCCAAGCAGTTTATGTGAAGGAGCTTTTCCCGTTCTGACCACAGGCCAGCTAGCGGTCTGCCCTCGAGCAGTGCTCCCCACCCCGAGGTGGAGGCGTCCGTAGACACCACCTTCACGCTCGAAGCGGTCCCCAGACTCACACCTGACTGATACCAGTCGGTCTCTTTCCAAGGTTTCAGAGCTGAAACACACTGAAGGTCGACCCTGAGGCGAAACAGACCCGCTGTCCATGCCCTGGGTGGAACCCGCGTCTTCAGCCACATCTGCAGTGGGCGCATGCGGAGCAGGCCCAACTGGAGTACAGAGGCTGCTGAGGCCATCAGCCCCAGCATTTTCTGAAACCTTTTGAGCGGGACTATAGCGCCGTGGCGGAAGGATTTCACGCCGCGCTGAATATTTTGCACTCGCTCTGGTGACAGGTGTGCTGTCATGGACAGTGAGTCCAACACGGTTCCCAGAAAGGAAATTTTCTGACTGGGAGACAGTGCGCTCTTTGCCCAATTGACTGTGAGGCCCAGCTTCTCGAGGTGCTCGAGTAATGCGGCCCTGTGTTCTATGAGCTCCGATCGTGATCGAGCTAGAATCAGCCAATCGTCCAAGTAGTTCAGGACTCGCATGCCCTGAAGCCTCAGGGGCGCGAGCGCCGCGTCCATGCACTTCGTAAATGTACGAGGTGCTAGGGACAGGCCGAACGGCAGGACTGTGTATTGATATGCCTGGCCCTCGAAGGCGAATCTCAAGAATCGCCTGTGATGGGACGCTATTTGTATTTGGAAATAGGCGTCTTTCAGATCTATCGACATAAACCAGTCCCCGTAGCGCACCTGCGCGAGGATTTTCCTGGTCGTGAGCATTCTGAACTGGCGTTTCACAAGCACTCTGTTCAGCTGCCGCAGATCTAAAATGGGTCTGAGACCCCCATCCTTTTTCGGTACCAGAAAATATCTGCTGTATAGGCCCCCTTCGCTCTGAGCCTGAGATAAAGGTTCTATAGCCCCTTTGCTCAGTAGTTTCGCTATTTCGTCACGAAGCAGATGAGATGCTTCGTTTTTCACCGTAGTTTCGACGCGCGCCGTATAACGGCGCGGGCGTCGAGCGAATTGTAGCGAATAGCCTCTCTTTATAGTGTTCAGCACCCATTCTGAAACCCCGGGAAGCTTTGACCACGCATCTGCGTGAATAGCTAGAGGCAGAATGAAATCCGGGCTCTGGCCGCGACAAAACGGCAGCTCGAGAGCCTGGGCATACTGGGAACACAACACCGTGTTTACAGCGTTCGAGGCGGGGGGCGCGCTGATCACAGCGGGCAGCCTGGCCGCGCTCAGCTTCTCTATGGCAGATTGTGCAGAGAAAGTGAGCGGGGGAGATCCCGTGGGAATCGGCGTGTCTGTGAGAAAATGTGGGCGCGGGGCTGCGGGCACATTTAATACACTGAAAACACTGTCGTTCATAGCCGACTGAATGTGTGTTGGTTTCGTTTTTACAGAAACCAAGGGACACGCAGCATGTAGTGTGAGCGGGCATGTTGACATGGGCACTTGCACTACAGTGTTTGCACAATCGACCGGAGTCGATTTTATTTGTGCTAGCCCTGCACCGTGGCGGGCTGTGTTTGTGTGTGGGAATGGGCACTGGGTGGGCATTCTTACAACACTCATAACACCATCGGCCGTGGCCGGAACACCAGAAAATGCACTTTTTATTGGATTTATCTGGGTAGCCGTAAAAACGGCTTTTGTGCGCAGGCCAACGGGCTGTGACACCGGCTGGTTCTCTGCGAAATACACTGGGACAGTCGCGATGTTTGGAACTGACCGAGCGAGAAGTTTTGGTGAAAATCCGGCCGCAGCGGGATCTGAACACCGTCGCCTTCCTAGAATGGCTAGGAAGATTTTGAGGCCTCGGGCTTGATCTCAATCCTCGGCCGGGGCCCGCGCTGAGGGGGGCGGCGTCCAGCAGAGCGAGAGCGCGGTCTTTGGTCTCGGGCGTGGCGGCGCTGTGAAGCGGCGGCGGCGGGCGGTGCAGGCTGCGGCTGAGAGCTGCGAGCAGGCGGCGGTTTAGAGCGACCTGCAGCAGAGCTCGAGCGCTTCGGAAGGAAGTGCTTCATGGCCTGCGAAGTCTTTTGCACCTCCATGAATCTATCCGCAAAGTCTGTGACGGCAGATCCGAAAAGGCCCGCTTGTGAAATGGGCGCGTCGAGGAATACAGAGCGCTCAGCTTCCGTCATCTCGGACATCGTCAACCATAAATGTCTCTCAGCCACGGTGAGAGAGGCCATGTTTCGTCCTATGGCCTGTGCAGCGGCTTTAGTAGCGCGAAGAGCGAGGTCTGTAGCGCTTCTCAGATCCGCGACGCAGATCGCTCCGGGTCCTTCCTCGTCCAGTTTAAGGAGAAGGTCGGCCTGGAAAATCTGCAGAACGGCCATAGTGTGCAGCGCTGAAACTGCTTGCCCGGCGGCGGTGTAAGCGCGACCGTGCATGGAAGACGTCACCCGGCAGGCTTTAGAAGGAAGCGTCGTGTGCGCGCGCCGTCCAGCGGAGGGCGGGCAGAGATGAGACGCTACAGCTGGTTCAACAGGAGGAACAGAAAGGTATCCTCTTTCCTTCGCGCCATCCACAGAGGAGAAAGCAGCAGAAGCAGAGGTACGAAGCCTGGCAGAGAAGGGGGCGTTCCATGATTTCGTCACTTCGTCGTGAAGTTCCGGGAGGAAGGGCGCGGGCCGTGATTTCGACGGAGCTTCGTCACTTCCGAGAAAGCGTCCGTCCATTCTGTTGCGCGGCGGCTGCGCGGGCGCCTCCCAATCGAGGCCGATGCTTTCAACGGCCTGAGAGAGCAGACGCATCAGCTCAGTCTCAATGCCGGCTCTCTTACCAGTGGTCTGGCGGGAAACACTAGCGGAGGGGAGATCCACGGAGCTCGCCCAATCCTCACTATCGGACGCCAGGAGAGAACACGCCTCGGAGAGTTCGTCAGGCTCGTGGATTGAAGCGGCGGCAGGCGGCGGCCGTTGTCCGTCGGAGAGCGATCCGAGCGAAGCCGGCGAAGCAGGCAGGCGAACCGGCGAGCTTTGGCGGGCTGGAGATAGCTCGGGAGCGCGCTGGGCGCGGCGCTTTTTACGGCGCGGCGCCACGGCGGGCTGTGGTGAAGGCTCGGAGAATGATGCCAGGCGCGTCCTCAGAGTCACCATGGGCAAAAGCTCGCAATGAGGGCATCCGCCGTCAGCGAGCGCGATAGCCGCGTGATCCACACCCAGACAGGCAACACAGATGACGTGTCGATCTCCATCGCTGAGCGGGGCGCGGCACGAGCCACATGAAGGCATCTTTAAAAAGACGCTGCTCTTTTGTGAGGAAATGCAAGTCGCGTCAAGTAAGCGACAAACACTTCACAACAGAGAAATACACACAGAGTATTGAAAAGGATATATAACGCCGGAAAGCGCAGCAGGTACGGCAGTTGAAGGCGGCGAGGCCAGCGACTCCAGAGCTCGTCCCGCTGAAAGCTTGCTTCGACGGCGCGGCTTCTCACTCCGGATCCAGCGATGCAAGAGCTTCGCTGAAGAGGTAAAAATCAGCTTGTATCAGCCTAACGAGCATATTTATAGGGCGAGACCACGCCCCTTCTGGCGGGACGTGACGATATGGGCGCGAATTGCCCCCATTGGTCATTACGTCACGCAGAGTCTATCTCGATAGGCTGCTGCATTTGCTGCAGAGCAACCAATAGGCGCGCGAGCTGTTTCGCCTATGTTTGCTTGCTGCTGCAAAGCGTTTTACATTAATAAAAAATTAAGGATAATTTTTGGCTTCAATATCTCGCGGAAAAGAGTTTTTCCCCATAGCGTAAGCTATTACGCAGTACGAGAGATACTCTCGTAAGAGAACTGTAATATTATGAAATATTATTAACAGTTTTGTAAAATCAAGAAAAATCATGTATACAATGATTAACATACAAATAATTTTCCTGAACTTAAAAAAATGTTTGTCACTGTATGATTTCCTGGTCAAGAATGTTTTTTATTGTATTGATGATTTTATATATATATATATATATATATATATATATATATATATATATATATATATATATATATATATAATCTGTTTAAGGGTTTCTACCTGTATAATTAAAGAAGTCTAACAAGTACATAATACAGACTTTTTGAACTTTAATTTGAATTTTAGTGTCAAGTCAAGTCATCTTCATTTATATAGCGCTTTTAACAATGTAGATTGTTTCAAAGCAGCTTTACAGAGATGAACATACTATTTACGGTAAGAGAGATTGTTTTGGCTTTATAGCGATTTTTTAATAATGTTATTTCCAGCTAAAGTTAGTTTTGATTGATTCACTTCCAGCAAAATTATAATTTGTTATTACATTAGGGGCCACTAAGGCGACGGCGTTCTCTCTAAACAGACTTTAAACGCGAACCTGTGACCTGATGGCCTTCACATGCGTTCACATGCGCATTAAGAATTGATTCTATAGTTATATTCGTTGAATATATGTGCGCAGGTTTGTAATTTCCCTACAAACCATGCTTAAACAAACTACTTGTCTTGCCTATACATTTGATAAAGAATTTTGTTTTATTTTATCACTTTGGGGTACGCGAGCCGGATTTTCAACAACGCTTTATCTGTAGAGTGGGAAAGGGATCCTCCATAGGGAGAGGCTAGTTGGCACTTCAGCACTGCATTGTCATCGGGTCCAGGCGAAGCTCCTTCATCAGATCTGGATACGGCCTGGATCCGGCAGGCTGCGGGAAAACCTTGGGATAAACAAAGACACTAAAATTAGCGTAGATGCTGTAGTGGCAATTTTAATGATATTCATTGATCTTTAGTAAAATATAGATGATTCAAAGAATGTCACATGTGTGTCTCTCACTTGTAGTGAGAAAGGATTCTGTTTATGTACCTGGGGAGGCAGAAGAGGGAGACACTCCAGAGAACAGACGAACAAGGACCTCTGACCTAGATGTCAGAAGGCCATTTGGTGCAGGGGAGCTTAGTGGGCCAACTAGTGACGTCTATGGAAAACTACTGGGAGGAAGGCTCTGGGGGGAAGAAGGCCTTGAAACTAAGATAAAAGCTAGTTCAGTCTGTCTGGGGGTGTGTCACTCTTCTGCACAGGGTAACAACTGTGTATTAGACTGCTCCTATTCTTGCAAGAATAAATACTTCTATTTTATATAATTTGACTCTGAGTGTCTCTTACGCAGTGATGTTTGTTTGAGAATTTTTGCCACAACAGTTTTGGTGTCAGAAGTGATATTCCTTGAACGTGTTCCCTGGACCTGAGATCGGACGGTGTTTGGCCACCTGGACTAAGTAAGTTCCAGCTCTACCTCGTAAACTTGAGAGAGAGGGGCCGACCGATATCAGGGCCGGGAGAATCGACCACTGGAATCTAAAGAACCCGCAAGTGGCATGAAACAACGTCTCTGGTAAGGGTCATTTAAATTCGGTTTAATTGGGGGAAGAGTGAAATTGAACCATATTGGCTGAGGGCTGTTTCTGTGGTACGTAATCTGAGATTAATTGAGATCTATATATAGATCAAGAGGTTTCAAACAGATACGAGAGAAAATTATCTGAGATTAACTGAGATCTGTAACGGATCAAGAGGTTTCAAACAGATAGGTAACCTGAAAATCAGTTGTTCCACCACGGAGCAAATTGTTTTTTAGGTGCTGAGGCTAATTAGGGGGAGCCAGAAAAGATTTTTTTTTTTGGTAAACCTTAATTAGGAGGGCACTAACAAGTGCAACCCGACCGATTTGGGTTAAAAGAAAAGAGTCGGATTTGTTTAGGGACGCCTAACAGATTAAAGAAAACGCGCGTTGAAGAGAAAATCCACAGAGAACAGAAAACAGCCGGTATGGGGATGTCTCAAAAGCAAGCTTGCGAAATTTGGTACACCGGTGTTTTGTCAAATGAGGTATTGAGCGCCACAACATTAAAGATGGTGCGGGAATCAGTTGAACAGAGCAGTGAGAAACAAAAGTTGTGTCTGCGTTCAACATGTGTAAAAAAAATGTGAACAGATAATGGATTGTTGGCTTGAAGATAAAATGTCGAACTGCCAGGAGAAATAATGTTTTTTTACTTCATCCAGTGGAAGAGGGAAGTGAAAAAAACAAAAAGGTTGGTGTGTGAGATATGTGTGTGTGGGGATTGTTCAAACAATCATGTACTGGTTAGATAATGAAGGAACTGGCATGTTTGAGAAAAGAAAGGAGAGGATAATGAGGGAACTGGCATGTAGGGAAAAGAAAGGAGAAATGTAGTAGAAAACTATATGTGATGAAAATAGACATGGTCTGACAGAATTTATGGAAGTCAAATTAACTGTTTAAATGGTGAAATGGAAAGTCAGTTTTAGAATAAAATAAGGCATTGTATGATTGACAGGGATTAACATGATATGAAGAATGTTTTAAGCAGAATGGGGAACAATTCTAGATTTTGATAAAATAATGATTGAAATGATATATCTGCTTTATTTTATTAATGTTAAGAAAATAAGGGTATTGAAGCAAGTAGCTATAATGGTTGTCTGTGTAATTTACGGACTGAGTAATATAATCTGTTTTGGAGAAACAGTAGAGATAAGACTGAGACAATAATGTGATGGAAGGGAAAAGGCTTCAAACCAGTTGTAATGAAAATAATGATGTACAAATTGTTACACTTTATGAAGAGTAACGGAACAGTCCGGGAAAATAAATAAATAAATAAATAGTGAGACAGAAGAGAGCAAATGCTGTAAACAGCTCTGCTCAGAAGATCTCACTTTGAAGAGATTTGCAGATGATGTTTTGTAAAAGATAAGCTGGGAGAAATGTGTAAAGACAGAAAACAAATTCGAATATTTTGAGCATTTTCTGTGCTGCTCATGAAATTATGTTCTGCCAATAAAATGATGAAGATTATGATTTGGCTATTGTGATTAAATCCGCGAATGGTGGACTGTAAAGGAATACAGGGGACTGATTATCAGTGGCTCTGTTTACATTCCTGAAATGGGACACACACTGCTTCAAGAGTGTGCAGTAAGTTGGAGCCGTTTGCAAGCTCACAGTGATCAAACTATAGTCAAGGACAGGTGTCTGATGCTGAAGTTGAGGCTGAAACAAATTCACTAGATGACAGAGAGTGTTTGGTGGTCATCAGGACAATTTAATAGGCAACTAAATGCCCAGCGAGAAGGTGTTTGAAAATGTGATAGTGACACATTTCTGATAATAATGTGGGTTTGAAAATAGATCAGTGTTTAAATGACGACAGTAACATTTTTCGTCTGAGAAATAAGAGATAAAAACAAGGTCAAAAGATTGAAGTCTTAAAGTGAATCCTTTTGAAGAAAAGATCTATAATAGTGAATTGATGAATACAGGTTGATGTAAAATTAATGACTCCAACAAATGTGAGTTGCAAAATATATCAAAGTAACTAACAGGATGATTGTGTTTTAATTAAACATTTTAGAAAGGGTTTAGATTAAGGAGAGAGACTAATCTCACGAATGATTTATAATAATTGCAAAAGAGGTATCAAGCAGAGAGTGCTGGCCTTGTCAAAGTTAACGTAATTAAGAACTTGACAACTAAAATGCTGATTGAGAAATGTGAAACGTTATTGAGAACTGGAATAATTATTTTTATTTAAGATCAAGTAAGCAGAAGCAATACTGGATTAACAGTTGCTAAATGCTGATTAAACAAACAGCTTGAAAGGTTGACCATGAAAGAACTAGAAGCTGATGTTTTGCTTTCAAAAGATAAGTTTATTATTGGCTGTAATGAAACAGTTTGCTTATCTAAATCTGATGTGTACTGTGGCTGAAAACTGCCAGTGCAACAGAGACTCAATCTGAGTGGAAATTTGTAATGTCTAAATAAAGACAACTATAAAATTATGTTTATTTGGAAACACATGTAATTTCTGGCAAATATGCCTTAAGCTGGGATAAAGCTATAGGATGGTAGATAAAAGTTTGATGTTAGAAGTTTATGAGAGTGCAGTGTGCCAGTCCTGAATGCCTCAGAGTCTCTCTCATTCAATGTCAGCTCAAAGCTGTTATCTGTGATAAGCTATTTGTAGTAAAGCACAGTTTCAGAAGAATCATAGACACAGAGATGTTTAAAGAAACAATTGCCATAAAGGGCAATTTGTAGTTGTAAATGTTTTAAATGTAAAACTGAATGACTTTAAAGAAGTCTTTAAAATAATAATGCAGAACTTGAAGACATTTTATTTTATTTTAGGACCAGTAACTACTTTGTCTCATTTAGTCTCCACCATTCAGTACCGATGGCTCCGTCTACAGGTAAAGTTCACTGAACGTACGGATGATCCAAATTCGCTGAGTATAGTCTAAGCAGCTAGGGTTTCTGCTTTTAAGATAAAATAATGGATTTAAGTGATTAAATACTGTTGTTATTGACCTGTCTCCCTGTGTGAACACTATTAGGCAATGAGAATGGCTCTGGTGACTCTTGAACGTGCCTTTCCTAAGCTCCAGAAAGCAGCTGAGTTCTGTTGAAGAAAACCGATTGTGTGATGGGAAAAAAGCGGTCACCAGTGGGCACGAGTGACCACCTCGATGACGGGTAAGACCTTCTTTGGCCAGACAGGGGGCAACCCAAGCCAGAGGGCTCACGTAAAGTCACTGGGCATCTCCTGAATGGAGATGTTTTATGTGAGACAGGTATGAGAGTTGAGCAGGAGCTGTGAGGCCAGCAGCGTCCTTATACCGTTAGGGGGAGATGAAGCTATGACGAGTCACGCCAGTCTTCCCCATGATGCAAAAGCTCCTCTATACCACTCACCAGAAGAAACCGCATTAGTTGTATGGCTTGTTTTTCATTGTGACAAGTGTCTGCAACTAAACCGGGGGGACAACACCCTGAGAAGAAAATTATAGACAAAGAGCTAATGGCAATGGGCTTTCAAGAGCCAGCTGAGACCGTAAGGGGGATTGCCATTATTAATTGTTGTGGAGACAGTAATAAAACTTTTTGATGTCGGTTGCCTTATGGGCAAGGAAAATGTATAGAAGTTGATTTAGAACTAGTCTATAACATAGTTCTAACTCCTGAAGGTCGTTAGACATGGTGGTGACTAAAGATGAAGACAGCTTTTGTAGATTTAAGTCTGGATAACAAAGGTGGATGGTCAAAGGTTATTGTAATGAATTTAATATTACATTTTGTATAAGAAATGGATTTATAGTGAGAGAGACTGCTTGAGCTGGAGGAAGGAATGGTAACTGTGTCTGTCTTTCTGTTATCGGCCTGCTAGAGCAAGCTGAAGAAAAATAATGATAATGAATCCAAAACAACCCAGCTGACTTGTCTAAAAATCTAATGAATAATGAACAAGACATGCTTTGAAAGTGGTTAAGAGACCATGTAAAATTAGGGAAAAGCTACAGAAAATATGTGAAGTTTAAAATCTTATTTAAAATTTAAATCCTTTTAACGATGATATAAGGAAAGGGCAAACATTGAGAATGAGCAGTTAACATGTGTGTGTCTAGTATGAGTGTGTGTGTGATGGTGACAGCACTTTATGTTGTATGTATTAGTTTGGGGTACTAATATTAGAACAGTATTGAAATTAGAACAGAACAGTTTTATCATTACAGATGGGTTAAGGCAAATGACAAATTTTAAAGAAGCCGATAATTCTGAGGGGATCGGTTGAAAAGACAATACAGAACATGGGACGAGCTTTAAGTTGATTGGACATCAAGCTCTGTCTGGTAGTAATACTTTTGTCATGCAGGATGTCGATTTGAATTATGTTCTGGATCAGTTTAAGTATTTGTGTAAATTGGAATTGTGTAGTTGTAGATCACCATCTGGCATGGGCTGAGATAAATGAAAATATTGTAGATTTGATGGCAACAACAAAATGACATATTGGCTAAGTCAATTTCGAAGTATCAAGAGAGCCCTTAACATTTATGATAATTGTGAACAAAGGGGGAGAAATGATTGACTGACATTGACCAAGTCTGTACAGCACGACCTGACCTGAAAATTGATGACTTTAGAAATGTTTGTAGATGACTGACTTGAGAGACCAAACAACAGGCCTGAAAAGCAAGATTCGCTGTGAGACTCAGGGACGTTGCCCTTCAAATACTTCGATAAGAAGATGAGATTGGGCTTTAAGTGAAGAATGTAATATTTTTGTTTCAGAGGCAGAGAAGGATGTCTGGGCAAAATTTGGCTGAAGGACGCCGTTTGGGTTAGTGTTGATGGCAAACTTTATAAAAAACACTATGTTAAATGTTATGTTAAATTGATGCTCGAGTTGTGTCGTGCATCAAGAGGGAGATGGTATAACAATTGCCAAATATGGTTTACTTGGGTCCCAAACAAAATTTGCTGTCTGTACATGTATTTGCAGAACTGTTTCAACAGGAAACGCCAGGGCAGATGCAGCAGCGAAGGCCATGGCAGCACAGCAGACAAAAGAAACTACGTATTTTACTATCTGAAAATAACCTCGACATTTGTTTTTCTTTACAGAGCATGCAGACTTTTGGATACAGGGGAGAATGTCCCCTATAAAATGATGGCTATGGATGAATTTGACTAACTATCCTGGCCTGGGTTATTATTGTAGCAGAAAGGTGCCACACCTGCGCAGCGCATAACTTACATTTTCCTTTTACAGAATGTCAGGATGGGTTGCAGAAAACAGAACTGATTCTGTTCCAACTGTATAAATATTGTTTTTCAGGGGAAAAGGATCCTGAGTGCTATTAAGTGAGCGAGAAATTATCCGGTGATAATGTTTCAGGTTGATTCCACAGGTCACACCAAAAGGGGACAAGCGGCTAGACAAGCGGTCACTAACAAAATACTTAAGGTCTCCATTCACAGGTGACAGTTCACTCCAGTGGGGGTGCGGTCGTGATTTAAGGGAAAACCTTATAAGGATCAGAAAATGGTTGGAGAATGTGACACCTGGGTCCAACCCTCTCACCTTAGACAACACCAACAGGCCACAACCATCCCATAGTCCATGGGGCGAACGAGATTATCAACACGCCTGGAGGAGGAACCAACTGCCAACTGATGGTTTAAGTTTAACAGAAGAATGGGGTTTTGTGATTATTTTGAGGATTTGATTTGATTAAATCAAAATAGGGCTTAGTATTGATATACAGTCGATCAAAAGATTTGATTGGTTACTTATTCATTAGGAAATATTTAAGGAAAATGTTTTTGGGAAGAGATCTATTAATTAATGTAAATTATAGGGATAATTGTTGAAGCGTATTAAGTAGAACCACAGCATGTTTGAATTAAAAGTATTGATTTGATTGTAAATGTAGAAAATATATTGATTGTGTCCGTAATGGAAATATTAGAGTTAATATTGAACAACTGCATTGGTTAGAAGAATGGATAAAATTATAAGACTTCTCTGGTTAGATTTTGTTAAATATGGCATTAAATAGAGCTTACTAAATTGAATTAGAAGTAAATGAAATATGGAGATGGGCGTAGATTAATGGAAAAGGCTTAATGATAGGAGTTAGGATTGTTATTCTAATAATTTTGTTATTCATGGGTGAATATGATTACAGTGACAGGGGAAACATGCTGTCTGTTCAATTGGTGAAAATGACAGTCTATCCCAAGGATGAACAAAATTGTGACGACACAGGTAGTGGGAGCTACAGTGAGATATGTGTTAAATGTATGTTCTGTTTGTTTTTCTTCTATTTGTTTATTTTCTGAGAAAGATTAAGGGCAAAGATTTAAAGGGGGTTAAAAGCAGCAGTCATCCGTGTTACGAGATGGCGTACAAAGATAGGGTTTGAAACTGAGGGATTTTTTTATTTTACTTTATCTGGTTGTTTCCTTGCTATGTTATAACTACCTTTTCCTTACTGTCGTGACTGAGGGTCTGTTTACAGGAGCGCAGGAACAGAGATTTCTCGCTTAGCCCGGCGTCGTAAATGTTTACTTGCTAGCTAAAATATTACGGGGACTTTCCCCCACAAAAACAGCCTTATGCTTCTTCATTCTAAACTTTTCTTCACAGGTTCAAGGAGAGTGATCATTTATGCAAAAATCAGAGATGAAAAGTATAAGTGTGATGATATGACTTAAAATTTGTCTTATTGTTTATTATTGTGATTATGGGTAATCAGAATGATAAAAAGTGAGGAGTTGTAGTGGCAATTTTAATGATATTCATTGATCTTTAGTAAAATATAGATGATTCAAAGAATGTCACATGTGTGTCTCTCACTTGTAGTGAGAAAGGATTCTGTTTATGTACCTGGGGAGGCAGAAGAGGGAGACACTCCAGAGAACAGACGAACAAGGACCTCTGACCTAGATGTCAGAAGGCCATTTGGTGCAGGGGAGCTTAGTGGGCCAACTAGTGACGTCTATGGAAAACTACTGGGAGGAAGGCTCTGGGGGGAAGAAGGCCTTGAAACTAAGATAAAAGCTAGTTCAGTCTGTCTGGGGGTGTGTCACTCTTCTGCACAGGGTAACAACTGTGTATTAGACTGCTCCTATTCTTGCAAGAATAAATACTTCTATTTTATATAATTTGACTCTGAGTGTCTCTTACGCAGTGATGTTTGTTTGAGAATTTTTGCCACAACAATGCCATTCTTCTTATGATGTAACGAGTACATCAGGATTTAAGGGAAGTGTTCCCAGTTCCGGCTGACCTAATCTATGCAGCCTAGTGTGACAACATCTGTCTTTTTCTCCCCCAGTGTGGAAAAGTTGGCCATTTCCTTTCTACTGATGAATACATATTGAAAGACGTCGAGCAAGAGAAGAAGTTTAGTTTCAGCCTACAGAAGACACTGCAAACCGCTCAAAGTCAACCTCTTTTAAAGGTCAGTCCCTCTTTTAAAGGCTCTTCCGCCTTTGTGTTTTAAGCCCAAAGTGTACTATTTCCATCACAAATATTCTCTCCTCTAATTTTGCTTTTATAGGGTTATGAGATTCACGTAACCCCATCTGTGATGCCAGAACCATCTCAAATGAAAGAAATCATCATCTGCTGCGGTGCACGTTTCCTCCCTAAAATGCCTTCTGCTCAGAAGGTACCCAGAACCAATGCATATATTCTCTTATTTTAATGCACATATTACATATTCACATATTTTATTGTGGTTTCTCCCTCTCTATTCAGAAGAACACTGTGGTGGTGTCATGTGAACAGGACAGGGTGCTTTGTCAGAAGGCAGTGAGTATGTCATTGCCCGTGGTCAGCACAGAGTTCCTATTGACTGGCATTCTGCAGCAGAGAGTTGACCTGCAGGCCTATTCTCTCACTTCCTCTCTCAACACATCCAATCAGCCTGCAGCCCCCAAAGCTGCTGCCAGGGGCCGTAGGAAGAAGTGACAATGACAGAAAACGACTTTCCTTGTAATACATTTGTGCAGAAGACAGAATCTGATTTATGCACGGATGTTTAAGTTCAGATTGCACAAATGTGACACAAAACATCCCAGTTTTATGAAGACCGAAATGAATTAGCTGCTAGGCTTGTAACCACACACCCACCAATTCCTGTGAATGTGAGAGATGGAGAGAGTGTGAGGTGGCTGTCGATGAATGATGAGTTTGTTAGTGAAGGGAGAATGAGCTTCTCTAGTTTTTTAAAGTAATATTTCAATAAACACTTTCAAAGCCAAAATACAGAGACATTGTGGATTTGTGCCCTTTAGTGTTTAAAAAGCTGTTGATCAATAGAAGCAAAATGCAGATAAAACCGGCAAAATGGTCTCGTGCACATTCTTATTCATAGGGGCGTTGGTCTCAGTGATGGATCGATCTGAAGAACACCTTAAAGACCTTCACGTCGGTTCTGCAAAGGTTGTCTGAGTGTGTTCGGATCCGTTGACACGCCCATAAGGGGTTGAAGTGCTGGGCTTTACCGAGCGCACTCGAGACGCGGCGAGAAACCGGACGGATTCCTGAGGTGCAACTTAGTCGTTAAGTGATTTTCGTGGTGGAAAGGAAGCAGAAAGGGACGAATAACGGAATTTCCCCCCTTTTACACTCTATCATTCGAGGAGCATATTGAAGGTGAGCTGTGAACACGGTAAGGGAGAATATCAATTTTGCGGCAGGGATGTCATAAACGGGCAGCTGGCTTTGGGTTGCAGGAATTGAAGGGTTAAATTCTGCAGTTTCTGCTTCGTCTGGTACTTTTCCAATTGGATAAAGTTGATGTTTGCTGTTGGAACGCGAATACAATAAGGCGCAAGATTCATATTTAGAGGTTTAGAAGAGCATTTAGGCTTGTTGAAGAGATTTGCGGTCGGTTAAGTTATTGCATAGCATAAAGCTACGTCAGCTCGCGAGTGCAGGTTAAGCATCCTGTATTATAGCAAATGTTTCCCTTAAAATATGCTTTGTGGTGAAATTACCGAAAAATTAAGATGAGAAATGTAAATATGATAATTATATTTATTTGTCGCGATGAGCTCGAAAAATGACAGTTTTATAATAACATAAATATTCTAAATGTATAGCCTATGTATAATTCTTATTTAAGTCTAATTTTGCCGGTTGATTGCGGCGTATTTCATTCCGTCGTCTGTGCACCGTAATAACCCGAACATGTGTGGGCGATCTTTCTCATCGTGTGACCGAGAGAAAATTTGTTTGACTGACAAATAGTTTTATGATTGGGAGGTGATAAGATCATTTGAAGGTTTCGTCTGAAATTGAGGGGAGATGCGGTATATGTCAAGCTTTCGCCGCCCCCGCTGCTCTGTTTCTTAAAACCTATTCAGATGCTTATCTATACGCCATATTTTTAACCATAATGATGCCCCAAAATGGTGCCTAGGTAGACAGCTCACTAGGTTGTAAGACACAACCATGATCTCATCGCCTTTCATGTCATACATTAGACCATTCTAACTACATTATCGCCTTTTGAATTAATAGTCTGGTTCAAGGCTTTATATTATGATCCAAGAGTCTGAATGAAATAATCTGGAAGTAATTTCCAGATGCCCAGTCCTGGTCTCTTAGGAGATGACCTGCTTCCAACATCAATAACCACAGCACCTTTCCAAAGGTTGAGCTTGATTTCCCTGAGCCCCTATTTATCTTTTTTTTATTTCCCTGGTTTACACAGCCTGCTTCTAGCATAATTAACCAATTTATGATATTGCAGTTCATATAGGCTATCTGCAGCAGGTTGATTTGAGCTCCGATTCATTGTTGCATTGCACTCAGGAGAACTGCATCTTATGTTGTATTTGAGCACCCGGTCTGCATCTCTGCCTCCATGTTGCCCATGTCTTATATGAGAGGAACTGTGAGGTTGCTGTAAGAGGTGTCATGCTGAGAGGGAGGGAGGTAAGGGATGTAAGTGGACCAGATGGCACTTTGTCCATATGAAACTAAAAAAGCGCCGACGCATTTACACAGCACTGTCCAGAGACAGAAAAATATATACTTATTTGCAGTTTTTCCATTTTTGCAACTAAATGACAATAAAACGTTCATATGCAATATTCAAACGTCTGAGCAGAAGTCTGTTATGAAATCACTGAATGGCCTAAATGCATCTGCTGTTCTGGATGCTTGCCTTGCTGTCTAATGTCTGGCCTGGCAAAGGTTTTCTTAGGAATCTTTCTATGTCATTATTTGTGAAGTGCCGGCTTATTTCAGACTGTTAATGATTGTGTTGTCTTGATGTTTCCACATTACTGATCATATAATGCCACCTTTACAATTAATGAATAACATAATACTTAAATTATCTTTTAATTGTAAGTATAAAGTACAGTCTGTGTACAAAATATGGGTGTCCACAGTCATTAGAAAATCTGGAAATATCAGGGAATGTTAAAATTTTGATAACCTGGGCCCGGCATGTAAATGTCATGGAAATAATAACAGAAATTAATTATCTTTAACTTATTATTTTTTTCAAACGATCTTTTATAATAATAAATAATTCCAATGGAAATTGGAATATATATATATATATATATATATATATATATATATATATATATATATATATATATATATACACCTGTTATTCACTTTTAAATATCGATCATTATATTTTTGTATTATATTATATTTGTGTATTATATTTTACTTATGCTTTCATCTTCCAATAAGTGCCTACTCTTCTGTTTAACACTGCATTTAAATCGCTTAAAGTCAGCACAGAAAATGCAGACTAGAAAAGTTGTGTAAAAATCATGGAATTTCTTTGGGATATAACATGGAAAGAGAGATTTTTGTAGAACAAACCAGAATAGATAGATTCCGTCTTATTTCCTTTCGCATTTTTAATGTCTTCAGTCATTACAATCCTGTTCTGATTATGGAGATAATGATCCATCCAAATGATGTCATGTTTCTCATTCCATGTGCATTTATACAGACAAACTCGCAGACAGCACTGTATCTAAAAGCATAATTTCTCATGAAATTGCTTGACTAATGTAATTTATTGGTGATGAATCTTAACTGGGAATCTCAATAAACTGACTGTTCTTACTATTCATTATAAATCCCCTCTGAGATACCAGATCAATGTCAGTTAGATAAGCAATGCACAAGTCAAGCCAATAAACCCACAATTACTGACACGTCCAAATAGCCTAGCTCTTTTAACAGGCTCATTCCTCAACACAGCCCTTTTAGATCCTTGGACTGATGATCAGAGCTCACACGTCTCCCATAAAAGCTGAGAAACATAGATGTATGTCTAACATTAACATAAACGGACTTGTTTTATAGTCACACCCAAGATTTTCAAGTCCACATCAGAGCACTCAATCGACCTGTGTCCATTTGCCAACACTGCCATTTTGATCATTGTTGTCCTTTTCTATAGCTGGAATTTGAGAGCAATTGAGCAATGTACCATGAAACTTATACAATTACAATGTCAGTGTTTAGAATTGAAATCCTCTTTGAATGTGTGAATGTTTTCAGAGCCAATATGCAGAATCTGAGACTGCTCGTCTTAAGCGTGCTGTTCTACTCAGGTAAGAAAGAGTCCTTGTGAACCCTTTGAGTCGTTGATCTTCTGTATCATTATTATCCCTACACAAGTGTGGAAATGTTAAGGACAGTGGCTCTGACATGCTAATAGCTATTGTAGTTCTTTAATTACAGTCCTGATCCACAAGGCATCTTCTATAAGTCTGTAATGTTCTCCCAAATGGCAGTGGAGTTCTGAATGTACCAGCTTTGAAGGACTGTGTACTGGAAATACATAGCTTTTAGTTATAAAGAATATCTGACCACATGACAAGTAATATTAAATGTGCCATCTATAATGGATGTATTTAGCATATTTTACTTAACAAAGTGGGTTGTTTTCAGACATACTAAATTATGTATAATTCTGTGTCAATTTAACCAGAGGTCTTTGGCTCAAATATTTTTTTTTCTGAAGAAAGACAAACAGAAGTAGTGATAAAAGCCAAAATATTAAATGTCACAGATGTATATTTGTACAGTAATGTAGTAATCCACTATTTTGTAGAGGGGGGTCAAAATGACCAGTTTCACCTGAGATTTTAAGTCAATTTACAGGGGGGTAAAAATGACATTAGAAAGATGGCAGCATCATTATTTTATTTTTACACAAAGATTGGTTGGTCTATTAGTAAAATCTGTTGAAAATTTGTTGCATTATATGCCAACGGTGACATTTCAAAAATGGGAAAAAACTTGTGTTTTTTTTTTTTTTGCACCAAGTTTGCATGCCTGTAACTCAAGAATTATTAAAGATCTTAAAATTCTTTTAGATTCTTGTAGTTAACAAACTTTTCTTTTAGTATCTTGATTTTTAATGCCCAATGTGGTTAATTTCCAGAGATTTGGGGATTTCAATGTGTCTTCATGAATAAATTGGTAAATTGAAGGTAGCCTATATATTTTCAGTAATCAAAAACTAAATGTGGGTTACTTTGAATAGCTGATACTTTTTTCTTTTAAAGAGGAATATCTGAAGAACAAAGAATGTTGAAACAATTTTTTTTTTCGATCAACACAATTACATAGAACATACTGTACCTGTCTGAGTGCCAAAAATATTAATTTTCCAAAGTTTGCATGCCTGTAACTCAAGAAGTATTCAATATATCTCAATATCCTTCTATAATCTCATTTTTATTAAACTTTTCTTTTGTAATCTTAATTTTTAAGGCCCTGTATGGTTCAATCCCATTGATATGGGGATCTCAATGCAGCTCCATGTTCAAACTGTTGAAGTTTAACCATTTTCAATGGTCAAAAACAAAATGTGGTTAAACAGCTGATACTTATTGTGTTTAAAGAAGAATGTCTGAGAAAACAAATGATGTTGAAACTAGAAATGTATCTCCTTTCCTTCTATCAAAACAATTTCATACAACATTGCTCTCTTAAAATGCCATCTTCCTAAAGTCATTTTTTCCCCGATATTTCAACTTAATTTTGACAAATTTCAGCAATATAGTTTATTCATTTCATATTTTGGCTTTCATCACTACTAGTGTTCGTCTCTCTTCAGAAAAAAATAACCCAACCCTAACCCTAACCCAAAATCAAAAAATTTTAGCTGGAGAAGTTTCTGAAATTTTGTTGATTTAACACGGAATGACTATTGGATATCAATCCAAAAAAAAAGAAAACTTGAAGTATATTAAATTAGTTATTGTGCTTTGAAATGGTCAGATGTGCACTTTAACTAAATGGCATTTGTCCTAAAAAAATGATTTAAATATTTTCTTTAAAATGTTCCAATAAACCTAAAAAAATGTCTTTCAATATGAATTGTCTTATTAATAAATTAAAAATGTTAGACAGTATGACATGCTATATGTCCTGAACAGATGTTTAATCAATGTTTAATTCTTTAATTTGACATGCAAATCCAAAAGAAAAATGTAAATGTATTGAAATTGAATATTGCATAAATTGAAAATACATTCTCAGTTTCTGTATGACTTCACTATAGCTGATGTCACATTGCTGTTAATGAATCTGTTCATCTAAATACTGATTCTTTTCTTTTGGGATTTTTAGCATTCTCTGCAACTCTGAAAGGTAATGCAAACACAACAAGTCACTTTTAATTATTCAAATGATTTATTAAGAACAAGAAAATAATAGTGTTGCACAATAAAACCTCTCTCTATCTTTTTGTGTTTCTTGTAGGCCAAGAAGTGTCCCAGGCTCTGTTTTTTGGGGAAGACTTCCACATCCCCATGCCTGCAGGTAAAGCTGACGTGTCGTTCAAGCCTTCGATCGTTCCAGGACGTGAGAAGTCGCTGATGAGATCTGGTGAAGTGGTTGATCTTCGTGCCAAACTCAACATTGCTTTGACCCACCTGATCTTGGAAAATGTTGGAGAAAGTGATGAAGGAGTCTACACTGTCTCATCTGACCAAACCGCTGGGGATGTTACACGCATCATACTCTATGTTAGAGGTACTGCATAATTTTCATGTCAAAATACCATAAAATGGTTACCTCACTTTGAATAACAGCTTGCACACTAAATTGGATGCACACATTCACATTAGAATAGCTCTGAGTGACTTCCATGATTATAGGAAGTCAAGTGGTGAACAGTAAGGGAGGATTAATGACCTCCTGCAGTAATTGTAGCTCTGTCAAGGCACACTGGTTGCCTTCCGTTCTTCTGTACCTAAAGATCCTTCTTTCTCTCTACCCAACTATCTATTTCTCCCATTATTAGTGGTGCTGGCTGACACTTAACCCCTTAAGCCCTGAGGGCATTTTTAGAGTTTTTTTTTTTTTGAGTGACACACACAAAACTAAAGACTATAGCAAGGAGAGTCAAAAGGTAGGTATCGTTTGATAGAACACTTTTTATATTTTTAGAAAATATACATTACATTACATTTGTACATTCTCATGCTAAGAAACTGCTGATAAAAGACAAAATATATATGAATATATATTTTTTGATTTTGCATATCTTTCTTATTTGAAATGGAATAACTAGGACATAGAATAACTAGGAGGAAATAAGGTAGGAGGAAAATTATTTTTTGGTGAAGTCCCTCTACATGTGAGCTCCATCTGGATCAAATTTTGTGGTGATTGCATAAAGTAATCAAACGTTACAGCATTCGGAACCAAGATAGCCTTTTCGTTCATTCCTTGACGCCCCCTAATGGGCATTTTTAAAATTGTTCCTCCATGAGGAATATCTTGTGATCAACAATGATTGTTCATTTTGGGCTAATTTTAATAATAATAATATACTGGAAAAAAGACGTGCCATTTTCAACGATGTGTGAATGTTTCATAAGCTGTATGATGTTTTTTACACAGTGCAGTACATAGTACAAAAAAAGTATTTTATAGATTATAAAAAAATGAAATTCTTTTTATCAGCAAATAACTCATCACTACTTAGGAGTTTTTCAAATTTGCTACATTCATTGTAAAGTTCAGACTCTAAGCTTTCAAATTATATTTATTTTGTGTTGATCAAGGCAGTGGTTTTGAAAAATAAACGCCCACGGGCGTTAACACTCCGTTTTAGAGGGACTACTCCGCACTCGTTAAGAGCTAGATAAGGGGCGATTCTAGGATTTTTTTCAACTGGGGGGCACAAGAGGGGCCACAATTAATTTAGAGGGGCCAATCTTATGTTGTGTTTATATGTAAAACTATCCAAATCATTTAAAGTTCAGTAAGCTTTAAAATCAGCAATAAACAGCGATACCTTCTTTTCTTTTAATGGCATTTATTCACTGCTGTAAATAAGAACAGTCAAATTCAATTTGTGTCACTTTTCACTTTTCAGATGTGAAAACTGTAATAAATAAAATAATCCAATCTGTGAATAGAGTACAACTCAAAAAAATAATAAAACTCAACATTAGGTTATATAAACTTTACACAAATCCTCACAACCTTATACATGGGCAAAAAAAAATAGAACTTATTTATACAAATGCAGAACTATATTATTCATATAATTAATACACAATTAATTAATATAACTTTATTGATTAAACACAATAATCGTTTTTATCCACATCCTATTAAATTTGCATTGCAAGCAGTTGCAGTAAATTTGCATTGATGAATAGACAAAATCTAAATATTCCAAGGCTAATTAGCCTTGTGAATATATGATTGTATAATATCATATATCTATACTTTGTTAGATAGCTACTTTTTCAAAAGGGTAGCTTTAGTTTAGCTACATGCAAATTTTATGAATCTTATAAAAACGGTTTAGAACAGCTTAATTAGTCCAGTGTTAATTTAGTATTATTTATTTATATACAGGCTATTATATATTTTTAGTAATATTTTATATACGTTGCTATTTATAATAATGGTTTTTTTTTGAGAATGTTTTTGGATGTCATGATGCTTTGTCAATAACTTCTGTGAATTCTATCTTCATAGAAAACACATACATTACATACTAAATTTAATTTGAGACTCATATTGTTCACTTTGCTTGACACAAAATTCAAGAAATGATCCAGATTGTGTCACACAACATTTCAAAACTACAAGATATTTGAAGAAAAACACCATATACACTCACCTAAAGGATTATTAGGAACACGTGTTCAATTTCTCATTAATGCAATTATCTAATCAACCAATCACATGGCAGTTGCTTCAATGCATTTAGGGGTGTGGTCCTGGTCAAAACAATCTCCTGAACTCCAAACTGAATGTCAGAATGGGAAAGAAAGGTGATTTAAGCAATTTTGAGCGTGGCATGGCTGTTGGTGCCAGACGGGCCAGTCTGAGTATTTCACAATCTGCTCAGTTACTGGGATTTTCACGCACAACCATTTCTAGGGTTTACAAAGAATGGTGTGAAAAGGGAAAAACATCTGTTGTGGCAAAAATTCTCAAACAAACATCACTGCGTAAGAGACACTCAGAGTCAAATTATATAAAATAGAAGTATTTATTCTTGCAAGAATAGGAGCAGTCTAATACACAGTTGTTACCCTGTGCAGAAGAGTGACACACCCCCCAGACAGACTGAACTAGCTTTTATCTTAGTTTCAAGGCCTTTCTTCCCCCCAGAGCCTTCCTCCCAGTAGTTTTCCATAGACGTCACTAGTTGGCCCACTAAGCTCCCCTGCACCAAATGGCCTTCTGACATCTAGGTCAGAGGTCCTTGTTCGTCTGTTCTCTGGAGTGTCTCCCTCTTCTGCCTCCCCAGGTACATAAACAGAATCCTCTCACTACAAGTGAGAGACACACATGTGACATTCTTTGAATCATCTACTAAAGATCAATGAATATCATTAAAATTGCCACTACAACTCCTCACTTTTTATCATTCTGATTACCCATAATCACAATAATAAACAATAAGACAAATTTTAAGTCATATCATCACACTTATACTTTTCATCTCTGATTTTTGCATAAAATGATCACTCTCCTTGAACCTGTGAAGAAAAGTTTAGAATGAAGAAGCATAAGGCTGTTTTTGTGGGGGAAAAGCCCCGTAATATTTTAGCAAGCAAGTAAACATTTCACTGCGTTGGGCTAAGCGAGAAATCTCTGTTTCTGCGCTCCTGTAAACAGACCCTCAGTCACGACAGTAAGGAAAAGGTAGTTATAACATAGCAAGGAAACAACCAGATAAAAGTAAAATAAAAAAATCCCTCAGTTTCAAACCCTATCTTTGTACGCCATCTCGTAACACGGATGACTGCTGCTTTTAACCCCCTTTAAATCTTTGCCCTTAATCTTTCTCAGAAAATAAACAAATAGAAGAAAAACAAACAGAACATACATTTAACACATATCTCACTGTAGCTCCCACTACCTGTGTCGTCACAATTTTGTTCATCCTTGGGATAGACTGTCATTTTCACCAATTGAACAGACAGCATGTTTCCCCTGTCACTGTAATCATATTCACCCATGAATAACAAAATTATTAGAATAACAATCCTAACTCCTATCATTAAGCCTTTTCCATTAATCTACGCCCATCTCCATATTTCATTTACTTCTAATTCAATTTAGTAAGCTCTATTTAATGCCATATTTAACAAAATCTAACCAGAGAAGTCTTATAATTTTATCCATTCTTCTAACCAATGCAGTTGTTCAATATTAACTCTAATATTTCCATTACGGACACAATCAATATATTTTCTACATTTACAATCAAATCAATACTTTTAATTCAAACATGCTGTGGTTCTACTTAATACGCTTCAACAATTATCCCTATAATTTACATTAATTAATAGATCTCTTCCCAAAAACATTTTCCTTAAATATTTCCTAATGAATAAGTAACCAATCAAATCTTTTGATCGACTGTATATCAATACTAAGCCCTATTTTGATTTAATCAAATCAAATCCTCAAAATAATCACAAAAACCCCATTCTTCTGTTAAACTTAAACCATCAGTTGGCAGTTGGTTCCTCCTCCAGGCGTGTTGATAATCTCGTTCGCCCCATGGACTATGGGATGGTTGTGGCCTGTTGGTGTTGTCTAAGGTGAGAGGCTTGGACCCAGGTGTCACACTCCAACCATTTTCTGATCCTTATAAGGTTTTCCCTTATATCACGACCGCACCCCCACTGGAGTGAACTGTCACCTGTGAATGGAGACCTTAAGTATTTTGTTAGTGACCGCTTGTCTAGCCGCTCGTCCCCTTTGGTGTGACCTGTGGAATCAACCTGAAACATTATCACCGGATAATTTCTCGCTCACTTAATAGCACTCAGGATCCTTTTCCCCTGAAAAACAATATTTATACATTTGGAACAGAATCAGTTCTGTTTTCTGCAACCCATCCTGACATTCTGTAAAAGGAAAATTTAAGTTATGCGCTGCGCAGGTGTGGCACCTTTCTGCTACAAAAACAATCCAGGCCAGGATAGTTAGTCAAATTCATCCATAGCCATCATTTTATAGGGGACATTCTCCCCTGTATCCAAAAGTCTGCATGCTCTGTAAAGAAAAACAAATGTCGAGGTTATTTTCAGATAGTAAAATACGTAGTTTCTTTTGTCTGCTGTGCTGCCATGGCCTTCGCTGCTGCATCTGCCCTAGCGTTTCCTGTTGAAACAGTCCTGCAAATACATGTACAGACAGCAAATTTTGTTTGGGACCCAAGTAAACCATATTTGGCAATTGTTATACCATCTCCCTCTTGATGCACGACACAACTCGAGCATCAATTTAACATAACATTTAACATAGTGTTTTTTATAAAGTTTGCCATCAACACTAACCCAAACGGCGTCCTTCAGCCAAATTTTTCCCAGACATCCTTCTCTGCCTCTGAAACAAAAATATTACATTCTTCACTTAAAGCCCAATCTCATCTTCTTATCGAAGTATTTGAAGGGCAACGTCCCTGAGTCTCACAGCGAATCTTGCTTTTCAGGCCTGTTGTTTGGTCTCTCAAGTCAGTCATCTACAAACATTTCTAAAGTCATAAATTTTCAGGTCAGGTCGTGCTGTACAGACTTGGTCAATGTCAGTCAATCATTTCTCCCCCTTTGTTCACAATTATCATAAATGTTAAGGGCTCTCTTGATACTTCGAAATTGACTTAGCCAATATGTCATTTTGTTGTTGCCATCA
Source organism: Tiaroga cobitis (assembly GCA_030578255.1). Lineage (NCBI taxonomy): Eukaryota > Metazoa > Chordata > Actinopteri > Cypriniformes > Leuciscidae > Tiaroga > Tiaroga cobitis. Next base: position 25,427,387 of record CM060606.1, on the reverse strand, counting down.
AATCTACAATATTTTCATTGATCTCAGCCCATGCCAGATGGTGATCTACAACCTTAACCCATCTGTAATGATAAAACTGTTCTGTTCTAATTTCAATACTGTTCTAATATTAGTACCCCAAACTAATACATACAACATAAAGTGCTGTCACCATCACACACACACTCATACTAGACACACACATGTTAACTGCTCATTCTCAATGTTTGCCCTTTCCTTATATCATCGTTAAAAGGATTTAAATTTTAAATAAGATTTTAAACTTCACATATTTTCTGTAGCTTTTCCCTAATTTTACATGGTCTCTTAACCACTTTCAAAGCATGTCTTGTTCATTATTCATTAGATTTTTAGACAAGTCAGCTGGGTTGTTTTGGATTCATTATCATTATTTTTCTTCAGCTTGCTCTAGCAGGCCGATAACAGAAAGACAGACACAGTTACCCTTCCTTCCTCCAGCTCAAGCAGTCTCTCTCACTATAAATCCATTTCTTATACAAATGTAATATTAAATTCATTACAATAACCTTTGACCATCCACCTTTGTTATCCAGACTTAAATCTACAAAGCTGTCTTCATCTTTAGTCACCACCATGTCTAACGACCTTCAGGAGTTAGAACTATGTTATAGACTAGTTCTAAATCAACTTCTATACATTTTCCTTGCCCATAAGGCAACCGACATCAAAAAGTTTTATTACTGTCTCCACAACAATTAATAATGGCAATCCCCCTTACGGTCTCAGCTGGCTCTTGAAAGCCCATTGCCATTAGCTCTTTGTCTATAATTTTCTTCTCAGGGTGTTTTCCCCCCGGTTTAGTTGCAGACACTTGTCACAATGAAAAACAAGCCATACAACTAATGCGGTTTCTTCTGGTGAGTGGTATAGAGGAGCTTTTGCATCATGGGGAAGACTGGCGTGACTCGTCATAGCTTCATCTCCCCCTAACGGTATAAGGACGCTGCTGGCCTCACAGCTCCTGCTCAACTCTCATACCTGTCTCACATAAAACATCTCCATTCAGGAAATGCCCAGTGACTTTACGTGAGCCCTCTGGCTTGGGTTGCCCCCTGTCTGGCCAAAGAAGGTCTTACCCGTCATGGAGGTGGTCACTCGTGCCCACTGGTGACCGCTTTTTTTTTTTCCCATCACACAATCGGTTTTCTTCAACAGAACTCAGCTGCTTTCTGGAGCTTAGGAAAGGCACGTTCAAGAGTCACCAGAGCCATTCTCATTGCCTAATATTGTTCACACAGGGAGACAGGTCAATAACAACAGTATTTAATCACTTAAATCCATTATTTTATCTTAAAAGCAGAAACCCTAGCTGCTTAGACTATACTCAGCGAATTTGGATCATCCGTACGTTCAGTGAACTTTACCTGTAGACGGAGCCATCAGTCCTGAATGGTGGAGACTAAATGAGACAAAGAAGTTACTGGTCCTAAAATAAAATAAAATGTCTTCAAGTTCTGCATTATTATTTTAAAGACTTCTTTAAAGTCATTCAGTTTTACATTTACAAATACAAATTGCCCTTTATGGCAATTGTTTCTTTAAACATCTCTGTCTCTATGATTCTTCAACTGAAACTGTGCTTTACTACAAATAGCTTATCACAGATAACAGCTTTGAGCTGACATTGAATGAGAGAGACTCTGAGGCATTCAGGACTGGCACACTGCACTCTCATAAACTTCTAACATCAAACTTTTATCTACCATCCTATAGCTTTATCCCAGCTTAAGGCTTATTTGCCAGAAATTACATGTGTTTCCAAATAAACATAATTTTTATAGTTGTCTTTATTTAGACATTACAAATTTCCACTCAGATTGAGTCTCTGTTGCACTGGCAGTTTTCAGCCACAGTACACATCAGATTTAGATAAGCAAACTGTTTCATTACAGCCAATAATAAACTTATCTTTTGAAAGCAAAACATCAGCTTCTAGTTCTTTCATGGTCAACTTTTCAAGCTGTTTGTTTAATCAGCATTCAGCAACTGTTAATCCAGTATTGCTTCTGCTTACTTGATCTTAAATAAAAATAATTATTCCAGTTCTCAATAACGTTTCACATTTCTCAATCAGCATTTTAGTTGTCAAGTTCTCAATTACGTTAACTTTGACAAGGCTAGCACTCTCTGCTTGATACATCTTTTGCAATTATTATAAATCATTCGTGAGATTAGTCTCTCTCCTTAATCTAAACCCTTTCTAAAATGTTTAATTAAAACACAATCATCCTGTTAGTTACTTTGATATATTTTGCAACTCACATTTGTTGGAGTCATTAATTTTACATCAACCTGTATTCATCAGTTCACTTTTATAGATCTTTTCTTTCTTATAGGATTCACTTTAAGACTTCAATCTTTCGACCTTGTTTTTATCTCTTATTTCTCAGACGAAAAATGTTACTGTCGTCATTTAAACACTGATCTACTTTCAAACCCACATTATTATCAGAAATGTGTCACTATCACATTTTCAAACACCTTGGTGGGCATTTAGTTACCTATTAAATTGTCCTGATGACCACCATTAAAACACTCTCTGTCATCTAGTGAATTTGTTTCAGCCTCAACTTCAGCATCAGACACCTGTCCTTGCCTATAGTTTGATCACTGTGAGCTTGCAAACGGCTCCAACTTACTGCACACCCTTGAAGCAGTGTGTGTCCCATTTCAGGAATGTAAACAGAGCCACTGATAAGCAGTCCTCTGTATTCTTTTACAGTCCACCAGTCGCGGATTTAATCACAATAGCCAAATCATACTCTTCATCATTTTATTGGCGGAACATAATTTCATGAGCAGCACAGAAAATGCTCAAAATATTCGAATTTGTTTTCTGTCTTTACACATTTCTCCCAGCTTATCTTTTACAAAACATCATCTGCAAATCTCTTCAAAGTGAGATCTTCTGAGCAGAGCTGTTTACAGCATTTGCTCTCTTCTGTCTCACTATTTATTTATTTATTTATTTTCCCGGACTGTTCCGTTACTCTTCATAAAGTGTAACAATTTGTACATCATTATTTTCATTACAACTGGTTTGAAGCCTTTTCCCTTCCATCACATTGTTAGTCTATTTAACTTAATATTATCATTATTGTCTTATCTCTACTGTTTCTCCAAAACAGATTATATTACTCAGTCCGTAAATTACACAGACAACCATTATAGCTACTTGCTTCAATACCCTTATTTTCTTAACATTAATAAAATAAAGCAGATATATCATCATTTCAATCATTTTTTTATCAAAATCTAGAATTGTTCCCCATTCTGCTTAAAACATTCTTCATATCATGTTAATCCCTGTCAATCATACAATGCCTTATTTTATTCTAAAACTGACTTTCCATTTCAACATTTAAACAGTTAATTTGACTTCCATAAATTCTGTCAGACCATGTCTATTTTCATCACATATAGTTTTCTGCTATATTTCTCCTTTCTTTTCCCTACATGCCAGTTCCCTCATTATCCTCTCCTTTCTTTTCTCAAACATGCCAGTTCCTTCATTATCTAACCAGTACATGATTGTTTGAACAATCCCCACACACACATATCTCACACACCAACCTTTTTGTTTTTTCACTTCCCTCTTCCACCAAGTCTCACTTACAGTTCCCTCTATTTCACACAGACAGCCTTATTGCTTCTTGCTACAATCCTTGTCATATAAATTTAAGTTCTATAGACATCTAATGTCATGCATCCATTTACTGGATGAAGAAGTAAAAAAAACATTATTTCTCCTGGCAGTTTGACATTTTATCTTCAAGCCAACAATCCATTATCTGTTCACATTTTTTTTTTTACACACATGTTGAACACAGACACAACTTTTGTTTCTCACTGCTCTGTTCAACTGATTCCCGCACCATCTTTAATGTTGTGGCGCTCAATACCTCATTTGACAAAACACCGGTGTACCAAATTTCGCAAGCTTGCTCTGAGACTTCCCCATACTGGCTGCTTTTCTCTCTGTTCTCTGTGGATTTCTCACCGCGCGTTCTCTTTATCTGTCAGGCGTCCCCGTTACAGACCCGATTTTTTCTTTTAACCCAAATCGGTCGGGTTGCACTCGTTAGTGCCCTCCTAATTAAGGTTTACCAAAAAAAATCTTTTCTGGCTCCCCCTAACTAGCTTCAGCACCTAAAAAACCATTTGCTCCGTGGTGGAACAACTGATTTTCAGGTTACCTATCTGTTTGCAAACTTCTTGATCCGCTACAAATCTCAGTTAATCTCAGATACTTTCGTATCTGTTTGAAACCTCTTGATCCGCTACAAATCCCAGTTCATCTCAGATAATTTTCTCTCGTATCTGTTTAAAACCTTCTTGATCTATCTATAGATCTCAGTTAAAATCCAGATTACGCACCACAGAGACAGCCCTCAGCCAATATGGTTCAATTTCTCTCTTTCCCCTCTATTAAACTGAATTTGCTTTGCTTACCCAGAGATGTTGTTCCGTGCCACTTGCGGGTTCTTTAGATTCCAGTGGTCGATTCTCCCGGCCCTGACATCGGTCGGCCCCTCTCTCTCAAGTTTACGAGGTAGAGCTGGAACTTACTTAGTCCAGGTGGCCAAACACCGTCCGATCTCAGGTCCAGGGAACACGTTCAAGGAATATCACTTCTGACACCAAAACTGTTGTGGCAAAAATTCTCAAACAAACATCACTGCGTAAGAGACACTCAGAGTCAAATTATATAAAATAGAAGTATTTATTCTTGCAAGAATAGGAGCAGTCTAATACACAGTTGTTACCCTGTGCAGAAGAGTGACACACCCCCCAGACAGACTGAACTAGCTTTTATCTTAGTTTCAAGGCCTTTCTTCCCCCCAGAGCCTTCCTCCCAGTAGTTTTCCATAGACGTCACTAGTTGGCCCACTAAGCTCCCCTGCACCAAATGGCCTTCTGACATCTAGGTCAGAGGTCCTTGTTCGTCTGTTCTCTGGAGTGTCTCCCTCTTCTGCCTCCCCAGGTACATAAACAGAATCCTCTCACTACAAGTGAGAGACACACATGTGACATTCTTTGAATCATCTACTAAAGATCAATGAATATCATTAAAATTGCCACTACACATCCAGTATGCGGCAGTCCTGTGGGCGAAAATGCCTTCTTGATGCTAGAGGTCAGAGGAGAATGGGCCGACTGATTCAAACTGATAGAAGAGCAACTTTGACTGAAATAACCACTCGTTACAACCGAGGTATGCAGCAAAGCATTTGTGAAGCCACAACACGCACAACCTTGAGGCGGATGGACTACAACAGCAGAAGACCCCACCGGGTACCACTCATCTCCACTACAAATAGGAAAAAGAGGCTACAATTTGCAAGAGCTCACCAAAATTGGACAGTTGAAGACTGGAAAAATGTTGCCTTGTCTGATGAGTCTCGATTTCTGTTGAGAAATTCAGATGGTAGAGTCAGAATTTGGCGTAAACAGAATGAGAACATGGATCCATCATGGCTTGTTACCACTGTGCAGGCTGGTGGTTGTGGTGTAATGGTGTGGGGGATGTTTTCTTGGCACACTTTAGACGCCTTAGTGCCAATTGGGCATCGTTTAAATGCCACGGCCTACCTGAGCATTGTTTCTGACCATGTCCATCCCTTTATGGCCACCATGTACCCATCCTCTGATGGCTACTTCCAGCAGGATAATGCACCATGTCACAAAGCTCGAATCATTTCAAATTGGTTTCTTGAACATGACAATGAGTTCACTGTACTAAAATGGCCCCCCACAGTCACCAGATCTCAACCCAATAGAGCATCTTTGGGATGTGGTGGAACAGGAGCTTCGTGCCCTGGATGTGCATCCCACAAATCTCCATCAACTGCAAGATGCTATGCTATCAATATGGGCCAACATTTCTAAAGAATGCTTTCAGCACCTTGTTGAATCAAGGCCACGTAGAATTAAGGCAGTTCTGAAGGCGAAAGGGGGTCAAACACAGTATTAGTATGGTGTTCCTAATAATCCTTTAGGTGAGTGTATTTTATGTTTCAGACAGCAAGAGAGCTCAACATCAAATATCTTCATAATCTCTAGATATTATGAGAAATTATCCATAAAATACAGTTACACACCATGTTCGGGTTTCAAATTGTGCACAAAAAACATTTTTATGAATATGATCCATTTCGAATTGTTTAAATCCAAACAAACAATATTCGTAGATTCTCCTCTTCTCCTGTATTGTTTTGAGCTTGCACAGCGTCATTCGCGTAGACTCTGATCAGAGGCGCCGGCGCCCCTGATTCCGTGGCTTGCAGTTTGTATATTAGCTAATGTCGCAATCATTTTTTATTGATTTTTTAAAGTTTTATTACAATTCGTATAAAGTCATTATCGAGTCATGCGGTGCGACACTGATTTAGTTTAGAGTATTCGTTCTCAAGTCAAAGTCAAGTCATTAGGGGCCAAGCACCGAAGGTGCGGAGGCACCTATTGTATCTGTTCTTCTTCTTCTTCTCTTCTTCTTTCTTCTTCTTCTTCTTCTTCTTCTTCTTCTTCTTCTTCTTCTTCTTCTTCTTCTTCTTCTTCTTCTTCTTCTTCTTCTTCTTCTTCTTCTTCTTCTTCTTCTTCTTCTTCTTCTTCTTCTTCTTCTTCTTCTTCTTCTTCTTCTTCTTCTTCTTCTTCTTCTTCTTCTTCTTCTTCTTCTTCTTCTTCTTCTTCTTCTTCTTCTTCTTCTTCTTCTTCTTCTTCTTCTTCTTCTTCTTCTTCTTCTTCTTCTTCTTCTTCTTCTTCATCTTCTTCATCTTATTCTGATGACTTGCAATGGAATCAGACAGCCTTTGCTTTTAGGCCTGGGCGAGTAAAAAATGACTGTTGACCCAGTTAATTGAGATTTCAGTTCTTTCACCTTTGTTTCTCTAAGCTCGCTTCTTGCAGGAAAATCGTTCTCATAGTTTTTATTGTGTCCGAAAATTTCTCTCAACGTTTCCTTTTTTTGGAATAGCAATACTTGTTCAGCAGATCATACAAATGCATTTAGAAAAGGACATTGTGAAAAAAAAAATATTCCTCCCACTCCGCATGGAAATGGTACGTTTTTGTTTTTTTGCTTGGTACCGCATTCATTTTCAAATGGTTGGAGTTTATGAATGAATGAATGTCATTTGTGTACACTACCGATTAGAAGCCGGCTAGTTGTCATGGCAACCGAATAAACAAAACACATCTCGCATGGTCAAATTTTATTCGTCAAGTGCAAATAGACAGAAACTAAAAGGAGAAGGAAGGGACAGTGGCACAATGCTAGCCTATATTTATTTTTATTCAAATTTAACAAAAGCATATATTAAATTATGTGCGATCTACCAGCATTGTCTTTGCGATCGACTGGTAGATCGCGATCGACCTATTGGGCACCCCTGCTATACGCCAATGCCCAAATGCGAAAATATTGATAGTAAGGGGTAGTAAAATTCAAACAAAGTCACGTGTCAGTCATTTTTTACGTGTTTTTTCATATAAATGTCTATAACTCTGAAGCGAATTGAGATATTTTCACCAAAATTGACACACATATGTATGGGCTCACTCTGAGGACACATAAAAAAATTGTGGGACTGAGCCTCTTGGTGGCGCTATAATAGAACAAAACATGAAATTCCCATTGACTTCAATACAGTTTTGTGATGTAAAATGCTATACTTAACATATGCATTGCCATAACAATATGAAACTCAAAATTTGCAACCAGCACCATCCCCTGAAGGTACTCAAAAGATTTCGAGTTAGCGCCACCTAGTGGTCAAAAGTTAAATTAAATTTCCAAAAAGGCTAATAACTTTTAAATAAATATGCCTATTGTAATGACACTAGTCTTAATAGATTCCTTGGGTCATGCCAAAAACATAGATACCAAGTTTGACGTATTTGGATTAACTTCCTGTCCGCCATCTTTATTTAATTTCAAAACCTTATTTTTCGAACTTCTCCTAGACCATTCGTCCAATTTTCACCAAAACCGAATCATATCATCTCCAGACCATGCCGACTAAAAGTTATGGATTTCGTGACGATAGACGAAACCGTTTTCGTATACCGCAGCAGCAAATTTGAGCCATGCTGCCAAAATGACCATTAAGTCTTTATCTCTGCAATGCCTTGACATTTTGACACCAAACTTTGTATGTGTCATTGTCACCTCACTCTGACCACATCACATCAATTTCGTAACTGCGCCACCTATTGGTCGAAAGTGATAATCCATTAAATCATCTTAAAAGTTACTGTATATATGATTTTTTAGCAATTTGCCCAAAGTTCTCTTAAAATGTCTTAAATTGCTCCTTGCTGCAGTTGGTCTGCCACTCCCACCCATGATGGCATCTGTTGCCGCTTCTTGCGCTTGGCCCCGGTAATGGCTGCTTGCAGCTATATTTTTCTTCATTTATTAGAAATCTTTAAATTCGCGTGCAGTCACGGTACTCAAGACCTCCACCTCTGATATTTATAGCTTTTAAAGTGTGGAACGTGAGGTAAACATCATACGATTTGCTTCGGCATCTGGCTTGCAATATCACTTGCGTATCGGCCGAAAAAAATCACAACACAGGAAACCCCTGATTAGGGATGAGTATCGTTAAGGTTTTAACGGTATTACTACTCTTACCGATACCGCTTATCGATCCGGTACTTTAACGGTATTCTTATCGGTTCTTTTTGTTATATAAAAAAAAGGGAAAAATATTTAGAACATAATTAATATTGCTTTATATTTTGAAATGTAAAATTGTGTTTTATCTACAGAAGACATAGGACACCAAAAACAAAGTACAAACGCATGGTCAAACAAAAAAGTATACAATTAAACAAATACACAATTTATATACCCAGTGCTTTAATTTTAGTCATTTCAGTCGACATTACTGTGCAGGTGGGCTAAAAGTAATCAAATGTAATAAAGTAATCAAATGTAAAATAACACTGCACAGTTTATCATAGAAGCCAAAATTGTCCATTCAAGAGTTGCAACTGATTTTCTCTTTGCATTTTGTTGTTTGTTTCACATTAATGGGGCAATCGTCAGCACGTTTATTAGACTGCTGCCTCTTTAAGACCAAATACAGATCTAATCATTATTACACATCATATTTTCTCCAAACTATTTACGCCCATTTAAGACATACACTGTATTTTAGTGAATAAACTGTTTAAGTGAATCTCCAAGAAAGTCCTTTTTACAAATGTTTGTGTATATTTGATTGTTTAGACGCGCACAGGAAGCCCAAAGTGTAACGTTACGTTGCTTGTCTCGTTGCGGGTTTTTTTCGGTGCGCGCGCCGCCTTTGGAACAGCGTCTATTGCGTCTATTTTGGTGCTTTTAATAGCTTTCTATTATCAAACGCGTCCCGCAGTTTAGCAACAGTAGAGACTGCCTTTTACAACAATCACAGATTGTGCTGATTCTGACGTTACGTTTGGGTTTTAAGGAGAAATGATAGCGCACCGCTGTGAAGGAAAGGAAGTTGCGCTAGACAGAATGCGGCTTTAGTTTTTTATGGTTTTACCTCAAATATCTTATTTTTTATAATCATTGGAAGCGGCTGTTTTGTTGTGCGTGCCGTGGCTCCGCAGCTCTCTCTCTTTAGCAAAAATGCATCACAGCCAAACGGTTCAATAGTATTATATAGAAGTGGCTGGCGAGATTAAATTAGCAAGATAATGCATGTATAGTAATAATAAAAAGCACGTGTACTTTCTTAATTTCTCCAGTACCGACAGCAGAACCGATAACGTCCGAGCTTATCGATCCAACGGTCTTTCAAAATTCAGCACCGGGGCCAGTTTAATACCGGGTTTCGGTACCTATCCCTACCCCTGATTGTGTTATTATGCATTACATTCATTCAGCCACAGAGCATTGTAATGTCATCGAACCTGGTCTGTCCTAACACTGGAAGACGGTACCAAAACCTAGCGCTGCAACAACTCGCTAATAAAAAATAAAAAAAGGAATATAAAATAGATCAACTTACCATGTGCTTTTTTTTTTAGTTGGAAAACGTACTCGGTTACTAATGTAACCTCGGTTCTCTTAGAGATATTTGGAATCAGGTTAAATCGACTGAAGCGACAGCACCTGAAAGTAACATAATAGCACGGCTAGGTACGCAATACTCGTTCCCTTATCTCTATCAAATGTATTCCCCCCTATCTCTAAGGGAACCGAGGTTACGTTAGTAACCGAGTACGTTCCCTTTCGAGAATGGTCTCTCGTATTGCGTAGCTATACACTATGGGGACCCATTTTAAAACGCTGTGCTATTAGCCTAATAACTTCACTCTGACTACTGCCTAAAGCTAACAAGCCCGAGACATATAGCAGAAATAAAAGTTACAATCCAACGGGGACCAGAAAGTCGGGGCCCTCAAAGGAATAGTAGAGGTTTGGGCCCAACAGGGGCCAAGACCACCTATACAGAGAGGATTCCTGCTTGCAAAGCCAGCACTTCCAAGTTATAAAATCTTACAAATGTCTTCAATTGGTACACCACTGGACCAGGCCCATGAAGAAGCCAGGCCCCTTGTGGAATGAGCCCTAACGGCTATGGGGCATTGAAGGCCCATAGAAGCATAGGCTAAAGAGATAGCATCTACTATCCATTTTGAAAATTTCTGCTTCGTGACCGGAGACCCTTTGGTGCAGCCATCAAAGCATACAAAGAGTTGTTCCGACTACCTGAACAGGGCAGAACGCTCTAAATAAATTCTTAGAGCCCTGACAGGGCAGGGCAGAGCAGATTCAAGTCACTATCGTCTTCCGACGGGGGAAGAGCTGATCATGAAATAACCTGGTCTCTGAACAGAGTCAAAAGCACCTTAGGTACATAGCCATGTCTCGGTTTAAGGACGACTCTGGAGTCGTTGGGCCCAAACTCAAGACAGGAAGCGTTCGTGGAGAGCACTTGTAAATCGCCCACTCGCTTGAGCGATGCAAGGGCTAGCAGGAGTGCGGTCTTAAGCGAAAGTGGCTTTAGTCAGCCGACTAAAGCGGCTCAAAAGGGGGTCGCGCTCTGAGTCCATAGCTCGCGCTCATAGGTCCCAGGCAGGGATAGAGGGAGGTTGAGGCGGGTTAAGCCTCCTGACCCCTTTGAGGAAGCGTACAATCAGTTTGCTTTTCCCCAAAGATTGGCCGCCCACAGGAGCGTGGAAAACTGCTATGGCCGCCACATACACTTTGAGCGTAGAGGGGGTCCAGCCCATGTCCTGCAGCTCTTGTAGAAAATAAAGTACCAGTGGTACTTCACATGAATATGGTTCCAGGTTCCAAGCTGAGCACCAGCCGGTGAACACTGACCGCTTGAGGGCGTAGAGACGTCTCGTGGACGGAGCTCTTGCCTCAGCAGTGGTATTTAGGACTCTCTCAGAGATGTCCTTGGATACCTGTTGAGGGGTCATACATGGAGGGCCCACAAATCGGGGTGGGGGGGCAAGATTGTCCTTTTCGCCTGCGTGAGGAGGTCCTTCCTCAGCGGAATAGGCCAAGGAGCTGTCTTTAGCAGCTGCATCAACTCGAAGAACCAAGTCTGGGTCCTTCAGAGAGGGGCTATCAAGAAGACTGCACACTTGCTCTTCCTGATCCGTTCGATGACCTGAGGGAGCATCGAGACCGGAAGAGGGCGGCTGGGCCAATTGTGGGCCAGCGCATCCCTTTTCTTTGAAAAGAATATTGGGCAATGAGAGTTGTCTTCTGAGTCGAAGAGGTCGACCTCTGCCCTCCCGAAGACAATCCAGATCAAAAGAACCGTCTGATGGTGGAGAGACCATTCGGAATGTTGTCTCGAGATAGCATATCTGGACCCTGGTTTAGTGTGCCCGGTACATGCGCTGCTCTGAGCGAGCACAGGTTGGCCTGAGCTCATGTGAGCCGTTCGCTCATGTGAGCCGTTCGCTCATGGTGTACAGGTTGTGTGACCTGAGACCGCCCTGGCGATTTATATATGACACCACCGCCATGTTGTCCGTCCGGACTAAAACGTGGCAGATGTGTGAGGAAGGTTTTTAGGGGCTAGAAAAACCGCTCTCATTTCGAGACAGTTAATATGTAGGCGCTTCTCCAAGCTCGAACAGAAGCCGGAGGCATGCCTGCCCTCGTACAGAGCCCCCCAACCTAAGTTGGAGGCGTCTATTGAAATTACCTTCCTCCTTGACACCAAACCCATGCTCACACCAGACTGGTACCAGCTGGTGTCCTTCCAAGGGGCCAGGGCTTTGACACAGCCGTGGTTTACCCTTATACGTAGACGACCGTGCCGCCACGCATTAGCCGGGACATGAGGTTTGAGTCAGCGCTGAAGGGGGCGCATACGCAGTAGGCCTAGATGGAGTACTGAGGACGCAGAGGCCATAAGACCCAATGCCCTTTAAAACGTTCTGAGGGGTGTGAGAGAGCCCGCTGCAGGATGAAATGACTGAGGGGGCATGTGAAATTGTTAAGGTGGCTTAACTTTATACCATCAATGAACAATACACACTGAGAACTCGCTTTGGAACGTCCGATTTTTAAATGCAGCGCTCCCTAAAACACTCCATATGCAACTGCACAGGTAATAAAGAGAAAAGCCAGCGGAATTTATTATGCATATATTAACCCTTTCACGCTTAAGTTTAAAATATTCTAACTAACTCCCCAGAGTGAGTTTTTTCAAGGCGACCATTATTTTAGAACGTTCCCCCTTAATGTTTCCATGACGACGCGTCATGTTTGTCACGTGACACACCACAGCCACAATAACACTGTATGACGATGTATCGCTTTTATTTCATTTTTCCTTTTTTATTCAACATATTCACAAACTTGCTTACCATGTCATCAACTATCTGATATTCCGATCTCAAAAATGTGTACATGTATGTTTGGTCGTTTAAAAACCTTTATAAATAATCTTGATCTTGATTGTGAGATGGGCGCCACCATGTTTCACCATGCCGCAGTTCAGAGAGTCAGTCATCAATTTCTCCCGAAATACATGTAAGAAAGTGGCCGGTGAACTGTGAGAAGAATAGAGTAAACTTTATAGTTACTTCCACTATGTTTGTCTGATATGGATAACAGACGTCGGCAAATTATATTTATATTTGAGATTGTTATTGCTGCTTCCACAGACAGTGTATTTTACAAACTCCAAGTGTATTGTTTTACTAGTACATATGTGTATTTAAATGTCTGAAACCTAAAATAAACATTGAGGTTAAAAACACTGCATAGTTATGATATATGACAGCGCTGAGCTCGTCCGTCTCTGCCTCAGCGCCAACCAACTTGCGAAAGCACAGTTTTAATTTGTAACCATGAATACAAAACTGAAACAAAACAAAACTTTTGCCCCCTCGTGGCACCGGGCCTGTGTTGAATAGAGAGATCGCGTTCTGGCGTGAGCCAAGGTCTCATTTGAACGGTGTCGATAACTGTCCCCAGGTACGTTATACGCTGGCTGGGAGTCAGCACAGTCTTGGAAAAGTTTATCCTGAGGAGCCGAGGAGCCAGGTCTTCTGAGTCCGTAACTCCGCCTCTGACTGGGCCAGAATGAGCCAGTCGTCGAGGTAATTCAGAATGCGCATTCCCCGCTGTCTCTGGGGGGAGAGAGCCACATCCATGCATTTTGTAAACATACGGGGTGGTAGAGACAGTCCGAACGGCAGGACTGTGTATTGATATGCCTGCCCTTCGAAGGTGAATCTCAAGAATGGCCTGTGATGGGGAGCTATTTGGATTTGAAAGTAAGCATCTTTCAGATCCACTAAAAAATAACCAATCCCTTGGGCTAATTTGCGCAAGGATTTGTTTGGTAGGGGTGTGCAAAAAAAATCAATTCACATTTGAATAACGATTCAATCTTTGCCAATTCAGAATCGATTAATAGAATTCCAAAAATTGATTCATATATTTTTTTAATGGTGTGCACGGGCGGCATTGGCGTGGCAATCGGGTGAGTCGGGACTTTTCCCGGTGATCTGGGAGTGTTTCGAGGCCGCGAGGGCCGGTCTGATAAATAGTTATGCATTGCAAGTTCTTGCCGCCCGCTGGTCAAACTGTGCAGCCTCTCTGCTCAACCCGTAAATAAATGCATCGATCCGCAGATTATGTTTGAGTTCTTAATGGTCTGTAGATCTTTTGCCAAGCGTGTCAGAGGTTATGGGTTCTAAACCGCACTCGTATAGTTTTTTCTCTCTCTCATCAAAACCGAATATGTTCATCAGTGGTTACAGACAGTCTATATCAAGCAGGGAGACGTTTGAATGCATTTTATTTTGTGATCTCACCGTAACGAATAGAGAGTCTCAGCAATGGCGATAGATTGAAGAGCGCGTCCGAGTGAAGACTGTGCGAGCCTCAGAGAACACTGTATCCATGACACTGATAGCAGCAGACACGAGCGCTCAGCTTAATTTAAAAAACAACAGATCTCTTATTTAATAGCGAACTAAATGAATGCTCTGCTAGTTAACTGGAGATACCCGCAAATTATGCCTATAAACGACTTCACGGGATCTAAACAAATCAATCTAACCATAGATGTTACTTACCAGTAGTGGTGGCTTTTTTAATCTATTTAAAATAATTTTGCAAGGATTCTATGACATTAGTATATTTTTAGGAATTTTAGGAAGTTCAATGTGCCCAGTCGAGTTCACATTTCAACAGTCAACCTGGTGAAGTACTCCTTAAACCACATTTAGCATAATTGTTTGTTTGATCTGACTACAGCACTTTAAAGCTAAATGTAAAATCTTTTTATTTAAGTTTTATTTTAAACTTGAATTAAATGTATTTGAAAGCAGGGCAAAGCTTGGCACTTTGCACTTTTTAGTTGCAAAAGTTTTTATTTTTGTATAAAGACATATAGTAATATCAAACTGCATTTAATTTGTTTTGTTTCTTTTCTTTTAAATTGTGTCTACTGCAATCAATCACATCGGAAAAAGTAAACTACACTTATATACTGCGAATCGTTTTTTGAATTGAGAATCGTTTTTGAATCGAAAATCGATTTTGAATCGAATCTTGAGCCTAAAAATCGGTATCGAATCGTGACATTTTCTGAATCGTGCACCCCTATTGTTTGGTAGTCAGCATTTTGAACGGCCGTTTCATGAGAGCTTTGTTCAGATGTCTAAGATCTAAAATAGGCCTGAGGCTGCCGTCCTTTTTCGGAACGAGGAAGTAACAGCTGTAAAATAAACATAACATGTCCAAAAATGGGGGAAATAAAGTGTTAAAACAAATGGGGATCTGGTGTCCTCGTTGTGCCAGGGAATCGTGAAGGAAGGGTTGTGAAGAGATGGGATGGGTCCAGGTAAGGGGGCGGTGTCGTGTCCGGCGGTCACACACGCTTCTCTCTCTCCTTGGTCTGAGGCGCGAGGGGGCGGCGGCTTCAGAATCGCGGCTTGTCCTCTCTAGTCCCCGACAATGGAGGGGAATAGCGGCCCGGCATCCTAGCCCGCCAGCACCGTTACGCATGTTCTCCGTTCGGACTGTAGGTCTGGCGACTCACAGCTCCGTCGGCGCGGGAATCCCTCCTCGCTCCCTTCCTGGACCCACGTGGACACCCGGCGTGATCTCGCTCGCCTCCGAGCACTCCTTCATCCTCTGACTCCGCCGTTTTTTCCTCCTAGGCTCGAGGAGAGAAGAAAACGGGAGAGCAGAGAGAGAGTAGTAGAGAGAGTAGAGAGAGCCAAAGTAGAGAGAGCTAGCCGCGAGTGCAGAGCGGAGAGCGGCATGTTCTCGCAGTGAAAACAGCCGCCGTGAGTGAGTGCGGCTTCCACATGGTCCGGGCCGAGTCAGGAAGCACACTCACTGTGCCCATCCCTGTTCGCGAGGGAAAGCCCACACGAAGCACAGACCAGGCAAGGCATTTGCAACAACGCCTCGAATTTGCTCCTTTAGAGAAAAGCATTTTAAAAGATATTCTCTCGCCGGATGGCCGCAGGGAAACGGCAAAACAGCGTTGCCGGCGCCGAGTCAGAAGAACATGAAGCACCGTCCGCTAAGCTACTGCTGCAGGTCGCTCGTTCCGTTGCAAGGCTTTCTCGACGGCGAGGAGAAGAAGGCTTCTGTCCGGAGGGTCAGCGAAGAGATGTGTCTGTCGCTGAAGGAGATTAAATCTGATTCCTATGGCGAAATGGGCTGCTTATATAGTCATCAGCCACATCCATTTAGGCGCGCTTTGGCGCGCTGATAGGTTCGCGCATCCTCGCTGCTTCGCCATAGGTTCATGCAGTTGCCGCAACACAGCCAATCAGCATGCTTATCAGCCTGCACTGCGTTTTAAATAAAGGCTTCGATATTCTCGAGTTTTCCCATAGCGTATAGATACGCAATACGAGAGACTGTTCTCGAAAGGGAACAGAAGCTTCCTATTCTTAGTCCGGTTGTTGAGAAGCATCGCTGAACCATTAATCCTCTGGGGTCTAAGGTGTTTTTGGGGTCCTTGAGATGTTCTGACATGCTGTGACATTTGTGTTTTTTTCAGTTGCTTATAAACAGATTAATGGCACAGGTGAAATTACACTATATTTAGCACAAACAGGGCTACGATAATATGTCATATAATATGTATGTACATGTTTGTATATTTGAGAGAATATTGTTTATGTGTGGTTATTGAAAAAACTAAAAATGAAAGTTTCTGAAATAAGGCTACAAAACACATAATAAATGTGTCCACAAGACTTTTGACTAATGCATGTTGTTGCCTAGTGTTTTTTCTTCAAAATTATCTGAAAAACATCCTGCCTAATCATTCACATAAAACTGTAAATTGGGTTTTATTGTAAAAAACTTTTTTTTGTTTGCCAAGGCAATATGCGAATGGGCTTGAACAGTCCAAACCCCATCCTGAATAATTAGGTGATTCTCACCTGACCCGCATAATAATGAGCCTTTCATTCAGGTGTCACACAAGGAAAAATTGAAAGGACAACATACATACATACATACATATATATATATATATATATATATATATATATATATATATATAAAATCAAAATATAAATGAAAGTCAAAAACCCATTTTTAGTCATACCTGGAAACAAATAGGTTATATGGGTCATTGTATAGAATTGGTTCAAAGTTAGAGTTGGAAACATCTTGAAAATATTTTTTTTTTTTCATATAAAGTATTATAAGCTTGCATTGGATAACAGTTGATTAGTTTATTTTTGACTAAACATACTATATATTTAACATATGAGCAGAAACTGTCTAACTAAAGCTTATTTGATGTCTATTTTATAGTAAAAACTTTCTAATCTATTTCGTCTGTAACAGTAGGCTATGCATCTGTGCGTTCGTTTGTTCACACCCCCCGACACCCGATTCATATTTAAACAATCTTTTTGGTTTTACAGATACTATTCTATATTGCGATTAGAACAAATCTCAGTAGGCTAGTCTTACTAATGTAGGAGCGAGAGTGAATGAACGCACAGCGCGCGCGCGTCTGTGAATTCGTCCATTCATTCGCACTCAGACACGCATTTAATATTTAAACAGTCTTTGTGCAGTTTACAGACACTATTCAATAACGCGATTAGAACAAAGCACTTAAAGCTGCAGTAGGTAACTTTTTTAAACAAATATTTTTTTACATATTTGATAAAACTGTCATTATGTCCTGACAGTAGAATACGAGACAGATAATCTGTGAAAAAATCAAGCTCCTCTGGCTCCTCCCACTGGTCCTATTGCCATTTGCAGAAATACACCGCTCCTGGTCAGAAACAACCAATCAGAGCCAGGAGGAATGTCTTAGCAGTGTCAATCACGCTCGTGTACGCGATGCTCACACCCCTCTCTTGCACAGCGCGCGCCGTACCGTTGTTCAAACCAAACTCAAGATTGCCGGTGTGCTGCAGCTGTGCTAATGGCGGAGAAACAACCTAAACTGCCAATTTCTCGAGTGGCACCTGCTCATAAAACAAATACGGGTAAAAGGAAAAAAAACGATGACGATAAACAAGCGAGCCGCGTGACATGTAGATAAAATGTCACGCACTGTGCAAAGCAACAATTGAAACCTGCTAATTCACTGGCTTGTCATGTTGCCGAAATAATATTGTGGCGAGCAGGACGAGACCGAGGGACAGGGACATGAGAGCGGCGCGAGGCCGGTGGCGTGAGTGATAATGAACGACACCTGTGAGACCCACCGGTCTCGCATCTCTCACGGAGGAGCGGAGGCATAAAGGAGAAGTGATGACAGTGGAGAGAGGAACAGGCCTGATTTTACGTTGTGATTTTATGTTCTGTTTTGTGTGTTGTCCGTGAGGGGCTGCTAACTTATACTTTCATTTTGTATTTGTTTATTTATAATTAAATTGGTTGAACATTTGTCGGTTCCCGCCTCCTTCTTCCCATAACAACTGAACCCCGTTACAAATGTACTAGCAAACCTTATCTAGCATCAGGCCTACATATCGCTAGAATAAATATTTGAATTATATTATATATGTTACGTTAGTTACCGTTATATTATCTTACTAGCTATTTATAACTTATAGAAAGGGTGCAACGTTAAGTTACATTACATGTATTGCAAAATACGTAATGATTTGAGGACCAAGTTTGTAGTCAAAGAATGGGCAGGCCTTAGTCAATGTAAAGCATATTGTTGATGTTTCGTCCCTACTAGTGAATGTGCCATAACTGGTTATCCGCCATCATCGGTGGCCCTGCTTACTAGCCTGCGCGTTCACGGCAGGCTCCGCTGTGGGGGAGGAGCTGTGGAGGGAGGGCTGTAGCGCAGCAGAGAGCAAGGGGGTGGGACCGGTAAGTTGTGCTTGTTCAAATTTTCAGGCTAAGTCAACGTTTTCTCAAAAGTTACCTACTGCAGCTTTAAGAATAAATGACTTACTACATCAGCTGAATCCGTGCTCCTCGAAATGAAACGGGTAACTGAGTTAACTTTTCCAGGAATTATTCCTCACTGCGCAGCAAGACGAGATAAAGGTTAGGGCGTTCTGATGTGGGCGTTTTCATAGCTTGCCTCAACATTAACGTTTGAATAGCGCGCGCTCTCAGTGGGCGTGGTCACATTAAGACGTCATACGCTATAGAGGGAATGCATTAACGTCACTTCCCCGCCGGAACACGCCCCCCTCAGCCGGACTGAGTGGCAGAAGAGCTGCTGCGTGACTGGAGTTAATAGGGGAAACTGCGTTAACGCGAGTAAAACAAACTATTATCAGTTTAAACTAAAAGTTGGACTCGATATAGTGTTCCTTACAACTTATCAAAGATCCAGTGATCCATGGATATTGACATGCAGCCAGGAATCGTGTTTCCTGACATTTATATGTGCCTGATTTCGACGCCGGGGAAATAAATGAAGAAAATTTGCCTGTAAACGTTTTATATAAATACAATATAGATAGGTCTAAATCCGAGTGATCACTTACATTAATGTTATACTGTATATCATCATATCGTCCAGCCCTAAAACTTGTATAGTTTTTGGTCAGTGTTTATTTAAAAACATCCAATTATGCAGAATATAGTCTGTTCTGTAGCTTTTTGCAGTCTGTAAAAATATACAGTACCTCAGATTTCTGGTCAAATCTAGTTGTACAGTCAATCGCAAAGCTCTTTCCCGTTTTAGATGTGTTTTGTGTGATTTTCACGGCATTCACGCTAAAAACAAATGCTGCCGCTCAGTCTTTTGCCACTTGTGGGCGTGACCGCATTCACTCCGGCCGACGGTGACGTCATGCACATACCCTCTATAATTAGGTGAAAGGAAAAAGGCCGACATCTCTCTTTATTCATACAGATTACATCAACTGACAATAGTTGCTTTTTTATATAAATTACTTCATTTAAAAGTGAAATCTGTCGTGTCTCTGTGACAAGTATTTACTGAGTTACAGTTCATTTTTCGGACGCGTTTCAGAAAGATTTTTGCGGAGACAGAGTGAGCTGAAAGCGCACCCTGTTTATTTTATTTATTTTACAAAAACACAAGGTTTTGATATTAATAAGAGTGTACACAAAAAAAGAAGACATTTAACAGTATTGAATGATGTGTAACACTTATATGTAAGATCAAAATCAACAAAGTATTTTGAGTTTGTTTTGCACTGATAAGAAAAAAAGTGAGCAGATCACGCCGGCGTGATTGCCGACCCCAAAGGGTTAATTATTCAAATGAAAGCTAAAAGGTATCATTTGAATTTTTGAGTGACAGACAAGTAGAAGGGTGGGTGCACATTGGTACGAGACCTCTGCATGTCAGAAGACACACACATACACAGACTTTTCCATTAAACTCAGAATATGAGCCATTGCCAACTGTATACAATATATTCCTGTGTGTTTGCATGTTTCCCAGTTCATATTAGTCTAGTTATGATTTCCTAGTGTATCAGTGGAACTCTAAGTGCCTATATTCATGCATATGAATTTAACTGTGTATTCCTATCCTTTTTACATGTCTTTCTTGGTACCGTTTTAAACCTCTCGGTCTCACAGAGTTAGAAACATACAGGAAATTAACCTAAAATGTATGTTTTGTAACCTAAGTTGCATCTTTTAACAAGGCGGTAAACTATGCAGATGAGCTGCTTTGACAGGACAAAGGAAAACTTTTCCCTCTCGAAATCCTCGAAGGAGATTGGCCGTTCACCCCAAAGGAGGTGTGAACTCCATTGTCCTCAAAAGGATGGAACGCCAGTTCCTCTCTCTCTTCAACTTCTTCGACTCTTCATCTCTTCGACTCTTCAGCTCTTCATCTCTTCATCCATCTCTTCAACTCCTCTATTCGGGACCTTCTCTTCAGTCCATTAGTTTAGTATTGTTTTCTTTTGTTTTCCCGTTTGTATTGTACTTTGTTCATTTCGACAGACGAGTGAAATTAACTTAGCCTGAATTATTTTTCTTTGAGTAACTTCACCTTCAAGGGACCTTGTAAATCCGCCGCGCCTCCGTACACCGGAAGAACCACGGAGAACGCGTGACGCTCAGAAGGAACGACAACCACGCGCCTTCCTTACTCAGCAACATAAGAGAACCATATGTGCAAGTATTCGTTTTATCGAGCTTTCAAAGCGTTTAATATTTGTTTACCCCATTTAGGGTGATTTGATATCTTGGTGTCTCTCTCTCAAGGTTCCTTTCTCTGTGATTTTGCCATACTGTTGACCACTTCTTACCTCTTTTATCTCTCATTTTCTTTCATTGTTTGTTGCTATTGTGTTGTATATACATTTTATTCCATGTTATTGTAGTTACCGGTATACGTAGTTTCTTTTATTAAATACATTATATTCATTTGATTGACTCTGTCTGTTGCTCATATTACGAGGTCCCTTAAATGTTCGATCAAGCTACGAGCTTTACAAATTTGTCGATACTTAAATAGTATTTTTATAGAACAGGAAAGTTAATACTAATGGCCAAAGGGATAACTTCTCTTGAACGTCTATAATAACTTTCATGAGGTTTGATGAAGATCGGACGATCAGTTTTGCTGGACAAAGCAGATTATTCGATAATAAATTGACCCCATGAAAGGTTATCCTGACAATCGATCTATTTTAGACAATTGACATATCAATGTATAATTATAATTCATTGTGATTGATTATTGATAGTACAATTGATCTAATATTGCCTACCTGTATGGAGGACTGACTATAATTCGTTGTATTCAGTTGTCCATACAGACCTTTGGCAACTTATTCCCTTTACCGATAATTTTAATCTATGTATGCGATCACTGGACATATTCATAACCAGTTATATTCATATACCAGTTATAAATTATATTCCCTTTATTTGAACTAAGAATCGCTACAGGGGTTAATGGGGTGCAATGTGGTTGTTTTCTTTCAACAACTGGTCAGAGTAAGGAAGAGCTCAGGAAAGGTCAAACTGAGCTGTTAATATGAGTTGTTTTATTTTCTATACATTTTTTAATAAACATTAAATAAACAAATAATGTAATAATAAAACTGAAAAAAGAATTCTGCAAATACTGCTGAATAATACTGAAAATACTGCTGAGTTTAGTCTAAATTAAGCTGTCACTCAGTAGATGCTACATAGTTTGTTTGTTTTACCAAATTTGCACTTGTTTCTTATTGTATAATTGTTTCTTACTATAACGTGGGTAACAGTATTGAAGGTTCATCTTGACACATGCAGTCAACAGGAATTGAGAAAGTGGAATGAAATTACGTGTCTTCTCACCATACTGTAGAAAAGATGCAAAAGATTACAGTACATTTTGGCTGTCAAAACTTTTTTGTTTTGTTTTTTATTATAAAGGATATTAAGGGTTTACATTATTAACAGGCTATTGCACAAACTGGATTTGCCAATTTAATAATTAAAATGTGTTTTACTACAATTATTTGAATGCCAATAGGCAATAATAAAATAATGTATGATTTTGTTGGATACAGCTGAGAACGTCTAACTGTCTACTTCTGATATGGTACAGGACATAATATAGACTTTATAGGGAACAGACATTTGATCTGTTTAGAACTAGCAGTTTCATGTTCAATGTTACGTTAGATAATGGTTTATCTAATACTGCTTACAACATATTTTTGACCTGCAATTCTATTCTTCTTAGAAAATGTAAAAATCTCATGGATTCCTTTTCTTTTTTTCTTTTCCAGATTGCTTTAATGAGGACATTGTTTATTATGGATCAGATTTTCACGTTTCGCTCAATGATATCTCAGACACGGTGCATGTGGGCTTTCGTCACAGCTCAGTGGAGGCTAATCAGACTTTACTACCGGCTGTGGAACTGTTGAATGGAACACCCAAGGAGAATTACCTGGAGCGCATCAAGATCACTCCCCAAAAGTTCACTCTGCTTGCCGTTACAGGGGCTGATGAAGGTAGTTACACCTTCAGCGATTCCATTGGGAAAGTCGAGAAGAAGATCTGCCTGAATGTTAAAGGTGAGAGCAGGAAGCACATTTTCAGGGGTTCATGACATGACATGACACTATTGTTGAAATAACATTTAAGTAACATTTTAATAATATATGAGTAGCTATGGAAAACATTTTGAAGGAGAAATGTAATAGGATAATAAAGTAAAGTCTGCCAGTCCTTAAAATAAACAATGAGAAGGAGAATAGGACCACAATGTGAAGCGGAAGGGTCTTGTATCATCCTGAACGGATTTATTTTGTTCTAATAACCGAATACCTGTACATTTTACCGCACAGTACATGGCTATAAATAAATGGAAATATTGATTTGTGGTGAAATTATTTGATTATGAGAAAACAAAGAGGCCGCAGAGTGATATGAGATATTTGAAACTAGTCCAGAAGATTGTATCCCGGGGACAGTAGTCAAATAAAAAGTTTAGTGGTCATTATACAAAAACTGCAACTTACCAATCAGAATCAGGTATCCTGAGAGGCATAAAAACTGAGGTGTGAAATATAAGACTGGAGGTTGTTTTTATGGAATATACAGTGCTAAAAATAAAGCTTCCAAAAGCATTTTTTTTGTAGTGATGCTATAGAAGAACCACTTTTTCCACTATTCTTCATGGAACCATTGATCCCAATAAATAACCTTTATTTTTAAGAGTGGGGAGAACTCTTCGGATTCAAAGAAAGGATATTAGGGGAAGTACAAAGACAGGAAGAAAGACAGATGGAATGGAGTCTGCCATTCTCTGTCTGCAGCATTTATTCCCTAAAAAATTTATGCTTTCTCCTCCCCACCGATTCTTTTTCTTCTTTCTTCACTCTCATGACATCATCTTAGAAAATAGCTGAACACCTTGGCTTCAGTAACAGCTTTCTTTCTTTCTGTCCTTCGTTTTTTCTTTCTTCCAGCACATCAGATATTTGAAACCCTTTCATACGGTGGCACTCTGAAAGTAAACCTGCACTTAGATAGCTCCTTGGCTCGCCTGGTGTACACCCCTAAGTCTGATAACCATAAGTATTTGATTATGGAGAATGGAGAGCTCATACTGCCTCCTAACCTGGATCTCGAAGGTCGCCTCTCTTTGGAGAATTCCATGTGTCTTCTGACAGATGTGAAGGCCAGTGATGTCGGAGTTTTCAGTGTGACTGACCTTCAGGGATTCCTGGTGTCTGATGTCCACCTGGAGATGGAAGGTGAGGAGATGCAAGATGACAAAGGGAAATTAAAAGAACATGGGCGTTTCCCAAAAGCATTGTAAGTCTAAGTTAACAGTAGAACAATTGCCACCAATGGTCTCTATGATCAACTTTGGCTTACGATGCTTTTGGAAAACTCAGGCCAGTTAATTTAATTTTCATGCTTTGCAGCTAATGGTGTATATCTTTCTCTCTCAGCATACACGCTTCCTAAACTCTACATTGCCATCATCGCTTTGGTAGCATTATTGGTGTTGCTGCTTTTGGTGTGCTTGGTGTCATGTTTGGTGAAGATACGCAGACGTGCAGCAAAGGCCAGAGCCATTGAGGAGAAAGCCCACAATGCAGGGAAAGTGGAGGGAGAGACCTTCAGAAAGGTATTTACCACCTATCTTATCACCTATGTAAGCACCAAGGACAAACAAATAAATACATAAATACATGGCCCTAAAAAGTATGTGGACTTAGATCACACTTACAGATATGTTAATGTCATTGCATTAGATACAAAATGTCAAACCAAGTGGCATTTCCAAACAAATGAGTCTTATTTAAGTTTTTATTTTTTATTTGGATGTATTTGTACCCAACACTTTTGAAAAGAGAAAAGGGTCAAAGTGAAGCGAAAAATTCACAGATTTTTCTGTGAATATTGCAGGGAACAAAAGTTTGATTAAAAACAAAATACATTTTATTACTTTTTATTTAGCTGAATAATCAATTCATATGTTGATTTCCTCAAAAGGTTTACAGACTGTGGCTCTGTGACACTATCAAAACAGAATCCTGACCAGCTCAACAGAGCAACATTAGATCAACCAATGACCTAATTTGGAGGGTGGAGCTCTCTGTTTGACCAACCAATGAAAAACAGGAAGATTGTTTGGGGAAACCTGATTGAAAACTTTGCAATTCCATTTGCAAGTGCCACAAAAAGGACACACCTAAACTTTGAAAATAAATAAATAATAGATATGTAAAGTACAAACATTTGCTTTATGTTTTACATTCTCATTTCATGTCTTCTACAACATGAAAGGAATAAGAAAAAGTTTTTGTCTTTCTGTATTTATATAATGGAGTATATTATAAACCCTTTGCTCATATTCTGCAGGTTGTGAAAGAAGCCTGTACCCGTCAGAATGAGGAAGCCCCAGCCCTGTCACAGAAAGAAGACATCACTGAGAAATCACAGAGCACAGAGGTCAGCATTAAGGTGAGCACCAGGAAGCTGAAAGACATTTTAGTCATTTGATCTATCTTTATATCTAAACCCTTAGCATTTGCTCAGTATAAAATGCTGAATTATGTTTAATGTTGTTGAAATGCTTTAAGAATGCTAAGTTCTGAGTATGTTCCTCAGGGGTTGGAGGTGTCTACTAAAGAGCCAAGCCTACAAGAGAGGAACATGGAGACCAGTGACTCTGGAGTGGGCTTTAATACCACTGGGCTCCCACTTGATAGTGACACTGATGCCACAACAATAGCCATTGCAGATTCTGATGTATTGAGTTCCTCTGCTGCCCCTGATGTCAAAGCCATTCCCAACCAAATTCCAGAGCCAAAGACTGCCCCCTCACCTCCAAAACCAGCACCAACTTCCGATCTAAAACCAGCACCTGTGGCCAAGTCGACGGCTCCTCCACCACCTTCGCCTGAACCTAAACCACCAGTAACGCCATCACCTGAACCCAAACCTGCTGCTACACCTGAACCAAAAGTGACCATCTCACCACCACCTGAAACAAAACTGACCTTAAGCCCAGAACCCAAGCAACCCGTGACACCTGATCCGAAACCAACAAGTCCAGCACCTGAGGCCACATCAACTGATGTTAAACCAATTCCAAGTCCAACCCCTGAATCTCCAAAAACATTAATGCCAACTCCCGATGCGAAACCAGCCATTACTCCAGATGCCAAACCAGCAGTTTCACCTACTCCTGAACTCATACCAGCTAAAGTTGGCACCCCTGAACAGAAACCTGCCGTAAGCCCCACACCTGATCCCAAGACTCCGGATCCTAAACCGGTTTCTCCAATCCCTGAGCCTAAACCACCAGTCTCACCGATTCTCGACTCGAAACCAACTACAAATGGTACTCCCGAATCCAAGGAGCCAAGTGCACCTTTATCTCCTGGCCTGGATGTGAAGGGCACTACCCCTCCAAAAACCCCTGATACTGGGAAAAGCTCAGTCAAAACTCCTGAGCTCATCTCCAGTGGAGGCCTAGACTCGGCTTCTCCCAATGACAGTGCACCACCTTCAAGCACTGATGGAGCTGCCACCAACTGAGATAAAAACCGTAGCCTAGTTCCTGCCTCCTCCTATATTAACCACCACAGACAATGTAAACAATTGACTTAACAAAGAAAAGCTAAAAGACTTCCTAAGGGGGGTGGGTTCCTCAGTCTTTTGAGTCTCACTTTTAATACGATTAACAAGCATCAATGGAAAGATCCACTGTAAATCCACTCAGTTTACTAATATTTAATCACCCCATAAAATGGTTCGAATACAGAGATGAAGCACTTCAGACCTTACACCATTGGCTGATTTAATACAAAATGAGGGAGACTATCTGGGGTATTCCACGAAAGTGAACAAAGACAAATCTTCCATCACAGAAATAATACATCACTGCATGAAGATATTGAGAAAATAAACTCTATCATCAGTTCTGTAATCCAAGATAATTGTGGTTGAATTTGGAGAAAGCCACAGAAGGGCATGGGACATTAATCATTTTCATTCTTTACAAGATCATTTCTGCTCCATTTTGACAAGTTGGAGAATCTAAATTGCAGGATTGATACTGAGAAAGTGGTGAGCCAACCATCTGCTGTCTGAGGACTGGAAAGATTGAAAAATCATGTCACTTGTCTTCGATGCATGCAAGTCAACATGTCCTTTTGACAAAGGGGATGAACGAGGAAACTACTGAAGTGAAGTGCAAAGCCAAAAAAAAAAAAAAGAAAGAAATTCACAAACCTTCATAGACTACTCTGTACCTGAAAGACATTTTTGAGAATCTTCTTTGATCAGTCTAACCTAGGACTCTAGTCTCACAGATGTTCTTGTCCAGAGATGTGACGGTGCACATTTCCTATTCATCTAGTAACAAAAGTATTGCCATTGAAGTCTCTTTCAGTAATTTCTGTAAGAAAGAACTTCGGACAATGGTCGTGAATATGTACGAATAAGTTTGGTTCTTTGAGTGAGTCATGTTGAGATTGATAGATCTCAGTAGTGAGCAGGGTTCGAATTACAAAGTGGCTTTCGGGGGAGCCCTATTTTCCGATCCTCCCTGACCCTGACTGACTTTAACGCTTTTGGTGCATGTTCGGGCATTTAAAACAATAGTGTGATGCAAAACAGGTTCGTTGTGTGTAGGTGATGGAAGGTGACACAGGGTCGGCGAATGCTGGAACTCGTGCACTTTTATTTACAAGGCTCCTTTACAGCGCGTGGTCGCGCTCAAATAACGTTAACTCAAAATATCAAAAAGGCAACAGAAACAGATGATAATTAATAGGCTACTCTTTCCGCTGGACACAGCTTTCTGGATACAGATGTAGTAATCCTCTTCCCTCTGAACACAGCTTCACTGGATACAGTTTGTAGACCCACTCTTTCCGCTGGATAGCCTACAGCTTTCAGAAGTCACTTTCTCTCAGGATATGTGCACGAGCTCCCAGTCTCTCTCTCACACTAATATCAGCACGGCCCGCTTATATGCGGTCTCCTCACGCCAATTACTGAAATCACAGACAGGTGTTTGTCATTTGAACTTGACCCACTTATTCACCGCTCGGCTCCGTCCCCGCTCTCCCGCTACAGACTTCGCTGAACCACGCCCATTGCATTTATTAGTGGAGACAGATGTTCGGAAATAGTAATGTAAGGAGCGAATAAACACTGACATATTTTTAATATCATCATTTATTTCAGGAACCTTAATGTACAGAAAATCAAAATCTATGTGACACAAAAAATGGAGAGTGTTTTAGAGCTCCCCCTAAATGTCTCAAAGTAGGCTTTCAGGGGAGCCCAGGTCCTTTTCAGGGGAGCCGAGCTCCCCTTAGCTCCCCCGTAATTCGAACACTGGTAGTGAGGCTGTTTCCATCATTAGCAAGTGTTCTGGAGTATTGTGCTAAAAATTAGTTGACCCTACTAAAAGTGCTATTTTAGCATATGGTTCCCAAAAGGAAATATGCAAATCAGGTAATGATGCAAACACACCCAAAACACACCTGAGTGCAAATTCCCATTTTCCTGCCTAGAACTTAGTGCTCGGTTGTGGAGGATGCAGCAGACTACTGCAATATGCCAATATGCTTTTACTGGCACCTTACAGCATTACTCCCACACTGTTATCCAAACTCTTGAATTGGCTAAAAAGTGTGTTTGATAGCACACCATTCAAGATCATTTCAATCGTTTGATGAATTGCTCCCATGGTCGAAAATGTATTGAAAATGTACCCAGACATCTCATTAAATTAAATTCTGTTTACCGCCCACTTTCCACAGACGATAATAGCGCAATGGTAAATAGTGCTGACTCTGAATCTATTTACATAAATTAGTTTGTTTGTGTTGAAAAGAATGACAGTGATTGCAGGTGGTTAGTGAATAAGACAGTTTTTTTTATAACAAATGGCACAAGCAGTGAATTAGCCCAAGAACATCTTGTATGATTAAATCCGCTGATTTTTGTTTGGGTTAGGGTAAGCAAGTGGACATGGTTCATAGGAAGCTCTAGATTGTTTGTGTTGCTTCTGGTTAATCTAAAATGTTCCACAAGTAATTTTGGATTTATAGTCATATAATTGATAGACTCACATATCAGTTTACATATATTCCAGGTGCCTCCGGTGGAGCCTGAACACCACTGCCTGTTAATGTTGTATCCGTCCAGGAACCTGCTCCTACCACACTATCTATGGGAGCTGATGTTAAATCGCAGTGAGTAGCGGATGGTAGCTAATATATGTATTAAGAACTTAATGGGCAGGTTTGACAAGCTGGAGGTTTGTGGGTAGATTTTCTAACTGAAGATGATTACTACCTCACATTTAATCCTGACTGAACAACTAAACCATTAACTAAACAACATTGTAACGTATGTCGACATTTAAAAAAAGATGTAGTTATTTCGGCAAAGCACAAGGTTTGAAATACAATCAAAGGTTTACAAATCTCAATCAGATATTTGGCAATGCCTTTGAACCTCCAAAAATGGCCTTGTTTTTTTCTCAGCCATTAACAGCTGTTTTAATATCAGTGAAAGGAAATGACACTTGAAGCCAATATAGTCTTAGTGTCACATCTCATAATGTAAATATCACAAACCCTAGATGTTATAACCCTATGTGCACTGTAGCATTCAAAATGATATATTCCATGACAAAGCAGACCAAACCGACCATTTTGTGACAAAATGGATACACAGTAACTAAATCTGACACAGAATAGATTATGGGCACATCTAAACCATGTTTTGAGATGTTAAAGATGCACTCAGTAATTTTAGTTTGTTGCGCTAGCCGACAGTGTTCTTGAACTTACACTAACACCTGGTGGGTTGGAGCAAGAGTAATGGAAATTCAACTATTTTAGCTTTAGGTTAATCAAGGCTGACTGCAAACAGAGAGCACAGTGGTATACTGTAGAAATGCTCTGTTTGCAGTCAGCCTTGATTCATTTATACAATAATTGAACGTGTCTATTAATAGGTGGGCCTATAAAATAAAATGAGTAGTAGCCATCTCTGCTAGTTATTTTAACATGGCAGCACCCATGAGGTGACCCACTCCATGTAAAATTAAACTCAAAACTATAATTACTGAGTCCACCTTAAAAGTTAACCACCTCACTCTGTTTGGAGAGAGAAAGAGAGCCGGTATTGAAGTAAGAACATCTAAGCAATATACAAATGTGCAGATACACACACAATGGTGTACACATGCATAATAATAACTTGCTGGAAATTGTGTATTGTGGGGTTCTGTAGTTTGCTCTACACTTTCCATATTCTTTAGTTTTTCACAACCATTCACAGGCAGCCACAATGGTTTTTATCAGCTTTTATACAATGCAAAACCTATGAAAATAGTGTAGCATAACTATCATGCTCCCATCAGCTAATGCCATTGGCTGTTAAACGTCACATACCCTTACATTCATCTCCAGCAAATGTTGTCACAGTTAAGTGCATCCCGGTAATGCACATCACACAGGTTTCCAGGCAAAATCAATATTATTATGGTCACTCACTGAATCATCACAGTGTCTTAAAGCAGAAGACCATATAAGATATTCATTACCCTTCAGGACACTGCCACTGATAATAGTCTTGTATCATGACATGATTACTGTCTGTTTTTGTATTTTGTGTGTTGTGTGTTGATGCTTGTGTTGTATGTATGATATTTATGATGAGAGATTATAGATGTTATTCACAATTGGCAACATCAGGAGGCCTGTATGTGTTTGTACAAGTGCATGTGAGTATGTTTGTGTGTGTCAGTGTATTAGCAACAATCTCCATTGGATAGCTGTCATTTCAATGCAATTAGCAATGTCCCCTTTCTCCCCGGCTGGCTGGTAATTGCTGTTCCTTTTTAAGTGGGATTAAATGCAGAAGCAATTTAAAGAAGAGCACAGTGTGAGATTTATATCAGAATGGACTCAGAATGCTGTTTAGTGGGACCTGACTATATCTGTTCTGACATCAAGATAGCCATGTAATACAGGTCATTTTGATTTAATTGATGCTCAAGACTACGCCAATGGAATAGTAATTTAGTTTATATAGAGCTTTTCCCTTGCTCAAGGTGCTTTACAAAATACAGACACTAAAGTAACGATGCATTGTCATTGCATGCTGTAGTTACTCTCCCATAAAGTCTATCTGTGCTAGTGTGGTCATGCATATTTAGGAGGTAGTGTGTAGACGTCTAAAAGAAGTACTCTGATCTTCATGTATCGCATGGCTCTGCAGGTCTCTAATTGGACAATTCCATTGTGTAAAACATCCCTTCCATGGATGTCACTGAAACTGTTGCATTGTATGTTTCACTTGTATCTTACATTCCATTGGTTAGACCTGATTGGTCGATGACATTCTAAAGGGCATTAAAGGGGTTGTTCATTTGAAAAAGAAAATTCTCTGATTGTTTACCCGCCCTCATGCTAGTCTAAAGCTGTATGTCTGTCTTTCTTTCAAAATATGTTTTGTCCATACATTTTAAGTCTGTGGAGTCAAGAGTTGTTTTGGACCCCATTGACTTTCATAATATGGACAGAAATATTCTTCAAACTATCTTCTTTTGTGGCCCACAGAAGAAAGTCATACAGGTTTGGAATGACATCCAGGAGAGCAAACTAAAGAATTTTCATTTTTGGATGAACTATGCCTTTAAGTAAATACCCAGAATTTAATGGGTGTGGAATTATCTCTTAAGAGTGAGGAGAATGAGTGGTGAGAATGTACAGAGCATGAGAAGTCCAAGTATCCTTGAGTGTTGTGCATTCTCCCAGTAAACTCAATGTGCAGTTGTGTCCCACAGGTGCATGAGAGGTTTCTGCCTCTCTTTTTCTCTCCTTATTCCACCTGAGTGATGCTCTACATTTTATTAGTTCCCGTTCTTCCTTTTTGCACAAACACAACACATAAACATTTTGTAAAGAAGAAATACTTCCTTTATTTCATGCCTAGAAATAATAATAAATGATTTTAAAATGTTTTTCAGAGTCGTCGTGTTATTTTTCCTCCTCACACCTGTGACACAGCAGTTATAAAGCACTGCACACAGCACTCTGATATGGCTCTCCTGAGATTGCGAGACATTTGCAAAAAAAAAAAAAAAAAGGAGTAAGAAGAAGAAGAAGGCCTTCTGCCCTTGTAGTCAATCACACTCAAAGTCACTCAACTGTCTCTCTATAGCTTTCTCTTCCCTTCTCCTTTGGCCTGTCACTATCAGGGTCCAGAGGGGCCCTCCCTCTTCTTTTTTTCTTTTCTGCCCCTCCAACAGCACATAATTTCCAAAGTAGTTCCCGTTTATGTCTAAGTGCAACAGACGTGTCTGGCTTATTTATA
Source organism: Tiaroga cobitis (assembly GCA_030578255.1). Taxonomy (NCBI): domain Eukaryota; kingdom Metazoa; phylum Chordata; class Actinopteri; order Cypriniformes; family Leuciscidae; genus Tiaroga; species Tiaroga cobitis. The sequence continues at coordinate 25,395,130 of CM060606.1, read as the reverse complement.
GACAGGTAATAGTAAACAGTTACTATTAATAGTCTGTCAACTGGCACAGATAAATGATTCAATTTTCATTATTTTTGCATTGCATTCCATTTTATTGTGCCAGAAAATTGACTACTATACAATACAGGCACAAAGATGATTTGCACACAGTTTGCATGATAATTTGCACATATTTTATTAATAAAGTGTGTACAAATAAATCAAAATTTTGTCATTATTTACTCACCCTAATGAAATTCCAAACTTCATCCATTCTCTAAACCATTTGTCATATGTAAAGTCACTGGGATGCTGGAGCCTATTCAGCATCCTGGGCCAAAGGCAGGGGAACACCCTAAACAGATGGCCAGTCCATCACAGTGCTAACACACACATTCAAACTCACTCCTATAGGCATTTTACTGTCTCCATTTTACATAATCTGCCTTTGAGGGGAAACCAAAATACCCAGAGGAAAGCTACAGCATCACAGGAAGAACATGCAAACTTCACACAGAAAGGCATCCTGGCTTAGGACTTGAACCAGGGACCTTCTTGCTGTGAGGCAACAGTGCTACCCACTGAGCCACCCAAAATAAAACACTATTATATTGTATTCCAAGGCAGTCTCCCATCCAAGTACTAAGCTCTAACCAAGCCACAACCCTGGTTAGCTTCTGAGATTTGATGCTCATGGTTATATAGCCGTAATACATTAATACGGTAGTACATTGTGACAGCAGCCTGTCAAGCTAAAAAAAAAAAAGTACAAAAAACCCTATAAATGTTGTCCATATGTCTGTGCCTCTCAAACCACATAAAGTGCCTATGATGCAGGCTGGACATCAATAAAAGCTCATTGGTTTTCGAGAATCTCCAACATCATGATGTCAAACCATATTTGCATTCCGTTTTGGAACAAGTAAATAATGACAGAATTAACAACTGCAGTCATTCAATCCCATAATGCACCTCAATAACAAGTGTGCAACTGATGTACACTCAACGGCTAGCCACTACAGAATATTCATGCACTGTGAGCATCATGCCAAATGAATTCCTGCCTCTCAACAGAAAATTATTTTAATTCATTGTCTGAATTCACTCTCGCATGCCACTGTTTATTGTAGGCCTAACAGTTTATCCAAACAAAACTACACAACAAAAACTGCTCTAGGTATACAAGCTGTGTGGTGACCAGAATTCAGCATTTCAAACTGTCAGCAGTAGGTGGAAAAACCAAACATCTATCTCCTATGTCAAACCCTCAGAGTGATGGATGGAAGATGGAAAGAGGATCGCAGTTCTTTCCTTCATCTGAGTCACATGGGTTGTAGAATGGATAGAGCGGCAAATGAACAGTCCCCATGTAAAAGGAGAAGAGTGGCGTCATGGTGACAGCGTTGTAGAAAGACACCTCCTCATTATCACAGTCCAGGAAGATACCGATGCGGATGGGGAGGGCGTACAAGAGCACCTGTGTGGGCTTTGGGTGGGTGCAGGCCGTGATTGAGCCATTTTTCAGGCACAGCGTCCACAGTCCGTTTAACGTGGAGGAAGAGTCCATTTCCCCACGGTTCACGTCCGCTCTGGCCACCCCCACTCGCCAGGCGGTCTTGCCCTTCACCTCCACCTCCCAGTAATGACTGCCATAGGTGAAGCCTTCTGAGCCCATCACGCAATAGTAGTAGTGGAAGCGCTTCGGGTTCCTCTCATCTGGGTTCTCCTTGGGCAGCACCTTGTCCTCCCTGAAAATCACTGACGTCCTCTCAGCAGATAAGGTCAAGAGGGGATGTGCCGTGTCAGGGTCAAAAGTCAACGTGGATATGTCTGTGTATGAAAACGAAGTAAAGTATAAGAGAATTCAGTAATAGTAATCAGTGATATGTACAATAAATGTATAATGTCCAGGGGCGTAGAATTTAGTAGGGACACTAGGGACGTGTCCCTACCAATATCCAGTGACACTGATATATCCCAAGCAATAATTTCGATCAAAACTTAAAATATATTTATATTGATGTCCCCATCCCCACCAATTTCAAAATCAAACCTACGCCACTGAATGTAACACACATTACATCTATTACCCTAAAGTGGTGGTGTTTCGTTCGTGAATGATTCAGTGTTTTGAACACTTCCATGAACTGACTTTTTGTCCTTTTTGAAGCGTGTGAATGCTTTCCAACTTTCAAAGACTGACTATAGCATGAAATAGCTTTCGAGCATTTTAAAGGAGCATTTAATTGGATGAACTTACTAAACAAGTCAGTGATTTGAGTCTGAACAAGGCTTGAAGGAACACTCTGGCTGCTTCTGAAACTGCATACTTCCCTATAGTAGGCTAAAAACAGCATGTGACAAGAGTTGCATGTCCGAATTCAATTACTCATAAAGGAGTAGGCAAATAGTACACGAGCTACTTCCGATGAGATACTGAAGTTTACATATGTTGGACACTTCACTATCCCATGAGGCCACAGGAGAGGATTTGAGAATGGCAGTATCATGACACAACTGACGCTGGTATAGGTCACATGACAGCGACAACATGGCGAATGTAGTATGCTCGGATCACATTTATACTACACACATTCATTTTATATAGAACTTACCTTTTTAGTGTTCGCAAAGTAACTACTTATTCAAAATAACCTACTTCAGAGAGTATGCGATTTTGGACATAGCCAATGTTTTAATGAATCACCTGAATAAATTATATTAATATCAATCATAAAACAAAAATTCACCTGTCGCCACCTACTGTAACCCGCACTTTCTAATCGTTTTTCAAAAGATTCGATTCACTGGGATACCACCACTTTAATGAGATGTTTCGCTTTTAAGTAAAGGAAATTAAATATTTTTATTTAGTATGTAATAAAATAATGTAATATTATTAAATATTTAGTACTTGGGTAAAGTGCTGTTTTCATGTGTTTCCAGATCCGGTACTGTATGGGCCCCACAAACTGACCAGAGAGGATTTCACTGTTTATTGGGGCAGGCCGAATGAAATTCACCTCACATCTAAAAAATAAGGACAGATAAACAAGAAAGAAGGTAGATGATGACCAGTTTGAAAAAAATGAGAAAACTAACAACAATGAATATGATAATAATTTGTTATTTAGAATAATAGAAAGACACTTGCCTTTTCAGAAGCTCTTTGATTTCCTAAATGGGTAAAAAAATATAGTGCTTAGAGTATGAACCTGCAGATTCAAAGCCATGTTTCACTGCCTGAATACAGCAGTCAGCACTTCAGATTCCTCACTCTTTCAATCATGTGATTGTTCAGGCACTTGATCTGAACAGTGACAAATGGCATCTAGCTTGTTCTGTGGGTGTCTACTGTCTATTGCACTGCATGAACTAACTATGAAAGTAAATATGTGATGTGGTAAATCTATATGATGTCAAACACCCAACTACTTAAAGCTTAAAGATAAAGTCTTTCACTGCTTAGGCTGTCAGTTCATGCAATTTAAAATGGAAATCCACCTTCAGAAGTTTGGGACTGTCATCTTCCCGCAGTTTGCAATTCAGTGTCTCGATGGCTTTCTCTAGATCTCTACCCTGCATGGCAATCTTTTTCTCTCTCTCTTTTAAGATCTTCACTCGTCTCTCCCTTTCCTTCTTCAGTCGTTCCAGGTCCGTCTCCTCCTCCTCATCTAGGAAACGATGGAGGTTTTGGAACTCTGCTCTGATTTCACGCTCTATCTCTTCAAATCTGTTCTGTGAGAGAGAGAGAGTAAATGAGACATTAATGACTCACAGGGGAAGAGAGACTAATAACTTAATTTTGGAGAAATGAGCAGGCTGACATTAGCTTAATGAAGTTAGTACTCAAATTTAATACCAGAAATGGTCAAATTTTCAAAATGGGGTCCTGGTACCATGGGGTTGCAGAAAGATGCTGTGGCACTTATGATACAAGGTTTTAATATTTGTATTATTAATATATATGTTTACAGTGTAAATAGATCTTTATACATGAGAATATATAACTTCTACATATTTTTGGAAGAGGTGAGTTTATTATGATAATGATTTTCTCATAGGCCTACTTAAATATTTTGTGAGTTATCTTTCCATGTGAGTCAGTCAGTGTGTTCTAGGAAAGACTATTAATACTCATTCAGTCACACATATGTATTACAAAAGTAAATCAATCCGTACCTCGACCCCCACTGCGTCCACAAAGGCGTCTTTCTCAGCTTCATAACATTCATCAATTTCATGTTTAATTTTTTTAATCGCCTGAATAAGCTTCTCCTATAACACAAACACACAGGCACAAACACGAAGCCACTTTGTAGTGTAACAAGCTCACTCAGTAAACACACTAATTAGATTGATACAGTTTATGCATTAACTCAAAATGTAATCTTCTTCTTTAACAACTCATTTTCTTTTTTATTCTTCTCAGAAAGTCCAAAATAACACGTTTAAGCTGTTGTCCCACTTGGAACCCTCCAGAAATAAAAACAATCCACACTGTGTATTTCACCTTGCTATGACATACTAAGGTAACATTTTATTCTTACCTTTTGGGCGGCAAGGAGGGAGTTGCTAAAGTTATTGTTTGTGTCCTTCATGTGATTTGTGTGCATTCCAGTTTTCCTTATCAGAACAAAGCAGACAGAGCTCCGTGATCTCATACGTGAGAGAGAGAGGGGGTAATCAAACTGAGTAATAGGTGTGTATTAGAGTTTTAGAGAGAGAGAGAGAGAGAGAGAGAGAGAGAGGAAGGACAAAGGAAATATGAGGGTAATATATCAAAGGAGGGCCACAGACTGATTGGTCAGACTCAGAGACTGGATGTGACCAGCACACGACCAACTTAAATTTGCACGGAGCGATTTAAGTTACAAATATATGCACTGTTCAGTATAATATCTTTAATGACTTGAGACATAATTTGATTTCTCAAAATAGAATATCAACTCAGGAGAAGAAAAGCAGAGGGAGGTATTGTGGGGTCCACAGCTGTCTCGCTGCACAGCATGAGCAATTTATGGAAGTGAGGGAAGAGATTTTCTATTTCTGTCTGCAACGAGAGCCAACGTCAGAGAACAGAGGCAGACTATTACAGGCAGCAAGATAGAGAGAATGGCTATTGGGGGGGGGCTTATGTTTCATCCTATAAGGGGTCTGACACAAGGGGATTTTGTCTGTGTATGGACAAAAGATATATAATATGCAGACAAAGTGAGTGTGTGCCTGTGTGCAAACAGAGGAAGATTATGTTTCATAAAGAGCAGTCTGTCTGACAAGATTTTTCAAATATTTCTGTGAAAATATTCCCCCCCCCCCCCCCCCCCCCCCTCGGTGTGTGTGTGTGTGTGTGTGTGTGCTTTTGTTTTTGTGATATATGAGGACACAAATGTGTATAATGACATGCATATTACACTGGTATTACAACTTACACGTGATATATGAGGACATTGCATGAGTCCTCATATTTCAAATAGCTTAAAAAACATAAAAAACAATGTGTTTTTTTTTATGTAAAAATGCAGCATGTGTCCTGTGATGGGTAGGTTTAGGGATAGGGGCAGTGTAGGGGGATAGAATATACAGTTTGTCCAGTATAAAAGTCATTACGCCTATGGAATGTCCTCATATATCACAAAAACACAGTTGTATGCGTGCGTGTGTGTGTGTGTGTGTGTGTGTGCGTGTGCTTGTGTGTGTGAACACTGCTCAACCAAGGCAATGTATTATTCATGGACCCGTCCTGAGTGTGTGACTGCTGAGACTATGATGCAGACTCAGTAAAAGGGGAGAGTGCAATCATTTTAAATGCACAGTCTATAAGACACTTCAAAATTATAAAATTACACAGGCTTTTTAGAACTTCATGATACTGAGCAGTGGCTCTCAGATTATTTTGAGACCAAGGGCCTGAAGAGATTCCCTCACGGTACTTATACTGCAATGATGAAAAAGCTGTTTGTTGTCATATCTTTATTGGGCTAACAGAAACTAGTAGTGTCAATATCCTAAATTGAATACAATTCTGATTTTTTTCTTTTTACATTATTAATTTATTTCAGAATTAATAGTATGCTTTGTCATTTTATAAAAAATATATAAATGTAGATTTTTTAAAAGAGTAATAAAATAACTATGTTCTTCGATCAAATCAATATTATTGGGAAAGAAAAAAAGGAAGTGATATCAGTTACCTCTTGATTATTAGCGCATTTTACCGTTTTATTTTACGTTAAATTATTATATTACAACTTATTTTAAATAATTTTTTGATGCATAATGGGCCCCCCTACTGGACACCAACAAAATTAGCTACATTTGTTTTAATTAAATTGAATGCATGAAATTAATTCATTTTAATGCGTTTATTTTGTTAATGTGATATTATATTATATTATATTATATTATATTATATTATATTATATTATATTATATTATATTGTATTATATTGTATTATATTATATTATATTATATTATATCATATTATATTATATTATATTATATTATATTATATTATATTATATTATATTATATTATATTATATTATATTGTATTATATTGTATTATATTATATTATATTATATTATATCATATTATATTATATTATATTATATTATATTATATTATATTATATTATATTATATTATATTATATTATATTATATTCCTCGAGAAATGGCATTGATACTCATGCGAACTTAAAAAAGTCAGCCTTTGTGCAGAGATTTGCCTGCATTACTCATTTCCTGTACGTATGACGTTGAAAGCGGAAGTAAACAAAGAGCACGTCGCAGTCCAGCACTGTACCTGACATGCGAGAGATAGGTGTTTATTGTTAAATGTCTTGTCATTTTATTTGGCATAATAGATTATCACATTGTCGTTGTCTTCATCGGTTCTTGTTTTTTTAGACTCGACAAATACATATTTTGTTAATTCTTTATCTTGTTGGTTGGTTATGTAGCGGTAGCGTGGCTAACAGAAGAGTAAAGTTAGTAACCTAGTTTCTTTAAATATTTTTGAGTCTCTTAAATCTTTCTGGATAAACATAGACATTAACATTTGGACAGTCACGGTCTCGAAACAAAAGTAGCAAAGCCATTTGAAAACGACGGTGTATCTCCACTGAATTATCATAAAATGAACGGACAAGCTGAAGTAGAGGTGGATTACAAGAGAAAATACAAAAATCTCAAACGCAAGTTGAAGTTTATAGTATATGTGAGTATCGTTTTCTTCAGTGTTCGATTTTTTTTGTCGTTTTAAAATGCTTGTTAATCTTCTGTCTTAATTCCTCTGTTCAGGAGCAAGAGTGTTTTCAGGAGGAGCTGAGAAGAGCTCAGAGGAAACTATTAAAAGTTTCAAGAGACAAAAGGTAGTAGAACCCCTAGTAGACATTTGAACCCCTAGTAGACATTTGCTTGTCCCACAGATGCATGCACATAATTGAATGTTTTGTCAGTTTTCTGTTGGACAGGCTGTTGCAGTATGAAAGAGTGGATGAAGAGTCTTCTGGTAGGTCTCTAAAGCTCTGATTACTTCTAGGAAACTTCCAGGGATTCTGTGTGCTGAGAGTGTTTTTGTTTTCAGACTCTGATGCTACAGTCTCCTCGGACAGCGATGGAGAGGGAGCCAGAGAGAGAGACAGGGATGCAGGGAAAAAGTGAGTCTACAGCAAGTGGATTTTTGTTTGGATTTGACCGATGTAAAACATTAGAAATGTAGCTGGTAAAGTTTAACACTCTTTTTTTTTTACCTTAAATAAAATGTGTACAATACCGTTCAAAAGTTTAGGCTCAGTAAGATTATGATTATTTTGTTTTTAAGAAATTCATGCTTTTATTCAACAAGGATGCAAACGAATAATTGATCAATACACACTGCTCTTATGATTTTTTTTTATTCATCAAATAATTCAGGGGGGGGGGGGGGGGGATCTTAATTTCCCCAGAAACATTAAGCAGCACAGCTGTTTTCAACATTGATAATAATAATTACGTTTCCATCACAGGAATAAATAACATTTGAAAATATATTAAAATAGGAAACATTTTTAATTGTAATAGTATTTCACCATATTACAGTTTTACTGTATTTTTGGTCAAATAAATGCAGCCTTGGTGGAACATAAGAAACATTTTTTAAAGCAAAGTGCGCAAATCTAGTATAGATACCCTTTATGGGTTGTTGAGATTTTATGGATGTATACCTCTTGAATTTTGCAACAAGTCAGAATTAAGTGATCAGCACGTTGCATTTGTAGTGCAAACACTGTCTGTTGCACTGCCTGTTATAACCTTTCAATTATCTATTGAGCTTAAACAAGGGTTTTAAAATTTGCCAGTTACATGCTGCTTAAAAGAAATAACCAACCGATGGGAAAAGATTTGTAAAAACACATGAATGTACTGTATATGCACATCTGTTGTAACTCATATGCAATGACAGACAATTTGCTTTTGAATAGCTTTGAATATATATAATTTGAAATTTGATAATTCTACCAAATGAAAAAATGGAAATTAAAATTAATACAATTTGGGCACGATTAAAGTATGGCAACTTAAATTTTTTTTGTGCCATTCCTGATTTTATCAAGCTAACATGTGCTATGCATATGTCACTTCTGCTGTTGCATATGTTTTAATCTTTTTATAGTAGCTCTGTCTTCAATAATTTTATTGATTTTTTTTTTCAGGAGGAGAAGTCCTGGAGTTCCTCCCGTCCCGACGTCCTCATCTCCTCATCTCTCACTCCTGTCCCGCTCTGGTGCTGTTCCTCTCCAGTCATCTGCTCCGGCACAGTACCTCAACACTGTGAGTACATCAAGCCTCCATGAGCACTCCACAGGTCTCATACATACTGCATTTCAGTAACTCACATTTGCTATGTTTCCATCGAAAGTTGCCAATTTAACTACTGCTCAAAATTGGGATATCAAATGAAACATTTGCAAATAAAGTACCATTTCAATCCATCACTTCCTGGGAAATTGGTGCAAAATATCTGTAATAAAAGTGAAAGTTGCTGCAATCAGGGAACCCACTGTGGTTGTTACTTGCGCACAGATGAAACAGATTAAATGCTGTCATGTTATCTTGCATTCAGATGCCTTGCAATAATGTGAGAGTTCTGGGAGGTAATTATACCCAACCCTTTTGATGACAGACTTTGGCTCAGGCATTTCAGAATGACCAAAACAACATTTGAGATGGTGTGCAATGAAATGTGTCTGCTGGTTAGTCCAGTTATGCAATCACATCCTCTGTTGAGGCAAAGTCATGTGAGTTTTTTGTTGCACATCAAGTAATTTATGCCTTAATGTTTTTTATGCGCATGTAGTTTATGCACATGTCTTCTTAATGGATAAAAACAATTATCCACCTCAATTGAGCGCGAAAGTTTTAAAATATATGCACATCTTGACTTTTCCGTCCAGTGTAAAAAAATAGAAATAAAAAAATGCAATATCCCAAAATTCACATAAAAATAGGTGGATGGAAACTAAGCTCGTGTTTTACATTCTGTTTTTGTCACCTGTTAATTTGTCATTTTATTCATTTTTTTTCTCTCTCTTTTTGTCTTTTATCACCTCACCTGGTTTATGTGGACTTCACACACATCTCTCTGGGCACTCTGGGTGTGTGTGGGGGAATGACTCTTATTCTTTGGTGCCGTGTGTGTGTGTGTGATTGTGGGTGAGCAGTTACCCTTCCCTCCTGAGTATTTGGCTCCCTCTGCTGAGCGTGTGAAGAAAGAGAGAAAAACAAAACTGGCCAAACACAGGAAAGACGGTTCAGGGAAGGTGAGAGAGGGACAGAGAGTTTGATGCTGGAAACACAGTGGTCTAGATTCATGTGGCCATTATTGTTACACTCTTTGTCACGTCTTTTAATAATCTTGCATTTACAGTAACACATTTCTCTTCGTGCATTTTAGTTACATGTTTCTGAAATGCAGGATAATAACAAACATGCCTCTTCTCCTCCCTCTCATTCAGGTTGTTGGCCACGTCACGTCCAGTTACCCTGCAGGCAGTGGTGCAGCTGGGGGGGCGAGTGGGCCGTTCAGCTGGGTCCCACAGCAGATGCTGAGTGAGGATGCAGCCGATGAAGAGGGAGAAAGCGAGGGAGATAGTGACCAAGGAGAGGAGGAAAGAGGAGAAGGTGATGAGGCAGAGCTCGTCATTGACATACCCAATGAGTGAAGGTAATAGAAAAATACAGGCCTCTGTGAGCATTTAGCTGCAGATACAACTACTGAAAAATCTTTCTGTCTAGGGGACTTTTCATCATTATGGATATTATATATTATTAAATCCAGCTTAAACTGACTTTTTGTCAGGCAGTATCATGCTGAAATACCTGTTGATGAGATCTTGCAACAAATTTAATCCAAAACCAAGTTGCTTTTACTGGGCTCAACAATAAGAATGGTATGATAATGTTATCTAGTTGGCTAACATACTGTTTTAAAGTTTAGGGTTGATAATATTTTGTAATGTTTTTAAAAGAAGTCTGGCCAAGGCTGCATTTATTTGATCAAAAATATGAATAATGTGAAATATTATTGCTATATGAAATAAATGTTTTCTATTTTAATATATAAATGTAGTTTATTCCTGTGATGGCAAAGCTGAACCAGTCTTCAGTGTCACGTGATCCTTCAGAAATCATTCTAATATGATGATTTGTTGCTCAAGAAACATTTCTTATAATTATCTATGTTGAAAACAGTTTTGCTGCTTAATATATTTGTGGAAACCATAATAATTTTTTTTAGGATTCTTTAATGAATAAATAGTTAAACTATATATCTACTCTTTAACTATGTTTTAACGATAAACAGCATTTATTTGCAATGTAAATCCTTTGTAACAATGTAAAAGTCTTTACTGTCACTTTTGATCAAATTAATGCATCATTGCTAAATAAGTTTCTTTAAAATAATACAATTTTACTGACCCTAAACATATGAACAATAGTGTATATGTGGTAATTTGCAAAATTGTCTTGAAAGTTTTGGTATTCTGGGTTGAAAACTACAAATGTTTTGCTTCATATGCCATCGCTTTCCATTAAAATTGTGTTTATGGATTTAAATGAGTTACATTATAACAGTAAAATTTTAATTGAAAATATAATTTTTTTTAGCAAATATATAAAAAAAATGCATTGCTAAAAATAATAATTGATAATTTTTTTGTGTTAAAAAATGTTGGCAGGACAACCAGAATACTCGTTCTGCATGTCTTATATTGTTAGAGATCATTCAGATCTTTCCAGATTGATGGGTATTCTATTTATCCCATGTGGGAAATTGGAGATTGACCAAGTTACCAGCATTTTGTGATGCGTCATTAAGAAATCTGGACCTGTGTTGTTAATGCATTTATAACAGCATTTGGTTGTGTAACAGATTGAGTTACCAAAAAACACTGACTCATCTTGGATACTGGATAGGCTCATTCTTTTGAGACTGCTGAGCTGCAATACATTACCTTTAAGCATGCAGTAAATTTAGAGTTGTGCGACAGAATTTAGACTATAAGGGAGGGAAAGAGAGTGAGCAGAACAAAGAGAGGAAAAACACACTGAGATTGAGAGAGCCACACCCATTTTACCCTGGAGCACATCAACACAAGTACAGGCAAGTTGCTATGGGATTATTATTAATCATGCACACACACCAGCTGAACATGAACTAGACACGACAGTATCTCTAACAGTTTATTAACACAATTCTGTATAACTTTAATAAACGATATTAAATGAAAGCAATTCAATTCATGTTTTTTTTGTCTTCACACAGGTTCCAAAGGAAACTGCAAGCAAAATATTTGTTTTTATGTTGTTGTTTTTTTTATTCAATAATTAAAATCTGTTTTCCTGTGTTTCTGTCTACTTTCTTTATTCTGTTTTTGAGTCAGTACACCAGCACCTGTTTTTATACACCACCTCTGATTTATCAAATGAAATTTCAAATTTATGACTGAACATTTGTCCTGGTTTTTTTTCCATAAAAACGTTCTTTTGTCCATAAAAAATGACTTGAGCTACAAAAATGGCATGTTTGCTAGTGGGGATGTTGGGGAATGCTGACACACAGGTAGTCATTAAGGCGTGTGAGAGGTGTGTGTACTGGTTTGTGTGCATTATAGTAATACTAAGATGAGGTGCAGTCAGAAGAGAGTGAGTGTGAAAGGGGGAGGGATGAAGAAGGTTAGATTGTGCCTAGACTCATTCTGCATTGCTGAAGAGAGAGAGAGAGTCTAACAGGATCTTGTTTTGTGTAGCTGCTAGTTCAGCACTGTTAGCTGCAGTCTCTGCTTCGCTGTACCGAGGGTTATGGCCATGCTGTTTGCTCTGCCCAGACTCGCTGTGTTTATCTCTGCAGTGCTGTTCAATGGTGTTGTAGTCTGGGCAAGTACACACACGGAGCTTGATCCAGGGTTTCTCCAGTGTCAAGAGTGTTTTTTCAGAGGCACACCTCCACAATCACTGTCTGAGCTGGGTTTGGAGCAGAGGTGTCACAGACATCTGACCGCACGGCCTTTTGCATCGCTCTATAACAGCAACTGCCAGACCACCGTCTATACAGCCCTTCACCTCGGCCTGAATAATGGATGGGGCAGAGGAGTGCACAGCACGGTGAGACTGTGTTTTTCTCTTCCTTAGGTACTGTATTGGAGCTTTGTGTAGACTTGAGCATGCTTATCTGCTAAAAAGGCATTGCTGAATAGTAGTGAAGGCTGTTGTTATCTCACAGCCACAGTTTTTGTACTAAATGAGTGTAAGCACAGGTTATAGATGGTTCATAACGGTTTCTGCTGACATGCAAATGTACAAGGTTGTCAAGTCAAGTGGAAAAGAAACATTTTACCAATACAGGGATCATATTTGTAAGGTCAATATGTAAATAAGAAACAGAGAAAATAAGATTCTTATTTTTGTCCTTTCTCTAAATTTATTCAACACTTTAAAAATGCATGTCATACACTCAGTGACTTGAGTACTCCTCTTCTATGATGAGCATGTTTTTAATGTGTGTATTAAAAGTACTTTTTGCTACTTTAGATTTTCTCTTTAATATTCATCATTATAGAAGAGTATACAAGCCACGTTGTGAATGAATTGTATTTTTATACCTAAATATACACATACACAAAATATATTTATAATATATCATATACAACTTATTTTTTATATTTTAACAAAATTGCTTCATTTGAAAAACATCTGCAAAATCAATAGAAAACAAACAGGAAGTGATTTCATAGAAGGATTCCTGCTTACTTTGCGTGTCAAGGCCAATAAGTCTCTTAAAATATCAGATAATTGGACCTTCTTATGACAAAGCAGCGTTAATTCCGGCTGTAAAATATTTTGCAATGACATGCATGAATGCTTCACGAAACCAGGCATCAATATATACACGTATATAAAACTTTTCTAAGATTTTCCTTTTCTTTACAATGGTCACTCTTGTGGACCAGTGCGATAGAGTTATACAGTGTACAGTAAAATGAAGGTAGAACTACTATATGTAAAGTATCCCTAGACAGTCTGGTTGCATTTAATTAATGGGGCTATTCAGGAAAGTGACTCAGAACAGGTTGTTTCATTCAGTCACACCTCAAAACAAACATCTCATTCCTCCCTGTCAACCGTGAATCTCCCAATTTTCAAACTCTTGGTGGGAAAATTGTCGTTATTTACTCGACCCCATGCCTTTCTTCTGCCGAACACAAAGAGAAGAAATTCTGAAAAATATTTGTTTTGTTTTTGGCTATACAATGAAGGTCAGTGGGGTCCAACGATGTTTGGACCCCACCATTCTTCAAAATATCTTCTCATATGTTCTGCAGAAGAAAATACAGGTTTGAAATTACATTAAGGTGAGTACTGTAAATGATGTAAATCATGGTTGTGCAGTTTTGTCCATTTATAGTGTGGAGAAATACATTGTATACGTTTGCGATTAAACAAGTAATTACATTGTACCTGTCTCTCTCAACACATCAGCAGGATGCCAAAGAAGAAATTAATGAGGATTCCCATGTGGCCATCCCAGCTCTTTACAGAGGAACCACCAACATGACCCCATCTCCCTCAAATTCCCCTCTCCTGAAATGGGATGATCTGACAGCACAGCTGACACAGAGCTCTGTCGTACCGATGTGTTCAGAGATGAGCGGAGACATTTATGTGCAGATTGGGGTGGGTGGGTTTAATGAGTGTGGGGGGAAACTATTGTGGTCAGCAGTGTGTTGTGCTGCTTCAGATGGAGATGGTAGTTTCAGTGTTGGGCTAGTGAAGGAGGGGGATGTGAGAGTGCTCAGCATTGAGGAGTTAGAGGAGCTGATAGGAGTTACAAGCCTGTTTTCAGGAGGTTGTGGTAAAATGGGACATCAGAGAGAAAAAGAACTGACATCGCTCTTGTTAAAGCAACTGAATGAAAACAAAACACCCAACTCTGATGCGCAAAGTGAACACATTGGCGTACATAACACTCAGGAAGCAGGAACACAAGAATCAGATAACGAGGACATGACAGAGCATGTGAATGGCGAAGCCCCAAGCTACACTTCCCTCAGCTCAGACATGGACGTTGAGGAGAGCACCAATGAGACAGAGAGCTCAGAGTCTGTTCTTCTCTACATTTTGTCTTCCACCATCTCTCTCCTTTATGCCCCCTTTTCTCCGATCGTAAACAAGGCCATTAACTTTCCCTTCCAGCTCACCTACGTTCTTCAGGAAGATCTGGCCGTTCTGGCCTCGGTGCCTGTTGACAGCTACACTTTGGTCAACAACTTGTGCTCAGGAGTGTCTTCTGGGGTTTCATGCATTTTTAGCACCTTGTACCAGACAGGGGAAACTAGCGTGTGCACGGTTTACTCTTGCCTCAGTCCATTAGCCAGCAGCCTGGTCCTGGCATTCCAGGATGGATTCACAGGGACGGGCACTCTGGCTTCGGATGCCTTGGGGATCATGACGGGAACGGTTGGGAATGGGTTTAGGATCATCAAGATGGTTCTTGGGTCAGTTGGGGATCAGACGGTAGATTACCTGTGTGCCGTATCCTCTGAAATGGGACACCAGGTCTCAACAGTAGGTAGTGGGATTGGAAGACTTACCTGGAGAAGTGGAAAAGGGGTGGGCCACCTAGTAAACATTGCTGTGTCCATCGTAGGCGGACTGGTGGAGAATACAATAACCAATGTCCTGGAAGCTTTTGGAGGGAGCTCAGGGGAATCATCTGAATTGCAAATGCCTAAATTGCTGACATCTGAAGTGGTTGGTGAATAGATTTAAAAGTGTGTATATGCCTGTTAGAAACCTTATTTGCATATTACACCACAAATAGAGTTCAACAGTTCCCACCCACTTTTTCAGCAGTGTTGGTTCTGGAAGTATTTTTCCCATTCATTTTTTTCCAATTGGGATTTGTAAAAAAGCAAAGCAAAGCAAAGCAAAGCAAACGAGGTAAATCACAACATTACAAGCAAAAATATTTAATAATCAAACAAAAAGACAACTCCAATTGCATTGCGACATAATTGACAAAACTATATATCTATATATATATATCTATATATATATATATATATATTGTTAAGTGTTGGTGCAATTAGCTTGTTTCGATTCTCTGATTGGTGGAGATTTCTGTGCAGAATCATGGGTAATGTAGTTTTTAACACGAATTTAAACAAATAAATTAAAATAATGCTGACCAAAGGCTTTTACAAAAAAACATCTATAAGCAACCTCGTAGGTCTATCTTATTGTTAAAAAATCAATTCCCTGGTGAAATTGAATGTGATTTTTACTGCCAAAACCCAACTGTCACACTATATAGTGTCTTGTGGACTTGACAATAAATATTGACCATGGCTTGTGAATATAAATCATGAAACGTCTATGTTGCTCTCTGCCTTAAAAGGCAGAACAAAGAAAGAAGAATGATGCACTGCAGGGTGATTTGAACCCATTTCAAGGTGTTGAGCAATGTTTATTGACAAACAAGCAATGTAATTGTGTGAGATGTTTATGTAATTTAATCTGACATACAAAGGCCTTGCTGTGTCATGGTTTATATGCTGCAATAAAACAACTTCTGTGTGAGTCATGCTCTCTGTCATTTATAGACCAATCTATAGTAAAAGACCTTCTTCAAGGTAATCTGTGTCTCTGAATAAGAATTGTTTTTAATATACCATCATCACCTGTACTAATATTAGAATAGCCCCTGGCTGTACATAATGCTTTATAATGATCAGTCATTATAAAGTGGAACCTTTATGAATTGATGAAAAAAAAAAGTACGTATGTAGGCTATGCCTAATCTTAACACATTGTGCCAAATACCAATTTGTAACATTTAACATTTTCCAATCTTGGTTATTTAAGTCAGGGTTTTTCTGCCATAGACCCCAAATATGACCATCCTCAAGGGAGGGACCCCCATTTAAAAAAATAAAGGGTATAGCTATCTACATTCTCGTATAATGTGAAATTAATATTATATATATATATGTCTAAAACATTATTTGGGAAATATATAGTTTCCATGAAGTTTACTCAATCGTGCTACTTATTTACTCATTCATTTTAACATTTATTTTATTTTATTTTATTTACAGTACTGTATTTATTTTAATCCTTTTTTTTCCCTGAACTTTTCCACAGACCGCTAACTCTCTTGTGGCCCCTTGAAGATCCCTGGAGCCCTGATTTAAATTAATGTATTAAAGAGACAAGGTCTTTACAAAAACGCCTTATGATCATTAAAAAAGATTAAAAAAAATCGAGATTAAAAAAAATATATCTTCCTTCCATCCTACCATGCATCCTACATTTGTGAATAGAAAATTTGAATATCAAAACTATAAAGTTTAAAATATTGTCAATACATTTATTTTTATATTCAAAATAGTAAATAATGTCTTTAACAGGCAACATTACACTTAAGTGACAAAAAAACCCATAATTTATAGGCTATTCATAAATAATCCATAAAAAAATCCATAATTTAATTCGTAAACTGCCTATCAGTTCTCCTTTTTCAGTGGCTTGCATCATAACGTTTAGTGTTTCATGTTATTGCCGTAGACTGTAAAAAAAGGGTTCTTATAGTTCGTCTATCGGACACTTTAGACTTTAGCCTGTTTTACACGTTTATTGCGTCAGACGGATGCGCTTTACGACGGTTAATATGACTTTACGGCAGCGCCTGTGAAACACTGGAGTCTGTGTGCATGCTGGGTTTAGGCTGACGTTTCCCCACTGCTGTCTACAGGTGAGTTATTAATGATCTCCAGTGAGAAATTGAACAAATACAGATGCTGGCGTATATGTGCTGATCAATAAATCTAAAAGTGTGCATGTCTTATAGTGATTTCTTAAATTTAGTAGTCATAGCTCTGCTGAAATGAACAGATCATGCGTTTAAGTTAGCCAATTAGCCGGTCTATCTTTAGACTTCAAATCTCTCAAGTTATTGAAGCATTACATTGTAATGTAAATACAAAAAGGTTACAAAAAGAGTAAAATAGTTTATTGCCATCTTGAAATGAATAAAAGTATTTAAGGAAATCTTAAATCAGTGAGATCATATTCTGAATCTGACTGACACTAATGTTGTCAAGTTCAGTTTATTTGTCATTTGAACAGTTTACATAAATGTATGACGAGACTCAGATCACAAAAGTTAGATATATAAGAAAAGTAGTTGATATTCAATAACTCTAAATATGAATATCTTAAAAGTGTTGTTTATTGACAGAGAATATTGAAAACTGAATCTGACACTTTTGCTTTCATTTGTGTATTGAAGCGCAAACGATATGAGGCTTTCAATGACATATATCTATCATATAAAGTTTAATAATAGTCATTGTGACATGCTCAAAACTGCAGAAATTAAATAAAATTTTAAATTGAACTTAAAGAGATGCACATTATTCACTCGTTTTTTGAATTGTTAATTGACATGACCCATATCTCTCTGTCAGATGGACACTCTTTACATCTCTTCACACCCTGATGACTTCAGGAGTTTGTTACCCTTGATCGCTGCTGAATTCTGTCGATCTCCTCCACGAATAGTCCATGAGGACCCTCCGGCTGAGGTGGGCAGGTCTCGTCCTGCACTGGTCTTAGAGGGTGCGGGCGCCACGGTGCTCACCGGTGCCAATGCAGTGAGCTGGTACCTGGCAGCAGCGGGGAAACGGACAGGCAGCGATAAGAAGCAGGAAAGTCAGGTGTGGCAATGGCTGAGCTTTGCTGAGAACGAGCTGATGCCTGTAGCCTGCTCTGTGGCATTCCCTCTGCTGGGGATCATGGGAGTTGATAAGAAGGTATGTATGTCTTTTGTGTGTGCCTTGATGGTCTGACTGTCTGTGTATGTCGTCTGTTGATTGATAGGCATCACTGAGTGTACGGTTCCGGCTCCTCATTTTTAGACCTTTTTAAGTGAAAGAGACATACTCTAATTTGTCCTCTGTATTTAACCCCATCCACACATTAGGAGCAGTGAGTAGTGAACACACACACACACACACACACACACACACACACACACACACACACACACACACACACACATACACACACACACACACACTGCAAACTGTGGGTACACACACCGGGAGCAGCTATTTTGCTGTGGCGCCCGGGGAGTGATTGGGGGTTAGGTGCCTTGCTCAAGAACGTTTCCTGCCGGCATTGAGAATTGAACCCACAACCTTCTCTTACCATTAGGCCATGACTGCCCCTGTATTTTTATTTTTCTAAACTGTTCCTGGTTGAGAAGCTGCACTAACTTAAATTTGAAATTTTAGCTTCTGCAGAGTTCCAGAGCAGAGCTGCTGCGTGTTCTCAAAGCTCTAGATGAGACTCTAGCACCGCGGACATTCCTGGTAGGAGAGGGTGTGACTCTGGCTGATATGGCTGTTGCTATGGCAGCACTGCTGCCATTCAAATATGTGAGTGCACATCTGTAATCTTAAACCATTTCAACTCTTTTATCATGACGACTTGTATTAATAAAAGGGATAATTCACACACAAAAATTCTGTTATATTTTACTCACCTTCGTGTCGTTCTATACATGACTTACTTCTGTGGAACATCATAGAAAATATTTTGAAGAATGTTTCAGCTGTTTTTATTCATACAATGAAAGTCAGTGGGGTCCAAAAACAATGTTGCATGCCATTTGACTTTCATAGTGTGGATAAAAAACAAAATATTTTTTCAAAATATCTTATTTTGTACTTCAAGAAGAAAGTCAGACATAAAGATAGGTGTTATTTTTGTATTATTTATGTACTGTTATCGTATTTATAAAAATCTTTTGAATAAGCTTTTATTTTTATAAATTAGTTTTTTGTCTTTATATACTTATATATGTCATTCATTTATTTTTGTTTCAATTTGAGTAATTTTGGTACTTCAGTTTAAACTTATTTATTTCAGTTAGTTGCCAGTTAAGGCAACTTTTTTAACTTAAACAACACTGATACATGTTTTGAATGAAAATGATTTTTGGATGAACTGCTTCAACTTTCATTTGCTGTTATTGATTCCTCATTATTGTACTTTTATTTAAGGCATTGGAGCCTGCAGACAGGAAGTCATTGGTGAATGTGACCAGATGGTTTAATACCTGTGTGAACCAGCCACAATTCCTGAAGGTGTTGGGTAAAATCTCACTGTGTGAGAAAATGGTGCCCGTGACCCCCAAACCCAGCGCTGCCGCCAATGCCACATCAACTGCTGCTCCTGACGCTGCTACACCAGACAGCACAACTGGTGGTAATGGTAAGGATGTGTGTATTTGGAAGTTGTTGCTTTTTTAATTACTTAAAGGGTTAGTTCACCCAAAAATGAAAATTAAGTCATTAATTACTCACCCCCATGCTGTACCAACCCCGTAAGGCCTTCGTTCGTCTTCGGAACACAAATGAAGATATTTATGATTAAATTTGAGAGCTGGATCACTGCTACATAGGCTCCCTAAGGGAATGAAACCTGACGGCCCAGAAAGTCATTAAAGAAAATGTTTAAATATTCCATGTGCCTACAGTGGCTCAACTATAAGTTTATCAAGCGACGAGGATACTTTTTGTGCGAAAAAACAAACAAAAATAACGACTTTATTCGACTATTTCTTTTCTTCAGTCATCCACCTCTCAGATTTAATAATAAATATCTTCATTTGTGTTCGGAAGACGAACGAAGGCCTTACGGGGTTAGTACAGCATGGGGGTGAGTAATTAATGACTTAATTTTCCTTTTTGGGTGAACTAACCGTTTAAGAAATGTGTCATAGCGTTTTGAGGTATATTTTAAGACCATTAAAAACTAGTGAATTAAAACGGCTCACATGATCTTTCAGATAGACTTAAGTCTTATCAGAGTCTGAAAGCATTTTAGAAGTCTATGTTGCCCCTGAATAATTAGTTTGTCCTCTTGTCCTTGTGATTCTCAGGTCCTCCTAAGACAGAGGCTCAGCTGAAGAAAGAGGCCAAGAAGCGAGAAAAGATGGAGAAGTTTCAACAAAAGAAAGAGATTGAGGAGAAGAAGAAGATGCAGCCTCAGACTGAGGTAGAGCGATGAATCTCAGCATATTATTCTCTTATTGACATTGACACAAGCAGAAATAGAAAGAAAGCAGAACGCAGAACTTGCCATATTGTTTATTCTTCCATCCCCTCCAATAGAAAAAGGCCAAACCTGAGAAGAAGGAACTGGGTGTGATAAGCTACAACATACCCACGCCTTCTGGAGAGAAAAAAGGTGTGCTTTTGCTTCCATTAGCAGGAATTGTATTTTTTTTGTTTTGTCATGCACCCATCTAATCATCTATGTGTTTCTCTTCATGTGTCTCAGATGTCCTGAGTCCTCTTCCTGATTCTTACAGTCCTCAGTATGTAGAAGCGGCCTGGTACTCCTGGTGGGAGAAACAGGGATTTTTCAAGCCTGAATATGGGGTATGACATGAAAATCATAATGTATTTTTATACTCTAATTAGGGGTGTAACGATACACGTATTCGTATTGAACCGTTCAGTACGAGGCTTTCGGTTCGGTTTTCGGTACGCATTTTTAAACCGTACATTTCAAATGTAGACACGTTGCGCGTGGCAAGCGCGCTCATTATGTAAGAGACGCTGGCCTGACCACAACATTGCCCAACATCAAATGGCAAATGTAATGTAAGCATAACGAAACTGCGCTACTCGTTATTGTGTGGTTGACGGACCGCTTATCAGTTTGGACCAATGCAGCGCGAGCCGATCTTAATCAAGCAGCACTGTCACTACACAGCGACATCCAGTAAAGAAAAAAATTGAATTCGCCACTGAAGTAATAACATCGCTGGGAGATCTAGTGAGAAACATTCACATTTCTCTGTTATTTTTATTATTTATTAACGGATCAAACAGCGCTGATGTGGAAACCAGGAAGAAACATTGTGCCATGAATGAACTAGCCAGTGTCCACAGATCAGCAACATTCACCATGTGTTTACTGTACTAACACTACTAACTGTAACCATGGAAGTTTGGCAGGAATAGTAGGCTATAATGCTTTCAAGTAACATAACGTCAGTTTTATTTTGACATTATGAATACAATTGTTGCCCTCAAATGTTAATCTGAACTACTTAAATACGCTTACGATTTGGCACTTGTCGGCCTTTTGTACAAAGGTGGAACTGAAAGAGATAAATTGTATCATAATTATATAAATTCCATACAAAAATGGTGCAAACTGAGTGCACTTGAGATAAATTTGCACAAAACTAAGGAGTTAGTGATTAGTAGAAACAAATGTGAAATCTCTAAACAATTGCAACCCTTGACACTCAATGGATACCAGGTAGAAATAGTTAATAGTTTTAAATACCTGGGAACATTCATAGATAGTAACTTGAGTTTTGCTGGAAATGTGGATTATGTTTTTAAAAAGGCAATGCAGAGATTGCATCTTATTCAGAGGCTAAAACACTTTGGTGTGAGCACAAATATTTTAGAAATGGTTTATAAGAATCTTGTAGAGAGTATTATGTCTTTTAATATGACTATGGAGTTCTGACTGTTAAATCCAAGCAGAAATTGTCTAGGGTGGTTAACGTAGCTAGCGCAATTGTAGATAAGACACAAAGACAATTGAATGAGATATATTTATTGAAAGTTAAAGAAAAGGCTTGGGTTATTATAGAGGATTCCTCTCATCCCTTACACTCTAGCTTTCAGTTGCTTCCATCAAGGAGACGGTTTAGACAACCTAGGGCGAGTAAGAATGTGTACCAGATGTCATTTGTCCTAACTGCTATTTGAATTTTAAATGCTGAGAAGATATGAATATGAGTAAGGGTGGATATGTAGGCTATGTATAGCTGCATGGGAATGTTACTGTTTTTATTTTATGTATATTTTTATGTTTGTGTTGGTGCCCGTGTGTGGTGTATAGTGAAGCCAAAGACAAATTTCCACTTGTGGACAATAAAGGAACTAAACTAAACTAAACCTTTATTTATAACTACTACAATATTACATTTCATTTTGTCCAAGGAGCTGTTTTGTTTCATATGCTGCTAAGAAAAATCAAGTATAGCTCCATCATTGCTCAAAGTAGAAAAAAAAATCATACTTTATGATGTTAGTTTAAAAAAAATATATAATTAAAAAAATTAAATCAAGGAAATTTCTCTGGCATTTCTTTCTTTTTGCTGTATCGAAAACGTACCGAACCGTACCGAACCGTGACACAAGTGTATCGTATCGAACTGTGAATTTTGTGAACCGTTACACCCCTAACTCTAATACAATAAACACTGTAAGTACACTACCAAAATGTTGTGTTCAAATGTTTATATTTTTTAAGAAGTCAATACTTTTATTCAGCAAGTATGCATTAAATTGATCAAAAATGACAGTAACGACATTTACAGTCAAAAGATTTCTATTTCAAATAAATGCTGTTCTTTCTGTTCAACAATAGTAATAAACATACACAGAAAAAACAGTTAAGAGCAACCAAAAAAAAGGACAAAATTACATATTAAAAGCCAAAGAGAAAAGTTTAGTTTTAAGACTTCCTCAGATAAAGAGGAAGCCATTCTAATAAAATTAGGAAGATTGTTCCAAAGAGTGGGGCCAGCCACTTCAAAGGCTCTATGACCCCTTGTATTTGGGCGGGTTCTGTGGAATTTGCTGTCCGATCTTAGTCCTCTCACGGGAGTGTAGGGATGTAGTAACTTAGTCAGATAAGAAGTTGCTAGATTATTTAAAGATTTATACACTAGTAGTAAGATTTTGTACTCGATTCTGTAATGAGTAGGCAAATAGAAATGTTTCTTGAGCAGCAAATCAGCACATTAGAATGATTTCTGAAGGATCATGTGACACTGAAGACTGGAGTAATGATCCTGAAAACTCAGCTTTTACATCACAGGAATAAATTGCATTTGAAAATATATTAAAATAGAAAACAGTTATTTTAAATTGTAGTTATATTGCACAATATTACAGTTTTTACTGTATTTTTGATCAAATAAATGCGGCCATGGTGAGCATAAGAGATTTCTTTCCAAAAATTTAAATCTTACCAACCCCAAACTTTTGAACGATAGTGTATATTCATTAAATGATATTTCAACTGTTTATTATCTAGAGAAAGAATGTAAGTGAGCCAAACCCATGTGGCGTGTTCATGATGTGTATTCCTCCACCTAATGTGACTGGATCCCTCCACCTTGGTCACGCCTTGACCAATGCAATTCAAGACTCCCTGACTAGATGGTAACCGGTTATAATTGTTATATATAATTAATGTAATGTTATTAGCCATTATATAAATTTTATGCTTTATTAACTGTAATAAAAAAATAGACCAAGCATATAAAAGTCAATTAAGACACTTTATGGCTGATTGTTAGTTTGGATAGCTTAAGATAACATTGATACGGTAATTTACGATATGGAGCCTATGACATCATGTGTCAGAAATAATGAGATGTTTGGTCGTTGGTTTGCTTTAATGTGGTAATGCAGGCACAGGATGAGAGGAGAGACCACTCTGTGGAATCCCGGCTGTGATCACGCTGGCATCGCCACGCAGGTGGTGGTGGAGAAGAAACTGATGAGAGAGCGAAAGATGACCAGACATGATCTCGGGAGAGAGAAATTCATCCAGGAGGTCTGGAAGTGGAAGAACGAGTGAGTGTGTGAGGTTGAGGAGAATTCTGGAATGGGGATGGATAATTCCAAGATCATTAAATAATTGATTTAACTCAAATTATATGAACAAATTTCTCTTCCTTTTTGTGTCAAACAGAAAGGGAGATCGCATCTATCATCAGCTGAAGAAGCTGGGCTCCTCTCTGGACTGGGACAGAGCTTGTTTTACCATGGATACTGTGAGTACAATGCACAAAAACCCAACCCAGGTGTTAAATGACAGCCAAAAATTCTTGTTTAAAAGCTTGTCATTACTAAGCTTTAAAGTGTCGTTAATTCATAATGGATCATCAGTTTTTAATCATGTGTAATACTGCCTGCTTGCAGAAACTGTCGTTTGCGGTCCAGGAGGCATTTATACGTATGCATGAGGAAGGTGTGATTTACAGGAGTAAGAGACTCGTCAACTGGTCCTGCACCCTCAACTCCGCCATCTCTGACATAGAGGTACATTCATATCATATGTGGGGCCAGTTTTGGGGTCAAGAATATTTTTTTTAATGAATGAAATTTGGGATCCTTGAGATGTTTGGACATGCCATGATATTTGTGCTTTTTTCCGTTGCTTATTAACATATTAATGGCAAAGGTGTAATTACACTCTATTTAGCACAAACAGGGCTACCATAATATGTGAGCAACATGTATGTACATTTTTGTATTTTTGAGAGAATAATGTTTATGCATGGTTATTGAAAAAACTAAAAATGAAAGTGTCTGAAATAGTGTTGTCAAAAAACTGGGTACTTCGGTACCAAGTCGGTACTAAAAAAATTAAACGGTTACGATCCCAGCTTTTCTAGGTACCGAGTACCGGGTTAATCCGGTTCTTGATGCGCTGTCGGAAAGATGCAGAGGTGCGTACTCTTCATAAAAACACTCTGAGACACGGCGACCGGCGCTGCTAATGCGGTGGCTCTGAATCCACTTGTTGAAAAGAAAGGAGGAAAGAGCCACATATGGAAATATTTTGAATTAGGCTAATGTCACGTTGCCATAAAGGGCCGTTCACACGTTTATATAGCGCTTTTTTTGCACGTGCAAATTTCAAATGTTGGCGCGCGGCAAGCGCGCTCATAATAGAAGAGACGTGCGAGCTCGTCTTTCCAGGCTCGCCGCTGTTCATGGTTGCATAGCGGAGACACGGGAAAGCAAGCGCTTGTGGAAAGGAGAAAGCGGTGCGATGCGCTCTCCATGATGACGAGGAAGTATCAGAATTAATTGATTTTTAGCCCTTGCATTAGAAATCAGCTACAGGGTTCTCAAGCTTTGAAGACAGGCAAGAGTGAAATTTTTGGATTAAATAAAAGTACAGGTAAGTCAAATAAAACATGTTTTATCTCCTGTATAGTTTGGTAACACTACAATAAGACACCATTCATTAATATTACTTAATGCAACATCAACACATTGAGTGAACAATATATTTTTACAACATTAATTCATGTTTGTGAATGTTATTTAATACAAACACTTGATTGTTCATGTTTGTTCACTTCATTCATTGTGCATTAAATAATGTTAACAGATAAAACTTTTGATTTTAAAAATATATTAGTACATTTTTAATTTAACCCCATGGAGAATAATTGCTACAGTATATAACTGTTGTTTATTGTTAGGTAATTTTATCTAATGTTATCTAACAAATAGAATCTTATTGTAAATTGTTTTTAATACTACAGTTTCCATCTTTGTAACCGTGATATACACTTTAATATGTGTAAATTTAATATAAATTAAGCTTTGGTACCGAAATTGGTACCGAGAACCGTGGATTTTCACTGGTATTGGTACCGAATACTGATATTTTGGTACCGTGACAACACTAGTCTGAAATGATCAAATCAAAAGTGACAGTAAAGACTTTTATTATTATCATGGTTTCTACAAAAATGTTAAGTAGCAGATCTGTTTTCAACATTAATAATAATAAATGTTTCTTTAGCAGCAAATTGTCATACAATGATTTCTGAAGGATCATGTGACACTGAAGATGAATAATGATGCTTAAAATTCAATCATAGGAATAAATAATATTTTTAAATTATATGAATAGAAAAGTTATTTTAACACTATTCACAATATTACTGTTTAACTGTATTTTTGATCAAATAAATGCAGTGACCGCAACAAAGTTTTACCTTTTTTTTGATAACTTTCATAAAATTGAGTTTTAAATTCTTTTAAACTTGGAAAATATATCCATCGATTTTTTTTTTTTTTTTTTTTTTTTTTTTTACAGTTTAAATTAATTTATGTCAGGAAGTAGCAGATGAAAGAAGTTACATCTTCACTAACAGTCTTACAGTCTCTGTTTTCTGAGGTCACCTGATGAATGTTGTGTTCTAGGTCGATAAAAAGGAGCTGACAGGGCGAACCCTTCTTCCTGTGCCGGGTTATAAGGAAAAAGTCGAGTTTGGCGTGCTGGTGTCTTTCTCTTACAAGATTGAAGGATCAGGTGAGGGTTGTGTCTGGAGAAATGAGGTTAGAAGTACTGACAAGACATACAGAGGTTTATAAAATGTAATGTTCTCCTGCAGATGAGGAGGTGGTAGTGGCCACCACACGTATTGAGACCATGCTTGGAGACACAGCTGTGGCCGTCCACCCTAATGACCCCAGATATCAGGTGATGCCAACGTTTCCTTTTCATAACTCTGGTGTTTGAGACATGGTCTTGAGAATGTGCTTGAGTTAAATGAACTCTTTACTATCCAGCATCTCAAAGGAAAGATGGTCGTTCACCCATTCTGTGACAGAAAGATGCCCATCGTGTTTGATGACTTTGTTGATATGAACTTTGGAACAGGTAATAAATGTTACAAGGACAAAAACGTATATTTTCTGTAAGTTTGTCTGGCTTCTGGGTCCGTGTGCAGTTTAAAGTGGAGTGTTGTTGTACAGGTGCTGTGAAGATCACTCCTGCTCATGACCATAATGATTATGAGGTGGGAGAGAGACACAAACTACCCTTCATCAACATCCTGGATGAAAATGGTCTACTAATCAATGTTCCTCCTCCATTCCTGGTAAGCACACACACATTGTGATATATTTGACCCTGTTCACATCAGGTATTATTTTAATCTCGTCATAAATATGATGGAAGATTGACAAATTGTTCTCTGGTGTTTTAGGGGGTGAAGCGCTTTGAGGCGAGGAAAACTGTGCTCCAGGCTCTGAAAGATAGAGGCCAATTTAAGGAGGTCAAAGACAATCCGATGGTGGTGCCCGTCTGCAGGTTAGACACTAACTTCCACTTAACTCCTTTACTTTCAGTTGTTTTCAGCTGGTAGATTCCTGGTCTGGTCTGATAAGGTTGTGTAAAGCAGGGAAAAATCAATGCTAAAATCAGAAATAATTGACTAAATGCCCCTAACATTCCCAGAAAGTGTCATAGCTCGCAAAACTTTATTTGCAAAGATTTATAATAAATCAATGGCATATTTAAAGTAACTTGCTAACTTTCACAGCCAGTGACAACCAAACATGTTGTCTATCACCAGATGTGAACCCCAGGTAAAGTGCCTCCTAGTGGAATAACAAAGAAATGAACAATGAAAGATCCAGTGTTGAAAATGGAGGAACATATTTTTTTTTTTTTTTTTTGTGGAGAGGAAGAAATAATACATTTTCGTTTCCTTTTTTTGTCTGTACGCCCAGAATATGCATATTATGGAGATGTCAATGTGGTCAGGTTTGCCTGACATCCCCTTTTCCGTAGACCATAAACTAATATTCAAACCATTTGTTATTAACTACAAATTCATAAGTTATATTTTTTTTACATTTAATAATATTGTGTTTTAATTTATTACTATAATTTGTGTCAACAATTCTTTGAGCAGTAAATTGTTGCCTACGAGAGCATGAAACTATTGTAATTTAATATTGTACAGTAAACAATTCTCATACTTGATGTCCAAAGTAAAATCTGGGTGGTTTGCTGTTGATGTGATCTCATGTGAGTGACGGGTTGTCCCGTCCTCATGACAGTAAACGCATCATTAGAGAAGAGTAGAGGTGTCGTTGCAAGAGGAAGGGGAAGTTATCATGATTTAAAGATTATGAGGGCACATTAATAAATACATAAATGATGACCCACAGATACATAATTTATAAGCACTGAAATATTACATAAAAAAATCATCATTATTTGTCCATTTTAATAATAATTCATTTTATTTGAAATGCGCTTTTCTTAAACCCAAAGCGATATACAGGTATATATAGCGCTATACGAGTGCTATACTGATTTTGGTTTCATGGTGACTTTAATTCCATTACAGCTGTTATGTTTACATGCACAAAGCAATTGATGAGTGTTTGTGTGTTTCTCAGCCGTTCTAAGGACATAGTGGAGCCTCTGCTGAAGCCTCAGTGGTACGTGGACTGCAGAGAGATGGGAAAGCAGGCTGCAGATGTCGTCAGAAATGGAGAGCTCAAGATCATCCCTGACCACCACCTCAAAACCTGGTTCAACTGGATGGACAACATCAGGTGACCCATCTATTTCAGCTCAGACTTTTTCTGCTGGAGTCAATGTGTGTGTGTGCATTAACACTTTTTGGGTATCAGGGACTGGTGCATCTCTCGGCAGTTGTGGTGGGGCCACAGGATACCAGCGTACTTTGTGACTGTGAATGATTCTTCAGTCAAACCAGGCGAGGTGAGCAGAGACAGGAAAATGCAGCCTGCTGTATGTGCTGTGGGTACACAGGGATGCTGGGAATTAAGATACTGTATTGATGCACGCTTTTAGGATGTGGACGGACATTATTGGGTCAGCGGGAGATCTGAGGAGGAAGCCAGAGAAAAAGCTGCCAAACGCTTCAATGTCACTGCAGACAAAATCTCTCTACGCCAGGGTGCGAATCAAACATACACTTACTGTCATTACCACTGAGTCATTTTATCCTCCTGTTTTGTTCATGTCAGTTTTTACCCTCTGGCATCAATAAAGCATCTCTCTTTCTGCCTGTTTGTGTTTCAGATGAGGATGTGTTGGACACTTGGTTCTCCTCAGGGATCTTCCCCTTCTCCATCTTTGGCTGGCCCAATGAGGTCAGATATTAACACACACACACACACACACACACACACGACTGTAGTGGCAATATTTAGTGTAAACTAATGTGTAGGGCTGATCTTTGCTTGTCTAACCAAGTTGTTATTCATTTATTGATTGATTGTATTGTTTTTTTTTTTAAATTATTTTATTGTTGTTTTTTATTGTTTTATATTATATTATTATTTTATTTTATTCTATTTTTATATTACTTGTATAATACCAGATTTATTAAATAGTTTTATTTTGCATTGAATTGAATTTACTTTCTATTTTTGTTTTTATATAATATATGTATAAAACATGAAATATTCTAATTTAATTTCTAATGATATATTATCACTGTATATTCATTATATAATGCAGTTATGTCAGTTAATGTTTTCAATGGAAGTGTTATAGAGAAAGTCTAGGTTCTTTGTGCCTTGGTCTCTGCAAAAATAGTTTTAATACAACAATATATACAGAGACTGCAGTGATTTAAGTAATTTTGCAATATTTGTGTTTTAGTCAGAGGACCTGAGGGTCTTCTACCCAGGAACACTGTTAGAGACAGGCCACGATATCCTGTTCTTCTGGGTGGCTCGTATGGTCATGATGGGCCTCAAACTTACTGGAAAACTACCTTTCAAAGAGGTGGGTGTGTTGTGTCTTTTAATGTGTATATATATTGTATATTTTATATTTAGAGCTTCTGGACTAGCAAAATTTAAAAGTGAGTGTCTAACAGACTGTTAAACTTCCACTCAGATGTATCATCAGCGTGTGTCAATTCATTCAAAGCTAGTGTAACTTGTGGTGTAAATCTGGTCTGTTCTTTCAGGTGTACCTGCATGCAGTGGTACGAGACGCCCATGGCAGGAAAATGAGCAAGTCTCTCGGTAACGTCATCGACCCTCTGGACGTCATAACTGGCATTTCACTGGAGGTAGCTAAACTACTGACTCTTGCATTAACGCCACGTGGCTACATAAGGCGTCGTTGCACAAAATTAATTTGAGGTATGTGTGTGTGTAGGGTCTTCATGCTCAACTAACAGACAGTAATCTAGACCCTCTGGAGATTGAGAAGGCCAAACAGGGACAGGTATAACCAGTTTTATATGAGCTCCTTTAATCTCTTGTTATTGTACCTTTTAGCTGTTGCTATGTTTTACGTTTACATTCTGTTTGTGTATGTGTCCGCTCTTTAGAAATCCGACTATCCCAGTGGGATTCCAGAATGCGGGACTGACGCGCTCAGATTTGCTCTATGTG
Source organism: Tiaroga cobitis (assembly GCA_030578255.1). NCBI lineage: Eukaryota > Metazoa > Chordata > Actinopteri > Cypriniformes > Leuciscidae > Tiaroga > Tiaroga cobitis. Next base: position 25,364,574 of record CM060606.1, on the reverse strand, counting down.
CTTATACCGGTCAAGGTAAAAAAGAAATATCGAAATCATATCTACATTGACCTGTCAGTTATTGTAGTACACAAAAAGTACAAATATTATCGTAAAGGCCTGATATACTCACGGCAAAGTTCTTTTTCATTCTTTGCTCAGGGGTAAAATGAAGATCGACATGCCTTGAAAGGGATTTACTGTTAGTAAACTTCCCGATGCCGGCCATGTAGCTGTGAGCAGCGTTTAGATGAATATGTAAATGTGTGTTGCATGCTTTCCTCTCAATAACAAAATAAACACACAGCTAAAATGACAGCGTTGAGAAAATAGCAGTTAAAAAAGCATCTGATCCGAGTGATCCTAGCTCTGCAATTCGGCACTCCACTCAAGTAACGTCATGTTTATTTATATACACTTTATACAATATATTGCTTGATAGCAAGCACCTCTACAGTATTAAACAGGACAAAACAGTTTCACTGTCACTTCCGATTAGAAATACTACTTCAATTTTTACTTTAAAGAGAAGCTGTCCAGTGTTTTCATGTGTGACCTCGACGGACTGAACAGAAGGAATGAACCATAGAAGGTTTTCCGCTCAAAGAAGGCAGAGCCTTTAGAGCCACATCTACCTATTATAACGACCAATGGTAGTTCTAGTTTGAAGGCGTTTACCATCCAGAGCGAACTTTTCTAGAAAGGGCAAGCTCTTTCAAACTCCCGAAACAAACACCAAACAAACTTTGTTTTGGCCTGATTAGTTTAAGGTATGATAAGTTACATGGATGTAAACAAATATATAAGATTGTCGGGGACCAAACGTAAAATCATCATTGACAAACCTGTATTGATATACCGGTATTCTGAATATTTGGGTGGATGATAATTATAATAATTAATAATAATAATAATAAAACATGTCCTGGTAAAGTATTACTTGGTGCTTTTTTTTTTTTTTTTTCTCCCAGGCCGAGACATTAATCTGGACGTGAACAGGATTCTGGGATACAGGCATTTCTGTAACAAGTTGTGGAACGCAGTGAAGTTTGCCATGAGGACCCTGGGAGAGGGATTTGTACCCTGCCAAAAAGCTCAGGTGAGTGAAAGAGATGGACGGGTGGAGGTGATGGATTGATGGACAATGTGTCAGGAGTCAGGACATTGTGAAAAACATACACTTTGTGGTGTATTGTGGGTTTATTTCCCTCTAAGTTAATTTCTAAACACGTGATTCTGTGTCTCTCAGCTGTGTGGCAGTGAAAGTGTGTCTGATCGCTGGATTCTGTCCCGTCTGAGCGCAGCAGTAGCGCTGTGTGATAACGGATTCCAGGCCTACGATTTTCCGACAATCACCACTGCCATTTACAATTTCTGGCTGTACGAGCTCTGTGATGTTTATCTGGTAATGAATACACACACCACCTACACACACTTGCTTTTGGCCTCTTCATTTGTAGATTTAATTTGGTCTCTGCACACATTTCTAAAAAAGCCTTAGAGTTTGTTGAAAAGTTTAACTTTGAGACGTTTTTTTTTTCTTTTTCTGCTCGTATAGGAAAGTGTGAAGCCGGTGTTGAGCAGGACAGATTCAGAAGGGCAAAAACAGGCAGACATCTGCAGACAGACTCTCTACACCTGTCTGGAGGTGGGACTCTGCCTCCTGTCTCCTATCATGCCTTTTGTTTCTGAAGAGCTCTTCCAGCGGTTGCCAAGGAGACGGCCTCAGGACAGCCCCCCCAGCATCAGTGTCACACCTTATCCAGACCCTTCAGAGGTGAGCAGGGGTGACCAAAGCTAGGGCTGTACATGGAATCGAAATACAACCAAAATCGTGAAATGGCTTAGTGCAGTGCTTCCCAAACTGGGATATGTGAGGTGACAGGGTGTACGTGGACAAAATGCTGAGTTTTGCCATTCATTTAATTGTACCCCACCTTATTATAACTTCAAAACCGTGCATGCATTTCTAACAGGAAAAATATCATAAAAGGTCAAATAGATGACATCCAATCATATTACCTCATCTTTTTTGGTCAAAACTGACTGCATCCACACAAACAGTGAGCATATGATAGGTTGCCTGCACAGTACGCTGCCTCAGTTCGTGACAATCTACCTTTGTAAAAGTGGGAATTTAGCACTTATTAGCATGAAGAACAAATATAGACCCAGACTGTGCATAGAGATTGATTAAGACTCAAACTCTCTTTAATACAAAAACACACCCCGTGCGAGTTCTTGTTATATATATATATCATATATTATAGGAGCAAGAATGAATTTTTTCCCAAAAATCCACACGACTGCAAATGTGACATTTTATACAACAGTTCAACAAACAAAAGTGTAATACTAAGTGATGTACATTGTCAGAATTGTTTGCTCTATTTTGCTACAAAGTAAGTTCCAGCGAAAGCCACAGCAGAACTGCAACACACAGCGGTGTTTCGTGAACGAATCTGCGGCTTTGAACGAATCGTGAGATTGATGATATAGATTATATAGTCTTTGATGTATCACTATAATGAGTTCTTTGGAGAGTTTTTTTCATTGAGGGGAATGTAGTTGAATGTGAAGGTGACTGGAATAAAAATAACCTTTTGGAACTTCAATGACATAAAGTTTAAATTACATGAAGAGTGGAGAGAGGAAACTATCTGAAACAAATGCATCCTGTGTTGGTTTCTAGTATAAATGGTGTTTTGTTTGGTTGTAGTTCTGTTGGCACAGCGAGGAGGTCGACCGTCAGATGGAGTTTGTCATGTCTGTGGTCAGAACCATCCGATCACTCCGGGCCGATTACAACCTGACCAAGACCCGCGCTGACTGTGAGACATCACACAGTACACTGCACAGTGCACACTCATTTCACACTGAATAGATTCAGCTAGGGATGCACCAAACCAATATTGCTGATGTGACTGATCTGATATGTTGGTATATACTCTATCTGACTGATATTAGAATTTTTAATCAGTATTAGTCAATATTTGGTATTGGCTATTTTTCTCTATTTTTACATTTATATTACTTTGCCTTCATCTAACACTTACTGGAAGTTAATCTTTAAAATCTTGGCAGATCTCAAAATGTTTTTTTTTTTTACTGAACATAATGTTGTCATGTCTAAATTAACTTGTAGCATTTAAAATGAGTGATTTTCGGGGTTTTTTTGTTGATTTTAGACAAAACCGTGCAGAATCTTCATATCAGCCTTAAATATACACTACTGTTCAAAAGGTTGGGGTCGGTATGATTTAAAAAAAAAAAATGCTGAAAGAAGTCTAATGCTCACCAAGATGGCATTTATTTAATAAAAAAGACATTAAAAACAGTAATATTTTAAAATATTATTACAATATAAAAGGTTTTCTGTTTTAATACCTCTTACCATCCCCATTTGATGGAATTGTTTTAACCCTCCTAATGCATTAAAAAACTGTATACGCCTGGTGGAAAGTAATGTTATAAAACTAAATTCATATTGTATCTAATCAGTAACTGAATTCACGGAACTTTTACATTTTTGAACATTAATATGGGTTTACCAGGTTATTACTTAATTTACCCCCTTTTTGTTAACAACAAATTGAGACATTCTTTTTTTCAAGAACGACTGCAAAAACCAGTGTAATGCAAGAAAACTTATTTTGATCAATATTTATGAGAAATTTTATTTGAATATATTATTGATGAATAATAGAATAGTGTAAAGAAGTAAGAAGAACTTATAATATGAGAATTACTAGTATGAGCTCCAATGACTTTAGTGAATTTAATTCAATTCATTTGAAACTTATACTGCTCAAAACGGCGTACATTTATGAAACCTACATTTTCTTTTTTAACAAAACAACACCAAAACATCAATATTACTCTGTTTTCAAATAAAATTGATTTATTTTACTTTCATATGAAAAAATGATGATGATAAACAGCTTGAATCTCTTTTTTATGCTGCAATAGATCATCAATAGGTGGCAGCAAAGTAAAATGTGGACCTTTTCCTTGTCCAAACCCTCTTTCCTTTTCCATATTTCACTGTTTGGTTTATAAACTTTTGCTCTACAAACACATTAAGACAATTTGTGCCTGTGATTTTAATGTAATTTCAGATGTATTGTGTGCGATTGCACAAGCATGTTTATAAACAACATGAAGAAAGAAGCTAAATGTATTTTACATAAGTAATTTGAGACTAATCTAACTAATAGATATGAAATTATGCTTTTTTTATTTTAATTTTACGTGTAAAGCTACAGTTCACTTTCAGGTCAAAACAGACCCAAACACAAAAGGTGAAACAATTTAGTTTAAATGGTTTTATCTCTTACCTTTTTTGTTAAAAACATGAATGATGTGTATTTAAAAAAAAGTTTCATCTTCATACTAAAAACTATGGATTTAAAAAAGAAAAGATTCATTATAGAATCACAAGAGAGAAACGTTGGTGCATCCTTAGTCTAAACATTAACCCCATCACATACACAGATTGTGGTTTACACACAACCTACTGACCATAAATGCTATCATCACAATTTCATATTTTATTAGGAGCCACAAATGTACCTCTTATGTTTTATCTCTGTGTCAGGTTACCTGCAGTGCATAGACTCTAATACTGCGGCTCTGGTCAAGACATACAGCCTTCAGATCCAGACTCTGTCTTACTCTCAGACCATTCACCCAGTGGTTGGAGGCGACAACACTATCCCACAAGGCTGTGCGGTGGCCATTGCCTCGGACAAATGCACTGTTCACCTAATGCTGAAGGTAAAAATGTTGTTGCGTGACGAGAATGCGTTTTCGCTTGCACATATACACCTGAAGGGTGTTTTATTCTGGTTGTCATAATCCTTACCACAGCTTCCAAATACAATAATTAAATTAATCAGCCGGAAATGAGGAGATAAAATGAATTTAAATATCATTCTCCAAAAATAACATCAGCACCAGCTCAACACCCTATAATCTGGTTTGGCTTTGCATGAAAAATTCCCCCTCCTACAGCATTACATTTTAATGTGTAATGAGCTTTCAGTGTCTGTAAACATGCCAGTTTCGAAATCCTTGTCTCCGACTCAGGGTTTGATTGACTTGGAAAAGGAGGTCACGAAACTGACGGCAAAGGAAGCGGAGCTGGAGAAACAGATGGAAAAGATGAAGGAAAAGATGGCCAAGAACGACTACAAGGACAAAGTTCCTGTTAAAGTGCAGGAGGCAGATGCTGAGAAGGTAAGTGGGATGGAGGGGAAGCAATTTGTCTGAGAAAATAATCTTAAATTAGTTTTCTACTGGTCTTGAAGAAAAGTGCAACATTTTCTTTCTTTCCAGCTGAGGCAGAATGAAACAGAACTGCAGAAAGTGAAGGAAGCCATCGAGAACTTCCGAAAAATGATGTAACCGCTCACCTTCATCATGTTTTTTTAAATGATCGTTTATGAACATTGAGATCCTTTTCTTTCCTTTGTTTAATGTCACTCAGTCCTGTCTACTGAACTATGTGGGGAAGCTTGAATAAAAATCTACCTTAGATTAAATATCAAAAATTGTCACATTTGTCTAATTTAATATAGAAAGTTAAGCTGTAGATCATACATATGTTCATACTTATATATATATATATAAATTGAAAGTTTTAAAAATGTGAGTATATACAATATAAATTAATTTATATTTGTATATAAAATCAAACTATATATTCTCTCATGTTTACATTTTAAAGAAACATACAATCATACCATTTCAAGTACAATAACAACCTTTTATTTTGTGTGAAACAAATAATCACGTTTGAAGACTTGGAGAAATCCAACCACAAAAAAAAAAAAAAGAGTATCCCGTTTTTATTTAATATTCATATACAATATAACATTCAGAACATTTAACGATACGATTTGTTCATAATTACAGAGCTCCAAGAAATAGAGGATAAAAATAAAAAACAGACTGAGAAAGAGGCAAGAGATCTTTGAGTCCCATCACTGAGTCTCACAAAAGAAACAAACGTCCAGACGGTGACGACCAGCCTGAGTGTCGACACATTTCCAACCCTCATTTTCATGTGAAATACCTACTGCGATGGAGGCATGGCACAACCAATAATTTAAAACGCCTCTGTCAAACCATGTGAACGAACAAAAACGAGGAACCCTGTCACATTTAGATGAATGACTAGTTCTAAACGCCCTCCTGCCGTCCCTCAGAACTGACTCCAATGTACCGGTATTTGATTCCCATTGACCTCTGGCCTACAGCGCTCTCTTCCTGTCCTTCTCATTAGCTCTCTAGTCTCCAGGGAGGCCTGAACTCAGAAATGGGGAGTGGAGTGCAGTGTGTCGTATCAAAATTTCGCATATACTTTCGTGCCTGAGAGAGAAAGAAATGACCAGTTAATTACAGGAAAAACTTGTTTAAAAGCCCTTAATAGCTTAAACAATATAAAGACAGCAATTATGGTTTGAACTGTGATAATGAAGTATTTAAAAAAAAAAGAAAAGTATTTAAGAGCATTGCACACTGATGTGCAAGAATGTGAGCTACAATATACTACAATACAGTAAAACAAGGTGTATACTCTGATATTTTTGTTACATACCAAGAATAGAGCAAGCTGTCTTCTGCCCTCGAGTGTCATGTCTTCACCTAAAACAGAAGATCAGATCGCCGACAGTCAAATGTCAGTATTGTTTTAAGCAGAAACTGTAGCCGTAGTTATAGACATCACTGCTGAATGTCCTCGTTTCTAGCACACCACCCCATTTAAAGGGTAAGTTCACCCAAAAATGAAAATTCTGTCAGTAATTACTCACGCTCATGTTGTTCCAACCCCGTAAGACTTTCGTTCATCTTCGCGAACACAAATTAAGATATTTTTGATGAAATCTGAGAGTTGTCTCACTCCTTCATAGGCTTCTAGGCAATTTCATTCTGCCGGTCCAGAAAATTTAGTAAAAACATCGCTAAAATAGTCCAAGTGACTACAGTGGCTCAACGTTAAGTTTATCAAGCGGCGAGAATACTTTTTGTGTGCAAAAACAAAACAAAAATAACAACTTTATTAAACTATTAATTTTCTTCTGTGTGGGCCTCTGACGCGAGCGCCACGACGCATGCGCGAGAACTGAGAAGATGACGCTCACGATCATTTGATGGGAAAGTGTGAAAGGTAAGGCACTTTTACATTTTCTCGTTGGTTTCTCATGATTCATACATCCAGGAAATGCACACTTTAGAACCATTTTAAACACTACATCGAGACCCATCTGCGACATCATCTCGCGCATGCGTCGTGGCGCTCTCGTGAACTCACGTCAGAGGAAATCTCTCAGATTTCATCAAAAATATCTTAATTTGTGTTCCGAAGATGAACGAAAGTCTTGTGGGGTTGGAACAACATGAGGGTGAGTAATCGTTTCATTTTTGGGTGAACTAACCCTTTAAGTTCTGGAAGTGAGCATGGCTACTGTGTATGAATCTGAAGCACGTACCAACGCTCCAGGGGAACAGGGTCTCTCTGTCTGTCTGATAGGACTGCAGCACAGACAAGCACCAATCATCATCCACCTCATAGCCGGTGTACACAGATTCTGAGGAACAGGGTAAAAGTGACATTCTGCTTAATACAGCCAAAACAAACAAAGAATACAGAAATAACCATAGAAATTGGGACTGATATTGACAATTCTTTACATATAGGTGTTATGGCCAGTATTCTAATAAAGGTGTTTTCAAACTTTCTGATGCCACTGACCCCCAAATGATTATTCACTTGCAAGGGACTACTTTAGACCAAATTTATACTGTACAAAATAAAAATATATTAAGTGAATGAAAAATATTATCTGGAAAATATTTGTTTTTTTATTAAAGGATAGTTCACCCAAAAATAAAAATTCTGTCATTTACTCACCCTTAAGTTGTTCCAAACCTGTACGAATGTCTTTCTTCTGCTAAACAAGAATATATTATGAAGAATATAGGTAAACAAACAGTTGATGGACCCCAATGACTTCCATAGTATGGAGGGGGGGAAAAAGGTTCCATCAACTGTTTGGTTACTGACATTCTTCAAAATATCGTTTGTGTTCAGCAGAAGAAAAAAATTCACACAGGTTTGGAACAACTTGAGGGTGAGTAAATGAAAGAATATACATTTTTGGGTGAACCATCCCATTAAACAGACACTCTGTTTTCTATCCACCATTAACCATTCAGAACTGTCAACTGAATAAAATTTGATAAAATATATAAAAGAAACCCTGATAATATTAATGAAAATTAACTATAAAACACACCTCCTTCAATCTGTGTCCCTGCTGCGAGCCACTGCCTGACGGCTCTGATCGCATCATCTGTCATGACCTTAGGATACCTGAGGGACAGAGAGACCGAGAGATGAAAGCAACTGAAGGAGCGGAGGCAGATTAAGCTGCTTGTGTGAATGGTGTCTGACCTGTACTGGAGTAGTTTGAGTAACAGGTCATTCCCTCTGTTGGACATGATGTCTTCTGGACCCCTGCATCAAAACACAATACGGCCACGTCAAGATCACGTTTGCCTCCGCAAGCATGAATGTGTTTATTTGTGTCCTGGATAACTCACGTGGTAGTGATGATTTCATCTTTGGTTCGTCTGATCAATAACACTGGACCCTGGTACCTGAAATGAGAGCCAAAGTATTTAAAGTATTCGAGAAGCCGTTTCACTTGGACATACATCAACATAGAGAGGAAAAGACTGTTGCAACTTTCATTTCATAACGACTTTAATAGTTAAAAACAAAGATGACTAACTTGCAAAGCTGTTCAGCATTGTTCAGGTTCATGTACTGCCTCACCGTATGGGTGACCAAGGGTCCTGAGGAAATGGAAACAAACTTTTGATCAGTGAATTGTTTGGGTAACTCTTTAGAGAGGAGTAGAGATGAAGAGAGTACAACACTCACTCCAGCTTTCTGGCATGACCTTCAGCGCAAGGGGTAAAAGGTCATCAAATGAGGCATCTAGAACCAGAGCTCGGATCTCTGGGTATGACATCACAGCCCAACTGGCTAAAATAGAGCAAGACATTAAGAATTACAGTAAAACAAATGAATCGTTTTGTCTGTTGTCCCATCTGTGATGTTTACCTGTGAAGCCCCCTATTGACCAGGCATACACAATGATGTCACTCAACTGGAAGCCCAGTTTGTGAACGGCAAACTGAATGACGACGTCCATCGCATTGGCCTCATTTTGAGGAAATGGAACTCCCTGAGAAAGCAGGAGAGAAAAAAGTACACTGAGGTTTTTAGATAAAACACACACAAACAAGTACCATTTCATGTATTTAGTGTACACCACATTAGCTGTGTGCTGTTATGACAAGGTCAGCGTAAGGGAACAGACGGAGTGATGTTCACTTACTGTACTGCCGCCAAACCCTGGGTGATTCCAGCCCAACACTGAGTATCCACCTATAAACACAACAAAGAAACAGTTTCATATCCATCTAGTGCATGAATGTTGAAAATACAACACAGACACACTGAGGTAAACACATTTACCTTCCAGTGGCGTATTCATGCAGCCGACCTCATAGAATCCTGCGTTTCCCTCACAGCAGATCACCTGTGATAATCATATCAGCATTGGAAAGTGGCTTGAGGTAATATGTTATTATGTAATTATACTACTTTCTTTCTCTGAAGCTTGTAATGGCTAATTTACTTTTTTTACACTATTCAGATTCTTACCAGTGTTTTTCCGGCTGGTACTCCATCTGTCCTCCGGTCCACAAACATGGTGTCAATCTCATTCCCATCACAAGCCACCAGTTTGTTCCGCTGACCATCATACTGAACACAACAGGGCAGAGATGGGGTTATGACCTTTATTCAGGGTTCCCACACATTTAATCAACAAATTTCCATATTTCTTGAATACACATACCATACAAAAGTCGATCAAAAGATTTTTATTTCAAATAAATGCCGTTCTTTTGATTCATCAAAAAATCCTGAAAAACTGCATCACAGTTTCAACAAAAATATTAAGCAGCACGACTGTTTTCGACATTGATAATAATAAGAAATGCTTCTTGAGCACCAAATCAGCACACAAGAATGATTTCTGAAGGATCATGTGACACACTGAAGACTGGCGTAATTAAGCTGAAATTCGGCTTTACTATCACAGGAATAAATTACTTTTTTAAAATTTATAAAAAAAAAAAGAGTTATTTTACATTGTAATAATTTTTCTCAATATTACTGTTTTTACTGTATTTTTGTTCAAATAAATTTATCCTTGAGCATTAAAGACTTTCTTACTGACTGAACATATTCTCGGTTTTGGTTATATATATATATATATTTACAGTATATATTTTATATTAACATAGAATTCAACTAATTGTAAATATTTTCTATGAAATGGACAAGCATAAGCACAGAATATTCAATATTGAATATAAATGTTTTAGGATTTAATTATTTTGTATGGCTAATTCCATTTTTTATTGCTTTTTTTATTTTTATTTTTTTATCCATGATATGTCCAGGTTTTTCATGACCGTAGGAAGTTTTCCTGATTGTCTTTTAAATGAACTGTGTTGTAGTACGTGTCTGTAGCTATCTTTCGGTGTTACCTCTTCTACGAGTCTGGCCTGACCCTGCTGTAACATGGGCCTCATGGCCTTCTGAAGCAGACCCACTGACCCCGGGTACAGCATCCTCCGCCCGAAAGAGTGAGCTATCAGATAACTACACAAAACACACATAGACTCAAACATGACTGCTGATGAATATGGAATAGAGGTCACCAGTTACCAGACCTCATCTAAATCTTTGTATTTGTCCAACCCTAACAATGAAGTGTGTAAATGTGTTGTCACATGCTTGTTACCTTAAGATGTGGCAAGGCAGCGTGCGAACTGAACTCAGCACACCGTCTGCTGCTCCTCTGTGTTTCGGCTCTGGACGTAGCAGAGACACGCCACCTTTAGACAGCTTCCTGCAGACAGAGGAAGTGCAGATACATTACAAACATACACTGATCTCAGAGTTAGCCAATGACACCCAATTAAAGCAAACTCCTCTAAAACTGAAAGTCTGACCATTGTTAGTTTGTTTTTTAATTATTTCCATGGCAAGAAAAATGTATGGTAAACCATATCAAAATTCTACTTTTACATTGGGTTTAAAAATCTGTGTAAACTGAATAAAAAAGGTTTCTAACAGGGTTAAAAAAATTTTTTTTTTTACAAAAAGATCATGTTGGTGAATCTATTTCCAATATTAAAAACGTGTCTTCCAGGAATGGCCTATTTGGCAACAGGTATAAACAATCTGGACCCATAGATTTAAAAAAAGATATAAACTTCTCCTCCCAACTTTGGGACTAATTTCATGGAGTTTGTTCATGGTATATTGATCCCACTCTGTTTGTCATTTGTTATTAATATAGGAATTTATTATAGGTTTTAGATCCATAGGAGCCAATTTTTTTGATGCCTGCTGTTAGTGCTTCTTTTGAGGCATTATCTTCTTCCTTGTATCCCGTTATTCCAGTGTCCAGATACCCAACAAAAGTAGATATGAAAATTATGAACCTTTAGTTCCAGCAGTTTGCATAAAATTATTACAAGTGCTATGTGATCATTTTTAAGGGATGACACATTGCTTAAAGTCATGACTTTGAGTCTGTATTTATAAGTAAGTTATAAAAATAAATGTCTATTTTGAGATAACATTTGCTTCTGCTGTAAAAATCAAGCTGCGGTTGTGGATGGATATTCCTCTTATTTGGTGAGAGAAAGACAGGCTTTACTTACGGACTACTAACTTCTTTCCAGCTGAAATCTACAGGCCAGTTTTTGAAGTCGAAGTCAAAGCATGCCAGTTTTTTCTGTAGGGGACATAATCAACATCCATTTAATGTGCTCATTAAAGCAAAGCTCCATGGGAATGTTCCCATGACACTGATACTGTGTCACCTTGTTGCTAGGTGTGTGGTTCTTCCTGGTCTCCTCCAGTATGTTGAAGAACTGAATGTACTCTGGGTTTTTCCAGCGCCCCCACCCTAACAACAGCACAGCGGTACAAACACAATAATATTAAACTTATCCCTGTATTAAATGTTATTTTACAACTAAATGTTATCAACTTTATTTTACAACAGTGTGAATATACACTAAGTAATTAAGCAGACAAACATTACTAATAAACTAGGTAAAATATAGTGTCACCTCTCAGACAGGCCACTCCCAGCAGACAGACCAGCGCTGTGCCAACATACTGACTGAGAGGAACCAGCTTACTGCTGCAGATGTACCCTACAAGAGATATCATTATTAATAGCCCACAATAATTCATCACAATATTAATGCTTGGTATTACAATTGTTCAGTCTGACACCGTTTCGGTGATAAAAAAAATAATTATTCAGGAATGGTCAGATGTGAAAGAGAACGTCACCTTTTACATCTTACATACTCACCAAAGCACATTTATTTGATTAAAAATACAGTAAAAACTGTAATATTGTGAAATACTACTACCATTTAAAATAAGTGTTTTCTTTTTAAACGTATTTTAAAATGTAATTTATTCCTGTAATGGCAAAGCTGGATTTTCAGCATCATTACTCCAGTCTTCAGTGTCACATGATCCTTCAGAAATCATTCTAATATGCTGATTTGTTGCACAAGAAACATTTCTTTTTCTTTTTCTTTCTTTCTTTACGCCATGCCAGCTTCTGTGGCTATGTTCATGGAGAGCCAGGTTTAGTTATTCAAAAATAAAACCAACAAAGATGTTTAAGAATATTTTTTTCTAAAAACCTTAAGACTAAATTTGGATTTTACTTTTTAAAAACCTTTTCAAAGTTCCCCAAAGGGGTAGAAATATTACAGTCCAGCAAAATTTGTTTAATGGACAGTGGATAAACAACATTGATCATTTTTAGTATCAATGTTGAAAACGGTCGTGTTGTTAGATACAGGATTATTTGCTGAATGAAAAGTTCAAAAGAATAGCATTTATTTGAACTAGAAATCTATTGTAATGTTTTCACTGTCACTTTTGATCAATTTAATGCTGAATAAAAAAAATTCTTACTGACCTGACCTCAAACTTTGGAACGGTATGGTGTATTGTTAGCAGGGTGCGCAAAAATCTGAACTACAGCTCACCAGAGACAGCAGAAATTGTTGATTCTTTTTATTTGTGGTCAATAACGTATTACACTAATCTGCAGATATAATCTGTCATTTATAAAATTACAAATGTACATTACAATGTACTATCAATGTATATATTATAATTATAACAAATACAATTAGTAGCATTCCCATGTCATTTAATTACACAATTATTAGAAAATGCCATTAACCACATCTCTGTAAGGCCCAGACTATCTTTTGCAAGAGAACAACATGATCCCCAACCACAATCCACTCCTTTAACGGCACAATATCCAAATGATACTGAACTATAGTACAACCACAATAACATAACTACATCATACTGGATACAATATTAAAATACAGTAATTAAATTTATTCAGTACTTCATACTGTACATATGCGCCATTATAACATCTTTGATTCAGCCATTTGAATATTAACTAAACAAGATCCTACCTTGGCTTGGCCATGATGTAAAATACGGCTAGTGAGTCAGCAAAGAGCTCGTTCAGTTTTTAAACTACAGAATAGATCATTCACAACCTGAACATCAGAACTCCTCAGGTCTGCTTAGCAGAAGAACATCACTGAAAGCTCTTATGAATGAACCAGGCTAAAAATACATACAGCACTGCTGTCAGAGCATTAGCCCATGACTCATTTGATATGATTACACCGACTGAGCGCAACGTTAAGACTGAACCAATCAACACCTGCTTGTGTAATAACATTAATATCCGCAAGTTGAATTGCACTATACTGTGCATATTACATTCACAAAAGGGTAACAAGAACCGGGAAAAGCTTTGACAAAAATATTGGAGCATGAATAAAAACCATTTTTATTACTGGGTGGGGTGTATTGGATAATATTATATTTATATTTAATAATTTTATTTGTTGGCTATAAGTAATTTTGCAACTAGATGCCAACTTACTAGAATATTAGCAGACTGCCATCTTAATATCTGCTAACACTTATTTTGATGCTCCCCCAACAGACTTTCTACTGAATATGAGTAACCTTGCAAGTACACGTCAATTTATTCTACTAACTGTACGTTCACACCGCCGCCGACTTGAGCGTCAAAGAAGCTCTGGCCGCCCTGTCAAGGACGCTTGTCAAAAAGTACGGGGAAGCTTGTTGACGCTTTGGACGCTTTGAACGCTCTGACGTTGCAGGGAGAATAGAAGTGTCACAACATGAAATGTAATAAACAGAAAAAAACAAGCAATACATTGAAGAAACCTTTTATAATGACAGCATTTTTATAATGGTTTTGGTCACATTTGGTCGAGAAAAAAAGAATAGTTAGCTATTATTATTATTATTTGCATTAGGCTATAAATGCAATTGGTCAAATCGGTGTCACCGTGAGCAAATGAATTGCATTCCCGCTTTAAAACGAGCGTTCGTAAATATTTCAAATAAAAGTTGCGCTCATGCGGTCCCCATAAGCAAACAACGTCATGTCATAAATGATAGGAAACCTGTAGGAAACCCAGCAACCGCGATTATTAGCTTCTCTTACATTTTCTCGGAACTCATGTTTTGGCAGGAACGAAAGTTTACATCGTATGTTTCTCCGGAATCAGCCACAGCGAAGGACGTCTATATTCCGATTGGTTGCTGGTGTTTTGCCGCTGAACCGCGTCATAGCTCATTACCATAAACTTGAGCTTCTTTCAACTTTCTGATTGATGCTCAAAACGCCCGAAACGCGACGCCGGTGGATTTGACGCTCATTGCAGCTGAGAAAAGCCAACTTCCATTGAAAATGAATGACTTCCGGCCGCTTTGGAAGCTCAAGTCGGCGGCGGTGTGAACGTACAGTAACCCTACCAGTGTTGGGGAAGCTACTATGAAACTGTAGTTTGACAAGCTACAAGCTACTCGTTAGTTAAAGTAGTTAAACTACAGTCAAGCTACCCTTTTGGAAAAGTAGTTAGCTACACTACAAGTTACGATCAAAAAGTAGCTAGCTACATTGAAACTACTTTTGCTTTTTTTGAACAACATATATTATAAATAACTGAATAAGTGACAGGAATGTTTTAAGTAAAATATTTAGTGTTTAAAACAATGCAATACAATTATGATTTTTATTGTTTTATTACACACAACACTCAAATAACTTAGACTGTTTGTCAAAAGTGCAAAATTGCAACAAATACAACATTGCAAGAACAAAATATACATGCAACGTAAATTGCATGTATACATAGACTTTTTCTCAAAAATACCGATTGTGAGATGGTTGCATTTTGGCAAGAAAATACATTGAACAAGCGCTCACATGTGGCACTGACAATGCACGACACGTTAAACTCGCTCACATGCAGTGATGGAGCTCGCAGAATTTACTGTGAAAGAAGAACCTGAATCACAAGCTGCTTGTGAGCACAGTTCGGTTCGCTCTGAAACCAGTCACAACAAATCTATACAGCAATTTAATTAGATCAAAGCCTTTGTCGTGCGATAAACTAAGATTACATTTTTTGTTCAACTGACAAACACGATGGCACAAACTTTAGTGGTCTTTTATGTTCATTACCAAACTGGCGGACAGATCATGGCGGTTCATTGTAATTAAATCAGAAATAGAAATTTGATGTAACATAGAGAGCAATAAAGCAGGATAATTAATACATTTAAAATGGCCATTAATCACCTGTATGTGCGTCCTTAAATTTGTGCTTGAGGTCTTCTGTACGTCAGTGAACCGTTAACCGCAAGATGCGTGATTAAACAACAGGTGGCGGTAATGGCAAACAAAATAGTTTGTAATCTAACAAGAAGAAGAATATCCTTGCATCGTGCTGATTCGCGCAGGCTCAACAAAACACAATGTAGCTTTTGTTCGCGCTACACCGCTACTTGCTGTAAAAAGTAGTTAGCTACTGGAAAAGCTACACTGTTTAAAAAGCAACTGAGCTACTGCCAAGCTACTGAAAAATGTAGTTAAGTTAGTAGCGTCACTACTTGTAGTTAACTACTCCCCAACACTGAACCCTACCCCTAAAAGTCTACTAATACTCTAATGAGAGTTAGTTGACATGTAGGTGCAATGTTATGTATAGTCAACAGAATATCTAAAGGAGACCATAAAAATAAAAGTGTAACCAATAAGTTTAGTTGTTTGCTGTTGTATGATGCTGTATTTGTGTTTTACCTTTCCTGTAGAGATAGCAGAGGAGCAGTGGAGAACTGTAGTATGACAGAGACCACAGCACTGAGGCCTGAAGGACAACACATGATAGTGATTCAATTTCACATTACAAAACTTGTGGATTTTTTGTTTTGCTTTTGACAGGGATCAATTCAGTGAAATCACTTGGTCACTACACAAACTGTAGAGCAAATGTGCATGAAACATCATTGAACTCGTACCCAACCGAGGATGCTGTCTGTGTGCTTCTCCAAACCTCTGGGCTGATAATTCCACCCCTGCAGAAGACAAAGACATTTCAGTTATTATGAGTATCTTTACAAAAGTTTGTATTGGTGACCATAGTGTTTAGCACATAAAAATACCACAGATATTTTACAACAATAAAACATGGTCACTTGGTATTAGAGATTGACTCATAATATGCTTGATGAGTATATTTGATTGATTTTCTCATTTTTCTACCCTTCAGGATGAAAGGTATTTTTCATGTAAAAGCTTTCATTCTGAGTTTTTGATGCTTACAGTCATTCATATCTTTTTTGTTTAATTTTCAAACTTTGTAACCATTTGAATTTTAAAACAACAACAACACTATTATTATTATTGAAATATACATAATGAATATTGTGTTTTTACTGTTGTTGTCTAATGATTAAGCTATGTATTATTGTGCCTCAAGACAGAAATAAAACAGTAAGTTAAAATAATAATTAAAAACACGTATATCAACAATTATGTACATAATAACATTACATAAACGTTGCAAAAAACAATATCAGTCAATCTATACAAGTGTTAGCCACCATAGTCATGATAAATAATAAAGATGGAAAAAGCTTCTTACATTATTTTTTTAAGGAGAGCTAATTAATGAATTTGTATACAGTAGTCACAACACGAAGTTACTACGGTATTTTTAAAAGGATTGTGTTGAATAGGTAGATGGTTTTGTTTTCATACAGTTTTAATGAGAGTTTCTGTGAAGACGTAGGTAAGAGAAAGAGATGGTGAACAAACACAATATTAATAAATTATTAATGCAACTAAGTACGATGCCATGATAATGGCTAACGTCTGATAAACTAAACAGAAACACAATAAAAGGCAATCAATCAACGGTGATCGTCCTGTTATGGTTGCGCTCATGACAGATGGTTTGACTGAACTGTCAGTCGACCATTAGAGCTAAGCTCAATTCAGTTAGCAAACAGCTCTCAGTCCGTCACTCAATGTGTCTCAAAACCGAGTGAGCTGCCTATCTGGGGTTCTAGTTATTTAGGACATCATTGGCGCATAATACAAACGTTTGAATCAAATCAAATTGCATATGATGCCCAAACTGCTGTCTGAATGGGCAGCTCACTATGATTTAGGACTCCGCCAACAACACAATAATGCACTTCCGCACATTCGTGCGGTGCAAGACTGATCTCGGCAGTGTTTTATTGCTACGGGTCTGTTTGAAGGGGAAGGAAGAGTCCTACCCTGCGGGGCGTTCTGCCGTCGGCTAGTATCTGGTCCGGTGAGCGGTGGATCCGCTGCAGATTGGGCCCAAAAAGGCACCGGAGCCACATCCAGCCGGCCATTCTCACCTCGGTCAGGAACTACGGCGGCGTGTGAGGATCACAGGTACTACTGTAGCGCATGCCAAAACGCGCCTTTACACGTCACAGTTCGATACATTTCAATGCTGGTGTTCAAAACATTATTCTTTACATCGAAAAGGGGAGTTTTATGGAGGGATATAGCAGATAATACTAATCAAATAAATAAATAAATAAGAAAATGTTGCAATCAATAAATGAAACGTGATCATAAATAGGCCTAACGCATAAACGCACGCTAGCCTATGTTCTGATATTTTTATATATATTTGTTAATATATATTCATGATATATTGATCTACTTGTAGTTTTATTCAGTCAGGACCAATTATCAATTGAAATGAGTTATATGTAACGTTACGAGACACAATGCACCTTTATGTATGCATTCTGCATAATACATATAATATTAGCCTACATCAGGTGGTAATACCTAAAATATCATAGTGTTACTTTAAAAAAAGAAAAAGTTCATAAAAATAGGGCCCAATGTACTTTGTTAATAGGCCTAACCCCAGGTCAAAAAAAGTTTTGTAAAATGCAATAAAATCAAGAATCTGTGATTTGTTCATTCTCTTTCAACTTTATTTAACTGGCAAAAGTACAAAGAAAAGTTTTCACTGAACTTCATTTTATTTTGTAAATATGAACAGATTTTGATTTTGATGGCTACACACTCCAAAGAAAGTTGGGACAGAGGCATGTTTACTGTGTCACGTCACCTTTCCTTTTAATTACACTTTTTAAGTTTGGAAATTGAGAATACAAATTTTTTTAGTGTGGATTTGTTGCCCAATCTCACCTGATACAAGACATCTGCTCAACAGTCTGTGGTCATCGTTGTCTTACTCTCCTTTTCATGGTGGGCCACACATTCTCAATAGGAGACAGATGTGGACTGCAGGCAAGCAGTCAAGCACTCTATGGTGTAGACTCGAGTGTCTAAGAAACCACTCTGTTGTAGCACATGCTGAATGAGACCTGACATTATCTTGCTTCCCATTGATGCCATTAAATCTCTCTTTACAATCCCAATATAGTCAGTGATACCTTCACACACATGCAAGTCACCCATGCCATTTGCACTGATGCACCCCTATGACAGATGTTTGCTTTTGCACCTGTCACTGATAAAAGTCTGGTTGGTCCCTTTTGTCTTTGGGACTGAGAACTCAATGTCCGTTTTTCCCAAAAAACAAGCTTAAACATGGACTCATGACCACAGCACACATATCCACTGTGTTTTAGACCATCTGAGACAAGCTCTGGCCCAGAGAACTCGGTGGCATCTCTGCATAGAATTTAGTTTTCTCCTTGCATAACAGAGATTCAAGTGTCATTCCTTGATGCAACAGCATACTGTGTAAATGACAACGGTTTCCAAAGTACTTCTGAGCCCATGTGGCTGTATAACAGAGTAGCGTGACGGTTTCTCATGCAGTGTCATCTGAAGGTCACACACATTCAACAGAGGTTTCCTGCCTTGCCCTACATTGACTAGATTTCTCTGAATCTTGTCACAATATTATGTATGACATCTTGCATTGAGAAATGTGATTTCTGAATTGTTCGACAATCCTCTTATGAAATTTGGCACAAAGTGATGAGTCATGACCCATCTTTGCTTTGCTCCTTTTACACTCAATCATGATACCCTCACCTATTACCAATTCATATTGTGGACTGTTTCAAAAGAGTTTAACTTGGGTATTCTATAAGCTTTTCCCTTTTATTTTGCTTCTGTCCCAACTTTTTTTGGAGTGTGTAGCAGCCATCAAAACCAAAATGTGTTTGTATTTACAAAAGTTGTTCAGTAAAAAAAAAACATAGGATATCTTTTCTTTGTATTTTGTCAGTTAAATAAATTGAAAGAGAATTAACAAACCAGATTCTTGATTTTGTTGCATTTTACAAAATGTCTCAACTTTTCTTGATTTGGGGTTGTATAAAGGAATTTTCCGGCTTGATTATTCACAGGTGTTTTCCACACATTTTGAATTATGCATTGTATTGTGTTGGGTTTTAGGGTTAAAGAAATGTCTGTAAACTTAATAGAAAATGTCCTGGCAGAAAATTACCTATACCGTTTCCATTTTTCTACAGATTCTTTTCGTACAGTGCACTATTATTGACATTAAAAAAGGTAACAAAAACAAAAAGTTTCTTTGAATGAAGTTTTCTATGAAAGAAAGTCATTTTTATAGTAATAACAAAAACAGTTTGCTGTCAAAAGTTAATACACCAGTCATACATATACGTCTCACACATTGTACAATTTGATTTCAGATACAGTTGTTTTATCTCAACATCCATTGTACTCTCAACCACAGCACTGGTTGTATCTGAAATGAGAGAGGATATGAACAATGCCACACATGCACTGTATCCCCCGTATGATCTAGAGACAATCATGTCTCACCTATCTAATTCTTTATATACATCCATTTCACCCGTTGGCTTAAGATCCTATAGAGAGAGAGAGAGAGAGAGAGACAGGGACAAGGATGAGAAGGGCGGAGACATCTCAGATTTATAGTTTGGCAGAGGTTCGATTCGGTTCATCTGCTAATATCACTAATGCAGGCGTGACAGAACTGGAATGGAATACACACCCCCACACACACACACACACTGTCAAACAGATTGTAAAATGTTGGGACCTGTTTTTTGGAACACACACTATTACTCATTGCTCTGCCTGAGAAGGACTATAATAACTCACCATGTAGACTGCGCCTTGGGGAGGTGTCTGCTGGGAGAAGAGAGGGAGAGAAAGAGGAAGGAAGAAATAGATTTAATAATAGAGCACAGATAGATATACATTGAGAGAGAAAGACAAGGAGAGAGAGAGAGAATGAAAGATAGAAGGGGTAGTAAAAATAGATTTAATAATACAGCAGGGGAAGAAGGAGAAACAGCAAGGTAGACGGAGAGAAGGAGGAGCTGCGCATTTCAATCACCTGTCTTAGAACGTCAGGATTTTCATAGATGTTCTCCACCTCTCCGGAGTGGTGAGACAGCGATTGCTCGACACCTACAGGAATGAACACAGGGGTTTCACATCACACCAAAGCCATTGAGGTTTGCTCTGTCCATCATCCTCTGCCAGGGAGAACTGACAGCCTTCAGATCTTTGATGGACTCAGGGGGGAAAAGACAAATGTGGGGCCTTACTTCGGTGGGTGACGCAATAGCCCTGTCTCCATAGCAACACTCCAACAGCTACGGCAATCATGGGTATCAGAAATAGGAGAAATGAGAACGAAGAAACATAAGAGGATGCTGAGACATCTTCTGCTGGGGGGAGTGTGAGAAAGACAGAAAAAGAAAAGCTAAGTTAGGTTACCCATCAGTTTGCAGAAGTGTGTGTGTGTGTGTGTGTGTGTGTGTGTGTAAAGCAACACTCACCTGCAGGTGGCAGTGCAGGGCCTGGAGAAACTGTTGGATCTGCTCAACAAAAGTGTCAATGTGAGTAGACAGGAATGGTTAGAAATGATTTAATTACCTTCAAAAATAAATTATTCATAAATAAATAAATTGATTGATTATCTTAGATATGAAGGAGCCACAGTTGGACAGTGCATGTAACTTTAGGGGCAAACACAGGATGAGGAAGAGAAATGAACAAAATAAGGGTTTGACTTAATGTTTTTGCATATGGTGAGGTCCCATTATTTATGCAAACAGCGAACAAACAGATGCCGTTCTTATCTATCATTGACAGTCTGAGTCTCTCACATGTTAGCCTACATCTGATGACACTGCTGTGGTTAAAATACTCTTGGAAATATTAAATAACTGTAAAAATAAATAATGTATTAAATATTTGTGAATCTTTAGTTTAAACAAAATCTGAACCATGTTTAAAGGAACAGCTTAAAGGGATAGTTCACCCCAAAATGAAAATTAGCAGATGATTTACTCACCCTCAAGCCAGGTGTATATGACATTCTTCTTTCAGACGGATACAATCAGAGTTATATTAAAAAAATGTCCTGGCTCTTCCCAGCTTTATAAGGGGAGTGAATGTCCATCAAAGCGCATCCATCCCTGATTAAAGTGCTCGAAATGGCTCTAACAGGTTAATAAAGGCCTTCTGAAGTGAAGCGATGCGTTTGTGTAAGAAAGATATTCATATTTGAAACTTTATCGACTAAAATATCTAGCTTCTGGCAGACGGCCGAAGGTTGTGGGTTCGAGTCTTAATACCGGAAGAAATCAATACTCACTGCTCCGAATGTGTGGTTAACTTGATTAAATGCAGAGGACAAATTCCAAGTATTGGTTCTGTGCTCCAATAAAGTGGTGCAGGTATGACGTCACTTTGTAGGCCAAAACGCAGAAGTGAATTAGCATTTTAGCACTTCCGGTTCCATCTTCCCAAAGTCAATGGGTGTTTTTGAATGGGGTTTTGTTTAAGCGGCTGAAATAAGGTCTGTGGTGAACACAAGCTCAAGAGA
Organism: Tiaroga cobitis; assembly: GCA_030578255.1. Lineage (NCBI taxonomy): Eukaryota > Metazoa > Chordata > Actinopteri > Cypriniformes > Leuciscidae > Tiaroga > Tiaroga cobitis. The sequence continues at coordinate 25,342,188 of CM060606.1, read as the reverse complement.
CTTTCACGTTTTATCCTATGACATAAAATACATCAGTATTACCACTCGTGATTTTTTTTTTAAGCTGTTAGGTGTCTTGAAAAGGGCGGTTGCTAACAAGTGGCTAAATGGGACTATACAGACGCTGTCGAAGAGATTAAACGTCATCACGCCGAACAGGTAAACTCGGTCTGCTTTTACAGCCTCATTATGCGTATAACTGTTCTCTTATAAACTATTCTAATTCAAACATTCTGGGAAAATGTTTTTAGATCAAATCTGAAAGAGTTGTCGGAAGCTTAGTAGTAATGGTGACGTTGAAATCGTGGGACCGTGATGTTGTTCGTTTATAGCCTACCTTTAGCTTTTTACTTCTGGCGACTGCATTTAGGCTTTATAATTCATAAAAGTTGTGTTCATCTGTGATAATTATCTTGATGGACAAAACGTGTAAGTATCATAAACTTTTGTTGATCACATATCTTGTTTTTAGCGATAATCCAAAAGCATATTGGAAAATCCTATTGGGTTTTTCTCCGGTTGGCGTACAAAGTGACGTCATACCTGCACCACTCTATTGGTCAACGCCACAAATGTGACGGAACCAGTCGTGGAGGACTGTAAAAAAGTATGCCATTCTGTGTGACATCGTGACACAGCTTCAGTTGTCGTGTCGTCCACTGACACACTATACGTGATAAAACAATCAATTCTTGCGTCCAAAGCCCTTTGTCGTTTACGAATCACCACAACACTGTATATCAAGCGGATTGTGCCAAAATCAGGCTGATAATCGTGTAGTCTGAACCTGGCAAAAGTCATTATTAACTGAATATCTTGACATCTGTTCTATCTCTCGAATTCATGAGAGCTCATAGTTGCGCTCCGATTGATAGGGCCTCTGGAGTGTTCTCTTATCTCTATTCCCAGTGCACAGGAAATCTGTTGAAGTTCACTTAATTTGACAAAATACGTTCATTCAAAACTCTCTCCAGTGCCATCACACACAGAGGAAACTTGAGACGAAACTTGATATAATGAACGAAACACATCTCATAGTAGAAGCAGATACATGAATAAATAATTAATTGAAAGATCTGACTCAAAAGAACGATTCATTCATGGGTCTGACATTGTTCTTCAGACAAAATATCATATGACTTAGAAGACTTTTACGAACCACTTTTAGGGGCCGTTCAAAAAGAGCACTTTTTATCCCGTTCCACCCTGTGCTATGCGTTGTTTTCATTTCCACTGCACTGCTTTTCCTTTGTTTTTATATAAACATGCGTTGGATGGACATATTTGAACATTGCGCTTGCTTGTGTCTCGCTTCTTTTACAGCATCTCGTGCATGACACCGCTTTCTAAAAACACAGTTCCACTTAAAAACACACCTCTATTTCTGTATGGATGGCTTGATACTTGCATATTTTGAAGTTTGGAAGCCACAGTCTTCATTCATTGTAATTTCAAGATAAATAGCAACTAGTAGATTTCTGAAAATTTCTCCTATGTTCCATTGAAAAATGTATTCAGGTTTGGAATAAATGAATAAATAAATGATGTTGAGTAAACCAGTCCCTTTTCAATAGCAGAACTGCAGAAGATCTATTTTCTGCGCCCTGCTGCTCTAGAGATTCACAAGCCATGTTTGAAATAATCTATAATGATGGAGTTGGGTTTCATGAAATTGATTGGTCAAGGTACTTCATTGTGCTGCATTATGAAATGTGACCTCACCGGTGACCTACATGATTCCACTAACTAATGTTCCTGTCATTCATTCATTATGAAAATCCAATGAAGCACTGAAGGCATATTACACACAACAAAAATAAATATTCACCTGCAAGTTTTTAAATGTAAGTGTTGTTACCTTGAAGAACAAAAGTGCCAGACAGAGAGTGAGAAATACATCTTTATCTCACCTATATTGGCCATTGTGACGGTGCACACATATTGCACTGAGTTTCCATTTTTCAGATACAGAGTGCAGGCATAACGTCCTGCCGTCTCGGGGGTCACAGGAAGCGATACAGAGGTTGTGATCCGGCCCAAGACAGCAGTTGATTTCAGAAAGCGACTGGGATCCTGAACATATGACCATCTCACAGCTTTGACCTGAGATCGCTCTTTGTACGTACAACTCAGATCCAGAGCGGTGCGGGATGGCTTGATATATCCTGAGGGTGAAACAGACAGAGAAATGAAAGCAGAAGATGGTCAGCAACGGGTTAAAATGATATATATTCATTAAACAGACGGGTGTAGCCGGTCAGCTGCGGTTGACTGTGACTGATGTACAGTATCTCCTCAAACACAAAGCAACATCAATCCTGAGCTAATTGAGCTCAGTTTTTAACTGTAATCCCACAACCCACAGAGTTGTCAGCGGCAACGGGCAGGTGTAATTACACATAATGAGATCTGTAATGAGGCCTACTAAAAACATTAGAGAGAGGGATATATAAGAAGAGACAAAAGTAAAAGAATTGAGTGAGGAAACTTTTCCCCTTATGAGCAGGGAGGACATAAGGGGGAAAAGAGATTAAAGTAACAACGGAGGGAGATTGGATTAAAAAAGGGAGCGAAAGATGAAAGTCAAGACACTGACTGATTGACTCTTGGATGCTGAACTACTGTGATTGATATAACAGCTTGTGCAATTATAAAATTAATTCAAGACCAGTGATGCAAGAACATGCAACATTGAGAATCAGTGAATGAGTGTTTGGAAAAACAGGGAATGACATGAGGGTGAAATAATGATAGGATTTAATTTTTTTTAAACTATTTTTAAATTAAATATTTAAATCGAAGTCACCATGCATTGTTTAGCCTATTATTAATGATTTATTTGTGCATATCATTATTTATTTTTTTAATTAATGTGCTCACCTAATCTTTAATCATAATCAGTGACAGACTGTCAGGATTATGCTCTAGTCTGGTAAGTTTTCTCTTCATCCTATGAAGGCTGCATATCTCGGGCTGCTACGTCATCAAATGTCACTGAAGGCCATCTCATTTTAAAGGCTCCTTGGAGGGCAGCCTTCATTTCGTGTCCTTCTTTCAGCCTGTTTTAAAGGATGCATCGAATATATCTTTGCGGCCTTAAATCACCCACAATCCTTTGCAAACATTCCAATTCACGGAAATGAACTGACGGGAAATTAGTCCGTACTGAGCTTGACAAAAATAATGTTTTCGGACATGAAAGCATGATGTTAGTTTTTTGCTGTAAATTAATCACTAAACTACCAATAATGTAAGCCACTGGGAGATGACTGTCATTCACTATATTGCATTAATAGAAATCCAGTTAATATAAAGATTTGTAATATAAAGTATTTTTCCAAAATTAAGTTTTAATTGTATTTTCGTTGCGTGACCGTGGGGGCAGAACATGTTCGACGCAGCCATGCACACTTACCGTCTCATTCTCGCGTTTAATGCTGAGGAGGACTCTAGCCTACAAGCCCCAGAAGGACTGGAAGGACTCGTCTAGATAGGATGCAGCCTTCCGTTTGAGAAGCACCTTCTGTGTTTTGTTTTCATTGTTTCCTGTTATGCTTTGCCTGAGTTCTGATTATGTTCACCTGTTGTTCATTTGGTTACCTCATTACTCCCTGTGTTGAAAATCTAGTTTTTAATGTTGTTTATATTCCTATGTGGTGTATTTAATATGATTTAAGACAAACCATGTGCAAATTCATAAGTCAACACCATTGCTGAGTATTTTATGCTTAAAACTGCAGTGAAAAAAGACAGCTTCAAAACCGCGGTTTGAATTCACCTGTGGCTCATTTGCATATCCATGGTTCCACGTATGCTACATGAAGCAAGGGTGTAGAGTTAAATTTAAGCAATTTTAAGGCCTAAATAAATATTTTTCACAGGAAAAAACTTTTAAATATGCCATTTTGGTGATCAAGGATAAGTTTTAAGGGATTAAATGATTGACTACATGGGGTATTAATTAAGCCCTTAGTTCAGTGCATTGTGTGCATCGTTTCAGAAATCGTTTCATCGTCTCCTAAGTTTTGATTAAAGGCTGTTCTTTTATTGATATCCCCATTCGTCGAGCGCTTACTACAAACCCCATTCCGTTAGAATAGCAGTTATACAACCAATTCCCAATAAACAAAATCAAGTCCCGTCCTACATTTTTCGTCGATCAGGAAGTTGTTTCACTTGGATATACATCACAATAGGTAAGAAAATGAATTTCTGTTTCATGCTGACGTTAATATTATATTAATATTGTATTATAGATTTAATAAATTAATTTATTAATAATTATTTAATGATTTAATAATGTTTTTTTTAAATAAATGATTCCTTTATAATATCACACATAGCATTGAATATCACACTCAGCGCTATGCTGGTGCATGTTTTTATATTACATAAGATATCAAATAGAAGATGTGAGATAAATTGCTATTCATTCACACACCAAACTCCATCATAGATGTCAAGTCAAAAAGTCTCGATGTACATAAAAAATATTACCATGTAAAACACTCAGTGTGTTGCTTTGGGTGAAAGCCTTGTCATCAAGGAAGACCTCGCACAAGTAGTGTCCTCCATCCGTCAGGGCTGGGCTTAACAGGAAGGAGAAGTTCCCAGCAGCAGCCAGGGTGGCGGGGTCTATCAAACTGAGGTGGTGTTTGGTCTTGTTGGTGGAGCTCCTCCTCCAGCGGTCAAACTGAAATATGAGCTCCATTCTTTCTGAATCAGGATACTGCCAGTAGAGCAGCACATAGTCACCAAGAATGGGGGGACAGGCTAGAGTGACCAGTGAACGAGAGAGGGCTGCCATAGACCTTGTGTCTCCTGTAGAGGACACAGGGTAGGAGAGATAACAAAGGAAGGCAAAGTGACATAGGGGAAGAGACTCATTCATCACAAGAGAAAGTCCGAAATACAAAGGACAAGGCAAAAGAGTATAAAAAGAAACTGAAGAAGCCAATCGGGTGAAAAATGGACTGTGATACAAGAACAATATCGTCAATTCGAACTGATCCCGTCCACTGTGCTGCGAGTCACTTTAGCCTCTTTGTTCGCTTGACACAGTCCCAGAGCAAAGTCATATGGGAGATATCAGAAACGAGACAGGCATGAAAATGGGGATTATGTTATTAAGCTCAGCAAAAGCTCTTCAGAAACATTCTCCTCTCAGATTTAATAACCCTGATTAACCATGTGCTGACACAACATTTGGGAAGAACAAACCAAAAGAGTTTATTAAATTGTTGTACAATCAATCAATAATTAAAGCACGTTGAGGTTAGCTGAAAACAATTCACTGTTCAGTTAGTTAAAAGAACCTGAAGGAGAATATTTAGGTTTGACTAGTGTAGGCTGGGTAAATGACACATAAGGATGGTCCCATTTTATTCACAATAGTATTCCAGTAACAAAGGAGCCTATTACCTTGTGTCACGTCTGTGAAAGAAAACACAGCTCTCTCTGAAAGAGAAAAAGAAAGAGTGGGAGAGAGAGAGAGAGAGAGAGAGAGAGAGAGAGAGAGAGAGAGAGAGAGAGAGAGAGAGAGAGAGAGGGAGAGGGGGGAAGTTAGATGTTGTTTATAAATAGGATGAGATATTCCATGCTTTTTATGTAGTGTAGTCTCAGATCTGTAACATTGTTTGTATTAAATAATAATAAGCAATCTACATTTTAGACACAGCATTGGCAGTTACAGTACTGTCTATACATTTGTTTCATCAGTAAATATAGTTCCAAACAAAGTCCAAGTAAAAATAACCATTGCGTCTGCAAGCAACACACAGTAGCTATGTATTCTAGAATTAATCAGTTTTTGAATGGCTTGGTTAAGTGAATGATTCAATGACTCATAAAGACTGTGGCTGTGTCCGAAATCGCTGCTGAATAAGTAATTACTTTGTGAACATTAAAAAAGTACATTTGATATAGTATAAATGTGAGTGGTATGAATGCAATTCAGACGTATTACATTTGTCATTGTCATGCGCCCCAGCGTCAGTTAACTATATCATTCACAAATCATCTCCTTTGGCCTCATGGGATAGTAAAGTGTACATTCGATGCATACTTCACAATCTCACCAGTAGTAAGTCATCCCAGTACTTGTTGGCTAATGTTTTATGAATACTGTGAATTTGGACATGGTCTTTTCATTTAATGTTTTTGTCTTAAGTATTCAGAATCAGCCTGTCACTTGTTTCTTTTCTGAATGAATCAGTGCTCTAAACAAATCAGTTGAGTGAATGATTCAAATGGGTAACTCAACACTGATAAGCGGAGTAATACAAAAAGGTGAATTTTGGGGCGATTTGCTCTCCGTGACTCTCTGATTGGTGGAATTTTCTGTACAGCATGATGGGTAATGTAGTCTTTCATCATGTACTCTGTTGTTAAACACGATAATTTTGAAAGTTAAAATAATGCGGACTTGTGGCTTCAGAATCATCATATACCATCAATTAACACAACCACTGAACTCACAGGAGGTCTGTCTTTAAATGTCTATAAGATATCGTTGAAAATCAATTTCCCAAAGGAGAAAATTAATGGAGACTGTTGCACCCTGTAGGCCTACATAAGCCATCATGATGGTGGGAAAAAAAATATATGAGATGGGAGGAAAATTCTATTTGAAAAGCAAAGTTTCTCAGGGGAACGCAAAAGTTTTGCAAGCGAACACAATGTTTTTTTTTTTCAACGCAATACTATTGCAAGAGAACTCAAAAGTTTTGCGAGTAAACGCGGAAACATTGAAATATTATTGATCCTTTCATCTTTAATCTTAGGGGCTCCATAATATGAAGTGTATATATCTTCTACTGTTAGATAAAATTTTATTTTTTCTTTCACAAGAGAGTGGTTTATTTAACTTTCTGCTTTTTTGCTGCATTCTAGAAAAAAAGGAACATTATATCCCTTCCATCGTGTTTAAAAGATGACATTTAGCTACTAAGCAGATTATCTGACTAGCGTGTTTTCACAAAATATTTTCAAATCTCACCGTTCACTGTCACATTCACCCTGTGCTCCGAGACAGACGTGTCGTTGTTACCATGGACACGGATTCTGCAGGTATAGACTCCGGTGTCTTTACTGGTGATGCGAGCCAGCTTGCTGAGCAGACTGCCCTTGTCATGGGAGATTTCAGTGTATAGCTGTTCCCCCGAGGAAGACACCCATGTTCCCCAGGCAACCACGGAGGAGGGAGACACCTGAGCTACCAGTCTCAGTGTACTATTCACTGTGGCAGGGGGCGTGGGAGTGACAGTTACTGCAAAAGAGAGGGAGAGAATGCCTGGAGATATCAGACACATTGAGACATGAAGAATGTGGTGTGCATGGTGGGGTTGTGTAGTCTACATTTAATCAGAGCGAGCAGAACAATCCTCTCCTGTAGCTTCTTGTCGTCCTGTTCTATCACACAGGAGTAGCGTCCTTGAGAAGGTGCTGCAGCCCTGAAGATCAGAGAGGCATCCGCAGAGATCTCAAAAGTCCTGCCTCCAAACACTCTGCTACTGCGTCCATCTGTTTGTCCATCGATGCAGTTGGCTGATAACAAATATGACCAGCGATCCTCCCTCGCTGACATCATCTTCCAGGTAACCAGTACAGAAGATTTGGGTGGTGAATCAAAGCAGGATAGGGTGACAGATGAGTCCTCACGTACCATGACCACATCATTCCATAGATTACCTGTAGATCATATTTTTTAAACGCAAGAAGTCAAACACACACACACACACACACACACAGTTACTGAAAAGCATGACATTTAAAACATTATATATAAAAAAATTTGATTTAATTTAATTCAGTCAAGACACTTGAGAAAGTTTCATGCTGGGCCAGAAATATATTTAAAAAAATAATTCATTCTTTTGAAAATTACACTGTAAGTTTATCTTTTTTACCCCCTAATTTTCTGTGGAGCCCCATGAATCCCCTTGCAGACCCCTGCGGGTCCCCAAACCACAGTGTGAAAACCCCTGTAGTGCAGTATAAGCTGCAGTTATCTATGTCAATCAGCGCATGAATATAAGCTCAATTCAATTTAGTGTCTCTGTGGTTCATTTAGATGACAGAGATATCTAGAGATTCTAGTCCCTAAAGTTGTTTGATTTTCTTTCGGTATAGAATTAAATGAGTTACTTGAAAATGTAACTTTTCAGGTTTAACCATAGGGTTTAACTTTATTTCATTTCAGGCCAAATAAAGTGAAAAAAATATATATACCAGTGATAGATAGCTGTAAAAACAAAACAATTAGATTATATATAAGATATTATATATCCATGTGTTGTTCTCAGGTCTGCCTGTTGAACCCTGTTCCTGCCTTGCAATAATGTGATCAAATATGAAGGCATACAGCTGTTCAGAACATGTTGCTTCCCAGCTTAATTTATATATATGAGAGAGAGAGTTATATAATATTAAATATGATCATATAGATGTGCAGATGATGCGTTCTCTTTGATGACTGTAATATTTATTCACTTTAGGTTGCCTGAAATAAAGTTAAACTTGAAAAGTTACATTTTCAGTATAACTTACCAACATTTAACACAATACAATACAATACAATGCAATACAATATATATATATATATATATATATATATATATATATATATATATATATATATATATATATAATTATTATATGTGCATGTATTCTTTATCGGTATACTATAACAAGCTTTTAAATTTTTTTAGATAGATTTTCATACCTGCCATGAGCGGAGAGATGATAAAGCATGAACCAAAACAAACAAGTATGAAAGCATGAAAATAGTTCCCCATGGTGCTGCTAGGAAACAACATTAATAGTTAAAGTGCAAGAGTAGTCTATGTCTTCTTTCTCACATTTGACCACAAGCATAAGACAGGAAAATGGCCCGACACTAAGTGCTGAGAACAACATGTGACAGAAGCTGATAAACGCAACAAATGTCAACACACATATAAAAAACGGAAGCAATAATACAAACATGGAGGCTGATAAACAACACTAATTTATATGCAGTATCATAATGAGATAAGTCAGTGTTTTTATCTGCAGTCACATAGTCCTGCTTCTGGCTATAACAAGGATCATATAAGTACAAAATAGGCTATAACAGATCATATAGGCCTAGTATAAGTATAAAAATGCTAATTTCTGAACTGCAACCCGTAATGTTGGCTGGTCATAAAACTGAACTTGGACTGTGGACTGAGTGGAATGTTAGCCAAGAGTGTGGGAATATGCTTGTAAAAAGAGAGAGAAAGAGAGTGAGAACATAAAAAAAGGATTTAGAGATGTAATCAGAAATGGTCTTCAGCTTCTGGCTAAATGTCTTTACATCCCCGTAAATGTCTTTAATTAAAGTTAACAGACTTATCAGCACCTCGAAGTCCCATTACCAGCTTAGCTTCCAATCACCTCTGAGCTAAAGAATGAGAAAGGGTCTAAAGAAAAGAGATAAAAATAAAGAAAACTGAAATGGAGAAAAGACGGTAGGGGTAAATGAGCTGAGAAACTTCAGAGAGAGCAAACTAGGGCAAAGCAGCTAATGAGAGTCAACGTAGCAGAGCCTATTGTCAGGCTACGTGTCATTGGCCCAGTGCAAACGACAGAAAGAATGAGTAAAGAGAGAGATGCTTCAGTTTTGATTTAATGGGGTGTGGGAGTTCCAACTGAATGTAACTGAGGTAGTAGAGTCAAGCACTTCTGCCCTATAGGACATAACTCTTTCAGCAATCAGAACTGATCTCACTAAAACGTATAGGCCTAGGCTGGTTTTGTTCAGTGTGATTTTAGGCTTGTGTAAGCCTGCTTCCACAGCATAGATTCTGAACAAAATCAACGTTTTTTCGGAGATGCAGATATGCAAAACTCCGATGCAATGGTAAAATGTGCCATTGTTTCAACGATGATATGGTTGGCTGTAGTGTCTGTAGTGTTACCAGCAAGGGGAGCGCTAGAGCCACACTAGTTCACCCACAACTCGCAACTAAACTTTATTACCCAAAATATGTACTTGTTCCATTGCATCGTTTTATTATACCTCCACGAAACTCATTATGCTGATTTTATATCTGCTCTAACATTGGCAATTAAGCTTTAGAAACGAAGAGAAAGCACATTTCCAGCAAGAACTGATACAAAAAAGAGTGCGGGAAAACCAGCAAAAAGACTTAGACTGGGTAGACTGGTTTAAATGCTGTTGTTTTCCAGAATACTCTCCAGCATCCAAAAAAGGCAAAGGAAACACACAGGGAGTTTCGTCATTCGCTATGACGAAGAGGGTGTGTTCGGCAATTACAGAGTGTATGTCTCTGGTATTTAGTGAATTTATACGAAACATGAGAACTGTTAACTGAAAGTAGGACAATTCCTGTCATGATTGGATCGAATTATAGTTTAGTTGCCTGAAACTGAAAGGAGTATAATGGTCAAAACCTTCTAGTTTCTGGAAAGTACCGAACCTCCACTGGATTTTAGTTGACTTAAATTCAGCGTGACGTACGGCATGACATCACACGACTGTGTCCAATGAGCTTCGCGCTCCTGATAGAGTTTCAACAGAGTCCGATCCCAGGGCGACAGGTTTGAGACTCCTCCGTCTGAGTGCGAGAAACCTCCAACTCACTCACTGGATATTTATTCACCTATAGGACGCTTCTTACCTGGCCACCGGACACCGCAGTTCGGAGGACAGAAGCTGTTTATACGATTTAAAAGGGATTTCGGACGCTAGATTGTAAACCAACTCAAGAGGGACTGCTGAACAGACTTCAGCGACACAGCTTAACATTAAGTTTCTCTACTCGCCCATTAAAAGAAACTAGAGAAACCACCTAAGTTAACAGTTTCTATCTCCATCTGACCGTCTCGATTCTGTACCGAGTTCAACAAGCGGACAACAGACAATTTTTGTAAAGGTGGACTGTCCACCCTTCCCTCCGATGAACATGTCAGGACTGTTAATCGCACTCCTTCTCCTTATTATTCAAGGTAAGACATATTATATGATCTTTAAATAAATAAATAGTATCACAAATTGTTGCCGGTTATAAATCACACTGTTCTCTATCACTTCCATTCAAATAGATAGACTCAATTAAAGCGATAGTCGGGAGTCATAATATAACGTTAACTTAAATATCCTTCAGTAGGCTATCTTAATCGTGCGCGCGCACATCTCTTACTGAACTCTGACTACATTCATGACTATATTCTTCTTGAAATAAAATGATTAACTATGGCAGTGTTATATAGTATAATGGAAAACAACTTCCCGGTTTGGTCATTCATCTTGTTTCTTTCCCCTGGCGATTGTGTGAGTTTGGTTTCGATAAGCGCCATGTTTCTCTAGGTGTGGCCTTGGAAAGTGCTTTTTTCCCTCATACGTGTTGACAGGTGTGTTTGTTTGCGAAACTATGGACATTATCCAGTCGTCCTTCAGTGCTCTCTCTCCCTCTTACCACATTTCTCCCTGTTCCTCACGTCCTTTGAGTCTTTTCTCCCTTCACGTCATATCATATTATTTCCAACTGATAAGACACGTAAATAAATCCATCACGCAACAGGGTGTTTCGGACGTTGTATTTATTTATTTATTTATTTATTTATTTATTTATTTATTTATTTATTTTTATAAAAATGTGGTTCAACTTAGTGTAATTTAAGTCGTATCTCTGGAAGCTATAAAAATCACTTTCAAAACGTCATGTTGTTGAATTTTTAATCAGTTAGCCTAATTTATTTGACCGACGATCAATCAATTTACCGGTATATTGCCGGTATACCGTCGTTTGTTTCGTCATATTTCGCCGCACTTCAGCTCCTTTTGATCGTATATTCAGCTGCTCCTCAGTGTCTTTGCAGTTTAATAATTCAGTTGCCATGTCATGGTCCGCAGGTGCACGACACCTGACAGCGAGTGAGCTGGGCTGGTGTGAGTGAGCATACACACACTGTAAAAGATCTTCAGTAGAACTTGTTATTTTTGATTATAATAAAAGGTATGAATAGAGTTGTATATGGCAAATTTGTAATGTATAGGAAAATACATTATGTATTAAGAGGATATGATGTGGTAAAGGTTTGTGACATCACAGGATTCAGTACTTTATCGTAACTAAATAAGGGGAAAAAAGCAATTTACTCCTTTAACTTATTCATGGTCTGGACCTCTTCTGCCTGGGCCCATTTCACAGTACATCGGCTGCACTTCAGGAGGAAAACTAGAATAACGAAACAAAGGATTTGTTTTATTTATGAACAGAGCAGCGGAAGAAGGGGTCATGATTGCCTCGCTTAAGCGAACAGTATAAACAGGCCTTGTGTTTTCTTTTTTTCCCTTTCCCTTCACATCCATTTAGTTCAGTGTCCTGGGAGCTTTTGCTTTTATACACAGCAGTTGCAAAATATTTAAAGGGTCAAAGCATTGTTTTGTGAGCTCGACTCAGTGGCCCCTGCAGACTCATTTTCATTGCTTGCCTATTAAAAACAATCAGACCAACATCATGCACACCAATATAAAAGCCTTATTTTAATAACCTCATTATTACTTTTTAAATTAAGAGCTATATGGACAGGAAGTAGGTTTAACTAGTTTTATGAGTATAGAACTTGAGCCAGTTCATCTTTCTAGTTCCAGACCGAAATGTAGGCTACTAGGAGCAGCAGAGATCTGCACAATAGCAGCTACTGATTGTGTTATAATACCCTCCTAGTGAACACGGGTCAAAAAATGCTTGAACCCGTTGCCATGGAGACGCTGTGTTTTCATTGAAAGCCAGGGTTAGGGGGGCTACTGTAGCAGCGTCTCTGGCTGAATGCATCAAGTGGTCTGTGTGTGTGTTTGTTTGAGGAGGAGGAGGAGGAGAAGGGGGTCGGGCAAAATGTTAGGCTGCTACGATGATGGAGGCGGAGGCCAAGATGACCTTATTCTAAACTGTGTGAGTACAGCAGTTACAGACGCACACTAACAAGCGCACACAATGATTCGAACATCGCTAGCTCAAGTGGGTTAAACAGTGAAGAAGTGTTGAGTAAACAGGCGAGCTGGTCTCCATTGTTTGCCGTTTCCAGAAACTGAGGAGCATGTAAACAAAAGTTGAACCGACTCTGAAGGTTTTTCAGCTGCCATTCTCTCATCTTCTCCCATTTCTTTCCCTCCCTTCCTCTCTTTTTGCGTCCCTTGCGTCCTTATCCGCTTGCTTTTGTTTGAGCGATGATTGTCATTGGTGTATTCAACCCCCCCCCCCCCCCCCCCCCCCCCATCTCACGCTGACCTCAAGGCCACGCTGTTTATTAGTGTCTGAGCTGGTGAAAGAACGTGGGAGGAGGTGTAGCAGTAGACAGAGCTGAAAGACTGTGGAAAGAACATTGATTTTAAAAATGCTGCATTCCTGAAAAAACTCTTACACAAGGTTATCTTGGTATACTCTTTAAAATAAAGGTTTCAAAAGGGGATTTTCACAGTGGGATTTTTGGGGTTCTTTATAGAACCTTTTAATGAACAATTCTTAAAAGAACCATTTTTTTTATATGTAAAGAAAATGTTAAAAATCTAAACAATTTTTTTTCACTATAAAGAACCTGTTGTGCAGTGGAAAGATTCCATGGATGTTACAGCTGTACAATTCTGGATAAATTGAGAATTAGGGATGTCCCGATCCGATCACGCGATCCGAAATCGGGCCCGATCATGTGGTTTCAGACTCGATCGGAATCGGACGTTACCTCCCGATCAGGACTCGGATGTATGTAAATTAGGGGTGTAACGGTACATGTATTCGTAATTATTGAACTGTTTCGGTACGAGGCTTCCGGTTCGGTACGCATACAAACCGAACGATTCCTAGGACCATTTTTCCTGCAGACAAAATCCGCGCTGGCGCGATCACCACAACGTTGCGCAACATCAAATGGCAAACGTGATGAAAGCGGAACGAAACTGCGCTACTCATTATATTGTGCTTAACTGACCATTTATCAGTTCGGACCAGCAACATCTGTGCAGCGCGAGATCAAGCGACACTGTGCTAAGAGATCCAGTGAAGAAAACATTTGAATTCGCCACAGATCAAACAGCGCTGATGTGGAAACCAGTAGAAACATTGTGCCGTGAATGAACATGGATTTAATGTTGCACTTCAAAACTCAAATATTAAATATATATTTAAATGTTATTTTTAATGTGATTACCAAAACATTATTTGTTCATCCTTCAAACATTACCCCCATTTATAAACCTGGAAGTTTCAAGATGTAGGAAAATTCAAACTTATTTTAAAAATATTTTTTCTTTTAATAAATAGGAAATTTCTCTGGCATTTCTTTCTTTTTGCTGTATTGTATCGAACCGAACCGCAAACTTTGTGAACTGTTGTTACACCCCTAATGTGTGTGTGTGTATATATATATATATTATACTCATTATTTTTTTTATACACTTTTAAAACATTTTTATTTTATGTTTACATGCCTGCCCAGTATTTTAAGTTGAGGTGCTATTTGTTTTTATATGAGACTTTTTCTATATTTACTGTTGCACTAAAGTCCAAAAGTGAAGATTTTATGTTATTTATTACTTGATTGTTCAAGCTACCTCACAGACGTGCTCTGTTTGAATGTTGAATGTTAAAATAAGGTGAATTAAATAAAAAATAAGGAACATCCTGGATCTGTTTTTTCTCTCTTCTTTATTCTTTTTTTAAGTATTATACAAGTATCGGATCGGGACTCGGTATCGGTAGATACTCAAAATCAAATGACTCGGACTCGGACTCGAGGGCAAAAAAACCTGATCGGGACATCCCTATTGAGAATCAGTGTTTCTTTGTTTGAAATGGTGATCAAAAATAGATTCTCTCATGATTCTGAATAGACAACTATAAATAACATGTCATTTACTAGAGGTCCTGACAAAATGTCAATTGCTGCTATCTATATTTAATTAGAATGAATTATTTAAAAAAAACTGTTTGAATTAATTATTCAATGACAAATACACTGATGCACTGATACGGTTGGCACTAGAGATGTTCCGATACCCTTTTTCCCTTCCCGATTCCGATACCTGGCCTCAGGGTATCGGCCGATACCGAGTACTGATCCGATACCTGGGTGTGTGTATCTATACAGCTGCAATTCATACTAGCCCTGTATGAATTGATAGAATTATTTAATGGTGTGCTTTAGACTTATCCCTTAATAAAACATGAACAAATACTTACAGTGAACTAGAGTTTTTTTATTATCTGACATACATTTCACAGCAATATATTATTTATTTTTCTTAAGTTAAAAAGAACTTAAAATGCAGCCACACATCTAATACTTTAAACTGAAAAGGGTATTTTAGATTTACAATATAACTGCATAAAAAAGTGCAACAAATAAATCTAGGAATCTAAAAATGATATATGAATGATAAGAAAACAACCTCTTTATAACTTAAAGTCCAGAAACAATTTAGTTAAATAAACGGCCTTTCAGTTTTGACAGCGGCTGGTCATCCAGAACAATAAACTCGATAATTTTGTCGGTTATATTTATCGCTTGTTGGCTGCCTTTTGAAAACGTTTCTCTTCGTTTGAATGAAGCTTCCAGAGATTGTTGATTCTGGCGTGGCTCTGCCCTAGCCATCGTGTTCTGCGGGGTGACGCGTCTTCAAATGCTTTAAGTGTCGAAGCTGCTAATCTTGTTCCACCCCTCGAAATTGCAGTATGGCATATGAGACATGTCGCCATTTTACTGGCTGGTTGGTCCAGTCAAATACTGCCAAACAGCAGACATACTGCTAGCGCGCGCTTTCTTCTTCGCTGCTCTAAACAGTGGTTGCTTGTGGCAACAGGACAACTTCCTGTGTTGCCACAAGCAACCACTGTTTAGAGCAGCGAAGAAGAATTGATCTCTGATTTGCAGCATTATGCAAAGCTACCGTGTATCAGTTATTGTTTAAGAAAAGGGTATCGGATCAGTACATGGGTAGAAGTACTCGCCGATACCGATGCCAGGATTTTTATTGGTATCGGCGGCATTTCCGATGCTAGTATCGGAATCGAACAACTCTAGTTTGCACTGATACACAAATACACTGACCACTGCTTTAACTGGGTCAGCAGCAGCACCAATGAAGATCTGAATTTTCGCTGTGATCGTACTTGTCATAAAATGTAATAAACATAGTCGAATCGTTGTAATTTAGAAATAAGATCACGGGTGTGTGAATCAAGATCGATCTTTTAACGGTTAATCTTGCAGCTCTAATGGATGTTATGGGTTCTTCGTGGTTACTATAGATGCTGATAAAGAACCTTTATGAGTGTATCTCAGGGGGTTTTTGGGAACCTGTAGCTGTGTGTGTGGGTGAAGGGAGCCATCAGTGATTGTGGATCTCTCATTCTGGTTGCTTGTAGAGATAAGGCTGGATGAGTGATGGGGGATTTGTGGACGGGGGAACCAAAGCTTTTAACACTTGTCGCAGGTCTATGCTTGACATGCAGCTCTGGGAATGAAGTCTGCCGAAATCAATGCCTGACCTTGTAATTAACATCAACCTGCACTAATACGGACACTGGAGATTTTCCCGCCAAGCTTCGTACGATATCCATGAAATGCAATGGAGTCTGATTTATGAGTGACGGGTGAAATATAATATAAGTAACTTTTGTAGTCAGGGTTATTTTCAGAATAGCTTTTTCTTCATTCAAAAATGAAGCTAAAATGAATCTTGCCTGGTCCTCGAAGCACTTAGAGGACAAGGCTCTTTCAAGCATTTCTTTTCTAACTGCCTCGCTCTATTCTTGTCACTTTCTTTCTCTCGCTCCGCTCTCACTGGTTCAGCAGATGTCAGATCTCAGAATGCTTTTACGGTATTAGAGATTCATGGGGTTGATATGTCCAGTTAATTGGTCCTCATATTTTAGTCTTTCGCCTGGTAATGGAAAGCCAACCGACCATTGTGGCTTTGACAAGATGGTGAGAACTGAAACAAGTGGCAGGGAGGAATGAGAAAGCAGGGTTCTGCTCCTGCTGTGGTTTACCATCTTCGAAAAGTGCCTTATGATCTTGTGGTGGAACTGTTACTGTTTTTATGCATCTAAAATGCAGATAAAACATGATTCAGCGAGACACACACAAAAACAATGTTATCACACCCCATGCTGGCTGAGTTTACCCCCTTGTCCTATTGCATGCTGGGAGATCAGTGACCCTCCAGGGGCCAGTAGCCAGTTGCGCTGGTTGCCAGATTGATATAGGAATTTTGAGAATTGCCAGGTTGCTGTAGTAGGTCATGTCTACTCATAAGGAAAATGACCACAGATCTGCCCTCTTTAAACGTGAAGCCAAATGGCATGAAAAGGAATAGGACATGATGAGCATTCGGCCCCTCTAGACAGAATGCCATCCAGTTCGTTTTATGATTAACATTGCAACCCTGAAGGTTTTTGGGATGCTGTAGCTCCTCTTTCTGGTTTGTTGGCCCCACATTCACTGAGGTTTTTCACTGAGCTTTCATTATTTAACACTCATGTTCCACAGTAGCTTTCATTTTCCATAAAATATAAAAGTACATATTTAGTAGAATGTCATAGTTGCTCTATTCTGAATGAATGAAAGTGACATGTGAAGGCCAAGTATGGTAACCCATACTCGGAATTAGTCTTATGCATTTTAAACCATCCAAGTTAGTTCTCACATATTAGGAGTAGTGAGTAGTGAACACACACCCGGAGCAGTGGGCAGCCATTCAGGCACCCGGGGAGCGATTGTGGGTTAGTTGAATTGCTCAAGGGCACCTCAGTCATTTCCTGCCGGTATTGAGAATCGAACCCGCAACCTACGGGTTACCAGTCAATCAGGCTAAAAAAAGACAAAAAGCACGCTTTAAAGTGGTTAAATGGGCCTGTGCGCTATATTTAAAGTCTACTAAAACCATACAATAGCTTTGTTGATTTAATGTATAGTTTGAATCACTGGTTTAAATCAGACTGCCATGTATAATTTCTTGCATCCACAGAAAATATTTCTTTACATATGTGCATAAAATGGACATTTATGGCAATATACCCAAATTAATCAGAAACAAATCAGAATGAAATCAAATTGAGAGCTGGTATTAGGATTAGGGGGACAGAGGGATGTGCCCACTAAAAAAATTGGGGTGAGATAAAATTGATAATATTACAATTTCAAGTTGAAATGAGACACTTACTGAGTGTTTCTAACACATGCAGATACTTTATAATTTGAGGCAGAAACATCAGATGATGAAGTAACTGAAAGGCTTCCTTTCTTTTAGTGGAATGAGCGTGTGCTTGTCCTAAGAGGTTCACAGGGGGAGGGACGAGGGGGGTGAAAGTGGTTCTGATTCCTGAGGATTTTTTAAAAGCACACTCGTGCTGTCTCATAAATTTAGCATGCTGGTGGTTTCAGGACTCCTCGCTGCGAGCGCCCTCGCACACTGGGCACAGCAGAGTGTGGAGAGACGAGGTTGCGTGAAAGAACACTCTGGCTGGGTAGCGGTGCCTCTGAATAGCTATAGCTACATAAGCGAGACTTGAATCCCACAACGGAGAGTTGCATTATATTATGAGTAGTGCTAAAAGAATCTCAGTCCTGCAATATCATGCTCAATTTTATTTTCATTTTAGATGCATACACACATGCCAGCTCCCACCAAGAACGATAACCATAAAAATAACTATAACGATAATAATTATTAGCATCCGCACCTATGCACAATAACGTTCTGCTTATTTTAAGAGTAAACTGCTTCTACTGGTTTAAGCACTCAATTTAATTAAATGAACGGATTCTGACTTTTTATCGTTCAGTGTTTTTATTGTACATCAGCTGGAAAAAATCGTTCTAAAGCCTGGGACACACCAAGTCGACGTCAAAGAACTAGCGAAGAAACCTGATTGTGTTTTCGCCTCATGTTAGAAATAATCATGCATTCGAATGCTTAGGTAAGATGTATAATTATAGCAGCCTTCTGTCTGTGCCGTCTTCACTTGCTTTCATCACTTTCGCTTTTATTTTTTGTGCACTGGCTCGTTCGCCAAATTTCTTTAATAGTGTCGTTATTGTTATAGCTGTAAAGTGGACCCTATTTTTAAAACTTTATCGTTATAGTTATCGTCCTTGGTGTGAACAGGCTTTTAGTCATTAATTGCATCAGTATGCTACACGTTATGCTCCACGGGAGCGAAAATTAAAACCGCTGTCTGTGACGAACCATGTGACCTTCGGTAGCCCGGTCATCATTCACAAATCATGCAGGAGACAATTTTCCTCTTATTAGCCTCGGTTTCTCTCACTCATTACTTTTATGAAGTGACTGATACTGTTTAAAAGATCGTCCTTCCTCTGCCCCCCCCCCCCCTTTTTTTTTCTCACTGTCCTTTGCGTGTCCATCTGGAGTCGGCTAGCCAGAGGCAGACAAGGAAGCGAGGCTTTGCTCTATTGATACTGTATCGATCAGCAAGGCCAGCGATGCCCTTGTGAGTCGACACGGCTTATTAAAGATGTTAAGCCTCTGCCCTGTCGGACTGACATCGCCGTGAAATATAGTCCTTCGTTTCGATATAGGACGTCTGATGTGATGACTTATCTTCTCGTTTTTGTATTTACTCTATGCTTTCTCTTATATCCCCACCACCCTCTTTTCACTTTCACATCCTTTTCACACTCTTAAGCCCTGCACTCAGTTGTAGTTGGCAATGGCGTTAGCGCCAGTTTGCCCTTGTCTTTCACTCTCTTTTCCTCTCCTCCTCTTCCTGAGCGGCTTGCACCTGGTCCGCAGAATGTCGTGCCAGTCCACGACGTGATGGAAGCCGGACTGGATCCTAGCCAACCAGAAATGGCCTCGTTTTTTTTTTTTGTGCAGCCTCATTCCAGACCAGATACAGTAACCACAGCAGTCACAGCGAGCTGAATTATCTTATTCCTGTAAGCGCGAGCCGCACAGTGCTCCTCAGAGAACGCTAATGTCATTAGCATGCCCAATGTAGCGAGATGTCATAGAAAAACATCAGTGACCTTTAAGATAATTTTGCCCGTCTCCTGTGAGTTCTGTTGGGTACATTTGGTGAATGCTAGTGTATGTTCTATGTAGTATTTTATAAGGTCAGCGTATTTGAAAAGAAATACTGTAAAATAACGAAAAATGTGTGAATCACCCAAATTAAGTTCTCCCAAGGAGAACTGGAGCTTGTCTAGGGGACTTTGAAAGTTTGGAATTTAAAGGAACAGTTCATCCAACACTAGCCACTTTTCCACTATTGTCTAAACCGTTTTTGTTGCTTAACCATTCCATGCCGATCTGGCCCAGCTGGTACAGATATGGTTTAATTTTCCACTGTGGGGCTGATATAAAAAAAAGTTTGGAATGTAATACAAATGTGTTAGTTGTTGCCTTGGTAATGCAAGAGTTTACAAATTATATAAATGGCGTTATGGAGGATGAATTGAAATAGTCCGTAGAAAGTCATAGAGGTTTATAACAAGACAGAATGATCAGTTTTGGTTGAACTTTCCCTTTAAGCCTCATTTTAACACAATGAGATGCAAACATGCAATTAACATTTTGTTGGGTATCTTTGCCGAACAATCTTCTTTGTTGTCTTGTTTTCTTCTGACCTCTGATCCTCATTGTGTTTCTCCAGACTTCCCTCTGTGATGTTTTTTTTGTCTCATTCTTTTGCTCCTGTCAGCCATTTAACAATAGAGCGCAGTCCATCCTCCCACCAGTCTCTCTCTTTCTCTTTATCCCTGGTTTCTCACTTCCATCTTGAGGATTCAGTCCACTTAACGGGTCTATCTGACTGCTGGGATGTTCAGTCTGTCACTCTCCAGCGACCTTCTTCCCTCCCTCTCTCTCTCTCTCTCTCTCTCTCTCTCTCTCTCTCTCTCTCTCTCTCTCTCTCTCTCTCTCTCTCTCTCTCTCTCTCTCTCTCTCGCTCTCTCTCTCTCTATCTGACTCATTATTTCTCTAGTCATGTCTTTTCTTTCTTTCTCTCTCATTTCTCTTCCTCAGCTTAGTTGTTGTTCTGCTGTTTCTTTTTGTTTGTTGTGGACTTTGAATAGATGTTGTTTAATCCAGTTTGCTTTGTAAAACCAGTACAGTTGAAATTTCTTTAAGAATTTCTTCAGAGTTCTGTGTTTCTGTGCTTTGTTTGCAGTTATTATTATGACGGGAGAACCCAGGCATGATTCTCATTCCTGATTTACCTTTCATGTAAAATCATTCTTTCAAATGCAACCAGTCTATTTCTCTCTAATATTTGGATGCAGTCACGTCTTCTGCCCTTTCCTTTCTCCTCTAAAAGAAGGTCCATGTTTTTGCTTCCAATCACACCCTTTCTCTTAAAATTGGGTCTGACCTCTCTTTCCTTCTCCCAGTAGTCTTTCTCTTCTCTTGTCTCTTTCCTTTCTTGTCACATTATGTGGTTCATGAAGGTTAAATCAGCGAAACAGCAAATTTTCCATTGTTGAAAGAGAAAAACACACATGTGGAGATGGCAGAGAACACCATTTGGTGATTCAGTTAAATGTCAAAATACTTGTAAGAATCAGTGAGAGAATTCACTGACTCCTGTGACAATAAATTCTGTGTAGGTGTCGCATTTGCTAGATTTACTTTAAGCTATTGTTTGATGCGTCACACAGCAATATACATTCAGTAAATGTGTTTCGTTTTTTTTTTTTTTTTTTGTGCAGTGGTTGGAAGAATGGTTGTAAAAATAAATCTGCTTTGTAATTTGTAAAAATAGGCTAAGTCACATTATTTCTACAACACTATTAATAAACTACAGTTGTTTTTGGAGAAATCTGTTGAGTGACTCGCTCATAAAAGACAACAAAGACACCGACTTCCTCCACCTACTGATGTGAAACACTGAACGAATAAGTGAATGAATCTGAACGAATCTGTTTGGCTGATAATGTTCTTCATTTTAAGTCGCTTTGGATAAAAGCATCTGCCAAATGATTAAAGGTATATGTGAACAGAGTCTCTAGAATGAATCAAAATCACCACTGCTAGCTCATGCCACATTACGCACCAGTACAGTTCAGTTGATAAAGATGGTAGATGCATTATTGTATTGTTTGTTTTGAATTCCTCTCTAAATTACACATAATTATTAATTAACATATACCTGTCAGTCACAGCTCAGTTCATCAGTGATGAGTAAAGGGAACATGAAATGGTGACCATGGAGGAACAGAGGAGCCATTGTGTTTGTTCCCTACCTCTTCTAGAATCACACTGCATTTCAAACAAGTTTGTGTGTGTGTGTGTGTGTGTGTGGGGTGAGGGGGAGACTAAAGAAAGCCCCTCATTGTTCTCTCAGCCATGCCCATTTATACAGGTAAGTGATATGGCAGCGTCGGAGGATCCACCCTTCTCTCCCTCTGCTCTCTAGAGGACAGAAGACTGAAGAGAGGAGAAAATGTTCCTCACGCTCTTTATGAGGGGTGAATGGATAGTTTTCACCCTGGCTCTCCTTTGTATGGCCCTCTGTGCTCCCTGAGAAGCAAAGCATGATGGGGAATAAAAGTGCTGGCACAGTGGGTGAATTTCTGTGCCCTCGAAGGGCAGTGCGGGAAAAGAACGCTACTTGGGGTCAATCTAAATTAAACTGAGCAGCTCAATCCCTCAATTAGTGAAGGGTACATGCTACAGTCGTTTCAAGAAAACATTGTAACAAAACGTGTTAACATTTATTGGATGTTTATTTATAATACATTTATATATACACTAAACCATTTAAAAAGTTTGGGCATGGTAAGATTTTTCCTTTTTTTTTTTTGAAAGAGGTCTCTAATCCTCACTAAGGCTGCATTTATTTTTAAAATTGTTTAATTTAAACAAAATATGTATTTATTTATTTAGTTGGCTAATTGTTATCAATCAAATATTCATTGAAAAATAAACTGATCCATGAATTGTGACTGTGTCAATGTATAGGGTGTGCCAAACTCGTATGAGATGACCTGCACCCTTCGGAGTTAGAAAGGCATAGTTATTTCCATATGAAATTTCCTGATCTCTGTGTGTATGGTTGAGTACTTTCATGCAGTTTTGTATGTGCACGCAAGCTTAACATCTGCTTGTACATCATAAGTATGAGTAGACTCATTTTGTTTTCAGCTTGTGAGCTATTCTTCTTCAGTGCCATAACTGAGCCCTCAGGGCAACACGGGCCTGCGAGAGAACGAAAAAGAAAAGAACAGGAAAAAAGCCCCAGGCGGACCAGCTAGCAAGGGATGTAAAATCGACTCTAAGTGATTAGCACTGGAGCATTTTGATTAGGCAGATGCAGCTTAAAAGGGCAGAACTCTCTATTCAGCCTTGTCTTCAACCCTCTGTCTCTCCCCATGGAAGTCTATTATCTGATTTGAATTATTAATAACATTGACAGTTACATATACATTTGGCTGATGCTTTTATCCAATACATATTATCAGTTCATGCATTCCCCGGGAATCGAACCCATGACGTTATGCTCTACAGTTTGAGCTACAGGAATGCTAATAATCTTATAGTGCCAATGTCCGCCATGCACTGCCTGGTTCATATCTCCCCTGCTGTTATCCCTCTTTCCTGGACATATATACACTCCTCTTCCTCTTTCCCCTATGTCTTCCTTCCTTCCTTCCTTCACCTAAATGTGTGCCGGTATACCACTCCTTCCTGTCTCTCAGTCTGTCTGTGTGTGGGGGAGGTCTATGGGTCCCAGGTTGTAGTGTCCTAGTTTTTCTCTCCTGGTCTCCCTCGCTCCCTTCTCAATGTTTATTTATTTAGATGCTGAGGGAGAGAGGGATGAATAGATGGGTGGGTGAATGAAGGGATGGTTGATGGAGGAGGAAAGGTGTCAGGGAGTGAGAGAGAAAGATTGATATTTTAACATTCAGTGGAAGTGTGGCTGACAAACAAGCAGCTCTCACACAGAGGCTATGCAAACGCATGTTCTGATGGATTTCAAGCAATTGAAATAGATTTGTTCAAACAACCTTATTGTGCTGCGCGGTTATTCTTTCCTCACCTTGTGTGAGAGATTTTATTTGATGTCATTCCTGATGAGCCGAAAAGAGCAGATGAAACGAATCTCCCTTCTTTAGCATTCTGCTTTTCTCTGAGATCCCCTCGTTCAGTCCTTCGCTTTGATTGGAACTCAAACTGCAAAAGTGAAAACCTTTGTGCATGGATGGTCCCTGGCAGTACTTAACAGAGTTGAAATAGTTTCTAGCTAGCAGTCGAAGAATGTAGGTGTTATTTAAAGTCAATGTGATGTTGAAATGAATCTTATTTTTGTCTTAATGCACTTTCCTGGTCTTATTGTGAATAATTCATCCGTGCTGGTATGATAAAATCAATCTCTCCTTATGTCTCATTAAATATCCCATTTCACTCTGAAATGCATCACATTATGGAAGCTAAATGTTGACAATTTCCATTTCATGTCAACTTTTGTAGCATATTTGTAATTATATACTAAAGAGGGTTGCTGCTGTGGTTATCAAAGTACAATACATTTTTTACTTTAAAAAAATTAGCTTTAAAAAATGGTTAATGCTAATCTTGCTTATAGCGGTTAAAAAATAATGCATGTATGTATATATGTATGTTTGAATAAATTAATTAGAACATGGAAAGTTGGACTGCAGAAAGAGATGGATGATGAGAACAGATGGAAAGAGAGACTGTGTGAGCACAACCTTACACCTGGTGCACTATAATAGAATAAGACAGGGTTAAATAGTGCACAGATGCTGGTGGAAGTGTGTGTGTGTGTGTGTGTGTGTGTGTGTGTGTGTGTGTGTGTGTGTGTGTGTGTGTGTGTGTGTGTGCGCGCATGTCTTTCTGTGTGTGTGGGTGCGCTTGTGTGTGTGTGTGTGTGTGTGTGCATGCATGTGTGTTTGGGAAACAAAATGCTTTGAGAAAATGTCACCGGAAGTTCATGAATAAAGAAATTGCAAAACGTTTTCTGTTATTGTTAGATTTTGGGTTAAAGTTAGTCTGTAGTAAAACTAATTATCTTTAATTTAGTCCTGTTTACATTGGTAAGTAAACATGCATGTGAGTAAATCCAGAGATGCTGTAAAGAATGGCTCTTTGAACTAGCAAGCAAATATTTTGGTTCAGTTCTCTGCGGTTGAGGGATCAATCAAGACAGACTGAAAGCAAAGCAAACAATGTAGCGTTTGTATATTTTAGTAGACATTATCAGTCAACAAAACGCTTTGAAAGCCGGTGAGAGGGAGATTCAGATGCAGATGTGTGTGTGTTTGTGTGTTCTGGTGTGTTTTACAACATGAGACCTCCAGTCTGATTCATTTCCTCTGTTTGATTCATTATTATCTTTCAGCCATTTGCTCTCAATGATAACCTGGGATGAGATAAACCTACCACTAACTGTGTGTGTCTCCACCCCCAGTGGTTACCGGAGACGCAAACTCTGAGGGGTGCGGTGCGGTGTGAGTGAGTGTGTGTGTGTGTGTGTGTGTGTGTGTGTGTGGGGGGGGGGGGGGGGGGGGGGGTTAATTCATCTGTTGCCATGGAAACAGTGTATCTCCTCCCCAGCCCAAAAGAAATCCGTCAGATGTCCTCACACCCTGTAAGATGTTTGTGTGTCAGTAAGTTTTCGCAAAGTAGATTTTCCTAATCTTTATGACTCATTGAAACACAATCTACACCAAGTGTCAGCAATTTGTGTTTGTCCACAGTCCACAGTTTTTGATTGCATTTGCTGCATGTACAAATGTTAGTTACATTTTTTTCTAAATGAATGTAAAAACAGCCCTGCTGCTGGTGCGAGGTGGCGTTCCTTCGGCACTCGGCTTTAGATGGATGTGTCCTATTTCTCCTTGCTGCTGCGTCTGCCATGCCTTCACGGTGAAGCAGGGTCTGATGAGGACATTTGCACACACACACTCCCACACTTTCCTTTGGGTTCCTTCATCTTTGAACTCACACAGGCCCTTCTTGTTCCGAGTGTCAGAAAAAGGGAGCGAGAGCACGAGCGAGAGGAACTTCAGCTGTCTGAGGGAGTGAAAGACTCACTCAAGGGGAATGCAGAGCAGGTTACTTCAGCAACAGAGCTCAACTCCAACTCACTTCACCCCCCCCTTCTCTATCCATATTTCATCTACCGCTCACCCCCCACCGTGACCATACATACACACACACACACACCACCCTGTGTCTGTCTCTCTCCTCCTCAGGGCAGTGTCTGTGAGCTGATGGCTGTGTCTCTGTGCAGATGTGATGGGAAACAGCTGTTGCATTTCTCTGCTCGCTCTCATTTTTCCCCCTCCTCCTGTTCCACCTCTCCTTATCCCTGGAAATAACAGAGTGATGGGTTTACGACCCGTTTTTCAGGACTCCTCGTGTCCGGATTTTCTTTGGCTGATCATTCATAGATAAGCTGAGTTCCTTCACCGGTCTGTTCTGGAATGTCGCTGTGATTGAAGAGAAGCAGATGTGGAAGTGATAACCTCCGTCTTCTCTCTCCTCTTCCAGGTGTTGTTCGAAACCTCTCCTTTAGGGGTCGGGGTCTTTAGGCACATCACATTTCAATCCAAAATTTTTCCATCACGATTGGCGTGCCGATTTTTGTGAATCGATTCAGAATCATTAAAGAAATAATCATGATTCTTTGAATCTTTTTCCCCCATAGTAATCTTGTCTCATCTTCCATGTGTTCAAGTGATAAGTCTCATCCCGTCTCTTCTCTTGAAAATCTTCTCATCTGTCTCATTACTTCTCATATTTTCCTTGTCTCATGATCTGTCCCAGGTGTTAAAAGTGATAATCGTCTTGTCTAATTCTCATCTCTTTTCATCTCATCTTATGTCGTGTCTTCTCATCTCTTTGGGTCTCTTGTCTCCATACCTTCTCTCCTCCTTTCTCAGGTTTTCATGTCATAATAGTCTCGTCTTTTTCTCAACTCTTTCTCGTTATATCTCTTCTTGGTGTTAAACAGATAACGGTCACCTCTCTACGCTCTCTCGGGGTGTTAAAGTTCTAACGGTCTCTTTCTCGTCTCGTCTCTCCTCTCACCTGCAGATCCTGTCATTTCCAGCAGGTAATTAGTTAGACATCGCTGCTGGAGCGTGTGAGGGCATTTGTGTGCGCCTGTGTGCGTTTGTAATTAGCCGCGTCTCTGATGTGCGAGTGTGTTCGTGTGATGTGAAGAAAATCCAGGATGATCCGTTCCTAATCAAAAGTGGTGGCAAATCTCTGCCGCCTCAGCCTAATCTCCCTCACATCCTTTAAAAGGAGATGCAGGCAGCCTGCTCATTTAACAGCTTATTGCTGCTTGTGTGTGTGTTTCCTTCAGCCCCTCTCGAACATGTCATATTTAGCTCTTTGGTGATCTGCTTTATATATATTGTACTTCTGTTACATTCTCCCAGAAGTCAACAACACGGATGCATGTATTCATTTAATCAGCCCCGTGTTCATTCCTTCTATTTTCTTCTGGTTTATCCCCCTGTCTCCTCTCTCTCTCCCTCGCTCCCTCTCTCTCCCTCTGTCACCCTCTTTGAAGATCAGTGTAATTATAGGGAGCTAGTTTAATTAATGGGGGGTGTTAGGTGCTGTGTGTGTGCTATCAGCAGATGCAGGTAGTGAGTGATCTCTTGATTGATTTCCTCTTTTATTGTTCGACTTTGACATGACACATGCTGATAAAGGCAGAGGATTCACATTTAATTTTCCACAAGACAAGTCGCTATGTGCCAGTATTATCAAGAGAAACATCATCAACATTTTTGAAACACGGACTCATTTCTGTTGGTCATCGTGATGGAGTAATGTTAAACCTGACCTCATTCGCCATGTTGTGTGTGTGTGTGTGTGTGTGTGTGTGTGTGTGTGTGTCTCCATCCATCTCTCTGCGGAAATGAGTCTCACAGAAAAGCAGCACAGATTTTTGATCTGGATATTTTTGTTTCTGCATTCTTTTGCTGTGAATTAACAAGATTTATCTGTATTGATGATAATGGTTTAAATCAAATGTGACCCTGGATCACAAAACCAGTCTTAAGTAGCACGGGTATATTTGTGGCAGTAGCCAACAAAACACTGCATGGGTCAAAATTATCAATTTTTCTTTTATGCCAAAAATCATTAGGATATTAAGTAAAGATCATGTTCCATGAAGATATTTAGTAAATTTCCTACCTTAAATAAATCAAAATGTTATTTTTGTATGTGGATGCAGCACAATCGCCAACAGAAGTGGAAACCTTTAAAGGCGATTTTCTCAATGTTTCGATTTTTTTGCACCCACAGATTCCCGATTTCAAATACTCGTCTCTCGGCCATATATTGTCCTATCCTAACAAACCATACATCAATGGAAAGCTTATTTAATCAGTTTTCATGTGATGTATAAATCTCAATTTTATAAAATTGACACATAAGACTGCTTTTGTGGTCCAGGTCCACAAATTAGCTTTATAGTTTACCACACACGCACCCCAGCAGAACATTTTCAGCCAATACCCCCTTGAGTCCACGACCCGAACCGCACCTGCATTAAATATGCTACATCAAGTAGACAAAAATTATGTATTTTCAAGTGTGCATAAATCACACCATAGGCTATACAGATGTTTAGAGGGATCTGTAAGTTAAAAGAACATCTAGCCATATATGAACCTTTACTGAACCTTTACCTTTACTATATAATATAGGGGGTATTTTAGTGGATACACTAATCGGTTTGTCTCTCCTGAAACTCTGCAGTGTATAGCCAACTGATCCTCTTAGCAGAGGATGAAAGATAAAACTTTTATTCAAACTGCGAATAGATTATATAGGCTACTGAAAGAAAGCAAAGAGCTCTGAAGCTGTCAATCACTTCAGTTGCAGTGCGCAAACGCTGTGCTCAACGCTGCAAATCACGTTGTAATTAGAAACCTTTGACGTTCTTTAGACTGCAGAGCGTGAACACTAATCAGCACGGGACCGTTTGAAAGCAACTTCCTATCAGTGGGTACTGAATTGAGTCGAAATAGTCCTGGCTATTGGACCCGCAGTCTGCCCATGCCTATTGATTCCCGCAAATGACCACTTAAATATTATTCCACCCTTTACATCAAATATTAGCCATTCACCCGTCCACATGCAGGACTTTTCCTACGACTGTGTCTATGGACCTACGATATTTCTAGAGCGGACGAAAAGTCTGAACACTTATATACAGAGAACAGAGCCAGTCAAATGAGATGTGTAAATCAGAATATATCTGTACACCAATCATCATACCAGAACAATGATTCTTCTTCTTCTTCAAGAAACATTGACACTTTCTTCAGTTGCAAATACGTATATAAACCACCAAAAAAGACAGAAAAATAGAGAAGATCAAAGGTATCAACTTAGTAAATGATCAGATTTAGGGAATTGAGCAAAAAAAAACACTGCACATCGCATTGACACCTTAGAACCAAGTCATAATTAGTATTCATGAGACCGAAATTCCATTAATTAAGTAAAAAGACTAAGTGGAGTACAAATATTACCTAGCAATGTCATTGTGAGCAAATTACCATTTATGAGCTCTTTATTCACCATAAAGTGATGTCATCTAAATCTCGTTCCAACACTGCTACACCCAAGTAGTGAAAAGCTTGGTTAGCCTAATGTGTTCAGTGGAATCTGTCTTAGCCTTGTAAATGTGCTGCTGTCTGTCCACACGCACGGCTCACGCACGGCTCACCCCAACTGCCCCCTTATTCTCCTAAGATGGGCTGTTTTTGGGCTGGCCATTTAGCTCCTTTGAGCCGAGTGTTTACTGACTCTCGTGTGTTTACAGACCCTGTAATGAATGTACGTTCAGAAAGCGTGCTGTGAATGCGTCTGAGGGGGTCTGTGGACTTTGATTCGTGCTCGGTACTCTAAACAATCCTGGCTAACACTTTATTATACTTGAATTTATAGCATTTGCAAACATAACAATATATAATGCTTGAAGGACTACTTGTTAACAAACGACATGCAAAGCTGATGAACAACAGGACAATTTGTCAGTTGATTGGTTTTAATTTCTTTGGGGTTGTGCATTTGATTTACATTTTGATTGGCTGGGATTGCAGTTCACGTTTAGTATGAACGGATACATTTATTGTCGATGGAACTTATCGCATTGTGCCTGGTTAAGACACGGTATCATGTGTGTTCAAATAGTTATAAAAGTCCAGATAAAAGTTTAAAATTTCAGCTTAATTCTAATTTACAAGCCCTCTGTTTGATTTGAGTTGCAGTTCTAACTAGATTTGATTAGATTCTGATTCATTTGGTGGTGTATTTGGTGTATTTGGTGGTCGGATAACATCTCCAGATGTTAAATACCGTTTGACTAGTATCCAAAAATCCAAATCACAGTCTCTACTGCACCAATTTAATTGATATTAATACTAGTGTAGAACATTGCATAGAAACTGTGTCTATTCCTCGTTTACTAAGATCAAATAATAAATCTACTGCGGGATCTAGAAAAAATCTAATTGTTATTAAAACAAAAAATCTCGCTATTAGTGAACAAAAACAATTTCTAAAGCTAGGTCTTCTAAACATTAGATCGCTCACACCTAAGGCGGTTATTGTAAATGAAATGGTCACAGATAATAATTTCGATGTTCTGTGCCTTACTGAAACCTGGCTTAAACCAAATGATTATTTCGGTCTAAATGAGTCTACTCCGCCAGGATACTGTTATAAGCATGAGCCCCGTCTGATCGGTCGTGGCGGCGGTGTTGCAACAATCTATAGAGATATCCTTAATATTACTCAGAAAACTTGTCATAGGTTTAATTCGTTTGAAGTACTTGTGCTAAATGTTACGCTCTTAGATGTAAGAAAAAAATCCCTATTATCTCTAGCATTGGCTACCGTATATAGACCTCCAGGGCCTTACGCCGATTTCCTAAAAGAGTTTGCTGACTTTCTATCAGATCTTTTGGTCAACGTCGATAAAGCATTAATTGTTGGAGATTTTAACATACACGTAGATAATTTAAATGATGCGTTAGGGGCTGCGTTTACAGATTTATTAAACTCCTTCGGGGTCAAGCAAAACGTCACCGGACCAACTCATCGTCTTAATCATACACTCGATTTAATTATATCATATGGAACCGATCCAACCGATATAGATATCATTCCACAAAGTGATGATGTCACTGACCATTACATGGTAACTTGCATATTAAGTACTACTGTAATATGTCATGCTGCGCCACGTTATCGACCAGGTAGAACAATTCTTCCATCCACCATAGATCATTTCTCAAATAGCTTATCTGATCTGTCTCAGCTGCTGCCTAAACCCAAACTAACAGATGAACTAGATGAACTAACTTGCACTATGAGCACCATTCTCTCTAGAACATTGGATATTGTTGCACCCATTAAATTAAAAAAGGTCAGAGAAAAAAGTATAGCACCATGGTACAATAATACTACGCATGTTTTAAAGAGAGAAACCCGTAATTTAGAGCGTAAATGGAAAAAAACTCATTTAGAGGTCTTTAGAATCGCGTGGAAAGACAGTATGTCACGTTATAAAAAGGCCCTTAAAACGGCCAGGGCTGAGCACCTCAGCAAATTAATAGAAAACAACAGAAATAATCCAAGGTTTTTATTTAATACCGTGGCTAGACTAACAAATAAACAGACGTCGTCTGAACAAAATACCTCGTTACAGTTTAGTAGTAATGATTTCATGAACTTCTTCACCGAGAAAATTGAAAGCATCAGAATCAAAATCGTAAACGTTCAATCTTTACTCGCGCCTTATAATTCAGCCGCAATTATCACCCCGCAAGAACAATTACAAAGCTTTACAACCATAAAACAAAAAGAGTTAAATAAACTTATCACTTCATCTAAAACAACAACGTGTTTATTAGATCCTATACCAACTGAACTACTGAAAGAAGTGTTACCTATAGTGGAAGAGCCTCTTCTCAATATTATTAACTCATCTTTATCTTTAGGTCATGTTCCAAGAACGTTCAAGCTGGCAGTTATAAAACCTCTTATTAAGAAACCACATTTAGATCCAAATAACCTAGCAAATTACAGACCCATTTCGAATCTTCCATTTATGTCAAAAATATTAGAAAAAGTTGTGTCCAGTCAACTCGGCTCTTTCTTGCAAGAAAACGACATCTATGAAAAGTTTCAGTCTGGATTCAGGCCACATCATAGCACTGAAACTGCGCTTGTTAGAATCGCAAATGATTTACTTTTAGCTTCGGACCAAGGCTGTATCTCAGTACTAGTTTTACTTGATCTTAGTGCTGCGTTCGACGCTATAGATCACACAATACTCTTAGATCGACTACAAAATTACACTGGTGTTCAAGGACAAGCATTAAGCTGGTTCAGGTCATACTTATCTGACCGCTACCATTTCGTCTACTTAAATGGAGAAAAATCGATCATAACTTCGGCAAACTATGGAGTGCCGCAGGGATCTGTGTTAGGCCCTTTATTATTCTCAATATATATGCTGCCACTTGGTAATATTCTAAGGAAACATGGAATTAGTTTCCATTGTTATGCTGATGACACTCAAATATATATTTCATCACGGCCAGATGAATACGCTAAATTATCCAAATTGACAGATTGTGTTAAAGATATAAAAGATTGGATGACGCGTAATTTTATTTTATTAAATCCAGACAAGACAGAGGTAATACTTATCGGTTGTAAAAACCGTCCACAAAACCTTTCACAGCACGACTTTAACATAGTAGGATGCCCTGTTACTTTATCCGCTACAGTAAAAGACCTGGGTGTTACATTAGACTGCAACTTGTCTTTTGAAAAGCATATTTCATATGTTACAAAAACAGCCTTTTTCCACCTTAGAAACATTGCTAAGCTACGTAATATGCTATCAGTCTCTGATGCAGAAAAGTTAGTTCATGCATTCATGACCTCGAGACTAGATTACTGTAATGCTTTATTAGCTGGTTGTCCTGCATCTTCAATAAACAAGCTACAGTTAGTCCAAAATGCAGCCGCTAGAGTTCTTACTAGATCAAGAAAATATGATCATATAACACCGATTTTATCATCACTTCATTGGTTACCTATAAAGTTCCGTATTAATTACAAGGTATTGCTTTTGACTTATAAAGCTCTAAATGGTTTAGCTCCAGTCTATTTAACGGATCTTCTATCGCCCTACAATCCATCGCGTTCTTTAAGATCACTAAATTCGAGGCTTCTGGTCATTCCTAGGATATCCAGATCCACCAAAGGAGGCAGAGCATTTTCACATTTAGCTCCGAAGCTCTGGAATAGCCTTCCTGATATTGTTCGTTGCTCAGACTCGCTCTCCCAGTTTAAAACTAAACTGAAGACGCATCTATTTAGCCAGGCATTCATATACATTTTTTATCTTACAGTTACTGTAAATTCGGCCTCTAGTTCATAAACGCCAGAGGAGAACTGGCCCCAGACTGAGCCTGGGTTCTCCCAAGGTTTTTTTCTCCATTGGGTCATCTGATGGTGTGTTAGGACACCTTTACGTCACTGGATGGAGTTTTTCGGTTCCTTGCCACTGTTGCCTTTGGCTTGCTCAGTTGGGGATATTCAAATTAATTAACCAATCATACCATTGATCAGCTCTACCAAACTTGGATGTCTTTTTTTCCAGTAATAAACAAACATTAAGTTGTTTTGATTGATACTGTGAAGCAGCTTTGATACAATCTGTATTGTGAAATGCGCTATATAAATATATTTGACTTGACTTGACTTGACTTGTATTTCTGTAATATTGACTATTTTACTTGGGTATGAATGAAATTCACTTTTCGCTATTGTAATGACATTTTAATCTTTGACATTTTAATAAAACTTACAAAACTATAAACTCATGAACACTTTTGGTTACAAACTGGTTCTTTTGGTTAAAATTTAGAATTTAGAAAGTCTGCAAGTATTTTTGGATGATTCATTGAAAAGGCCGAATAAAAAGAGTAATTTATTCTTGAAAGGGGCTACACTGGTTGCACTGAGGTTTTTTTTGATTTACTAAAAAGCATAATTGAAAAGACTCATTTGTTTGCAATCTGACTATACAGTAGGCCTAAATGTCACTATGTGCCGCCCCAAGGACATCTGAAAAATAAATGTCGTCTTGCCATTATATTTGCAATTCATACAGTATTTTTATCTCATTTTCAATATAGGTTGTGTTCACACTTGAAGTTTGGTTTGCTTGGTTAATTTTGTCCGGACCAAAAAAGTTCACATTGGCATTTTTACCACCGAACCTAAAGGCATTTCACAACCTGATTGGTCTGCTTTTATGACGTATATATTTCGAGATGGAACTTACCAAACATCCAAAACAATGCTGTTTGCTGGGCTAAATACGCTCGTTGTATGTGCGTAACCTACATATGATGGTATTTTGACCAGCTAAAAACTTGTGAAGAGTTTATAAAGTGTGTAAAGGAGTTAAACAGCGGCAGGAATTCCTGTCACACACACAAACGAAGATCTACTACGAAGAGACATGGTTCTGATGCGTACCGAAATGTGATTGGTAACGTCGTGACTATCACAAGAAAAAACAGGTATGCTTGACCATTCTGTTCTTTTAAGGGTCGCATCTTGTGACATGTCCCATTTTTGGTTCATTTACATGTCTTTGGTCCATGTTGCGTTCATATTTCATTCGAACCGCGCCAGAGTTCATTTGTAAGCGGACCGAGACCCATCTTTTCAGCGGTCTCGGTCCGCTTGTTTGGTGCGCACCAGGGTTCGGATGGCACCGTTCATACTTATTCAAATTAACCATTCTAACAGAGCAATCGCACCAAAGTTAGTTTTAATCAAACCAAACATGCCAAGTGTGAACCATGTCATGTGTTGAATTTTTTTTTTTTTTTTTACTAATTACATTCACAAAACCAAGCACAAAAAGTAAGCACAAGAGAGTAAGACCAAACAAAAGTCATAGATCAGCTCTTCTGAGGATTGTTTAGGTAAATGCGAGCCTGCTGTGAGCTTGTATTGTACACGATTGAAGCCTAGTGTAATGTGATTGGCTGCGGTCTCTTAGCTATGGCTGGAGATTGTGCTATCTCTTTACTTTACCCAGAAGCGACTAACCGAACGGGTTCCCTCCTTCTGGAAAATGCAGGAATCCTATTACACACCACACATAGATGGAGACAAGTGTGTGTGTTTGTGTGTGTGCAATGCAGCAGAAGTAAAGAGAAACCAGAAGTGTTTAATTATTGGATTCAATCTGTATTTTGTTCAAAGGCTTGTAATGCGATCTTCTACATATCACTTGTAATGTTATCGCTATGCTATCGCTATGTTTGCAATATGACCTCTGAAAAAAGGACGTTTTTTGTGTTGAAGTTATTTATGACTTCTAGATGCAAAACAGCTACTTTGAATGTGATTTGAACTCAGAACAAATGTGTTTTGTGAGCTCACTTCTAGATATAGTTATTTTTGTTAAATAATTTTAAACGTCAATATTATTAAATGAAATAGAAGTATTACACATGAAATTAAAAAGCTCTTCTGGGGACATTTTCTGAAATTTTGTCCCCACAAGGACAGCAAAACCTGTTTTTCCACACACACAAAGTGCTTCCAGATTTGTCTTCAGATTACCTTTGAGCTCTGTGTGTATATGTGTGTGTTTGTTGAAGCATTCAATGTGGTCTGTGTCAAGTGTGGATGGTTTTTGTTGTCTATAATCTTAAGGATTTGTGAACAAAAACAAACCGCAATCTTTCATCTCCTTATCTTGTCTCATCTGATTGGTCACCCCTGGCCTGTGACATTTTAAGTGACATGAGTTGATGATTGACAGCTGCTACAAGCCCAGAATACATGCAGGCGAGGACTCGACATGTCCAGCAAAACGACGAATAACTGTAGTGATGCACGAACTGTGTCACTTCTAATCGAAAATGAGAAGCCTATGATTTATTTGGGTGAAACGCTTCTCTTTCAGTCCTTGCAAAAAGCATCTTGTTGTTATTTCTTGTCTCTCTCTCTCGGTCGTAAGTGACAGATGAATAATTTAGCCTGTAGGATGGAAGTCCCTTCACCCTGGTCATGTGTCACTCTTCTCAATCTGTGTGTGTTGCACGTGTTTGTACAAAGAGGCAAATGGATGATGATTTGTGCTTCATTTCAAGCTGCACATGGCCCTCATTCTTTCTCTCAGGCCTCATTAGCTCATAATTGTGAGTCTGTGTGTGTGTGTGTGTGTGTGTGGTAAAAGGGAACTGGGTTGTGTGAAAACTGCTCTTTTTCCTCTGTGTGTGTGTGTGTGTGTGTGTGTGTCTATAGTATCATTTGAGCTCCTCATAAGACTGCACACGCTTGACATAAAAATATCTGGTTAAAATTAGGGATGCACAGAAATTTCGAAATTCAAACAATAAATGTTGTTTTGCCGTTTTACTCAAATTGTCTTATTATTTAATATATGCTTGAATAAATCTGTAATGAAAACAAGTTTACAGCTTATTGTCATTTAAATGTTTATATTTCACAAAAAAACTGTAGTAGAAACAATTCTGTTATTAAAACTGTCTTGTGTGCAATTTAAATGTGTACTACTAATTTTTAGCTATTTGAGTGATGATTATATATAAGGTTGGTTTAAATAAATTATTATTCATTTGTTATTTACTTTTGGTTTCGGTTCATGGCCAAGTGCATCCTAAAGTTTCGGTTTCGGCCCAGAATTTTCATTTTGGTGCATCCCTAGTTGAAATGATCACACACTAGACACTATTGAAATGTTTGTTACTGATAGTGTATTCTGAAGGGCATGTGCTCCAGACACCTCTTTGTACGAAATCACATATTTACATGATGTTAAAGGCACACTGTGGAACTTTTGGCCACTAGTGGCGCTCGACCTGTAATTTTCCCCTAGAGGCCACAAGCGCCGCAGCACTGTCGCAAAAGTCAACAAACAGTCAACCGGTCAGCCTCCCGTGTCTTTAGATTATGTGTGTGCAGACAGTAGTTGACTTGTTGGTTGAAGAAAGATAATCGATTCACTATTGAACAAAATAATTAGATAAATATAAGATTAATAATATAAATTATATAAAGAAAATCAATTGAAAAAAAGTACACAGAAAACAATGTGTGATCAGGTAAGTCGCATAGACAAGGGTTGCCCGATCCTGCTCCTGCTGATCGTCTGTCCTGCACAGTTCATCTCCAACCCTAATCACACACACCTGAAGCAAACCATTAACGTCTTCAGGATCTCTTTAAAATTAAAGTCAGGTGTGTTTGATCAGGGTTGGAGATGAAATCGTGTAGTCGGGAAATCGTGTAACAAAACTGATGTAACTCACAACATACTGCCGTTATTTGTAGGCTTCAGTTTGTTTGTCCTTTTACACGCATACAAATATGAGCTGAAGGCAAAAAAATAATGGCAGTATGTTGTGACTGATCACTTATAGCATCCTACTAGCTACCA
This sequence comes from Tiaroga cobitis, assembly GCA_030578255.1. Lineage (NCBI taxonomy): Eukaryota > Metazoa > Chordata > Actinopteri > Cypriniformes > Leuciscidae > Tiaroga > Tiaroga cobitis. The sequence goes on along the minus strand of CM060606.1, from coordinate 25,304,674 downwards.
GATTGATAATTCGCTGCTCTACCAGCATTCCTTGATACGTGAAGTTAAATGGAGGACAAGATAGATTCCGTAACATGGCCAGACAGATAACAAATTCGAAAAAATAGAGATATTGTGCAAGCGATATATATTAAACTTACTAAGTTGGTCCAAAAGCATGACGGCCAGGTCAGCATCGGTCGGGCACCCCTCCTCCTCCTTTTAGCCAGTGAGCGAACGCTGGACCAATGTTGATCCTCGTCCTGGCTTTTAGTTTATCACTCCCTTTTTCTTTTTCTTTTGTGTCCTCTTACAAAATCTTTGCCTTCTTCCGAGTAACTGTTGGTTCAGCCATGACGACAACATGCAGACGGCAATCAAATGCGAGTTGAGCTCTCACGTTAGAATTTGGGGAAGTGACGTATGCCGTAAACCGGTCGAATTTTGTATTTCTTTTTGTGCTCGGGTTCCTACCCGCAACCCGAAGTTACATAGTGCTAGTAAAAGCGAAACAGACACCTTCAGGCTACGGCAGACATGTCATTCAACCTATTGTAAGTCGATGTACCATCTCAATGGGTTTTGGATATATATTATAAAGGTTGAAAAGTTCCACAGTGTGCCTTTAAAGGAAATGCTAAAGTATGTTTAAATATAAATACATCCACCATTGACCTGTGTCTTTGACGTATGACACAGACATACCATGAGAATAATTTACTTAGGTGTTAAACGAGCATAATATAACAAGTACAAATTTCTTTCATCATTTACTCACTATCATGTTGTTCCAAATTTATATGACTAACTTTCTTTTGAGGAACATAAAAAGACATTTTGAGAAATGCCTGTTTTTTTTGTCTATACAATTAAAGTTAATGGTAACCTGTTTGGTAACCAACATTCAAAATATCTTCTTTTGTGTTCAGAAGAAAGAAATACAGAACTATCCTTTAGACTTAAAACAAACAGCCTGAGTTCTCTACTATTTTTTTATTTTTGTACTTTTCGAATATGATGGCTTCTCATGTCCTGCGGCCTCATGGGATAGGAAAGTGTCCGCTGGTAGCACACTTCAGAATCTCAGCAGATGCAATAAGTCATCTGGGGATTGTTCACCTACTGTTTCATGAATACTGAGCATTGGGACATCTGACATCCAGTCTTTTGACATGCTGCACTTTGTATACTGTATTTTTGTCTTGGTTTCCAGTACAAAACTTCCTTAAAATAAGAAAAAATTACTTGAGAAGCAAAATTGTAAGATATTATGCTGTTCAAAAGTTTGTGGTTTTGAAAGAAACCTTTTATGCTCTCTAAGGCTGCATTTATTTGATCAAATGTACAGTAAAAACAGATATATAGTGAAATATCATTACCATTTGAAATAACTGTTTTATATTTTAAATTTAAATGTATTTGTGTGATGGAAAAGCTGAATTTTCAGCATCATTACTCCAGTCTTCAGGATCACATTTTCCTTCAGAAATCATTCTAATGTGCTGATTTGTTTCTCAAAAAACATTTCTTATTATTATCAATGTTAAAAAGGATTTTTTGCAGTGTATTTAGATGCAAGCATTGATCTTTGGTGCTCATATGGGGGGACACGGTTTGAATTTACCCTGTGTCTTTGAGCCAAGGTCCCTTTTATTCCCAGCTTACCTGTCTCCTCTCTATCGTCTCTATCAATAAAAAGTGGAAAAGTCCCCAAAAACAGAAGGTACAGTTTCACACTTCCAGACATCTGCGTATGCAAATAAACATGTTTACTGTACGCGCTAGCCTAACACGCGCACGGCCGCGCTCCCCACAGACCCCCTCAAGCTGTTCGTCTCCATCTGTTCCCACCCCTCAATCTTTATTCCTCTCTGCACATCAGCTGTGTCATGAATGATTCTCATTCACCCACTGGACATCTCCGTTTTCCTGCAAACCATTCATTTACTCCGATTATGTGTGAGTGTGAGCGATAATAAGCTCTGCGGACAGAACCTGAATGCTCCGTCATCTGTCCTTGCGATATAAAATGAAGGTCTACTCACACGCACACGCACACGCACACGCGCACACACACACACACACACACACACACATATGCAATTGGTAGTCACAGCGCGTTGTCTGCCATCTAAACTCTCATTCTGGGCACTCGTCTGTCACTGTCCGCACTGAACAGTTTTTCTCTCAGGTTGGAGGGATGAGAAGCAGGAGCTCACTAGATTTAAGACAGCGGTGTTCTCTCTCTCTCTCTCTCTCTCTCTCTCTCTGTGTGTGTGTGTGTGTGTGTGTGTGTGTGTGTGTGTGTGTGTGTGACATGATGATGGGTGACAGGCCTCCGAATGGTGGTGTGTGATTTACAAAAACTGAGTGTGTGTGTGGCATGTCACCTGCAGGCGGCAAGCACAGAGAAAACACAGTTGACACACAGCCTCTGTCTTTCGTTGTGTTTAACATGCCGCTTTGGACCTTAATACGGGCAGATGCCGTATTTAATTTTATACACATGGTAACAGTTGATGGATAGACATAGTGTTTTTAATGGGATGTAATGCTGTGTAACTGTGCCGATTGTTCAGTACAGGGGTTTTCAAAGGACCCCCCCCCAAATATATCGATCCTCTTATGATGGATACCCTCGCTAAAATGTCCAGACAACATTCAGTTTAGTAAGTGGAAATGTAGTAAAACGTATTGTTTTTTTTTTACAATTAATTTTTTTACTTCCCAGTTTGAAAAATCCTGGTTCAAATAATTGAAAGCATTGAAAATGGCTTTCCAAAACATTTTCACACAAAAAAACCTGTAAGATGTGAAAAACCAGACATTGGATTGTATGTAGAGTATATGGTACCATACATGTATCCCTTACAGCCTTTTTATTAGCGCGAAATTAAGTACGCCATCTACACTGACTGAGGTTGTCTGCATCTCTCCTGTGCTTTCAGTTTATTATTGAATCTCTCTATCTTCTACCCCCTTCCCTTCTTTCTATTTACACACCGTGCTGCTGTATGTTAAGGATGCTCCATCCAGAGAGAGACGGCGAGAGGGAGATTTTCAATAACAGGGCTCAGCGGTGCTAAACGCAGGCTCAGAAGTAATCGCCTCGGTGGTCTCACACACACACACACACACACACGCGCGCACACACACACACACACACACACACACACACACACACACTCGTCTCAGTTTGAGCACCTGCGGAAGACAAAAAACAGACACGGTGGGGTCCACAAGACCACTAGTGGGAAAAAACATGCTTCAGTTTGTCTGAATAATTTTTTTTTATACACATTTATTTATACAAGTTATATTATTAGCATTACAGTCTTAGTATTTGTGTTTCCTCTTTTGCATAAATGACAACAGCACTCAAGTTGTATGAACTCCGCAAGTTTGAGCTTCAATTGAAAAACATCTGATGGTCTGTACTGAGTCAAATGATCAATGTCACAAATTACTTGGTGAACTAGAAATTTTTAATCCCATATTTGTGGACTTTTGAACCATATGTTCCAGATAAAAATAAGGGAGCAATTGAGAGTTGTCATAAAACATGTTTACTTTTTAAGCTTCCTCTTGATACCTTTTTTCTTTCCTTCTTTTCTCACCTTCACAGTTTTGACGTGGCGGTGTTTTTTTTTTTTTTTTTCAATTTGCGAGTTTCAGTCTTTTCAGCTGGTTAGCAGACAAACTGGTCTAACTAGTTTTACACCTATGATACTGTAGGGTTTTTTTTCATTCCGGTCTCACTCTTAAGCTCATTTACACTAGAGAAATTGTTCCATTTTCTATTGTCAGTAGTGTAGTGATGCATGAAGCACGGCTCACACAGAAGTCGCTTTCAAACCAAGCAGTTCTCTTTTGGTGCGAATGCTGCAAACTCATGTGACCAACTTGAAACTAATGTGAAATCTGTGTGGGTAAATCTTGCGCAAATCCCTGTTGAAATGACATTATTTCAACCGCAAATTTGGTGATCAACAGTAAATGTTTTATGAATGAGTTTTAAACCTTTATGAATAGATTTGCCACTTTTATAAAATCATTGTAGAACAGTGGTTCTCAAACTTTTTGGGTCACGCCCCCTTTAAACCATTAAAAAAATGTGCCCTACCAAATAATTTCACTAAAAATAAAGAAAGATTTTTTAAATTGAAAAATGTGCAATGAAAAACACCTGCAATAGTTTCAACTTTCTAATGTCGTTGAATCATTGAAAAATATAACGGTATATGAGAGAATAATAGATCAGAACATAACTTTTAATTGAAATAAAAAATACATTTTCAGTATCCAAGGTTATTTTCGTAAACGAAAACTGAAACTAAGAGACAAACTATTGGTCAAAAAACATTTTCGTAAACTGAAATAAAATAGAAATTTCAACATAATTGAAAAACTAAAACTAAAAGAAAGTAACATCAGTTAATGAAAAACGAACTGAAATAAAATAATAATTAGCAAAAATAAATAATAGTTTTCGTAATTAAGCTCTCATCCTGTACCGGAAAATCAGTTTTTTTTTCCATTCCACTGCATTACTTTATTTTTCAATGTATGGACCATTGCGCTCGAGTCTCGCGTCTTTTGCATCGTTTCGCACATGCCACGACTTTGCAGGACACTCAAGTTAAAATAAGTTCAACTTTAAAAAAACTCGAGGCCTTGAGCTTTTTCCCCATTCCACTGTCCGCGTCTTTTTTCCGTTTTCAAAGCAAAACCGCTTTCTGTGTGAACCAGCCAAGCAGAAATGGCCAAATAAGTATTTCCATCATGACTAGACTTTATGCAAATACAAGCTGTACCTTAATTCCAAATTAGATAACCATCTCATGTGAAACTAAACAAGATACCACACATATTAGACAGAAAACCAGACTAAGCAGAAAACGGAAAAAACTAATAGCATGTCTAGCCCAGAAATAGACGTACATTTGTCAGAGTAGATCAATCATATAAATATACTTAAAGAATAATCATATGCGTATTTTTTCTTTTTCTCATACACCATGTTGAACAAGATGTCATTTTTTATGAATGAATAATTTTTACTTTTTAGTTGCATTTGTTTGGTTCTTTGTTCATCCTCAAATTATTTTAATTTTTTTTATTAAGAGGTTTTCACAAGAGTTAACTGTAAACTGCAAACATTGTAGTGAGAGGATCGGGAAATGTTGCGAGCTGGAATCTCAAACTCTGCCAGATTCTGCAAGTCGGAAAGGCTCTGACACATACTCCCATGGTACTTTACTGTGTTTTGGGTGCGTGCGCACACGGACACACTCGTGTGCTGCTGAATTTGCTCTGTCAGGGTTGTGTTGGATGATGAATGCTTCAGGCAGAGAGCGAGCTGAATGTTATTTTTTCATAGATACTTTCACACACGCTTGCACACACACACAGATTCACATTTAGATTCGCACCCTCTCGCACACCCTGGCTGAGATCAGAAACATTGGCCTACTTGCTGTTTGGTTGTAACCTCATTTATCATTTCTCATTTTGTCATCCCTGAACTCCTAGACTACTCCAGTATGTGCTAAATTTCTCTCTGGCTGCGCTCGGCGAGGTGGTCGCGGGTCATCTGAATTTAGCTGGACAGAAGTGAAGGTTGTTTCCTGTTCTCATGGGCTTTTCTCATTCTCTTTCCAGGGTCTTTGGCTCAGCGCGTGAGGGTGGATGCAGAAGTCGAGTCATATCCTGGTCAGGCTGTGACACTGCGTTGCCAGTTTCCGAATCCAGGCGAAAACCAGCTCACTCAGGTCTGAAATCAACTTCATGTTACCTGCCAGTCTTAGGCAGAGCTGTGGAACCCAAACGAACAAGAGTTTGTAGAAAGAACTTGTTTGTTGGGCTTGTAGTAAGAACTTTCTGAAAGTGTTTATGTGCTGTAATCATCTGCTGGTCACCTGCTGAATTTACTTAGGATTTGTTTCCTCTGGCATGCAGGTGTCATGGATCTTTGAACAGACTGACGTAGAGAGAACCAACATCGCAGTCTTCCATCCAAAATTTGGGGCAAATTACCCTACCAAATCCCCTCTATATGGGCGTGTCCGTTTTGTAACAGACCCGCCCACTTTGGAAAACCCATCCATTCAGATTACAGATGTGAAGATGACAGATGAGGGACGATATATCTGTGAATATGCCACCTACCCTTCCGGCAACGAACAGGGAGTGTCTTCACTGGTCATGCTGGGTGAGTGAGTGTGTGTTTGTTTGCACAGGAGAAAAGAAACATTAAAACTTGGGGCTTTGCTGAAGAGCTGCAACAAATAATCAGTTAAATAATTAAAGATTTACGAAAAAAATTTCAACAACAAATTTTTATTATTGATTAGATGAATATGTAATGAGATTTATACTGTATGTACATATGTGTGTATAGCATAAGCACTATGCCTAGTGTGCATTCATAACATTTTATATATTGTTATTATAATTAATATTATATTAATAAAAAAAAGTTAAAAAAGCGATTTTGATTTAAAACACAAGTGACAGCTTGGTCGCGTATAAAATTATTTGTAAGTTTCAGCCTTATTCTGCTTCAAAGAGTATGTGTGTGTGTACGCATACTCAGACTCACGTCTGTCCGTTTGTGGGCTTAAAGGGGATTTATAAATGGTATTGTCAGATCAATTGTGTTGTTGTTAATGTGTGTGAAATGTGGCAGTAACCTTGGCCGGGCTCTCGCTCGCTCGCCCCCCTCCCTTCTCTCTCTCTCTCTCCGCTATTGATCTGCCTGCTTATCATGCTGAGAGGCCGTCGCTTCCTTGTCGTTCCCCGTCTCCCCTGCTTTTCTCCTTTCCCTCTCTTTGATGTCTTTCTCAGAGCGAAACGTGAGTACAATGTGAGCGCTGTGCTAGCGCGTGGCAGGACAAGCCGATCTGTGATCTTCCCGTCTCCACTTCCTCCCCTCCTCCTCTCATCCTCCCTTACCCTCCTTCACATTATAGCATCAAATAAAGGTCAAACTCTCTCTCTTTCTCACAGCTAAACCAAAGAACATGGCTACAACTGTCACAGTTACTGCGGGCACAACCCCGCTCATTGTGGCGCGGTGTGAATCATCCAATGGCCGTCCGGCAGCGACCATTTCTTGGTCCACGGCGCTTAACGGAAATGTGACGACGCCGATGAAGACGGACAATGCGGATAATACGGTCACCGTCCAGAGCACCTACATGCTGGCTCCGCAGCCAGCGGATAATGGCAAAGACATCACCTGCATAGTGTTGCACCGTACCATGTCCAAGCCTGACACCTTCCCGATGAAACTTGTTGTTGAATGTAAGATATCAATCAGACCATTTACTACACCAGCAACTACTGATCCAAATGCTGTTACGCTAAGCATTCCCTGTTGCTATAGCTGATAATTGCTGTAGTGAGTCACGTCTCAATCGGTCCAGGCCAGTAATGTGTCTCAGAATATGCCAGACATTAGTAAAGGTCATCAAGCAAATTACCCTGAGGCTTTACAGTGCTGCTTGGACCATGAGCTAAGGGTCAATGAGTTCATCATGGAGTCAGCTGACAGACCGTATCAGTGTTCGATTTACATCAGACTTCAATGGTGCAAGGCTAAACTCATTCATAAAGGCTAGTTGTTCGATCCACCTTTTCACTCTGTCTTTCTTTCTTTATCAGATCCTCCCCAGGTGCAGATCGTTGGTTACGATAACAACTGGTACAGGGGCCGGACAAGTGCGTTTTTGACCTGTCAGTCTGATGGAAACCCCCACCCCACCACTGTCACCTGGAAAACGTGAGCATTTCTTTTCACTTTCAGTTCTGTTTAGTCTGAGCCTTAAGTCGGGTTTACACTGTAGAATTTTAGGCACTGTTTTGCTGTTTTACTAGGATTGTAAAAGACTTAATAGGGCAAAATCTGCAGGCTTTGATCACTTTGTGCAAGGTTGTCCTAACCTGCTCCTGAAGGGCCACTTAGGGGGCTTTCACACTAGCACTTTTGGTGCGCACCCGGGTTCGAATGACGTCAGAGTCCGGTTCGTTTGGATGATGTGAACGCTGTCTTCCGAACTCGGGTGCGTACCCGCGAACCGTACTCGGGTCCGCTTAAAAAGGTGGTCTGGGGTACGGTTCATGTGAACTCCAGTACGGTTCGCTGCTGATATGAACGCTATCGAACCAAACCGCGGAAGTGAACCGCTATTGATGACATATAATGTATAATGTGGTCGACAGGACTGTTGTCAGTGTGTGTGTGTGTGTGTGTGTACACTTACCTTGACGAAAAGCGGGATTGACGCACTGCAAGCAGAGAGATGATTTATGCTCGCCTCCGCAAAAATTGTCTTCGGCTGACAGCCAGCTGTCTTTGGAACGATTTTAGTACTTTTGCGGCAGGCATACCCAAGTGTGTTTCTGTATCTTTTCTTTGAAAACAAAACCAAAGGTTAAAAAAAAGAAGAACAAATGTGAAGCAAGCAATTCTATCCATTTTGACGCCTTTTCATTCATAGCGGCGCCGGTTACCAAGCAACATGATTACGCGCCAGCTGCAGCTTGATGATGCAAGCGTACCGCGGTTCGGATACAAATAATATAATGTGAACACAGTCCATCGGGGGCAGGGGGAGGGGGGAAGCAATCGAACTCGGGTTCGGAACAGGCAATCGAACCAAGTGTGAAAGCACCCTTACTTGCAGAGTTTAGCTCTAACACACCTGCCTGGAAGTCTCTAGTGATCTTGATTGGCTGGTTCAGGGATGTCCAGTCCTGCTCCTAGAAAGCCACCTTCCAGTCGGGTTTTGCTCCAATCCTAATTAAACACACCTGAACTAATCAATGTCTTCAGGATTACTAAAAGCTTCCAGTCAAGTGTGTTGGGGCAGGTAGGGGCTAATCTCTGCAGAACATTTGCCCTTCAGGAGCAGGATACCCCTAGCCTATGCAAAGAATCTCCGTATCAGACAAAGTTCAGTCAGTGTCAGTCGCACAGTGTGGTGACTTCTATGAGATGTCAATTGGACGATTGGGACCAAAGTCTTGGCTATGATGTGTATCATTGATGTTGCACAGTGTAGCATGGCTTTTACTCAAAACTTCAATGGTAATATATCACACAGTCAGTCTGACAAGCAATATTGGAAAAATACTTTTTGAGTGTGTTAACCTGGCTTAAGATAATGGCCACAACCAAACCGCCCTCTGTCCATTTATAAGCCCAAAAATGGAAAGCACTTTCTCAACATGGCACTCTATTCTGAATCAGCTGGCTTTAAAATAACTTGACACTTTTTTTTTTCAATGCCAGTCTATTATTGCGGTATCAATAATTTCAAATAAACCACCTGATCAGATGTCTTCTTTCTGTCTACGTGGGTGGTTCTTGGCCAAAATAAGTTGCAAAGTGAACCGGGCATAATGCTGATAGTCATGAGGTCTTTTAAGCTTTAGTTCTATCTGAAAGGTTATGATAATATTGTCTGAATGTTGTCCCACAGTTTGTCCGGACTGATGCCTGAAACAGTGCAGGTGCAGGAAAACCGTCTCTCTGTCCAGAAGGTGGATGACACAATAAATACCACCTTCATCTGTGAGGTCAGGAACAGCTTGGGATACGCCAGAGATCAAATCACCGTCTTCGTGAGGGGTGAGTCTGTCTATAGTATTTCATAACAGGACCCCCTCACACATTTATACAGTGGTGAGTGTGAGGTGGTGACAGAGGAATTAATTGGAAATTTAGACTCAATTTCAGACAAGGGGTTACAGTTCAGACAAGGGGTTACAGTTCAGACATAAGGCAGTTTGTTGGCACTTTCATTGTCTGTATGTTTGTTTTATTCGTCACTCTATTTGTCCTCAAGATCACCTTGCATGCACTGTCATCCCTCAACATTCAGCTGTTCCTGACTCTATGGTGGCGTTTATAATTTAGTCTGAGACTTGTTGATCTGGAAAATGTGAGAGAGGTTCCGTAGAATTCTAAAGGACATTTTCCGAAGAAAGGAGTGTGTGATTGCAGATATAACTGTGTTTGGGTGGGGTTAGGTTGAGTGCAGCTGTATTTGGGTGTTTTTGAACAGTGTTTTGACACAGTTTTCTGTTTAAATCATAGTTCTTGTATATTCAGAAAAAAATCCTTTAAATAAAGTCAATATGTTGAAGGTATTATATCACTTGCTGCTGCATGATTTTAAAGCAAATTCACAATGCGTGAAATTGTCGTAGTTATAGCTTACTCGCACACTGGGTTAGTAAGATTTTCATGTTTTTGAAAGAAGTCCCTTATGCTCACCAAGGATGCATTTATTTGATCAAAAATACAGTAAATCATTAATATTGTTAAATAGTATTACAGTTAAAATTAACCGTTTTCTAGTTTACTGCCTAATATTTTTGTGGAAACTTTTTTTTTTCAAGAGTCTTTGATGAATAGAAATTGTAAAAGAATAGCATTTACTTTTATAACAATGCAAAAGTCTTTGTCAGTTTTGATCAATTGGTGTTTTGATCAATTGGTGTTTTATAACAATGCAAAAGTCTTTGTCAGTTTTGATCAATTGAATGTGTCCTTGCTGAATGAAAGTATAAATTTTTTTAAATTCTTACTGACCCCAAACCTTTGACGTTGTATAAAATGCGTTTGAGTGAGCGACTCGACCCACTAGTAAACGGTCTGGTTGTTTCAGTTGGGCAATCATAACCCAACATAATATGATTGGATTTTCTCTTAATATTTTCATGAATGTCATTTAATTGTAATCATGGGGCATTTGTTTCATCTGTGCCCGGTTGCATAAAGCACCTTTGCCCGGTTGCATAAAGCACCTTAAGTTTTTCCCTTAAGTATGATACTTAAGGGGCGATTTACCCTTACCTAAGAGAATAACTTAAGGGTGTTGCATATAATCTCTTAAACGGTTTTCTTAGGTAATGGAAACATTTAAGTGTTTCACGACAGCGATCCTGGATTCACGTTATAAAAGTCTGTTGTTGCCATAGATACGCAAAATACTAACATGTCGGAATATCACGTGTCAGTCCAGTGACGGTATCACGCAACAGCGCGTTAGCTCCGAAAGTGGCGGCAGTTTGTGTTGTTCAGCGTCTCATGCTTTGGCATTTGTTTAGGTTTTGTGAATGCACTTCTGGCTCTGTGTCTCGAAATACAGCTGAGTATATTTCCAAAGCATACCTGTTTTCTTCTGTCATGATTCCTTTTAAAACACAGAATCAGCTCGTTCTCCTGTGAATCTTTTTCTGCACGGGTCGGCCACACACTCTCGGTGCGTGCACTGACTTTAACGTTGTGATAGTTTACATGCGAGTCGCGTGTAATGACAGACAGACAGCCGTCTAGTTTGATAGCGATGTCAAATATTGCGCGTCGATCAAATCGGTTTTCTTGCACAATTTTTCATCGCTAAATTGGTCCAAAGGGTTCTCCCTATTCCCTATGATCTTCAGCGGGTTCCATAAATTCAGCCATGTCGTCTTATTTTTGTCCGCGTTACTCTTAAGGTTACGATTTCAAAACCGTAAGTTATACTTAGGGAAATTACCGTTAAGGGGTTTTATGCAACACTTAACGCTTACTTAAGTGAAAAAAACAGCATTTAAGGGAAATTCTAAGTGTTTATGACGTTTCACTTAAAAAAACACTTAAGTAACACTTAAGGATATTTTTCTGCAACACCCTTAGGTTTAAGGGAAACATAAGGGCAACCTTAAGGGAAAATTACACTTAAGGTGCTTTATGCAACCGGGCACTGGTCTTTATTGACAAAATCAAAGTTAAAGTTTTCTTATTTGATTCCATTAGGATTCTTCCTTTATCTTATCTTTATTTTTTATTCACTTATACATTTTTTGAAAATGGCAACTTTGACTTTATCACTGGTATTCAGGTGGGGGTGGGTTCGATTTGTGACCTCTGGTAAGGACATCCTGCCCTTCCCATAGCTTTATGGCCAAAGGGAGCGCTACGTTTGATTGCCGTCATTGGGTGCAAAATTGTCCTCTTCTGGCTTTTTCTGGCCTGTTCTGATGTCCTGTGACAGGCTGATGGAATAAAATATCCACATGGTTGACTGCGGAGAGATTGAGCTGCTTTAGTGCTGAGCAAGACTAATAGCTCTTAGGTAATGTGGAGGAAAGGTGCTTTTCTCTCACAACTTGGGTTTTAAAAGCCTTCTACCTTCCTCCATTTCTCTCTCTCTCTCTCTCTCTCTCTCTCTCTCTCTCTCTCTCTCTCTCTCATATGCGTGTCCTTGCAGATGTGTGTGGCTTTGAGGCAAATCTTTGCTCATTTGGAAATGTACATTCCCCTACCAAATACTAAACTGACAACATCTTGCCTTCCCACCAATTTTGGTCCCTCCCATATTCTCATGAAGTGAAAACAAGAGAAAAGGGCAAGCAGGAAGAGATTGAACTAAACGAGGAGGGTGGAGCGGATGAACGCTGGAGGCATTTCAACCCCCCTGGGAACCTACGGCTCTCCCATCGCACGTGCATCCTCTCGCTCTCCTCTCCTCTTCCGCTCGCATAACTTTCATCCTCTTCACTTCAAACTTTATCGTTTTGTTTGCCTGAGCCACTTCTGTGCCTTCCAAAACTGCTACCCTCCCTCCTTCTCCGACCATCTCCCCCCCACAAGAGGCTCTCGGTGAGGATAAGTCAGTCACTGCTGTTTCAGCTCCCGGCCTCTTATCCTCCTCTGTCAAAGGAAGAGCGGAAGGGAAATGCTAATCAGCCCCGTAATGCAGAGCCAGGCTGTGTTGTGCATGTGCGGACAAAATTCGTTGTGTTCAGTTGGCGTTCGCGGCATGTAGTGGAGGAATCAGGTGCAAGAGGAGATATGTTTTGTGGAGCGCCGCGGGAAGTGTTGGTTAGCCGTGAAGTGGTTCTGCTTAAGTGCAGCCGTTTTGACAGCCATGAAATGGCCACTACCTTCTCGGTCGCGTGGCTGTTTTCGCCCCCAGCAACTATCTCCATGGTGACTAAGGTCGGCCCGCACAGATCTTGTCTCGGTGTTCCTTCTGAAAGCACGAGCGGTACAGAGATACCTCGGAGCATGTTTTGTAGCTCCACCACTGGAGCCAGAGCAGGAATCCAACTTCGAATCCAAATCGTTTCTCAACACTGTGCCTCATGTTGCTGTCGGGCTAACCTAGATTCAACCCCCACTCTCTCACACTCTCTCTCTCTCTCTCTCTCTCTCTCTCTCTCTCTCTCTCTCTCTCTCTCTCTCTCTCTCTCCTCCATCATTCATTTTCAACTCTAGAGACTCTTGTCATATTCTCCATCCAGCTATCATGAAAAAAATCTATTCCTTGTCCTGCTCTCTCCCGTCCAGTGGTGTGACGGAAAAAAGAAAAGAGAGGATGTGATTTTTTTTTTTTTGGGTCTCATCTGTCTAGAAAAGCTCCATGAGCTTCATTCATCCACTCAGCCATTCACTTAGAGTCTTTCAGAGCGCTAATATGTACATTTATTAATATACTGCCAGTACTTAGAGAAAGATGAAGAGACTACATTAGTGGTAATACAATATGATTAGTGGTGTTCGCTAAGGCTTGGGTGAATTATCCCTTTAAGCAACTTTTAAAGTCGTGATGTAACAGAAGTAGCAGCAGATCTTTCTTCCAAATAATGACGTATAACGGAGTGAATAGATTATTGAAAAGTCTCTTCTTTCACCGGAAGGTCAAGTTCTAACAATTTGCTTAAAAATTATGAGGACAAAAAAAAAATGTATGCCTGGATAAATCATACAAAATAAGATCAAAAAGATGCAGTCAAAAATGGATCATGCCCCCTTAATAACTTCCTATGGGGAAGAAAACACGCATAAAAATATTGCCTTTGTTACGGATTATGGATTCGGTACTACTTCAAATTTTGGTGCTTCTTGGTCAGTGCCTTTGCTAGAAACCACTCAGAATGCCCTAGAAATCGCATAGCAACATGCTGAAAACCATTCAGAACACCTTTTCGGGTTGTGTGCCACCACCCTGGGATTGTGACTACGACTTCGGCACGGGCAAGCACCCCTCCGTGGCTGTGTGTGAGCGTGAAATCTTCCGATAATGAAGCCATGTAGATCCGTGGGTGTGTGTGGCCGCTATATGATCATACTGTCATGTATAATTCAGAGGACTCAGACAGGCAGTGAGAGGTTGACTCAAAGATCAGAACAACACGCTCACTCCTGCTGAACCAGTGGGAGGTGGAGGTGTGTGTGTGGGAGAGAGAAGTACGCCACAGTGGGTGGCTAACGGGAACATCGCGACTGAGGCAGTCAGACATGATTGTGTTCCTGTTGTCTCTCAGGTTAGCTGTGTCTGTGCAAGATGCACAAGAAAAAACGGTGACAATCGATGAAAAACGTTAGAGTTCGAGTTTATGATGTTGTTTATTTTGGGTGTTAACACATGCACTGCTCTCTTTCAGCAATGCTAGTCACGTCTTCTTCACACACTCATCTCATACACACATTCGCTGGGCAGTGAGGAAGAAGCTGTGCGCTGTTGTGTGTTTGTGGCTTCAAGGCCGATGCGTCTGTCTGCTGTCTCCCCTGTCAATCCCAGCCTCCTCTCTTACGCCTTCCTTCCTCTCATCCGTCCGTCTATCCATCCGTCAACCAGTCATCCGTCCCTTTGTCCATCATCCTTTCTTTTCTGTTTTATGTGAAACTGCATGCTGGTGCTGTGTTTCCTTCTTCATTGTGCAGTTGTAATTGTGAATTCTGCAAACTGGCCTTATGGAAAGCAGTTCCTCTTAAGGAATTGGACATAAATGTCACTCTCCCACATTCATTCAACATAAGCCGGACAGGACTAGTTTTCTAAACAATGTTTGACTTACAATTCTTATCACCCGTCGTCTGTGATTTCATGTACCGATTCGGACGGACTAACATCCGTCTTTATTACAGAGGTGAGAGTGTGTGTTTTCTAGACGTGATTTGTTTTTTAATGAATTACTTGTTGATATACCTTTGATTTATTATTAAAACCCTATTTAAACACAAACTTCACATTGGTTTATGGAAGTGGCTGTTCATAATAAACCCACATAAGTGAACAGAGAAATCTAGACAAGTGTCTTACCTGACACTGATATTAAAATGTGCTTTGCAGTTTCCGCGATTTGGCTCTTTTATTAATTTTATAATTTTATTTTTTTAATACGGATTCCATCCGTATTGAAATGAAAATGAAAGCATGTGAAAGTTTGGTACACAAAAGGTTTTAAAATTAAAATCACAAAGTATGCCTGTGAAACACAAATTTCTCTAACGTAATAATCCACGAAAACTAGTCCCATCCGAATAGGGCTATACACAGACATTTAAGTTTATACATGGACTGTGTGTGAGAAACTGGAAATAATTTTTCCCTAGGCCTTGTAAAGACCCCATGAAAACACTTACAAAAGATTTTTGTGAATGATTCAGTGTTTTTGAGTTCATCTTTTAAGTGAAAAAAATTTCTCTGATATTTTTGTTGTTGTTGGATGCACTAAACAAATATGCTCTTAACTGAAGAAATGTCTGTTTGGAGTCTTAACAAGACTCTGGGGAACACATTGAAGAAGCCATCACATGAACGAACTGAAGAATTAGGGCTTGAATGAACTAATGAATCTGGCTTGTGACCAAGAATTTAATGACCAACTTATGGCTCGTTTCCACTGAGCGGTACGGTACAGTACGGTTCGGGTCGGTAAACCATGATCCGGCTAGCGTTTCCACCGCCAACAGTACCCTTACTTGCCGGAAAGAAGAGATGGACATCATTTTCGCGCGAAGAAGAAAGCGCCATAGTAAACAACTATGGATGACATACTGCAGATATTGTTCTTGCTTCTCGGCATGTTTGTCACAAGAAACAAGCACCGGCATTAGGCGTTTCTCAATACCAAGTAGCCTACGCAAAGTCCGACTCAGGAAAATGACTCCCGAGGACGCGAGTCCAGTAATTCTGCTAATGGAACAGCGCGCTCTTGAAAGCGCCACTCAGCTCGCTCTGCTACTCCGGTTATCTCTGTATGTACATTTTAGGCAACAATAAAACGAAATATGTTATAAAACACCACTCTGCTTCTTTTCGATTTCATTTAAATACATTTTAAACATTTATAAGCACACAAATGTGGTTCAGGCAACGCATATCCTATTGATTATATTCACTGCATGTATGTAGCCTATATTTATAACAAAACTAAATATAAAATACAACCCTGCCTCTTTTCGTTTAAATTTAAAATATTAAACATATTCCAGGCAATATGTGCATTGGTACAAATGTTTCAATAAACAACATTACAGATGGTCTTGTATAAAAAATGACAAAACTCAACCCTATCTCTTTTTGTTAAATTTCAGTTTTATCAATAATAGCCATTATAAAAGTATAAGTAAAAGGTACAAAAAGCTATACAGTAAAGCTTTAATAACATAAAGCAAACAATTCAGTCAAATATACAAATTCAGCGCTCAAATATATGAAACTTCACTTAGCCTTCTGCCAAAACTATTAGCCAGGGAACGAATTATAGATTCACGAGACCAAAGATCGCCTATTAGGTCTATACAAGATGAATTATATCTCATGTTTATCCACTACAGAGACGTCAGAGTCAGCGGCAAACATCAGAACGACTAGCCGAGGAAAGGCTGTTCCAGGCGGGGTACTTGAGCGCCGAGCGCCCGGTGATTGCTTGGAATGGATCTCAGTCAAATTATCATAAATCTATAAATAAACCACAGATTTGAGCTTTTAAAAAACTACATTCTCCCCTGAAAAACTCTTAAAACTACATTTCGTGACACAATAACAGTAGTATTATATTTCAACTGTATATTAAAAAATGGCGCTTCTAATGCCCTTGTAGCACGCGCAAGTGACGATACTCTGTCAACCAATCAACGTTCTGCAGTGAGTCTTGCTCCACCTTTTAGTACCGCACCACTGTGCTAGGTACCCCAACGGAAGGGTACCCAAAAAGTGGTACGGTACGGTTCGGCTTTTTGGTACCATTCACAACTTTTGACAGTGGAAACGCAAATAATTGCGTACCGTACCGAACTGTAACGTACCGCTTAGTGGAAACGAGCCATTAGAGTCGGCCATGTCATTTGTTCAGTTTGGCATTTGAGTCAGTCTTGTTCACAACAAGTAGAGAAAAAGGGTTATAAAAAATTTTAATTTGTAAAATGTGTATACACAAATTTCAATAAAGGGTAATAAGATATTTTGGTGTCTATTAACGAACTTGTTAAGGTGAATTATTTAAATAATCATTAATATCACAAAAAAAAACATTGTTGACACTTATCTAAAAGGGTCTCAGAATTAATCTTTTTACTGAACGGTTCAAACGATTGAAGTCACTTGAATCAAAATCTTCACTTTTATAGAACATCGAAGGGCTGGTCCCTTTATGTTTCACTTGACATGAACCAAGATTTGGTACTTGCTAGTCAGTTGCAGGTGGCATTTTTAATTTAGGGGGCAGGACATTTTTTTATTCTAGAGAGCATTTGATTGGACAGAAATCTCTGTAGTACAGGATGAGTCATCAATATTTTTAGTCTGCTGAAGATGACTTCAGCGCTAATAGACATGGACCGAAAGGCAACAAATCTCTTTTTGGTTTTGATTTTTCTTTAAACATTTAATTTCCATTTCCTTTCCATGAATCTAATTCTGTTCTCCTTTCTTTTCTCTCTTTTTGACCTTTCTGTCTCTAGAGCAATCACCTCCCTCCTCGAATGCAGGCGTGATCGCAGGCGTGATCTTCGCGTGTCTTCTGGCCATCGTACTGTTAAGTGTCCTCGCCTACTTCCTGGTAGCCCGTAATCGCCGCCAACAGCATGGTTACCGCGGCACCGGCAAGCCAACCGGCGCTCCCTACGACTCCTTTACCCGCCTCTTTGGCTCTGCCAAGTCAAGCAAAAACGGTACCGGAAACAACGGGAACAACAACACGCCCATTTACAGAGGAGATGTGGGGCTTAACGAGAAAACGGCCAATCAGGGCATGCATCCGGGGGGCGTGGCTCTGCTCGAGACCACGCGCACTCACACAGCGGAGGATATCCTGCTTAGTAGAGAGATGGATGAGGTAGAAAGGAAGAAATTTGATGAACTGGAAGAAGAGGATGAGCGATATGACCATTTCAGTGGGGCTGGACCCATCCTACAGCTCCGCCCACATGAAGATGACATAGATGATGACATGGAGTCCCAGAGGGATGGCTCTGTGATCTCTCGGACTGCTGTCTATGTGTAAGAGGAGAGCACAAAGAGGTTCTTGAAGGGTGAACGTGGACCTCTTCCAGTTCCAGTAAAATATTCATTTTATTGTAAAAACAAATTACGACATCAAATACCATGAGAAAAGGATTAATGGATGGAATGAGTTAATGAATGGATGAATTAATACGCTGGATATAGCACACATTAAAACATTGAAGGATCGGGTGAAGTAAATAGAGACTACTAAATGCAAAACTGTCAGGCTTCCATTTCTAATTATTGCTCTGGTTGTCATGGGGACAAATTTTGAGTAATATGAAACTGCAGATGTTGACTCTGCGTGCTATATATGACATGCACACACACACATGAAGTTATGTATATAAATCCACTGTGCTGTTATGTAATCGTTTTAACAGGTTCTTATTTTCTGTTGATCATGATTTCACACTTAAACCAGTTTCAAACTTGATTTTAATTGAGCTTGTTTGGAGCACGTTCCTCGGCGCTACATCTCTCTTTCAGCACGTTCTATGGAAGCTATCCTTATGTATTGTGTAGATCATGAAAGAGTCAAACATGCACAGTGCTCACCTGTCTCGAGATGACGTGTACAGTTCACTCAATATCTCAATCCCGTGACATGACTCACCAGTGAATCATTTGGTTTCGGCGCTAATCAAATCAAATATTGATGAATTATGTGTTCGTTCTCACCCACAATACATTTAGTCACGAAGAGATGGCAGCACATTTTACCGTTTTCCCTGCACATGTACAATTTCCTTATGCATTTAGTCACAAAACAATGTAGCAGATTGCTGTAGTAATAAAACAGCGAGTCAGGGTCACATCCTTATTTACCGTGAACTTTAAACCCTGCCGGAAAAGAAGGATTCAACTAAATATATTGTTAAACTTATGAAGTGATGGTGTGCCACATATGTAACACTTTACAATATGGTTCAATTTGTTAATATTAGTTGTAGTTATCATGAACTAACAGCATTTATTAATATACTGTTGTTAATTCATAATACATGTTAATTTATGAACTTGAAATGTATATGTCAACATTGACTTTAGCTAAGATTAATAAATGCTGTGGGCATATTGTTTAAAGTTAGTTCATGATACCTAATGCATTAACCAATGCTGACAAATTAAACCTTACTCTAAAGTGTTATCAACAAATCTATATTTATAACTAGAGCCCATGTCCATTGTTACCATGGCCACGCAGCTATATATACCTCTCATCCGACACCACAGTTATGGATCACGTACTGTTATTTCCTTGTGTTATTGAGGTTCCTCTCGGTCGGTGAGATACACTGCCTTGTTTTAGGGGAAATAAAATGAAGAAGCTCTCGAATGAGTGAACGATCATGTGTATTGTACGATGTGAGGTGATTTGTAAACTACTGTATGTACACATTTTATTTTTCTTAAAAAGGACAACAAATATCTATACTTCTAAATGTTGTAAATACGAAGACGGGGCGAGGTGAATATCCAGGTCGAATGTTGCGCATGTCAACCACGGCTCTGTGCGTACAGAACTATATGGGAGCACATATCACATATTTATATCTGTAATCTAGTATTGAATACTAGTTCCACCTGTACCGAGTTCAAACACATTCACATATGGAAGCTTTCTATGGGGTGTAGTTTGAGTCTATGTGTGTATGAGTGAGTCAGCGTGTTAAATGGTGTCTGACTCGAGGGCAGTGAGTTAGTCCTCCCAGTCTCTCGGGGTCTCGCACACATACACAGTGTGATTTAAACTGGACACTACTCACTCACACACACACACACACACACACACACACTCATATTCCTTCTCTACCCTTGTACTCTGTTCCCGAGTATCAGAGGGCATATTGGGTACCGTAGTGTTGTTTCCCTGGGCTTCCATCTTGATTCACTGACCCTATTAGTGCCACGTCTGGATCAATGCCACTGAAAGAAGTTGAAGTTCTCACCTCTGAAAGGGTGGTCAGTCTGACACGGGCCGGTCTGACGCGCTCTGATCCGTCTGGCACCGAATAGGCCGGGGTTTCGACGCAGCTTAGTTTACATCCTGATTGAAAGGTCAGACCACAATCAGTGAATGTGTGAGTAGAGGAAGTGATTTCGTCACTCGTGCTCTGAGAGGCAGAACGCTTTAGCTCCTCATTAGAGGAGAACGCACTGACCTTCCAGCTCAACGTCTCCACCAGGAATTCCGTAATGAAGGAACGGATGCCTTGAGAATATTAAGGAAGTACCCTCTGAGATGCGAAACGGTATAAGTAGATTTCCAGAGAGTGTGGAGTCGTGATGTTACGTCTCAAGTCGTCGTTTCTCGTTGTCTGGTTTCGATGTTCTGGTAAACACATGCACACATTTAAAAGCCTTAATGTCACCAGTCACAAACCATTCCTCCTGTGTACATAATATAAATATATAAACATGATATATGAACTAAACGGTAATGTCACATCATTGTGTATTGTACTTCACTGCTGAGAGCATGAAGGATACCTAGTTTTAATTGGTTTAATTGATATCGCTTTAAAATAATGTTGAATTTGTTGGCATTTTTAATGCATTAGGTATCATTAACTAACATTGAATAAAATGTATTACAGCATTTATTAACATAGGTTAGTGATAATGTTAATTTAGGGATAGTGTTAATTTAAACAACTTGAAATCTTAAAAATATATTAGTGTATGCAGAAATGAAGATTAACCTAGATTAATAAACGCTGTAAAATGTTCATTGTTATTGTGTTACTTAGTGCATTAAGTCATGTTAACATATTGAACAATATTGTAAAGTGCTATTGAGTTTTGTATCTGTTGATTTTACTGTTGTTTATTATTTTCTATTTTTTTAAATGATCTGTGCTTTAATTGTTTTTTATTCTGAGTGGTTTATTGATGCCTGTAACGTGTTTGTGCTGTAAACTGTTGAGCAGAGCTCTTGAACTCTCATGGACACACAGAAAACACATCTATACTACTAAATGCTTTATCGCCTTGCGTTGCTTTAGGATTTATTTTGGTTGTCTGAATGTTTTCGCAGTCTTTGTAATTTTGTCTTTTTTTTTATTTTATTTGGTTGCTTATTAAAGTCTTACCGATATTTGACTGATCTTGGTATGTGCTGAATGCTCTGGGGCTCAATCATTTCCTGCAATGTTTTTTAGTCAGGTTTCTGGGTTGTGAATGTATAGTTAGGTGATAAGTAACCTGTCACAGATCACACCGCCAGCTGAAATAGAGCTATAAGGGCTGCGCAAGAGAGCGGCACAAAACATCCACATAAAGCTCTATTTTTACATCTTTGCCCTTTTTAAAGCAAAATATGTACTGTATGCTGGGCAAAACAACATTTTCACGCAGTTAAGGCATCTAATATTAGTTGAAAATAATGTTTTTGTTGAAAGGAAAACATGCTAAATCAAACTAATACAATTTTGTGAATGTGACAACCAAGTAACATAACTATATTAGCTTTCACACTAACAAAAAATAAGATTCAATAATATTGAATTCTGAACTCATAACTGAGATGTAAAAAAAAAAAAAAAAAGAGTCTTTAGTTCTGAGTTGTTAACTCTAAATTGTGAGATATAATCTCGTCAAAAAAATCGTGCATTTCTGAGAAAGTCTGAATTTCATGATGTAGCCTAAACTCAAAAAAGGTAATTACAACTTTTTACAGTATCACACAATTTTTACTTTTTTACTTACATTTTTTTTCATGGCAGAAACGCTTTCATAGTTTACTGGTGTTCATTTGCGATTCAGCTTCAGCTTATACAGCTCGTGTGAGGCAATCTTCAACATTAATGATTGGATGATTTAGATCAGTCATATTCTAGACTTTTTGTAGTGCAAGGCTATCCTATAATATTTTTTCCCGCCAAGTCATATTTTTTATGAGGAGTATGTTTTAATTAATGATTTAATTATGGTTATGCGCACATTCTTGATTTTGTCTTCATTGATGACGAAATCAAAACCGCCTTCAATATGGAACATTTTCCTAAGTCATTATTTTGTCATTAGTTTTTGTTTGTCTCGCATTCAGATGCATCACTGAAACCTGTTTTTACGCAAGTCAGAAATAAACCACACGCACTATAAAAAAGAATGGGGTAGAGTTCGTATTCCAGTTTCTTCCCTTTAGGTTATGAAGGTGACTGTCTCGGCATAGTTTAGCCTTACAGGAACTTTGCTCTCAAAAAGCCTCTTTGTTTACACCAACGCAACAGATCTCATATCTCAACAGGTTAAAATTTAACCAAGAGCACACTTTGTGAAAGAGGGGGGAGTGAAACCAAAAGAGTTGGTGTCATGATAAAGGTATTCAGCAAGTAGAATTCCTCTCAGTGGTGTGTGTGTGTGTATCAGCATTCGCAGGTGACCCTGATAGAAATGTGCCTGTTAATGCAACAATAGACGTTTTCTTCCAGAAGTAGCTGTGCCCTAGATTCTGTCCTTTCCTCCCTTTTCCTCTCTTTCTCTTTCAGTTGACGGGGTCAGAATCTCTGTGCTCCTGGCACACTTGTCACTGTCGTTTGGAGTTGGAGTTTTTTTTCTCGGCCATTTAGCCATCTGCCTGCTCTAATTGCTTTGAGTTGCAACCTGGAGTGAAGACCAGCTGCCTCTTTCCTCTCTTAGTTCGTCTCTCTCTCTTCCTGCAACACTAGGTGAATGTATCATGATAATAGCCTTATGTTGCAGTGTAATGGTGTGTTTCACTTGTCCTGAGACACAATCATGGCCTAACACAGATGTGAGCTTAAAGGTGCGCTCAGTCATTTTTTTTTTCTCATTGAAAATGCTTCAGCCTTAAAGAGACAGAGCACACAAAAATGAACCTTCATGCCATTCTAAACCTGTAAGATAAACCTGAAAAAAAATGTTAAAAATTGTTTGAGATGAGGCTCCAGTCATACTAGTAGCTTAATAAAAGCTGGTTTATTTTATATGGTGCAGGTCACCTAATAGAGGTTGAGATCACATGACCAGTGGCTCGCTTCATCTTGGTAACCTTCCTATTATCGGACACTTTCGTGTTACTAATAGTGCATTTTTACAATGACATTGGTAACCAAAACTCATATGGTATTTGTAGAAAAAACCCCAGTAATATATCATAATAGTTTAGATGTTTTACCAGTAACAGATTTTTTAGTACTGATTTGTATTTTTTCCTGGCTGCGGCCTTTCACGCCACAGGATTGTCAGTAGTACGCATGTCCAGTAAAGCCATTATATTTATCCATTACAATAATAAAATTCTTTGTTTCTGTAACTTGTAGTGTATCTGGACAGTCTCACATGACGTAACCATTCTAAGTTTGGGGGAAAGCTTTTAACATTTGACTCGCGTCTAGTAATTCACCAGCGAGTGCCAGAAAGTCTGTTCCTAATGGCGTTCATTGACACTTTCATGGCGAACGTGAGTTAAAACCAAAACACCCATAAAACCAACGATGAGCCAGCTTCACACAGACGTTATCCTCTCAAAACCTTCCCCTTTTCCGGCAAGAAGGAATTCCAGGCCCCCGTTGTGTGCTCCACACACACGTAAAGTCAGAAGACACACACACACATACACGGACTTTTTATGAAACTCACTCATATAAAGACATTACTAAAATATATTTGATATGTTTTTATGTTGGCCAGGGCCGTAGCTAGAGGATTCGGGGCCCCCTGAAAAAATATTGATGTGGGCCCCCACCACCCTCCACCAATATCATAAACTGTACAATAGATGAACATGGAGGCCCACATAACAGAACATGGTGATGTTGTTGTAAAACCTTTATTTTAAAAGTTAAATGTTTATATAAAAATTAAACCTAATAAAAACTAACAAAAAGCAAGAAATTGTTAAATAATAATAAAACCAATTTTTAAAAAGTAATCATTTTTTCCCCCCATCAGTCTGTTATAATTCATAAATCAAAAAGTAAACATTTAGAAATTGACAAGAATGCAGTCTAATTAAAAAAATAAAACCATTCATTGTCTTATTTTTTAATAAAGATAATATGGAACTGGTAATATTATTAAATAAAGCGAATACATTTATTCATCCAAGTGCAGTGTGTTGTATTCGTGTTTTCTCGATGTTTTAAATATCATCAGCCGGCAGGTCAGATGCATAATGCAATGCGTCGTGACTCGTTTATTTTTTTTAAAACTCTATTTACAATAGTGTAAAAAGACAGGAATTTAGACCACGTAATCATTCGGTCGATTGTGGCGCGCACCGATAATAAAAAATGACTGTACACGGCAGACTGTAGACGGAAGTTTTCTAATTCCCTGCGAAATAACAATATATAACCGGTCTTTAAGAACGTCTTGATCGACTGGGATACAACCACTCTCCTTGCCTCCCTCTCCGTCTTTTCCTGGCATTTCTGGTTCCCTGATTTATGTTTTCTTTTCCCCGACATTTTTCAGTCAGTTAGACTCCTGCTCTTCCACCAAGTTCATCGTTAACTGCAGGCTGCCGCAACTCTGATTGGTTCTGTTCACGAGCTGGGGTGGGACTTACAATTTTATTGGGTCCATCTGATGTTTGTCACTGACTCTGACTGAATAGTTAATAAATACTTTAGGTCGGACTAAACCGTTTTTATGGAGGGAAGAGAAGCAGATATTTGGAAAAATATTTACCCAAATTGCACGTTTTTGTGGTTTTCATTTAAATCTCAGGCATACAACTAATGTAAATATTAGAATTATTCATACAACAGGGGCCTAAATAGTATAACTGCTGGATTTTGTGGGGCCCCCTGGGCAGCGGGGCCCCTATAATTGTCACCACCTTTCACCCCACTAGCGACGGCCCTGATGTTGGCCATGTCCTATTGGGGTACCTATGATTTTATCTGAGTATTAAATTAACTATAAGTGTGTGTAATTTTGCATTAAGATGTATCTCTGTAATTCCTATTCTTTTTCACATCTTTCTTGGTATCGATGTAAACCTCTCGGTTTGTCTTAGCTATGTGGTACCATCTTTGGAGTGATTCTGACGCGGTCATGCAAATGACCGTCCTGACGAGACAAAGGAAATCCTTCCCGCCAAGGTTTTGTTGAATGTCATTGGGCAGGTTGCTGCCCAGTGAAAGAGGTGTGGACTGTTTTCCTTAAAGATGACGGTCCAAGCCATAGACATCATATAGATAGACGCCCTATGGACCGCTACTGCCTATTGACGCGGACGAGCCGTGGGGCCGCCATCTTAAACCGGTCACCCGCTCCGCTCAGTGTAATCTGTTTGGCAGGTGCAATGAGGTGTCAGCGTATTTAATTAATCATATCTCACTGAGAATACCGAACTGATTTTCACGCAGGTTTTTTTGCTCCAAAGGTCATACACGTAGCTACGATACAGGACACATTGAATATTTTACTCACAAAATACAAACAATAGTACAGTAATGTTAAATGTTAAATCTTACTTGTGAAAAGTAATCCCCGAGTGATGGTCCGCCGATTTGAGCAGGAATATGCTTCACAGTGCTCTGGCATCTACTGCTGCTATGCAACGCAAATAGGAGTATGACCGGTTTAAGATGGCGGCCGCATTTCTTGCGCCACAGCGGCCAATAGGGCATCTAGTCTCTATATGATGTCTATGGTCCAAGCATCTTATCTCTCTCTTCTTCGACTCTCTCTTCTTCGGCTCTTCCTGTGTTGGACGTCTCCAGTTTGTCCTTTCCTTTTAGTCTTATGCTGCGTCCCAATTCGCATACTATCCGTCCTAAATTCGCCTTATTCACCTCGAACGTTCCACCGAGCCTGAGGCTTACCACACTTACCACTTCCGGTAGTTCTCACAACGCGATTTCTCTCAGTGCAATGGCGCCTCACTGCTGTGTTCACTCCACCTCATCACACAGGAAAAAATCCAACAGAGGACAAACGTTTCACCGTTTGCCCAAAGATCAGTAGTATGTATGTTATTAAAATCTACCACCACAGATTCACTAGTATAAGCATATTCTGAGTAGGGTGAAACGGTACATGTATTCGTATTGAACCAAAACGGTACGGGCGTCACGGTTCGGTGCACAAATTTACACGGACAATAACGTTACACGGTATAAAAATGGAGGCGCGGGCGCGATCGAACTCTCTCTCTCTCTGTGTGTGTGTGTGTGTGTGTGTGTGAGGGAGGGTGTGAGGGAGGGAGGGAGGGAGAGAGAGAGGCGCGGGCGTGATCGGTGTGGTATTTAGCTTCTAGTCACAAGCTAACTTAGGGGATACATCACATCAGTTTTCCTAGCTAGGAGGAGGATGTACAGGAGTCAGATTGAGTCTGATCAATAGGGAATGTGGAGATGACGTCACACCGTGTTGCATTATGGGTCCGCCGCCATATTTACAGGATCGCGCCCAATACCACTGTATTTAAATGCATGTGTTGGAGGATGTGTTTGGATTTTCTGTCGAGATTTTAATAAACGTCGATATGGTTGTTCAGTTCAACTGCCATAGCAGGTCACACGATCGTTCAGGGAGGAAACTGAACAATGGAATACGTTTGTTCACCTTTTCTTTCTTGGAAAAAACAACAAGGGAAGCAGGTCGAGGAGCTGACGAGAAGACGCCGGATCGCGTGGGGTGCTGCAATCATGAGGAAAAACTTTACTTACTGTCCTCCACTGCATACTACGTTTGTTAAAAGTTGTACAAAGCAAGAGGTTGTGTATTGTATATTCCTCTATGAGGAGGATAGTTGATGAATGATGTTGAATGTGTGGTTCATGTTAGCAGATGATAAAGCCAGGACACATTGCATGAATCAAATTATATTTATTTTGTTTTCAATTAACAATTTGCTTTGATATTCTGTACATCTTTTTACATGCCTTTTTTAAAATGTTTGTGAATCATGTTTTTATATAACTGCTTAATAAATGCATTAAGTGACTTCTGTTTCTGTACTGATTGCATCCACAAAGACCCTTTAAGTACACATAAATGGGCAAAGATACATCAAACTATTTTAAAATAAACGACCAAATACCCTCATCATTTTTACACGTGTCAACATTAAATGATGACAATAAGGCACAGTTTTATTTAACAAGTTACCACATCTTGTGGCATTATAAAGTAATGTACAATTTTTTATCTTGCACAACCTATGAAAACTTAACATATGCTGAAAATAGCAAGTTAACATTAACTATGAGAGCTGCTTTTCAGGTAAAATAGCTTGAACTTTATGCACAAT
Source organism: Tiaroga cobitis (assembly GCA_030578255.1). NCBI lineage: Eukaryota > Metazoa > Chordata > Actinopteri > Cypriniformes > Leuciscidae > Tiaroga > Tiaroga cobitis. Next base: position 25,277,173 of record CM060606.1, on the reverse strand, counting down.
AGTAATCAACTTAGCATAAGCTTAGAACACCAAAACTAAATCAGATGTATCAACGTTGTTTATCGCGGATAGTTTGTCCAAATAACGTTTTTTGGCAGTGGCATTTAGTTTATCCCGGTAGGGTCCCTTCTCTTTTTCTTTAAACATCTCAATTTCTTCCGTTCTTCTTCAATTTTACCTCGTTTTAGCCAAACACCCACTATTATAGCGAAGGTAAACAGAGATCGTGCCTGTAAAGATGGCGCCCACGTCCCATAATGCAACACGGCGTGACGTACCTCCACATTCCCTATACAATTATACATGGACAGATTGGTGGTCCACACTGGGGTTTCCATTGCTGGTGCTGGTGCTGCTGCGTCGGAGTCAAACTTACGGGTTTGTGTACCCCTCAACGGCGTTCGAGTTTTCAAAATGGCCGCCAGGTGAATAAGGCGAATAGTATTCGAAAATAGAATTAGTACGTCCCAAATCGTAGTATGTTGAAATGAGTGTCCCAAAGAGACCCGGATGGTCTACTATATCCGGTCAGAATCCGAAGTGCAGATCGTTGCACACTCTAACGGCTGATATTGCCCACAACCCATCGCGCGTTGGACGATGATTCGGTTAGAACTACAAACACGACTGAAAAGTGTTCAAAAACTACAGACATGGAGGACGCGCGAGTCCGAGAGGTTTATATAAAGGGGTTTGGGTGATTAATTATCAGTATCTTACCTCACGAAAATGTATTTATTCAATGTTGTCCACATTATATTGCATCTGCAGCATTGTGAACTTTTGCAAAGACACGTTTAGCCATTAACTTTTAAATGCATTATATATTCAAATTCCAACCACATGAGGAGAGTCTCGGCATGAAAGACCCATGACTGGCAGATGAACGTGCGACAACAATTCTCCCCGAAATGGTAAGAAGTTATATTAGATTGAATGGAGGATTTTAACTGTGACAAGATGATTGACAGGGCAGTTTATGGTGACAGGATGCACGCGACAGAATCTGTCCGTTAAAGATGAGGAAGTAGTATGTCCCAAAGCTTGCCTACTCTTTTGCTACACACTCAAAAGTATGTACTTTTTCTTCACAAAAAGAGTACATACTTTTAGCGCGTAGTATAAGTAGGCGAATTGGGACGCAGCATTAGCCTTTTTGTTTGCTTTTGTTAAGTTTTGTTTTTCCTTTTCGTATTCAACTTTGTTCATTTCCACAGACGAGTAATGAACTTAGCCTGAATTATTTCTTTGGTAACTTTACGTCAAGGACCTTGAAACCTTCGTTGAATTGCGTGCTCCGGACCCATCCGCAGACCACGTGACGCTCAGACGGAACGACACACCAGTGGTGACACCACACACATGCGCTTTCTCGAGTCAGCAGCACTACAAAGAACCATATATGCAAGTATTGTTTATTGAGCTTTCAGAGCATTAAGATTGTGTTTTCCGTGTTGTCTCTCAAGGGTTTACGGTCTGTAATTTGCCACTCTCCTTCGGGATCTCTCTCTCACTCACTTCCTGTTTCTTTCACTTTCATTTTCTTTCAGTGTTCGTTGTTATTGTCTGTATATACATCTATTCCACGTAACGTTGCATGCGTCGTTTTCATTTATTAAATACATTATATTCATTTGATTGACTGTCTTGTGCGCATTTCAAAGTCCCTTTAATGTTGCGATCAAAGCTACGTGCTTTACAAATTTATTGATACTTAAAAAGGTATTGTTATAGAACAGGAAAGTTAATCCTCGTGGCCAGAGGAATAGCTTCTCTTGAAAGTCTATAAAGGAGGATAATTTAGTGAGGTTTGATGGAGATCGAATGATCAGTTTTGCTGGACAAGCAGATGTTTCGATAATAAATTAATCCCCTTAAAGATTATCCTGACAATCAATCTATTTTAGACAATTGACATATTAATATTTAATTATAATTCTTGTGATTGATTATTGTACAATTGTTCGTTGCATTCAATCGTTCACACAGAACATTGGCAACTTATTCCCTTACGGGTAATATTATAATTTGTAGGTGATTCCCGATCATGTTTCATGATTAGTTATTAAAATGATATTCCCTGTATCTGAGCTAATTGGAATAATCCCGAGTATCCCTACACTGAATTCCGATAGAACCAGATGTGGACAGGGCTTAAACGTCAATGCATCAAAACTACATTTAAATCCATTACATTCTATTGGATGTACACTAGTTTAAAAGTTCATTTGAACTTATAAACTACATTAAACTGACTTAAAAATAGTTTAATCTTGTATTACATTAAAAAAAATGAAAATTGCTTAACTTATTTTGTTGAGTTAAAGCAATGTAAAAGCAATGCGTGTTGTCATAACTTATTGATCACATAAATTTGTATGTCTTCAGTGTCACGTTATCCTTCAGGAATCATTCCAGTATGCTGATGTGGTGCTCAAGAAACTTAAAAAAAAATCTTTATTATCAATGTTGAAAACGGTTGTGCTGCTTTGTGGAAACCGTGATGCATTTTCTTCATGATTCTTTGATGAATAGAAAGTTCATAAGAACAGCAATCTTTGGTAACATAATAAATGTCTTTACTGTCACTTCTGATTAATTAAGTTATTAATTTCTTGCCGTGTCATTTTTGGGGCTGTGCCTATGACTGAGGGTACATGCCCTGTCAATGGTAGTCCGGGATTGATTTAGGCTAAAAGGAGTTCATGAGATCATGCCCTGAAAAATCCCCCTCTCTAAACCACACGCACAAAACTCTATTTAACTCCTGTCACATGCCTCACATGTGGATGTGCGGTTAATAGCCAGTGACGAGTCTGATCCGAATGCTCTATTTTTACTCCCTGTCATGGAGAGGGACGGTTTTGGAAAGATGAAAAAGCGAGTGGAATGAAGGCCCGAGCGAAGAGCGAGGATGTGCTGGTGTGATTTGGCCCTGAAGCTGTGACACTTCCGTCATCTGTAGTGTTTCTGTGAATTGGACAAGTGTGCGCCGCACCCGCGCTCGGTGGGAGATTGGATTGACCCGCGTTGCCCTGAGCTGTCAGGCTGTGAGGATCGTCTGGTATCCCTTGTCTCCCGTGGGCACCCAGAGGCTACGACATTACACACAGAAAACAGATGAATAGATAGATTAGGCCTGGCGGGAGGTTCTTCTGGTGGCCTGTCTGACCTGATCAATTGCTTTGATTATGGGTGATTGATCAGTGGGTACTGGAGAGCAATTCATGCTCGGTTTGCCACTATTCCATGATGTGGTTGTTACCATGGGTAGAAGATCCAGTGACCTTTTACACACACTGAAATTTAAGTGAAATGATTAGTGGATGACGCTGGCGTGTTAAGAGAAGACAGAGCACATAATCAATCAGTAGGGATGATAATATATACCCAATCTGACAGGTAGCCATAGTAACACCAGAACTCTGTGTTGACTCTGTAACCATTATCCACTCACGGCTGTTAGCTTTTTGTCTTTTTTCTTCTTCTTTTTTGTCAGGTTCGCTACCTCAAGTTTTCGCTTATGAGCTCAGACATCGTAATTATGATGAGACGTGCATTCAAGTTCTGAAATAAGTGGATGCAGTGGCCAATTAAATTTTTCTTTCTTTATCACCTACTGACAAAGAGATGAAGCTTTTGTAGTGCTATAGTGCAACAAAACGAAGCAGAGAGGACATTACATGTGTGTAAGTGATGCTTTAAGCATTCTATTCACGCATAAATGCACAGTTTGTCCTCGAAGCATCTACCATTTTGGGAAGCATGCTTCATTTAATAAGTTGGGATTTATCTTATAAATGATTGTATGCATTTGAAATTCACTAGTGTGCATTGATGTATATTTTTTGACCTGGATTCATTTGCTTGGATAAATTAAATCACTGTTTTCACAACAAGCCACACAACTGTTTTCAACTGTGATGATAAGAAATGTTTCTTGAGCAATTCAGCATATTAAAATGATTTCTGAAGGATCTTGTGACACTGAAGAAATGGCTGATAAAAATTCAGCTTTTCATCACAGGAATAAATAACATTTTAAAATATTTTATATATAAAAAAGACAACATTTGTCTGCTGTTCCTGTATTATTATTTTTTTAATCAAATTAACAACTTTGGTGAACATATGAGACTTCTTTCTAAAACATTTTTAATTTTTGGTATAAATAGTACTTGGAATAATACTTTCTCATCTGCATCTCTCAATAACAGGCTTTATGTACTAGGGGTGGGAATCACAGGGTACCTCACGGTACGATACACGCTCACATAATAATATCATGATAGAGCAATTCTGCGATAATCAATATATTGCTAGACAATCCTTTAATGATGTAGGGTATCTGCGTTGTCCGGATGACCCATTAAATTGTTGATGTCAAAATGCTCCTAACCTCTCTCTAACTCTGGTCCATAAATATGGCCTACCACCGCATAGTTTGAGTACTGATTGCCCCACTGACAACTTTGCGTGCCCCACGCATGCAGATTCACCCCGGAAGACATTCCAACGCACACACTCTCACACACACACACACACAGAATGGGGTGTTCTGTTACAAGACTGAGTTATTAGCCCTTGGAATGTTCCCCGAGAGTGTGATTTCTCCTAATTCTTGCTGAGAAGGAGAAATGAACCCTGTGTAATCCATATATATATATTCCAGATATATATAACCATGTGACAAAGGGGTGTTATAAGAAATCTTGAAGGTTCTTTCTCTTAAAACACACAAGAACCTTTCTCCAATATCCTCACTGAAAGACATTTAACCAGATGTATTCGATGTGTTTTTATGTGTGTCTGTTTGTCCATGTCACATTGGAATAACTATGATTTTTATCGTAGCATAAAGTGAATTATAAATACCTTCATTATGCATTTTAAATATAACTGTATATTCCTTTAACTTTTACATAGCGTTCTTACTACCTGTAGAACACTCGTGGCGTGAGCAACGCGAATATGCATAAGGTTATAGAGTAAAGTGTAATTTTGATAAGTTTTACTATCATTGAAGATTGAAATGTCTTTAGACTGTAACCCCTCCACACACACACACACGATTGCTCTTAGACAAAGAGTAATAAAAACTAAATTCCCGCCTGTGACTTCCAACTCTCTGATTGGCCAAGCCGACGGGAAGAGGTTGGATTTCTCCAAGGTGATAAATGTCACGCGCTCCCCACTCCCTCTCTCTCGTACCTCACCTCCGTGGATTCACCATGTAACTCTCTCTCGTGATCCCCGCCCTGGGGATCTTTTCTGTTTTGTTTTCTGTATTCGACTCTGTTTACTTCCACGAAGAGAAATGAACTTAGTCTGAATTATTCCTTTGGTAACTTTACGTCAAAGACCTTTTAAGCTTTAAAATAGCACGCTCTCCGGACACACCCGCACACCACGTGACGCTCTAACGCCACATGTGCGCGCTCCTCGGACCAGCCACAGCCACGTGACGCCCCAACGGAACACACAAGACACGCAGCTCATTCACGCAGCCGTGTTCAGCCACATAAGAACCAAAATGCAAGTATACGTTTATCGAGTCTTCAGAGCAGTAAGATTATGTTTTTCCGGGTGTCTCTCAATGGTCTTAAAGTCTGTAATTTGCCACTGATACCTCCAGTCTCTCTCCATCTCTCTCTCCCTGTTTCTTTCACTCTCAGATCCTTTTAGTGTTTTGTTCATTGTCGTTGTATTGTGTTTGTAAATACATGTATTCCTTGTAACGCTTAGCAACCGTATACGTAGTTTTCCTTATTAAATTCACTATATTCATTCATTGATTCTGATTGTATGCTCATTTTCCAGTCCCTTTAAGTGTCAAAGGTCTTATAGCTACAGGCTTACAAATTAAAGATACTTTACAGAGCATTTGCTTATAGGGCAGGAAACCCCATTCTTGTGGCCACAGAATTGCGTTTCCTGAAATCCTATAAAGTAGGATGATATTGTGGATCAACCACAAATATCATTCTGACAATTGAGCTAATTTTAACCTGTCTGTAAAATATCTGTACCTCGGTGGTGGACCATAATCCCTTGTGGTTAAAATCTGATGTATAGATATGAATGCAGATGCAGGTAACAGATCATCCCCCTCGTTGGGCGATTTAACATGTATAAGTATCTGGTTCAAACCTGTATGAATAATTATGAATTATTAATTATTGAATACATATTCCCCAAAACTACCCCAGATACCTTACAATGATACATCACAATATCTGTCTAACTATGAAAACAAAATGCCCGTGAAAAGGTTAAGTGCAGGTTTACACTCTTTATTCAAGTCCAAACTTGTCATTTGTCATTTGTTGAGCGCCACCTTCGAAGAGACATGAAGTGGCGACGCTGGGAGCAGGAAAATCGTATTTAGAGCGCCTTACTTTAATTAAAATATCGATATTTGGCGCCAGCGTATTGATTCTCGTATAGCACGGACAACGATATATTGCCTTATCGATATTTTTTATATCGATACCCCTATCACAGTATACTGTAACATGCCCTTTCTAAATATTCAATCACATGACAAATATTCTGCACCATTTCCCAGATTAAGTGAATGCCACATCTTAACCCGCTCTCTCCTACTAATTTCTGTGACTCTACTCTTCATGAACAGTACAAAAATGCTAAATAAATATAGTCATAAGTACATAAGTACAGTCAACATGACCAATACCAATTTGCTTCGGCCACTATTCTTAAATTGACACACCCTAAACTCAGAATGTCAGAGCTTCCAAAAAAACCCACTAGCAATTACAGCATTGTGGTGGCATTCATCTCATAAACATCATTCTGACACAACTTGAAGACAGGAGTAGTCCTGGCCTCCTGCAGACATTGGAGTAGTCACAGGGAAAAAGTAGCTGGTATGAGTGATGTGGAAGATCTCCCAGAAGGGGGTACATGAGTGGACCTGTGCAGCAACAGAATGATTGTAGGACACGGGCGAGGCGGACTTGAGGAGAAGGAGGGTGGGTTTAATATATATTTACATATACTGTTTATGAGTTTATGAGTGATGGGCAAAGGGACAGGTAGAGCGGAAGAACAAAATAATTTTCTTGTCTTTCATTTTGCTTGCATTTTTGTCTGTGGAAGACTTGGAAATTGTCCTCTACAAATCACTCACTCTCTCACTTATCCTGTCCCCTCCTCTGAGAGACGGGCCACCTGCAAAAACAGAGCGTGACATGAAAAGGAGGGCGACTTTTTGTGTTCAGTGCATTCTGAAAGGACACACACACTTCTCCCTCTTCCAAAAGGCAAGGGCACATTGCCACTCTTGTATATTGATACACAAAGCACCTCTCTCATGCACTATTCCACACAATAAAACTGCGTTATATATCTAGAAGCAAGATTAAATGAATGATTACTCACCCTCATGTTGTTCCAAACATGCATTTCATTCTTTCATAAAACACAAAAAGAAGAATTTTGAAGACTATGCTGGTTTCTCTTTTACATGAACTTACAGTTAATAGGAACAGAAACTTTTAAGCTTCAAAAAGGCTGCAAAGGCATCATAAAAGTGTCCCAAAGGTCTAGTGAGTCTTCTAAAAGTCATGTCACTGAGCCTTTGAACCAAATAATGTATTGTTGAAACTGCAGTAACTCTGTCGCTCAACCGTTGTTTGGACCACAATGGTTCAACGATGTAGAATTGCTGTTAATGACATCACGCAGATGGTGGAATAATAATGCTAATTAATTGTTTTGAGATCAAATTAATATCAGTTAATTTCTGTAAATAACATTGAAATTGAGGAATTCTTCACTATTTTTGTTCTCCAATAGAGTAAGAGACTATGCGTATTTGGCGTGCTGTCCAAGGGGAGGCCAAAATTGTATGCACCTCTTGATGGAAATAACAACATTTATTTCCATCAAGAGGTGCATACATTTTTGGTCAAGATCTTGTATCGACAATGCAAGAGTCCAGCACTCTGTAAAGTCTCCTCCAGCACATCCCAAAGACTTTCAATGAATTTAAGCTCTGGGCTCAGAGGTGCCAATACATGTGTGGAAATGATTCTTCATGCTCCCTCCCAACCATTCTTTCACAATTTGAGCCTGATGAATCTTGACATTGTCATCCTGGAATATGGCCATGGCGTGTCTTCCTACATGGTTGTTTAAGAAATGAGAGCAACACACTCCATCAATTAGGGTTAGAAGAACTGTTGCCAAACATATAACATGCTAGAAACATAATAATCACTGCAATAATGATCCAATCATTGACTCTGAAGCATTTGCCTATTTAACATCCAAGCTAAAAGTCAAAGAATGAAATTGATACACAGAGTATATGGAAAGAAAGATTTAGATTGTACTGCATTCTTGCTTATTTTAATCAAGAGCTTAATGTAAGCTATGCTTAGGGCAAGAGCTGTAGTTCCAACCACACAACTTTGCGATGCTTTTGTGAATGTTCATTGGAATATGGTTTCAGGAAACACTGAATTATTGAACTATGTTGCTAATGACGGAACTTGTGACTGTAAGATGCTTTTGAAAACTCTGACCAACTGATTCGGTGAGAAGATTGATTTCATAACACTTTTATGGTCCTTTTGCAGCCTTTTTGAAGTTTGAAAATGTCCCTGAAAGCTTAAAAGGTCTCCATTGTGGTTCACAGAGAAAAGAAAGGAAGTGAGAGTACAATAAATGATGGCAGAATTTTTATTTTGTGGTGAACTATTCCTTTAAAAATTTGAAGATCGATCACTCTTTTGCCTCTCCTCCTGTTTTCTCTTCCATCGCTGTTCACCTCTATCTTCTTATATCACTGTCCATCTACAGCTCCTCCCATCTCTCACCCATCCCTCTCTCTGTTGAAGGTTGTGTATGATGAAGTGATGTGGATGAATGAGTGTGGGATGCTTTGAAATAATCCATCTGACAAGCCATCAGAGCGAGATTTTCTCTCCTCTCTTTCGTCGTCTTGGTCATCTCTGCAGCTTCAGTGCTGCTCACTTCTGCTTGACTGACTCAAACACTCAGTCTAACCATTCCACAGCATCCACTGTTATCCTCCACGCTAAACAACTAGTCCAGACATAACTCTACTGCTCAATATCACATCAAAACCGTCCACTACACTAAACACTTCACTGCCCAGTCAGGATTGTGCTTCCCAATATCAAAGACATGGTTAGTCATTTTAGTGCATTTTTGTCAATAGACTCTTCATGTTAAAAGGAATAATTCATCCAGAAATCAACATTCATTATTTATACAGCATCATGTCATTCCAAACCCACATGCTGATTTTTTTTCATGTGGCGCACCAAAGATTAACTCTCTAAATCAAAAATCAATTTTTAATACTGTGGAATATTACAATTTGAAATAATTGTTTTCTATTTTAAAACATGTCATTTATTCCTGTGATGGCAAATATTTCAGCAGCCATTCTGTCACAATTCTGTCAACATATGTCATTCAAATGACATGAAAGAATTATCTGTGCAAAAACCCATCAGCCTGCAACGTTCATATATCTGCTTCTGTTATCACATTTACAAAAACACAACGATTATCCTTGAACTGCAGACTACATTGCATGAAATTAATGGCTATTTTGATCAGAGCAGAATTTCATTAATATATTTTGTCTTGACATAAACAGGTTAATAATACGCGATCAACTGGGAATCCAGGTGTTAATATTCAATATGCAGATTAATTATCTTCTAGAGCTATTCTGTACTTACAGGAATAAATCGGTGATTTGCTTTCATGAAATAATTTGCATTCACATTAAATTATAGTGATATGGTTACTAGTTACATTATCCTCAAAAGGTCACATTCATTAAAAGTCATCTTTTGGTATTTAAAACATTTGAATTAAACAGGTCCATCAGGTTTAAACATTCGAGCCACCTTCACAGAATACCAAAGATGATGTCTAAAGTGTTTCTAAAACGCAGGTTGTTTTCTTTAAACAGTCTACACTTTAACAGCAGTTATTTACAGCTTGTTTCCATCACACAATCATTTACGCACCGTCAAATAATGGGTTCAAAATGACACACCGCACACCACTCTCTGTATCTATTTCACAGCACAATACTCAGAAACATCTTGTCACCCTTCAACGCTCAGACGTCCAATCGACTGCATGAGCCATATTCATGGATATGAATGTACTGGACGACACTTCAGCCGGTCTGCTTCCCTGTAGAGTCAGTCCCACAGCCCTTGTGTTGTGTATACATGGACCACACATCAAATAAAGCACCGATGGATGATTGTCTGGCCTAATGTTGAGTGCCTTATGAAAATATAATGGGTCGGTGATGATGAGCTACCCTGCACAATCTGTGATTGCAAGTCGTTATGTGCTCTGTGAATGTGTTAAAGGGATATTTCACCATTTATTAACCGTCTAGTCATTCTGAACTTTTGCGACTTTGTTTTTTCAGACTTGCAATTAAAATGGGATGGAGACCACATTCTGCCAAGCTCCAAAAAGGGCACAAAAAAAGGGTTACACTTTATTTTGAGGTGACATAGTTACATTGTACTTACTCAAATAAGTGCTGAGCAGTATTAATTAACTACATGTACTTATAGAGTTACGGTTAGGGTTTGGTTTAGTTACTTGTAATGCATAATTTACTGTTATTACTATAGTACATGTATTACTGTGTAAGTATGTCACCTTAAAATAAAGGGTTACCAAAAAAAGCACGATTAAAGTGATAATTCATCTAAACAATTTAACTGTTCGACCTTTAATGAAAGTGAATGGATACCACAAAATACCAACCTCGAAAAGGGTAAGAGTCCCATTAAAAGGGTTGTTCATCCCAAAATGAAGATTCTGTCATCACTTACTCACAGTCATGTCGTTCCAAACCTTTTGTAGAACACAAAAGAAGATATTTTGAAGAATGTTTTAGGTTTTTTTGTCTATACAGTGAAAATCAATAGAAAAAAAGTCATGTAGGTTTGGAACAATGGTGAGTAAATGATGACACAATATTTATATTCATTTTGGGTGAACTATCCCTTTAAATAGTCATGTCTTGTATTAGGCAGGTTGAGCTTGAGGGGAAATTCAGTAACACTTGACCTGTTTCACTGAGTCACGGAGTAAAATAGGAGGGAATGTGGGGGAGAAAGAGAGAGACACTGAGACAGAGAGAATGAGGGGTTTGTGGTGGGGCGAAGGCAGATGAAATGTGAGCGGGAAAGCAGAAAGAAAGAACAACAGCTGGGAAGGCCAGCGGGCAGAGAGATGACACTGCTCCCCCTCCATTTTTTTTCCTCTCTCTCCTTTTCTCCTCTCTTGTCCTTCATTGCCTAGCCTTTTGGCTCTTGCTCTCTCTCAGATGCCCCTGTCCTCATCTCATTTCTACAGCTGGAAATGGCAGACTTAGACCACTCTACAAACACAAACGTGTGTGCTGCTTTTGTGGAGCGGTGACATGCCAGCAACCCTGTGTGCACCGGTGTGATCGCAAAGCCAAACTGCCGGGATCTAATGTTTGGTTTTGTGATGGCTGGTACAATTTTGCACTCATTGATGGTTAAAGGTACATGTAGTGTCAGCCTCAGATGCAACACTCACCCGCTGCCCACAGCATGTTCAGTGGCCAGCCGTCTATTCAGATTGCCTGACAATATCTTCCAGGAAGCCAGGAAACGAAATTGTGTTTTAATGTATTGTTGGAATATTATTATGAGCTCTAGGAGAAGAATGTATTGGTCGATTTTAAGTATTTTAATGATTATGAAAGAAGTCTCTTATGCTAAAATAAAGTAAAAACAGTAATATTAACAGTAATAACTCTTAAATGTAAAATGTAATGTAAAATGTTAAATGTAACAAATCTTACAATTAATATCCATTAGATATATCCATCCATCATGTTTTGATGCGTAAATTTACTTAGATAAAACAGTTTTTATACTACATTCGGTTATAATTGTTTGTGCGTATTATTTAGAAAAATAAATTATAGAAATTTGATACATTATCGACCATAACATGAAAATAATTTTCAGCTTATACTGTAGGTATGTTAGTGAGACATAGTTTTTGATGTGTATGACTGGACAGTGCTTGCTCCATCTAACTGTGGCCATGGCCAGAGCTTTTCAGACTGAGATCCCCCAGAATGCCCTGCAGCCCAAACAGAGCAGGGTGCTCTGCGACATGCTGTATTTCAGAAATAACTCCTCATCAGGCTTGACGGCCGCTCTCTTACTTATTTATTCAGCAGGACTTCTAGAGCTCCAAACAAACACACACACTCACAACCAAGCCGAGCTAAATCGCACAAATGTCAATCTGGATCAACGGGCTGCCCAGAAACAGTCATCCACACTCCTTCTCGCAGTTCAGTCTCCTGTCAACCGTTTGCAGACGCACCGGACGATGGATAAATGTCTTGGCTACTGTTGTTCGGAATTTTATAGGGCACGTCCAGCCGTTGCTTCTGGACCATTTGAGCCGCTAACCCATTTCTTTATGGATATTAAAAGATAAGGCTGTAGGCGGCCTAAAAATCTGACCTTTTCTGTAAAAGCTTGAGCCTCAGGACAGGAAATACCGAACTGTATGGTTTGCTTTGTATACATTGGCTGGGGTGGGTATTCACTTGTATGAGGATTGTAGTTTCGGTAGTCAGACATTCTTGCCATTTGTTATGAGAAATTTAACACGTTTCGTTCTATTATGTCGTTCAATATGTCTTTGTTTCTGAGATCAGACATAAAGCATTTGTCGCACCTGTTAAGTTATCATTTGGTCGTCTTTCAACCATCACGGCCCAGATGGTTATCAGAACCTGTAGCGCCATGTTCCTCCTGCCTCTGGCTATTGCTTTTGCAAAACGTCACATGAGCAGGTGTGGTAAAACCATTATAAAAGATGGCTTGTTTCCTCATTCCACTCAAATAATTTTTGTGCTGGGGCACAGACCATAGTAGCTGTTTGTAGGCCAGTCGGAGAAACATTAGTCATTAGGCCCATAGCTGCTATGGCAGCCAGTCTCTGACCTAATCCAGTTTAACCTTAAATAAACATATAGGCTATTTGTCTAACACTGACATGTCATTTCGACTCAGTGTTGTGAATGCCTTCATGGCCAACATAATCAGCTATGACAACTCTGACAGCGTTTTCTGACAAGAGCTGGGGGAGAACATAATATGGCATGTTTGCCAAAAAACATCTTGGCATTCAAATATTTTTCATTGCTGTCATAGCCATAAAAATAGTGAGATATACTTCTCTATTTCTTGTATTTTTTACCAAACAAGAAATGTGTTCCATTGATCTTGTGTTGTTTTAGATATCATTAAGCATTATTAAAATGATTGATTGATTTATAATCTAAAACAGTCAATATACTGTTAAAACAGTCAATACAAAAACAGTTTTTGAGAAACTTTGATTGTATTCACTATCTATTACTAATTTATCATTTATCTCTGTGATTCCAAACCAGGGGTATGTACACACACACACACACACACACACACACACACACACACACACACACACACACATATACATAGTCCACACCACAACTATAGCGGCACAGATATAGTTGGAATCACTGACAATTATTTTTTCTGATGAACTGTAAAAACATTGACAGCCAATCAGAATCCACCCAACTTTAAAGAGCTTGTGCATTAAAAGCAGCAGATGAGATGACAAAACTAATAAAAAGAACATTACTATGTGTTGGTGTGAATGCTAATAGAGTTATAATCGTTATAGTTATTTTTGTAGTTATCGTTCTTGGTGTAAACAGGCCTTAAAGGGCCAAACAAAAAAAACAAAAACAATTTTTCAACCAAAAAAAAAAGAAAAAAAAAATGTCATCATTTACTCACTCTAATGTTGTTCCAAACCTTATGAGTTTCTTTCTTCTGCTGAACACAAAAGAAAACAGTCTAAATGTTAATCAAACAGTTGATGCACCCCATTGACTTCCATGGCAGGGAAGAAACTCATTCAGGTTTGGAACAACATGAGGGTAAATGATGACAGCATATACATTTTTGGGTGAACTATCCCTTTAAGTCTGTTTTTCACCCACAATATCAGTTTTTTAAAAAAGTGAATCATTAATGATCTAAATGCTATAGTATAACACGAGCTAAAGATACAAACAAATCCATCCTCATCAATGGTGAGGGCTCAGATTGTCCATTGCAGGATTCAAACCTAAAACCTCTTGGTTACCAGCCCAAATATTTAACTGAGGTCAGCCTGGAGTTGCACACTTTCAAAACAACAGTTCTGTGCACATGCCTCAGTGAACGATACTGATTTGTCTCCATTTATTAAATAAAGGGAGAGACTGAGGAAGGAGAAATGCACTCTTTATGAACTGGATGGACACATTGATTCAGTGTTTGTGCGCTCTCATGACAGACTTCACTCATCCCTCATATGAATCTCATCTCTGTTCCTTTACTTAACGCTGCGTATTGATTATTCTTCATCCACTGACACTCTGGAGTCACCGGAGAGACGGTTGCCATGGCACTACACCGACAGATCCACCCTCCGTCTCCATAGCAGCTGTGACAGAAGGGTACAGTGGAGTGTGATGGTCAGATGCACAGCTTCTGTTGGTTGTGAAAACTCTCAGATATGTGCATGCATACAGATAGCCTCCAATGCGACATAGGGCATGACATTTGGCTGATTTATGAAATGTCAGGGCCTTTAACATGTAGCTTTTATTGCTATAGTGGTCTCGTTACATTTTATGGAGAGCAGATCTTTATGATGGTAGATCATGTTTTGATTTATGTTGTTAGTTATTGAGGTTGTGGTGGTATTTGTTTGAGAGAGAGAGTGGACGCTTAAAATGGGACGGTGTCAAAAGCTACGGATGAAATCATGCTTGAATCCATAGTAAATGTGGCTCTTGCAATGAAAACATCAAATGAATCCGATCAAATGATTGCTTAATTAAGTTCATCTATTGATGCGCTGCATTCAAAGCAAGCTGAGAGTGGGAGATTGCTCAGTTTAACTCTTGCTCAGCTGCCTAGCAGGACTCAAATCATTCAAAAACACATTTAGAAATAGTTTAGCAGGCACAAAAGACAAGACTGGTGCATTGAATGTGAAAATAAATAGCAGAAAATCAGCATAATTCATTTCTTCTGTAGAATTGTGCTTGATTGACAGAACAATAACAATACGGAACAAAACAAGCAGAGCACTTTCTACACTATAGAAATAGATTATAGTCTATTATAATTGTATTTTCACTTCACTCTATATAATATATAAGTTAATTATATAATTATATCGATAATTATCTACACTATAGATAATTCATGTGGTTCAGATAACATAATATTTAGAATTTCTGTGGATTAAACCAATCTCCTTCATTCAGTCATTTTTTTTTCAATGAACTAAACATTTTAAGGCAACCAGGTAACTTACTTTTTTAAGTTAAACCAACAATAATCTTTACAGTGTAAAGTGCAAATAATCTTTTTATCGGACTAGCAGTCGGAATAAAAAAAGTCACATGTAACCACGTCAGTCGGAATGATGTCAATCTAAAATTCTCTTTCTACTCATCGACTTCTCTCAGTGATATCTTTTACTGCTGTTTTTTTTCTGCATGTTGGTTGCACCAAATTACTTTCATATGATGGATAAAGCTTTTTCAAATATTAATAAGAAGCAAAGTAGTTTTGATAAATTTACAATGGTAACACTTCACAATAAGATCACATTTGTTAACATAATTGATGTATTAACTAACATAAACTAACAACGAGCAATACATTTGTTGCAGTATTTATTAATCCTTGTCAATGTTAGGTAATAAAAATCCAGCTGTTGATTGTTTGTTCATGTTAGTTTAAAGTGCATTAACTAATGTTAACAAATACAACATTTCTTAAAATATGTCAGTGCCATTGTTTTGTCTCAAGATGGACATCAGTAATGTTTTTTCTAAGGCACATTTATAAAACCTACTTAAATATCCTAATTGAACTAAGGCCTAATCCTGACTTAATTTAAGTCCTGTCTGTGAAACCGGGCCATAATGTATTAGTAAATGCTGAAATCAACTAAGATCAATAAATGCTGTAGAAGTATTGTTCATTCTTTGTCCATGTTAACTAATGTAGTTAGCTAATGAATTGTAAAGTGTTACCTATACAACTTGTAAATTCAAAAAAAAAAAAAAAAAACATGCTCATAGAAATCACTGTATGTATGAATTGCATGTCTATATCTGAATAAATTAATAGCTAAAAAAATGAGCATCAACTCATTGACCCAAATAATAATACAAGCAAAAAATGTCATTCAGTGTGCATAAAGAGTTTTCTACACCCTTTGCATAATGTATGTGTAGAAAGAACTGCGGGTCATTGTGGCTCTTCAAACACAGGCAGACACTGGTCTTGGCTTGTGTCGGTAACAGGCTTTCATAGTCTGCTGTCCTGCTCTGCCTGGTTGCTCTGATTAGTGATGATGGCGACATATAAGCTGCAAATATAAGCTGCATGGTTTCTCGCTGTCTCACACACAGACATTATACAGCAGTGTGTTTACTGGGGCCGGGCCAATAGCTAGATGAGCAATAATTTCAAATAATGAACGAGAGAGAGAAAGAGCTTAACATTAATCAATGCAGTATGGACATTACCCACAAAAACGACACCCACCCGCCCTGCAGCATCCATGGCAGAAAAGGACAACATGGACGCCTGTAATGATCATTACTGTCCTCCTTTCTCTCTCGCTCTCTCTTTTCCCTCACTTTCTCTCTCTCCCTACTCATTGTTATTTTTGTAGCAGATAATCGAGTGGGTGTTGTGGCACAGGACAAAGTTGAAGATTCTCTCGTCTCAGGCTATGTCTACATTAATCCGGATACATTTGAAAACAGCATTTTCATTGCAAAACACTCTCTGTTCACACTAGCATTTTCCAAGTTTCTCGTCCACACTTAAAAGCCAGAAAACGCTAAAATCATCGTACTGCACATTCATAAAAAGTCGTAAAAGTACACTGAGATGTTACCGAGACCAGACATAATAAAGATCTTCTTCTGGCACGATTTAGTAGCAATTTATCAAACAAAACTTACCACTTCTTAGTGAGTCCAGGTCGCACTCAATCTCCATGTCTAAATGCAATTAGTCTCATGTTTTGCGGCAGGACAGCAATTGCGAAGTAAATTTCTGTCATCGTTTCGGGAATGTAATATGAAGATCCTACAAAGTAACATATAACTTTAGCAACAGTGTGAAAGTGAATAGCAAGCACTTACCGGCATAAACATAGATATCTATCGGTACAATGTGTCACATGGCTAAACGTGGCATCGCTTCAAATTTATCCACTTGGAGAGTGTCTTCAAAACGTTCAGTTTTCACAGGAAAAAACATGCCTTTTCAAATGTATTCGGATTAGTGTAGAGTAGACGTAGCCGCAGTTTAATTAAAGGTTTTGGGCTGTTCATATATGGCTTCTGGAATATAGCACATTTGGTTTGAGGCAAAAAAATGCTTTTTATCATACAATGCTGGTATTTTTGTATGATGCTAGTAGAATCTCAGATATTCATGGATATGGGTGTGTGATTGTGGGCTTTGGGATGCTTTGAATATCTGGGTTGTGTAGGGGTGTTTGCTCCGGTTAGAGCAGTTGTGTTGGGGTGAGTTTGGAATGTGGCTGTGGACTGTGGCGGGAAAACACAGCAACTACGACTGTAGAAAGCATGAATGCTCACTAATGAAGCTGAATAACTCCCAGCTAACGAACAGGTAAACAAATACACACACATCAGTGAGCACACACACGCTCACGGAGCGATCGGGCCCCTGTGGCTGAATACGGCTGTGTAATTGGGGTAATGGCCTGATAATCAGGAACTGGTTGGTTCAGTCATGAGGCTGTTTAGGCCACGGGCAGGCGCCTTAAACCACGGAGCTCTAATACATCTGCATCTCTAAACAGGAGCGATCGCAGCACTACTGCCCAGCAGCGACTGCTAAATGCTAATACATGGAAATCTTAATGAGTGTGCATGGATAAATGACTTCCTTTGCGTGTGTGTGAATGTGTGTAATATAGATAGAGGTTAGAAAGGTTAACACACTGTCTGCCCTCGGCAGTAACACATTAACTTTCACTTGAGAGGAACTAGACATTTTTTGTGAGAAACTGTCATTATTTCACTTTTGTTTCATACAATCTAAAACTTTCAACTTAACTTAAACTGCAGGTTCCTGTTGAGTCTGAGTTCACACTGAAAATCTGAGATTCAATTTAAAACAAAGACGATTTATAAATAGATTAAGCCATGTTTAATATTCTGCAAACATTAATTGTTGCATTCTCAAAATCAGTGGTGGAATGCAAGTACAAATACTTTGTTACTTTACTTAAGTACATTTTTCACATATCTTTACTTTACTTAAGTAGAATCAATAGTGCATACTTATTACTTTTACATCGTTACATTTTGCAGCAATTATTATACTTTCTACTCCACTACATTTCTACAACGTTCTGTTACATTTTCGTTACATTTTCTGATCAGTTTTCCCCTGGCAAAACGTCATCCTGGCCGTCCGGTCGTCGCACGTTTGTCTCACCAGTGAAGTTTGGTTGCCATATCAACCCGGCCACACTAAATGCGTCTCTATAGCACGCAGTGTGTTTATCGTGCAATTTATACGCGGAAATTAGTTTTTACGTGCATAGGATACGCATGGGTAGGTTTAATAGTGGTGTGGGGTGCGTGTGTAGCATATTATACGTTTGGTTAGGATTAGTATGGCAAGCCAAGAGGTTCAGAATTACGCCATAAATTAATCGCGTTTACAGCCAAACCCCGTCAAATTAAGCTTGATGTGTATATTGCTTAATTGCAAGCTTGTTCAGAAATGGTGACAAAAGCTTAAAAAATAACGGCTTTTCTATCATCATTGAACATTATTATAGAATTATTAGGTTGAATGAGTTAGGATTAACTGTTTTATTAATCATTAGAATAAAGACATTAAGAGAATAAATTGTTATGCAAGTACTTTTACTTTTAATACTTAAAGTACATTTAAAATCAGGTACTTTTTACTTTTTACTTAAGTAGGGTTGTCATTGTGGTACTTCTACTTTCACTAAAGTAAATATGTCTCTGGTTATTTGTACTTTTACTTAAGTACTGAGATTCAGTACTTCCTCCACCACTGCTCAAAATAGACAAGGTAGAGGCTGAAGACAGCTCAAATGTTTAGACAGTTTAGGAAGCAATTGGATTGAAAGAAGAATGCTTAGAAAATAGTGAGACGTAATTAAGGTTTAAGTGTGTAGATGATGAAGATGCTTCTCCCAAACTTTTGTTGGTAACTTCATCAAAGTCTTAATAATTGAGAGAAATGTAAGGGAAAGTGCGGTAGTTGCCCTTTCGTGCTTGATGAGCTCCATATATCTGACTGTGGGTGACAATGTGAGAGAGAAAGTATTAGACATCACAAGTTTAAATATAATCCTGAAGACTGAGAGAATACAGGGGAAAGCAGAAAGTGTGGTGTTTCCTCAACACTTAATTAGCAGCATGCATGTGTTTGTGTGCATTTAGGGGAAATGGATGAAAGTAGGCTATATGTGAGATCACAAGTTTAAAAATAATCTTGATGACTATAAGGACACTGAGTCATTTTTAAAACTTGACAGAAATGTGTGTTTACTTAGCTATAGCCTACTTCAGTGACATAATTGTCCTCAGAAGTGAGCTAAATGTGATTTAACATCCCCTTGAGAACATGTGGTCGTCCTCAATTGCAGAAAATGATTCATACACAAAATAATACATGAAGTGGACATGAAATCAAAGTAGTACCCTAAGTTATTTTAGTATTCTGTTTCAATCGGATGCCACAGCATGATTTGCAAGTGCAGGCATATAGATTATTACACCGTTGAAATCGAGACTGTGACGGAGACTTACATTTATAATATGCGGTCTATTTGAATAGGCTTACACAACAATAAACAATATACAACTATAACAGTAGCCTATGTACATTTATAAGACTATAATTTGTATTATATTACCTTTGCATCAAATTACAAAAAAATGAGTGAACCCTGCTGTGAGGTGCTGTGACGGTAAAATTGACGTATTTCTCTCTTCTGACTGCCTTTATAAATCTCTCTCTATTTTTTCCTCTTTTTGAAAGTTGTGAAAACACTAGTGTGGAGTTTTTCTTTTGCTATTTGCGCAAATGGGAACGCAAAAAAAAAAATATAGTCTCTCATTCACCGTTATAAAAGTTTACCCAACTATGACGACTTCTGCTTCTGAGAAACTCGTAAATGTGAAAAGGGTCAATAGTGTAGCGATGTATGAAGCAGCTGCGCAGCTCACACAGAATCCACTTTCAAAGCAAGCCACGTAACATGATGAATTTCGATTTATTTATTGCACGATCAATAAAACTTGATTTGAAATCTGCATAGGGAAATCATTCACCTCACAATAAATTCCTAATCGCGTGGATTCCAATTTCACCTGCGAAAATTTGTTGAACAAAGTTAAATGTGATCGCACCTTGAAAAGTCGATGTTGAACTGTATATCAATGCCAGAATGAACTTATGTATAGCCTAATGGTGAGTAAAATAAGTATTTGAACACCCTGCTATTTTGCAAGTTCTCCCACTTAGAAATCATGGAGGGGTCTGAAATTGTCATCGTAGGTGCATGTCCACTGTGAGAGACATAATCTAAAAAAAAATCCAGAAATCACAATGTATGATTTTTTAACTATTTCTTTGTATGATACAGCTGCAAATAAGTATTTGAACACCTGAGAAAATCAATGTTAATATTTGGTACATAGCCTTTGTTTGCAATTACAGAGGTCAAACGTTTCCTGTTTTTTTCACCAGGTTTGCACACACTGCAGGAGGGATTTTGGCCCACTCCTCCACACAGATCTTCTCTAGATCAGTCCGGTTTCTGGGCTGTCGCTGAGAAACACGGAGTTTGAGCTCCCTCCAAAGATTCTCTATTGGGTTTAGGTCTGGAGACTGGCTAGGCCACGCCAGAACCTTGATATGCTTCTTACAGAGCCACTCCTTGGTTATCCTGACTGTGTGCTTCGGGTCATTGTCATGTTGGAAGACCCAGCCTCGACCCATCTTCATTGCTCTAACTGAGGGAAGGAGGTTGTTCCCCAAAATCTCGCAATACATGGCCCCGGTCATCCTCTCCTTAATACAGTGCAGTCGCCCTGTCTCATGTGCAGAAAAACACCCCCAAAGCATGATGCTACCACCCCCATGCTTCACAGTAGGGATGTTGTTCTTGGGATGGTACTCATTATTCTTCTTCCTCTAAACACGGCGAGTGGAATTATGACCAAAAAGTTATATTTTGGTCTCATCTGACCACATGACTTTCTCCCATGACTCCTCTGGATCATCCAAATGGTCATTGGCAAACTTAAGACGGGACTTGACATGTGCTGGTTTAAGCAGGGGAACCTTCCGTGCCATACATGATTTCAAACCATGACGTCTTAGTGTATTACCAACAGTAACCTTGGAAACGGTGGTCCCAGCTCTCTTCAGGTCATTGACCAGCTCCTCCCGTGTAGTTCTGGGCTGATTTCTCACTTTTCTTAGGATCATTGAGACCCCACGAGGTGAGATCTTGCATGGAGCCCCAGTCCGAGGGAGATTGACAGTCAAGTTTAGCTTCTTCCATTTTCTAATGATTGCTCCAACAGTGGACCTTTTTTCACCAAGCTGCTTGGCAATTTCCCCGTAGCCCTTTCCAGCCTTGTGGAGGTGTACAATTTTGTCTCTAGAGTCTTTGGACAGCTCTTTGGTCTTGGCCATGTTAGTAGTTGGATTCTTACTGATTGTATGGGGTGGACAGGTGTCTTTATGCAGCTAACGACCTCAATCAGGTGCATCTAATTTAGGATAATAAATGGAGTGGAGGTGGACATTTTAAAGGCAGACTAACAGGTCTTTGAGGGTCAGAATTCTAGCTGATAGACAGGTGTTCAAATACTTATATCATACAAATAAATAGTTAAAAAATCATATATTGTGATTTCTGGATATTTTTTTTAGATTATGTCTCTCACAGTGGACATGCACCTACGATGACAATTTCAGACCCCTCCATGATTTCTAAGTGGGAGAACTTGCAAAATAGCAGGGTGTTCAAATACTTATTTTACTCACAAGAAGTTTATTGTGCAGTATGTCTAACATGTTTGCGTGCTGGACCACAACAGGGTTAATGATTGGGACTTACTGTAACTTCTGACAAAATCAGTCTTTGTCAGAAACAATGTCAGAAATATTGAAAAATTGCATGAGTGACGTCAGGAGCTGTGGGTGTTGAGGGAGCAGTGACCTTGGAGATGGGGATCTGGCCTGCTCCTGTGGCTACTGTCTTCTGCCTTAATGCGCAGTGGCAGAAACCTCACTGCCTCCCCGGAGAGACGCACACATACTCATGCACACACAGAGACTCGGTGTCGCTGACATCAGTTAAATCCTCAGACAGTTTAAATGCATGGGCTGAGTCTAGGCCTCAGCTGTGATTAGTGCTGGGCAGAGTGTGATGAATGAGACTGCTGAAGACACACATGCACACACATTGTTATCATGAAGAGTGATGGGGTGAGTCAAATTGCATGGCATATATGCGGGATATTACAGTGCTTGCCGAAGCTCAAGTGAAATGAATAGTGACCACTTGCGAACCGCAAGTCCGTTCAAAGTCAGAGGTGGAGAAGGCATCAGATAAACCCGTTGGCATGATAACCATGCACATACCAACCTTTACATTTTTGAGAATCCATAAAAAAATGTAGATACATTTTTTTTTTCATTTCAGCCTTTTTCTGATCATTTGCTTCAACTGGAAATTCTGTCATTATCTAACTCAAAAGAACTTATCAAAATGTCAAAGCTCTTTCCCATACAATGAAAAAGCATGCAGAGAAAAAAACTGTCAAGTTAGATGTGTTAGATTAGAACATAGGGAGAACATTTTGTCAGGTTAGAAATACCTTATCAGTGCTGCCACCATATATAGCATAATTTCATAGCTTAACATTACAATTACGCAAGTATAGGTCATCTTGAGAGGAAAGTGAAATAAATTTTATAATTTGATGGATTGCACTATTATTGAACTAAACTGAATTAACATTGAACTAAATTGAGCTGAATAATGTCATCTTTTTATAGCTGCTTTATAGTTGTGATTGTTTTTGTTTCATAATTGAAGACATTGCAACATTATTTTCTTGTTTATTACTGTGCAGCTGCTTTGAAACAATCTGTATAGAGTTCTATAAATAAGGGTGAAATGTGATGTTCTACTTGCACCCTAAACCAAAACTATACTGCTTGACTTCTGCTCACATTTTACTACTACGTTTTTAAAAACTATTACCCCTTCAATCATGTTTTGTCTCACTTAAGGTGCAGAGTCAAGATAACCACCCCCTCAAAAAAAAAAAAAAAAAATAGTTGCATGACACCTTTGATAACAACTTCACTCTCATTTGGGCTTTACACAAACATCACAGTTTGGAATCATTATGTGTGCTGGCTTATATGTCAAAATGTGAGTTAGAACGTTTGATTTTCCAGTGTCAGATGTGTCATCATCTCTATTTGATCTGTCTGTTTCTTATTGTTATTCACCGGGATGCAGTTTCTCATGGGACATGTTCTCTCATGTCAAATTCCACTCAGTCAGAATGGATGCTGATAATCTAACTCCATTAAGTATGGTTCTGGAGGCTTGGCTTCTCTTCTATACACACACACACACACACACAGTCTATTTGCAGTCCTACATTGACAGAGCATCATGTCTAAAGCCATAATCCCCCTAATTGCATATGTCTTTTCATATTGACACATCCATAATTCACCTTAAATTGTTTATTCCACAAATTAATGCCATCAACCTGCCACTTTAGACGCACCGTGTGAAATAGGATTGTAGTGGCAGAGATGGGTCATGTGACTCGTTTGTAATCACCGTAACTGAATTACTGCATACCGTGGTTTGTTGAGCCCAAGAGCTATCAAAATGCTTTTAGTTTCAGTTACTCTGAACTATGAGCCGAGGCCACAGGAAAGATAAACAAAACTACAAATGTTTATCTCTAATCTGGTTTTGACCATGCAACATTGGAGGAAAATTTTGTGTTCAGTAAAACTAAATCCATTGGTAACACTTTACTATAAGGTTTCATTAGTTAACATTAACTACATTAGTTAACATGAACTAATAATGAACTGCACTTCTACAGCATTTATTAATCTTAGTAAATGTTAATTCCAACATTTACTAATACATTATTAAAATCAAAAGTTGTATGTGTTAACATTAGTTAATGCACTGTGAACTAACATGAACAAACAATGAACAACTGGATTTTTATTAACTAACATTAACAAAGATGAACAAATACTGAAACAAATGTATTCCTCATTGTAAGTTAGTGTTAGTTAATACATTAAATAATGTTAACTAATGAGACCTTATTGTAAAGTGTTACCAATTTGTTTCAAGAGTATTGAAACAGATGTTTGGAAACCATGTCAATGTGTTATTGTTTAAATTAAATTAAAGCAATAAATAATAAAATATAAATATATATATATAAAAAAATAAATCGTATAAAATTATTAAATAATGTTTTAAATAAAAATCTAATAACTGTAATTTTCAGTACAATATAAAATATTTTTCTTTGTTTTTTTGTTTTTGTTTTTTTGTGCTCACTTGAATAAAAAATTTGTTTTGTTTTGTTTTAGAAGAAAGAAAGTCATGTTTGTACTGAAATGAGTGCAAGAAAATTATTGCAAAATGTACATTTTTGGGTGAGATATTCCTTTAATGTGACAGCAAATTTGGTCTCTGTGACACTGTTAAGTTAATGCACTCCAATATCTGTGTCCACCATTTATGTGGCAGTAAACAGCCTCACATGGACGTCCTGTGACTCTGAGCTGTAGACTGGAGTTTATAAACGGACATGTCACATAGATGATTGATTGAGTTTTTTCCCTGCTTTCTTGCACCATTGCTGCACACAAACACACACACACGCACGCATGCACGCACGCACGCACGCACGCACACACACGCACACACACACATTCTGCTTCTGTCTGCAGTGACCTTCACTTCCTCTACACCTCATATTCTCTCTCCACCTCTTTCTGTGATTGTAGTATACTGCTAAAGGCTTTTTCTTCAAATGAATCAGCTGTCTCCCTGATTGTGTTCTTAGATATGAGTGGAGTTATGCTCATTCTGTTTGTGTGAAGGGATAATTCTGTAATTCATGCTCAAGTATGTGCTGAACTGTGTGTAATGCTGTATTTAGTATGCGAGTATGTGTTGTAAGGGATAATGTACATTCAGATGGTCATTATCACAAAATAAACCCCAACAAGGTGATCAGGATTCTGATGTGAATACACACGAAATTCTCATTCTTGTGGATTCCTGTTGAAATGACTGCATTTCACCTGCGAAAATTTGACAAGTAACGTTAAATGTGAACCCACCTTAATACCGGAAGTAGTGCAGATTTTGAGCCGAATTTCGACTCCCTGACAAATTATTACACCCCCCGTTGAAGTGACTACTGATTGCCAAATCCTAACCCCATCCCCTAATCCTAAACCTACCTATACTGGGGACTTGGGGGTAGTAATTGGTAGTAATGATAATCTTGTGGGGGTCAGAACACAGGTGTTGTGCTGAATTCGGTGACCCACCTAATTTTGTGACCATATAGTAGTGACATTAGGGTTAGGGTTACCCAGATAGCAAATTACATCTGGCCCAGTTGTGCCCCACATCTCCCATCTCTGGCCGACATATCGCATGGAATGGCAGCGAAGACTCAACCTGAGTGTGGCTGGCAATATAGCTTACATCTGGGCACTCAACTATGGCACATATGACTCAGTTGTGGCAGCGGCAAAGGTCACATGGGCCACATCTGGGCCACAACTCACACTGAAAACCGTCTTAATATGTGTGGGCCCAGATGAGGCCCGGATATGTATGCTATCTGGGTAGGGTTAGGGTTAGGATTGCATAGGATTACCTACTACGTCACATAATTCGGTGGGTCACAATTCTGGTATATTGCCATGAGCAATGGTAAAATATCCAGTTTAGGGTCATTCTATGAAAATATTTCACGCTCAGTTTTGCGGTTGAACAAAAAACGTACTCGGTTACTAACATAACCTCGGTTCCCTGAGAGTACGGAACGAGTATTGCGTAGCTAATACGCAGTGGGGAAACTCCTTTCCTCGAGAAATATGAAGCCTATATTTAAAATGCAGTGCAGCTGCACAGCGAGCACAGCAGAGCAAGCTCACCCATTGGCTGTGCTGCAGCAACTGCACACCCTATGGCGAAGCGGCTCGGACACGCGTACCAATCAGGTGACTCTACGCCTGAACACGTCAGAGCCCGCCAGAATGGGTGCGGCTTATGGCTATAAAAGCCCACCATTTCGCCATAAAATCAGGTTAAATTGACTGAAGTGAAAAACTCTGACAGATTGCAATAGTGCGACAGGCTACACAATACTCGTTCCCTACTCTCAGGAAACCGAGGTTACGTTAGTAGGGGGGCTACTAAGAGGACTGAGCATCCGCTCTCCCTGATCCGCTTGATGACCTGAGGGATCATCGAGACGGGAGGGAACGCATATATAGAGGGTGTCTGGGCCAGATATGGGCCAGTGCGTCCCTGTTCTTTGAAAAGAACATCGTGCAATGAGTGTTGCTTTCCGAGGCAAAGAGATCGACCTCTGCCCTGCCGAATACACTTCAGATCAGACGAACCGTCTGTGGGTTGAGAGACCACTCGCCTGGGGGAATGTTGTCTCGAGACAGCATGTCTGCACCCAAATTTTGGATGCCCGGGACATGAGCAGCTCTCAGACAGCGCAGGTTGGCTTGTGCTCAAAGGGGGAGGTTTCTGGCCATTACATACAGGTTGCCTGATCTGAGGCCACCCTGGTTGATTTATGTATGACACCACTGACATGTTGTCCATGCGGACCAAGACGTGGTGTCCTCTGAGGTCTGGCAGAAACGCTTTCAGGGCTAGACAAACTGCTCTCATTTCTAGGGTTTTTTCTGTTCTCCGGGCTCAACCAGAGGCCGGAGACAAGCTTACCCTTGTGCAGCGCCCCCAACCTTGGTTGAAGGCCTTTGTGAAAATCACCTTCCTCCTGGAGGCCACACCCATGGTCACACCTGACTGGTACCAGTCTTGGGCTTTCCAGGGAGCCAGGGCTCTTATGCAGCCCTGGTTCACCGTAACGTGCAGGCGTCCTGATCGCCTCGCATGGGCTGGCACACGCCGTTTCAGCCAGAACTGAAGGTGGCACATATGCAGTTATCCCAGGTGGAGTACTGATGATGCCGCGGCCATGAGGCCGAGAAGCCTCTGAAACTTTAAGCTACTAGGTGTTGAATAGAGAGAGCACGCTCCGGTGTGAGCTGAGCTCTCATCAGTGTCGAGTCGATAACTGTGCCCAGAAAGATTACGTTCTGGCTGGGTGACAGTTTGCTTTTGAAAAAAATTATTCTGAGCCCGAAACATTCCAAATGGCTGAGGAGCCAGGATCTGTGTGTCAATAATTCGGTCTTCGACTGAGCCATAATGAGCCAGTCATCGAGATAGTTCAGCATGCTGTTGCCTCAGGGGAGAAAGCGCTGCGTCCATGCACTTCGTAAATGTACGGGGTGCCAGGGACAGACCGAACGGTAGGAGCATGCATTGATAAGCCTGCCCCTCGAAGGCGAATCTGAAGAATGGCCTGTGATTGGGCATAATCATTATCATTATCGAATATGAATATAGGAGTCTTTCAGATCCACTGTAAAGAACCAATCCCCCTGGCGAACCTGCGCGAGGATTTGCTTGGTAGTTAGCATTCTGAATGGCCGTCTCATGAGGGCTCTGTTCAGATGTCTCAGGTCTAGAATGGGCCTGGTGCCGCAGCCGGACTGAAGAGGCCTGTGCTGGAGATTGGTGAGTCAAGAAACGCTGTCCTGTCCGCCTCTTTAATGTCGGTGAGGTTCAGCCAAAGATGGCACTCGAGCACAATGAGGTTAGCCATACCTCTGCCAATAGCTTGAGCAGTTACTGTAGCCTAGTAGCACTAGCACTAGCACCTGACTGTGACTGTGAGCACCTGACGCGTTCTTCGTCCGATCCGCCGAAGGAGACGAGACCCGCCGCTCGAATGGAGGGGCGCTGGTACGCCTGAGTGAACAGGGCCGGCGAAGGAGACTGCGATAGAGAAAGCAAGGCACGTGGGGACGTGGCCGGCGTGGGCTTGCTTATTTTCCATCTGTTCGGGCTACCGTTGGCTGCGGCGCTTCTTCTTCCGCGGCTGAAGTAGGGCGGGAAAAGTAAAAACAGGAGAAGCGGTGTTGCCGTCTCGTTTAAAGAGAGCAAACCACGTCTGCAGCACAGAGATGGGCAAACTCTCGCACTGAGAGCAGCTTCCGGCATAGAGTACAGCTTCAGTGTGGGTGGCTCCCAGCCACGTGGAGCACTCTGTGTACCCATCCGCCTCATGCAGAAGGGATCGCATGAGGTGCAGGAAAGAGCAAGGCATTTGAAACAACGCTCGCGAATTTGCTCTTTTAGACAAACTGAGTGTCGCAGCGGCGAGCACACAGTAGCAGAGAAAGGACATAGTGTGTTCGCCGGATGGCCACAGGAGAACGCCGACAGAAGAGAAGGTTATAGATGAGTGAAGGCGCTGTCCGCTGTATGCAAGGCTCGTTCCAGCTGAGATGGCTTGTTTCCACGACGAAGGCTTCAGATGAGGCAGCGACGTGAGATGTCGCTGAAGGAGATAAAATCTGATTTTATGGCGAAATGGTGGGCTTTTATAGCCATAAGCCGCGCACATTCTGGCGGGCTCTGATGTGCTCAGGCGCGGAGTCACCTGATTGGTCGGTTGTCCGAGCTGCTTCGCCATAAGATGTGCAGTTGCTGCAGCACAGCCAATGGGTGAGCTTGCGCTGCTGTGCTCGCTGTGCAGCTGCACTGCGTTTTAAATATAGGCTTCAATATTTCTCGAGCAAAGGAGTTTCCCCACTGCGTATAGCTACGCAATACGAAGTGACCGTCCTCGAAAGGGAACCATATTCTAATATTCTCATATTCTTTTTTTTTGTAATACAATTCTATCCGTTACATTCTCGGATGTGTTATCTGCTATGAGATTTCAGCTGAACCAAACGAGAGAAAAGAGGAAAGAGCGCTTTAGGACAAGAATGAGAGACTGACAGCGCGAGACGAACGAAGTGAAAGAACGACATGTGATTGACAAGGCAGATATTCAGCGAGACGTGACGCGCACACGTTCCTTCAGCCAAACTTTTGTCTTTCTTTTAAATAAAAGCATTCATTCTGTCCTTTAAACCGGGTTGTCTAGCTGTCCAACATTCTCTCTTTCTTTTTACTTCTTCTTTCATTCCCATGTTGATGACTTGTGGAAAATCGCCAGGGCAGGCTCTCGGCCGTACGCCAGACGTTAACCTGCCTGTCAGTAACACCTGGCTGAAACGCAAAGTGAGTGATCCGAGAGACGAGCGGATATATTTTCACAGTAAACGCTGCACTTTTATGGCGGTGACATCAGGGAGTCTGTGTCTAGAATACATTGTCCTGGAAGAGTTTTTATCACGAGTGTTTTTTTTTTACAGCTGTAGCGCCATCTAGTGTAACATAAAGTTATTTTACATGTATTTATTTAGCACAGTGGTTCCCAACCTTGGTCCTATAGAGTCCACGAAAGTCATGATTGCACAGTTTAAATAATAAATATCTCTCAAATCAAACACACCTGATTAGATAAGAGGCTTAAAAAATGTGCAATGTTGCGGTTGGGGTGGACCAGGGTTTGGGAGCCACTGTGGTTTTGTTCGAAGGGACTTAGTGGAAAGAAACATAGGCCTACTTACAGTTGTTTAAGTATTTTATTGCATTCATCTATTATTGTCTGTAGATTCCAATCACAAGCCCATCTTTAAAGGCTGTTTTCTCAAAATGAGTTTTTTCTTGTAATTTTCTCATGTTGACAGTGATAAAAAATATTAAATAATCAAGAATCCCCTCTGTTAAAACCTTTGACTCAAAGAAGTCAACAAAAATGATACAAGAATTTTGAAACAAGAATTTGAAACCCTTATCCAATGTTCAGATTTCTGGAAATGTATGCAAATTAGTGCATATTTAATTAGATACTAACTCATTTTCATATTTAAATATAACATTTTAGAAAACTAATTGTAAAACAATTTTCTTTGAAATTGCAATTCTTGATGTATTCAATCAACTGGGGAAGTATGGTGATATCTATTAGTTTTTCCATAAAATATTAAGTAATAATTGATAAAATAATGATTTACAATTTTAATGTTTAATACAATGATAATTATAATTACATTATAGTGTAATTCCAGGAGTAGCAAGTAATACTGATGTAGGCCATATTAAATTTACAATTATTTCCTTAGACATTATTGTTAGTCATATTGTTAATATTTTAATATGGACACTGTATAAAATGCTTCTTACTGAGCCTACGTACATACCATGTAGACAAAAAATATTTCACTCATTAAAAAAAATATTTTACACATACCATAAAAATAACATTCCATAATAACAAATGCACAAAAATATGTCAGAAAAAATATCTCACCTGATGCCAGAGGTGTGAAACATTATTCTCACATCATCTCTGATTTTATTTCTAAGCGGAGCGCTTCCCACCAATCTGCATGTCCTATCTGTTGTATAGAAATAGAGAGTTCACCTGAAAAAAATTATAATCATAACTTAAAAGAAATTACATAATGTCATTAGAAATGAATGTATATATTTTTTTGGCTTAGAAGATCTTCGTGGTAATGTTAAACTAGCTGTACAAGACAGATGAGCATGATTCCATGTGTGTGGAATCTGGGATTTATTTATCCATCCTAAGAAAGCAGGATCTGCTGTGAGAAAACAGCACAGCAGGATTTAAGTGGTGTTTATAAACTACCAGAACTTGTGTAGATGTGGCAATGTTGTGCGGGTGGTCATGTGTTACTATGCAAGCTGTTTTGACTGAGGAGAATGATTTGAGGTCAGAAACTCAAGAGCTTAAACAGAAGTGCACTGAACTGTTTTATTTCAAAAGAAAAGGAAAATTTAATTGTTATGCTATGACTCATAGAGATCTAAGTCTCTCTGTCTCTCCCTTTAGAATTTCCTGAGCCAATAAAGGGTGCCTCTACCGGAGGTATTATTGGTGGGATTCTTTGTGTGATCATCCTCATAGCCATAATTGCAACTACCATCGTGATGTTCCGCAAATGCCAGAGGAAAAACATAGAGTAAGTACTGCAACCTCTTTCATATTTGTCTTTGACTGGTACCCTGATAAAAACAAGTTACTTAAACAGTGTTGGGGAAAGTTACTTTTAAATGTAATGCATTACAATATTGAGTTACTCCCTGAAAAAGTAACTAATTGCGTTACTTACTTTTTATGGAAAGTAATGCGTTGTTACTTTTGCGTTACTTTTTTTTTAACATGGGCTAGGCATGCTCCCGGTTTCTCTCAACATGGGGACAGGAGTGGTGTAAGCCAATAAATGAGAAAATAAAGTAACAGATATTTTGTTCTAAATTTAAAAGTAATGCGTTACTCGTTACTTGAAAAAAGCCATCTGATTACGAAACTCAGGTTACTTGTAATGCATTACCCCCAACACTGCGTATAAATGACCGTCTGTTTGTGTCTGTTCTTGCAGCCGTCCACCCACTCACAAACCTCCTCCTCCTACGAAGACATATTCATATTCAGACCGAGTGAGTAGAGCCGAAAGATTCATACTCTATTTTACACTTTGAGCAAATGCAGCTGAGTTCATTTTAAATTAGCTATATACTGTATATATATATGTGTGTGTGTGTGTGCGGTGTCCAAAAGTCTTAGTCCACACTGAAAATCGAGGATTCCAAGCCTTGAGATGAACAGAAAGTTTTAAGGTTTTGAACATTTTGAAAACAATATGACATTAAATGGATGGGAAATATTCAATATTCTGCATGCTACTGTTTCTTTTATTATAATGCACATTCAACATTCAAATAATTTGACACACTGCACTTATTGTGTACATACATGTTTTTACATTGTACTTATATTTAAAAATACCTGCATGTAATTACTGCTGTAATATATTTCTGTAATTACATCTATAATTACACTGTTGATTCGAAACCCTACCCCTTACCCTATACCTTTAAACCTTTTGTAATTCAACATTGTACAATTACCTAATACTTTTTTTGACAAGTACATAGTAGTTTAAAGCACCTAATATAAAGTGTGACCTCGGTCACTAATCAAACAAGTACACTTGTAACGTTGATCATGTTAAAAATCTTTGTACAGACAGTCAGATGTTCTTGCATTCATTGAAGCACAAGATGCTCTTTGGATCATCTCAAATCATGCTGGAGATCATGATCATCAGGTTTTACACTAACTTGTGAAGTTAATGTAGCTTGAGTGCTGCTGTCATCAAAGCAAAAGGGGATATGATGGGGGATATGATGGGAATTTTAGTGGAAATGCATGAAATGTTTTCTTTAAAATAGTGAAAGTGCTTTTAAGGAAGATGGAAATTCTTGTGATTCTTTTATTAGTTTTGCTCAGTTCCTGTTTTATGATCTAAGAAGTTTTATTTCAGTTAGTTGCTCAGACAACATTTCTAATTTTCATTTAATTTTTGTTTTAATTAAAAACTTTCCATTTTTTTATTTATTTAATTATATATATATATATATATATATATATATATATATATATATATATATATATATATATATATATATATATATATATATTAGTTAACAATAGCAACACTGGATTGCCATCCTCAAACTGGATTAGGACAGTCTGAAAAAAAATCTACCAAAAAATCTGAAATTATTTCAGAAGAAACTTTTCACCTATAATTATGGTAGCTTGTTTCTGCCACTGAATAAAAAAAGAAAACAGTAATTTTACTTTTTATCTCACAATTGTGACTTTTCTTAGAAGTGTGAGTTGTAAACTCGCAATTGTGAGAAAAAAGTCAGAATTGTTAGATAAAAAGTAAAATTACTGTTTTCTTTTTTATTCAGTGGCAGAAACAAGCTACCATAAAGCGCAGCAATTGACCCTTTTCTTTTCCTTTTGTAGCCGAGCATCAGTAAGCCTGAGTCTCCTGAGCTCATGCACCATGAGCCCGAGAAAGAGGAGCCAATGACAGTAAGAGGCCATTTCTCTCCCTATCTCAATTCCTCTAATCCGTTGTGGCATTTAAGGTGGTAAATCATACATATTTGATGTTCATTTTCCATGCATAATTCAGGCGTATTACTCACAGATCATAATCCTCTCTATCATATAAACACATGTGCTTTGACTCTAATCACAACACAACAATCTCTACTCTGACAGGATCATTTAGTATACTATGATGACAAGGATCATCATGAGCCTCCCTGGGAGGACAAAACGACTCCTTACCATGATGACAGAGACGAAGACGAAGACAGAATGATGGGAGAGGAAGGCATATATTACATCACTTCCTCTGCCACTAGAGGGAGCAGTTTCATGTCACCAGCTGTGATAGTGTAGGGATCATACCGAGTAGGTTTTTATACTGTAAAAACTGTTTTTGTATTGTATTGTACTGTTTTATATTGTAATATGAAGTATGGGTTTGATTACAAAGGCTTTGATAAACCCAAACACGGTAAGGGCCCTGTTATTCAGTGCCCATTTCATAGAGACCTCAATGAGAGAATGAAGACGTCATTGTGATTAAGCACACAGATGTACCGGTAGTTGTGAACATGCACGATTATTTGTCCTTCTGTAGCTGATTAAGGATCGTACCATTTTTTGATTGACTATGAATGAGAATTAAAGCAGCCATAAGGACAAAATGAGCCAGTGATCAACATACATTATTGAATCATTATTATTGTGTTTATTATTATAAGCTATGTAATTCACTGAAATTTCTTTCTTTGTTCCTAAACTCTCTTTTTTTTTTGCTTGGCACCTTACAAGATTTAGT
Source organism: Tiaroga cobitis (assembly GCA_030578255.1). NCBI lineage: Eukaryota > Metazoa > Chordata > Actinopteri > Cypriniformes > Leuciscidae > Tiaroga > Tiaroga cobitis. Next base: position 25,242,944 of record CM060606.1, on the reverse strand, counting down.
TTTTGTATTGATTTCCTGTTTTAGTAAATTGCATTAGATTAATCATCTAATCATTTGCACCCTCCTGGCGTTTATGGTAGCATTTATGATAATTGCATTGATTCAAAATATATATATATTTTATTTTATTATTTTCATTTGCTTCAGAATATTAATATTTGTTAAGTTATTTTCCAGTGTAGCCTACTGCTGTGATTGTTTACGCTCAATAAACGGGGTGATGCGCTTTCTAGGTATTTTATGTATGTATCAGTGACAGTGTCAGTGTATTATCCTCAACAATATGCGTGAATGGATGAGAGTCTTCAAATTGTGTGTGCAAATGTGTGTGCAATGGAAATCTGACCTTTTGGAGTTCACAAGCTCACATATTGCTATAAAAGTACGGCAATGTTCAGTTAGCCTACTTTTAAAGAACTATCTATCATTCAAAAATGGGTAATTTTCTCATGAATGTTTTTCTATTTTGGTGTTGCCTTATATCTTTATTACCACCAGTAGTAGGCATTCAGTTGCAGCCAGGATAAACACAGTCTAGTTTAATGTTCTAGAAGTATCTAAACGAACCGCCAAAACAACAACAACAACAATATAGGCTACTCACTGTAAAACGCACAAACACACAAGAATATACTCACTGCGTAGATGCTGTGACGGTGGTTTGTTTTGAATCACACCAGTGGAGGGCGCGCGCTCACAGATAAAGAGCACTCGTAGTTCCCGCAGGTGTTCAGTGGTGAACACTCACTAACTGCAGTTGCATGCTAACCATCTTAAACTAACAGGTAAATAGTTTTCTACAACCTAAAATCATTTAAAACTGTTATCAGATTGTGTATTAATAAAGGCCGAGTACCCTGAGGTCAGTCAACAATCTTTCCACAGTCTAAAATCGTAGAAACAGAACAGACATGCTAACTAATAATAGAAGGCTAATAATAATACATTTTGTTGGTAATGTGCTTTTTTTTCTGCACCCAAAGCGCCACAACAGTGACTAGAATAGAAAAAGATGCAACAACAATTAAAATGAAATAAATAAATAACAAACAAGTTTGTAAAAAAAAAAACTAGCTTAAATACATAAGTCTTAACTTCTTGAAACATTCCAGTTGAAGCATATCTAATTGTGATAGGAACAGTAACGTTATTCCACAACTTAGGGCCAAAAATAATGGCATGATATGTGATTTAGAGTTACTGGAAAACTGCAAATGTAACAGATAAAGAGAATTTGTGGAGAATTGATGAGCATAATTATAGTCAACATGGCATAGCTGTAAGGATGTGTTGAAATAGGCTACTGCTGTCAACAAGCTTTTTTCATCATCCCCTTCAGCATTGCCTTTTCTGTTCATTTACTGGCAGTAATTGAAGACGGAGCCTGTCGGCAGTAGGACTGAAAGGTGTCCAGAGCTATAGAAACTCCCCGGGGCTCGCCAACCCCCACACCCTCGTCCCCCATGGGTGTTCTCACATCCACAAACACCACAAGAACACAAATAATGAAAGATTAAATTCATTAAAGATGCTAGGTCGGGACAATCTGTCACTCACATGAGATTTTAGCAATAAAAAACACAACAATCCAATCAATTCCTGATGGACAAAATCAAGTACTGCCCTACATTTTTCTGGTTTAAGAAGCCATTTCACTTGCCAGTTCACAAAAGGGAACAAAAGACTAAACTTCCATTTCATGCTGACTTTGTTACATACAGTGGGATTCAAAAGGCCACTAGTGAAAATGTTTTTATTTTACATTTTTCTATTTGAATAAAAAGTGTTGTATTACAAATTATTAGAATAATCATTATTAGAATAATCATTTTAGTACAAATTTAATTGAACCCTGCAGATCTTTGAGGATTTATTCAAATTAAGACCCCATTGTGTCTTTTCTTCATCTTATCTCTTCTCACATAGTCTCGTGTCCTACCTTTGCACTGCAGAGTGCTGCAAGAAACCGCTGATGAAATCGACATCCCCAAATAATCCAAAATGTTCCCGCAGAGGGCCTGGTTGTGGCTTGCCCAGGGACAGCTGTTGCTAGGCAACAAATGACATCACCACAGCAACATTCTCAGCCTCATCAGTAGACCGACAGAAAGTGTGAGAGAAATAGAGAGAAGGACAAAGTGTCTGCTGAACTGTGTGGTTGGCTGGTATGTCATTAATATGACAGCTGTGTTCTGGATTTAGAGCTGCCCTCAGAACAAAAAAATTGGGATTATTACTGAGAAACTGTCATAGAACAGCCTTTAATATATATATATACCGACACTGTTGTCTCAAACTGTTGTCGCAAAACTGTTTGTTATGGTGGCAGAACTGTGGGATGTCATTTAAATTAATTTACATAATTTTCACAAAATATTGAATTGGGTTATGTTGAATAATCTTTATATTATCATTTATTTGAAATTGCTGGTCTGGGTAAAATTAAATATATACATAAAAGGTATTTAAAAAGTAGCAAAAATAAAAGACGACATACTGTAAAATGTTTTAATTTGAACTGCATATAACAAAAAAGTTAAATTAAATTCAACCCATGGGACACAAATTCATTGATCACGAATAATGTTTAATAAATAAATTCAAAGAATAATAAACCTGGATAAATTACTCCATTTCACATACAATCATTCATTTAGGATATGTGTGCTTGATACAGAAGGCCTCGGGAACATCCTCCACCCCTCGACTAAGCCGTCTAAAAATAAATGAGAAGAGAGTAGGATGAGCAGGCGGAGAGGATGGAAGGATAAAAGAAGAAGGTTAAAGAGGGTGCAGGTGAAGTACACATTCCTCTGATCCTTCCTTGCTCTCTCCCAGTCAAATGTGTGCATGTACTTATTAGCATGTTTCTCTTCCTTGCTCATACAGTCTGATGGACAAACTCCACCCCTCCTTTTCTGTCTGTAACCATGTGTCTGACTATGATGAGCATGGCAGCATGTGCACTGTTGTCATGGCTGGTGAGTAAAGGCCGTTTCCATGTAGAGTAGAGCACACTCAACACAAATAGTTTCCACAAATACTAATAACACAACTGTTGCTTAAAGTCAACATGAAATGACATTCGCAACACATTTTACTTTGTAATGTGATGTATTTTGAAGTGAAACGGGATTTTCCAAGAAGAAAAAGGACTTTTATACAGCAGGAATTAATTGGATTAAGTGAAAAAGTGGGCTTAACATACTGGAACGCAGCCAAACCTGAATGTCTAAAACGCTGTTTGGCTATTAATTAACATTATCCAATAGCCTGCATGGCCTAGGTGATGTCAGTGCAAAATACGTTATTTTATAGGTGGAACAAGTTTTTAGACTTTGGTTATTTGAATACATATTGATTATAGATTTGAGTATAGATGATTTGATTATGAAGCTAAAGAGATTTTTTTTCTTTGGAATATCATGCACTGATGAATTCTTAGTTATACCAGGTAGGCGCATTACGGAATTAGGGTTAATGTGCATGTCATTGATTTTAAACAAAGGACTGATAAAATGTTGTGTAACTACTTTACATTTTGTTTCGAAATGTAATGATGAGGTGCAGTTGGCAGTCCCTGTAAAGGCAATTCTACAAAAAAAATCTAAACACATTATAAATGTTACAAATGTATTGCTAAAACATATTACAAAGACTGTGAACTGTGAAGTACTGAAATGCGGAGTTAGACCGTTAAACAGTTTTTCACCATTGCTATTTTACGGATTTTTTGGGCGGGGCTAAAACAGGGCTCGATAATGCACTGGAGCCCATGAGCTCGTGGACACGCCCCTACTTGATGACATACCAAGGCCACTGAGGCTGATCTCTCCCGACCCCATTCGCATTCGCCGCTCAAACGCGAGTTACTGTCAGTACTATTAGTTACTACAGCCTACTGTTTGCTAGCTAGCTATGCCTTCAACACGGAAATGCATATAGGCTACTACCTGGATGCGATCATGTACAAAACAGATCGGTGTCTTTATTTAAATTTCCTAAAAATGATCACATCAAGAAGAGGTGGATTAATTTTGTTTAGAGCCAACCTTGATGAAGAGCTGAGGATCACCGCCAACACCCGCCTCTGTAGTGATCATTTTACACGGGATAGTTTCATAAACTTTCCTCAGAGACAACTGGGATTCACTGATAATCCGCTGTTACTGGTGAACGGGGCCGAAACGACTATCCCCCGCCAGCGTTCATCCTCCCGTCCCGAAAGCAGTATCACCTAATATCGCCGTCGACAGCTTTCCCGCTAGTGGGCGTGGTTTCAGCGCAGCCAGCGGACACGCCCCCAGCGTTTGAGAGCAGAGAGTAATGCTCATTATTTCAAGATTTTGATAGCTTATTTTATGTAGGCTACTTGCCGGCTTTTTTATCATTCAAATTTGGCTGGATGGCTAATAACACATTTTTTCTGTGGTGTGACATACTCAGAACACATACTTAATTTTGACTTTACAGGGACTTTAACCAAGGCTCCAGGATCATATTGCAGATTAGCCTACACCTCGTATTAGGCTACTAATGCTGCACACTCCAGTGCTAATCTGTCACGATTTGAGAAGTTCAGATATGACGTCAGGTGAGATTTGGAAACCATCTACAATGACAGAAATATTTAGGAACTATTTAGGAACATATTTGCATGCTTTGGACAGTCACGGAAACACTGTGCGTTGTATTAAACAGTATCTTCAGCGTTTGAAGGGTAAAATGTCAAACGGCGACAGAAAACGTGACAACTGGAGTGAAGAAGAGAGCGTTTCATTATTACTTTTATAGTCTGAAAAGTCCATTCAGGATAAACTTGATAGAACAGTTGGCAATATATACAGTAATAGGATGATGCGCAACGTTAGAGCTTTTGTGTAAACATTGTATGAAGCGTTCGTCCAGTCAGAGACACTGATAGCCTACGCAAATATGTAAATAAGGACGTTAACCCAGGGTTATGAATGTACAGTGTGAAACGTCAGTTTATAAATGCCCAAGATTAATTGTTACCTCGGGTAAATTATGAGCAATGTGAATCTTGAATCAAGATAACCCAGGATTTCTTTTACCTGGGGTTTAGAATGACCCAAGGTTAAATATGTCAAAATGAAAAGCCCTTATGAGGGTTAATTTTAGGGACATGGTTAGGGGAAAATATACACAGAGGTTGCTGGCTGCTAAATTAAGTTTCCTAAATACTTATACAGAGTCTGCTCTCTGTTCAGTGACACATCACACTTATTAGAATTTTAAGTGTGTGATAAGTTGTATCAGAAACAGGCCTCACTGTGCATCTGCATGTTATAAACACAATAGCTCTGCTCCAAAACCCAGTGCTCTTTCTCACTGTCTTCTATAGCAGCATCCGAACAGAAATGGAACCTCATATAAGTGACTGATTTGGAACGCTCTACATAGGCAACAACTAAATGTGTCATATTAATAGCGCTCTGCACCCAAGGCACACATGAGACTCGCCTTACAATTAATTTCAGTACAGCCAGCATGAAAGAAATGATGTGATGATAAGTGAATATAGTGAATTATAATATTGTGAGTATAACATTTGAGACAACTAAGAGGCTAAGAGGATGATATTCCTCAGTCACGTGACTGCAGACCCCCTATAGTTACTCTTTGTGTGTGAAGAGTAATAGAAGCTGTGATTAGACAGATTGATTAAGGTGCTTAGTGGACAAGATCTCTTATTCCCTCTGTAGACTAAAGTAGAGTAGAGGCCTTCTCTACCCCAGAATCATTTACAGAATCTCTCTCTCTTGTTCTGACCTCTCTCATCCACTGGTTCTGGTTCACCTCTGGCCCTGAGGCGGGCAGGTTGTCCTGGACTAGAGGAGGAGAAGTTGAAAGAGGCGACGGAGGAGGACACCTGGACAGAATGGTGAGTGAGAGAGAAATGAGGGGGATATTTTAGGTGGAAGATAGGTAGATAGTGAGAACATTTCACTGGCATTGTCTGGGTGATGGGGGGGGGGGGGGGAGTAAATAATATAATTTTTATTTTGGGTGAACTAATTTAAAAATTATTTTTATAACTATAAAACAATATAATATTATATAATACAATATGAACAATGCAATACAAAAATGTCCCCTTTGCATACAGCACATTAGTCATATTGATTTTGAGGGGTTGTCTTTAAACAGTGTAAGGTGGAAGAACTGACATTGTCCAATCGGAGAGGATTGGGTTTTGTCCACCTGCTCATATGAATTCAGCACCACATGGTTCACTGTAACTGGTGAGATAAACACATAATTAGTCAGCACTCATGAGATCACATTGGATCAGTTTTTGTTCCCTCCCTTGTAATTTCTGCTCTGCTGAAAAGAGTAGTACTGCTGGTCACCAGCATATGTTGGGTCTTTGGATGCCAGTGTGTTGTGGTCCCCACCAGGATTCTTAAAATTAATTCTGGAGGTTTATTTATCAGGAGGTATATTAGATTCTGGTTCCATTGCCAAATCACTTTACTGGTTTGGTTCCTTTACTGTACTGTAAACAATTCTCTTATTATTAATTTTGAGGGAGAAAGTATGGAAACTGTAATGAAAATAATTCTTATTGCATTAGTACACTTAGAATTCATGTTGGATTAGGAGATCATTTGATATTTCAGCTGAACATTATTAAGAAATAAGATTTTTTAATACAATTCTTTAAAAAGCTTACTTTTTTTTGTATGTAGCAACTCTGTTATCTCTTTTAAAGGGATACTTTAGATTTAGTTGATCTCAAAGTGACAAGCCCTTGTGAAAAAGGACACTTTTAGCATACATTTTAAAGGAGTACTTATTACTTTAAAACTTTTAATTTGCCATTACTACAAAGTGTAAAAAAGTGTACTTAACTGTGTTAAGAAACATTCATGAAAATGTACTCTCTTTAGATACACTTAAATGGCCTTTTATTTCACACTTCATCACAAGGGAATACATCACAAAAGTAGTGTTATGAATCATGCTCAAAAGACAATTGTTAAAGGAAGACGTTTCATAACTGTTAACAGTCAAAAATCATGAAAATCATTTGGTTCCAGTATTACTGTGAGTGTGACTGTTTGTCAGGCATTCCACTTTCATTCCTGATATTTCCATAAAATAATCCTTTCCATTAATTAATTATTGAAGTAAAAAAAAAAGAAAAAAGAAGAAGCTTTAAGAACATGGAAACTCATGAAACGCTTAGGTTACATATGGTAACCCTCGTTCCCTGTAGGAGGGAACAGAGACGCCACAGAGACCAACGAATAGGAAGAGGCCAATCATTTGCATCAGCTGTTCAGCCACGCAGCGCGGGAATATAATGAACAGCAGGTGCGATTGCACTTCAGTTTTTTGCTGAGGAGCCAAGCCGAGCGGATAAGCTGGCTGCCCCAGCGGGCCGCAGCAGATGTGGCGTCTCCGTTCCCTCCTAGAGGGAACGAGGGTTACCATATGTAACCTAGAGGTTCCTCTTTAGTCGGTCAGTCGACGCCACGTCGAAACCGACGAATAGGAATCCCTACCAAAGGGCCACAGCTGCTGACCCCATCCAGCGCCCTGTGCGAGCCTCTTGCCCCTTCTTGCCTGGAAGGATGATAGGAAAGGGCTTACACAGAGTATATCTGTCACTGCTGTTCCGTGATAACCTATACAGTGAGATTCTTGGATAACACTGGGAAAGCGTGCCCTTTCTGTTAGGAAGGTGCTTGGTAAGCTTCCACTATCCAGTGGGCCATCCTCTGCTTGGAGACAGCCTTTCCCTTCTGCTGGCCTTCGTAACAGACAAAGAGCTGGTCTGAGGTCCTGAGACTTTGAGTTCTGTCCACGTACAGACGCAGAGTGCGAACAGGACAGAGCAAAGCCAGGGCTGGGTCTGCCTCCCCCAGGGGCAGCGCTTGGAGGTTCAATACCTGGTCCCTGAAGGGAGTGGTAGGAACCTTGGGCACATAACCAGGCCGGGGTCTCAGTACAACATGGTTATCACCTGGCCCGAACTCCTCTAGGCACGATTCGTCGACCAAAAATGTCTGCAGGTCCCCTACCCTCTTGATAGAGGTCAGTGCAACCTGCAGCAAAGAGAGGTCTGCCTGGAGGTCTGCATGGAGAGAAGCTTTGAGTCTGCTGATTGCAAAGGCTCAAAGGGAGCATCCTGGAGTGCTCAGAGCACCAGGGAAATGTCCCAAGAGGGAATGGAGGGGGGTCGAGGAGGGTTTAACAGTATCGCCCCCCTAAGGAACCTGACGACCAGGTCATGCTTTCCTACTGTTTTGCGATCTATGTGGTCGTGATATGCTGAAATAGCGGCAGCATGCATTTTTGCGTCATAGGATGATTTTTTGGCCAGAGGCTAAAGACTACAGGGGTAGTAGGGGCTGTCCCGCATGTTCTCAACCCGCCCATAGAGCGTGGGATCCCACTCACAGAATGTACACATAGTGTCAGCCATCTTTTTTTGGAAGCTAAGCTAGCTGGCTCTTGTTCTGTGGAGAAAGCAGTAGGGGTTACCATCCTCTTTTTCCCGGACATGTCCGGCCGTCGATGTCCGGGATTCAGCTTTTGCTTTCTGCAGTCGCCATTCATTGTTTACATGCACACCTTTTGTTACAATCTAACTGAATTCATTCCGTGATCGGTTGATGTGCGTTTTAACATTGCTAAGAAAATTCCCGCTCCTCTGTGAGAGATACGAGACCGGTGCGTCTTACAGGTGACGCTCATCGGTAATCACGCCACCGGCCTCACGCCGTTCTTACATGAACGCTAAACAAGTGATCGGTTGATGTGCGTTTTAACATTGCTAAGAAAATTCCCGCTCCTCTGTGAGAGATACGAGACCGGTGCGTCTTACAGGTGACGCTCATCGGTAATCACGCCACCGGCCTCACGCCGTTCTTACATGAACGCTAAACAAGTGATCGGTTGATGTGCGTTTTAACATTGCTAAGAAAATTCCCGCTCCTCTGTGAGAGATACGAGACCGGTGCGTCTTACAGGTGACGCTCATCGGTAATCACGCCACCGGCCTCACGCCGTTCTCCCGCGGCCCTCAGTCTCGTCCTGCTCGCCACAGTAAATATAATGAATGGCGACTGTAGAACACAAAAGCCGAATCCCGGACATTTTGGGCGATCTCGAAACACATTTTCGGGCAGACTCATCACGGAGACTCACTAGTAGCCTAGACTTGTTGTTTAACTACTGCGCTCCGTTACCGGTAGGTGTGGCCTCCTAGGGCAGCGAAACAAGTGCATTCTGGGAGTTGTTGTCTTTCATCCACATAAGCCAAAAAAAATTTTTCTGGCTTTTCTCAGTCTAGAAAGCTCCAAATTCAAAAATAATTTCACATTTCTTCTACATAAATGACCCATTTTAAATACACATTCATCTTTCCAGAGGTGAAGTATCCCGTTAAAGTCTTTGAATATTCGCTGGTTCCCGCCTCCTTCTTCCTGGGTTTCAGCACCAATGTAATGAGGTTAGATGTAGTAGGAAGGAGGAGGCGGGACCAGCGAACATTCAACAGTGTACTTGGCGCATCAGCACACCGGCTCCTACTACGGTGTGGTCTCCCTAGTGGACCAGCACGACAACCGTCTGGATTGAGCCGAGTAAGGGACATCTCTAGGGTCTTCGAATGGGCACCTTCCGTCCTCAGTGTTTCGTCGACTAGCCCACGACACCTCAAGAGGGCTCGACAGTGACTCTGGCGTCCCAGAGTCACCCCCCTCCGTCCCCCACTCAACTCAGCCCAGCTTACTGACCTCTACATCCCTCCTGCTGCTGAGACCTAACCACAATCTCACAATCTCTCCGCAACCAAACCATACGCGCCAACCCGTTTGACTAAGGCTGTCGAGCCCCACTGGTGCGTTAATGCAGTTTCAATGGCAACGGTTCCGTATGGCATACCACCTACCGCAAAACACAATATCTGCCCAACCACTCACGCATTCACGCAATATACACAGGAACGTAATGACAGGGCTCTAGAGTGCGACCAATTTGGTCGCACATGCGACCAAAATTTGTAAGGGTGCGACAAGAATTTTTCGTAGGTCGCACCAGTGCACCTAACGTTCTCGCATGATCGCATCCGCTGCCTCTCCACAAACGAGTCTTTTGTTCTCCTTGCACGCATGGTTGGATCATATCGTGGTCTAAACCAATCAGAGATAGAGATTGGGCGGGTCTTTGCCTCTGATTGGCTGTGGTTCAGATATTCCTGTAGGACTAAAATGCTCCGTGCTGACTGTGTGATTGAAATAAATTGCGTTCTGTCACTGTCACCTGAGCACCAGAGAATCAGTTACGGCAATCAGCAGCATCAGCTAAATAAACGCAGGAAAACAGACGACGAAGAAACTTTTAAAAATGTAAGCTACTTGAACTAGGTAAAAAATATTGATTTCTCGATTTTAATCGATTCTCATTGATTTTTACGAACCGTTGGGCTATGCTGTTTTCAGTTGATGAATGAATGGAACATTGTAGCGAGCATCCCATCCCATAAATCGCAATAATCTTTGTGCTTTGTTTGAAATTCAAAAATATAAATAGTGTATTGACGCTGTGGCGTGAGATCGCTCTGGCTCAGCTCAGCTCAAGAGAAGCAGCAGCGCGGAGCGCACTTGATCTCCTCTTCCTATTAATAATACCAGTTACAGCGCGAAATAAACATGAACGAGCATCTGAAAGTGTGTTAAAAGATAGAGTACAACTTATCGAAATCCGTATCTTTCACATGGAATCGCTCAATCAGTGTTTCAACCGTGGAAAGACGTCAGTAAAACGCTTGTAAACAATGTAATGTAACGTCACATTTACCTCAGAAAAAACATATCCAGTGCCCATAAACTCGTTAGCTAGCTAGAAAAATTAACTCTAGAGGAGCATTGTGCCTAATATATGCACCATATTACATATTCATTATAATTTTGAATGTTTTTCAATATTTAATGCATGTTGTTTGAAAAAAAATCTGGTAAGTTTTTATGCAGCCACCATTTAAATGTTTATATTTCACATAACTTTATTATTATTAAAAAAAATAAAAGTGTAATTTAAGTGTTTGTGTACAAATCAGGTAATTTTTACCTTCAATATTATAGTAGGCTAATGAAGCAGTGGGCTACAACTGACTCACAGTTTACAGCATTAGTTGAGATTTGTTTTTCTTGAGAAAATTTGCCATGTATTGTACCTGATATCCAAAATAATCAATATTGAATCGAATTGTGAAATTTGTGTCAATACCCTGCCCTAACTTGAACAATGTAAAAACAGCACTTTAAATTTTTTTTTTTTAAGATTTATATTTTTATATACAGTATAATTGTGCTTCAAATAAATAAATAAAACTACACCTTATTCTTGTTTAAAAGCATTTACATAATATATATGAATATATGGAGCGTGATAAAAAGGTGACCTTGAAATTGTGGCGTTAAAGGCGACGCGAGACGAGGAAAAATTTGAGTGCACCTAAATTTTGTGCTGGTGCACCTAAATAAAAAAGTTAGGCGCACCAGTGCAACCAAGGCAAAAAGTTAGTCTGGAGCCCTGAATGACTGTAAATACTATACGACCTATACAAATAAACCAACAGACTCTTCAAGTTTTTCAAGAATTTCACGAAACCATAGCGTGGCGGCCTGTACACAGCCAGCTAGAATCTTTCCGTCTCAACCACAGCCAGTTGCTGCTCCTTTCTGCTGCTTCAGATAAGTTCTTTACTGTGCGACGCAACTCTTGGCCACTGAATCCGACATCTCTGAGGAACCGGGTTGTAAAGTGTGCCACAAAACCTCGACAACCCACTTCCACTGGATAAACCTGGACTCTCCATCCTCGCTGTTCTGCTTCAGTGGCCAGATGAGCATACCGCAGTTTCTTCCTCTCATATGCCTCATCTACCGCATCCTCCCATGGCACTGTTAACTCTATCAGTTGAACAATGCATGCTGATCCAGACTACAAAACAATATCTGGTCGTAGGTTAGTGGTGGCAATCTCAGGTGGAAAAATAAGCCGTTGATCAAGATCAGCCAGCATCTTCCTGTAGCAGCTTTCAGTTGTCCTGGGTGAGAATTGGTGTTAACACCTTTTCTTGGTGGTTGCTCGCCTGGGCGGAGGAATATTGTCTTCTGCGTGTAATGTTTTGCTAGAACAGGCGGCAACTTATTGGTCATACTACGCTTGCCTTCCAATGCTAAAGCCAAACATCGCAGTACTTGGTCATGGCGCCAAGTAAACCGACCTTGGCTAAGAGACACCTTACATCCTGTCAAAATGTGCCTTAATGTGGCAGGTGTGGCAATGTGGCAACTTATTAACTTATCAATGTGGCAACTTATTAACGCTTCCAGCTTATCCACTGTTGTCAAAGAAACCTCGTACACAGTCAGTGGCCACAGCAACCTCGGCAGTAGACCAAACTGAAAGCACCAGAGTTTTAGTTTGCCTGGTAGAGCACAGCTGTTTATGCTCTTCAACCCTTCCACTGCTTGTCGTCTAACTTCTCCCACTCGAACTGTGTCCTTTAGATCCCCATCGTACCATCTCCCATGACTCTTCACTGGCTCACCATTAATGAAGAATGTTTTATCTACTACCTTTCCTTTAACTATGGAGATGCTCCTTGATTTAGAGGGCTTAAATTGCATTCGTGCCCATTCAATATTATCTGTTAACTTCCCCAATAACCGATTAGTCAGTGGTGGAAAGAGTACTGAAAAAGCATACTCAAGTACTGTTACTTGTCAAAAAATGTAGTGAGAGTAGAGTAAAAGTACCGGTCCTAAAAACTACTCAAAGTAGGAGTAAAAAGTAGCCCTTTTAAAAGTACTCAAGAGTAGTGAGTAGTGAGTATTATGCTATGAATGTTAGTCCACCTTATACCCTGCAAATTGAAAATGTAGCTTACTCTTTTATCACAGATTCATAGAAAAAAAGAAACAGTATTTCAATATTTCTCCAACAGTTTTATTTTTGACTGCTAGCACTAAAAATACAGCGTTTCCCCTACCATTGTTTTGGACGACTCCCGCCCCCCCTAAAATGCTGACAAAATCCAGTCATAAAAAAGGAATTTATAACTCGGAATTTCACGGAATTTGTAAATTTGAGGAATAAATAGAAAGCAGTTCAGTACACTTGAAATCAAATCGCGATATAGTGTGAATATTAAACCACAAAGACAATTTAAATACGAATCCTGCATGTTCTGTGTGAATGAATGGTGCAGCCGACGCGCAGTTTTATTTACCACACACACACACACACACACACACACTGAAGGACGTGTGAGGTGTGACGCTTGCGCTGTTTTTTTGCCTATATGAAGACACAAATGCATGAACTTCCTCCAGGCTCAAGATCCACTCCGAAAGTCACTTCGTGAACAAAATAAATTGGCGCCAGGTGTCTCGAAGTCTGTTGATGCTGGTTTGATGCAAAGTTTTCCGCGCGCGATTTGATTTGACGGGAATCACGCATGGAGTCACATGATGACTTATTATAAAAATAAATATTAATATAAATGTAGCGACGGCAGGTTCAGGGAAAATAGCGCAGTAAAAGTACCGATACAGATCTTAAAATGTACTCAAGTAAAAGTAAAAGTACACTGTTTTTAAACTACTTAAAAAAGTACAATTCCTAAAAAAAACTACTCAATTACAGTAACGAGAGTATTTGTAATTCGTTACTTTACACCACTGCGATTAGTGCAGGCTACTGTTGTAGTCATGGTTGTCATTTCATCCATGTATGCTCTGATTGGTGGTAGTCGCATCCCAGAAGCTAAGCGCTCTCCTCCTACTACCCATCTTGATGCCCTAATGACATTTTACACACATGCTGTCATATATTTACTCAAAATTCAATCTTTGATTACCATTGACTTTGTCCTTAGAAAGCTGACATAAAGCTTGATCTTGTGTTATATAGACATTTCTGTTATACTGCGCTAAGAATCTCAGTCTTGGATGTCCGACACAGCTATGCTTGTGGAATGATCTGTCCTTAGACATGCATTGGCTAGAGGCTTGAATAGTTGTTTGATTCAACATGTCTGCATGATTTCTGAGCCTGAACCTTTGCATGTGTGAATTAATGTGTTGGTATGTGTGTGTGAAGCATAAATAGCATGACTAACAGATGTGGAGGAGGTGCTGTGATGTCATGTTGCTATTTATAGACTCCCTTACATTGTGAATTTTCTGCATGTTCCTGCTTCCGGGGGTATCAAAAGAAAGAAGTAAGTTAAAGGAAAAATCTCTCGTCCAAATCATCACAAAACGCTGGAAAAAAAATTTCTACACAGATAGAGAAGCCAAGACATTACACTATACACTAACAGTGAATTGTAAGGTGTGTGTGTGTGTGTTCATATACAGCATGTGAGTACAAAAAAATGCCCTGAAACACACAAAATCTGCTGGCTACCGGAATTATGATTTGATATTTTGTGTCTGCGTATCTATATGCTTTTTTTGTATGCAATACTGAGAGAGAAACACAGGGAAAATTATGATGTGTCTAAAATCTAGCCACAGCAGTTTTTCAGGCTAATGGGACAAAAGTGACATTATCTTCAGGGTGTGGTGTGTGTCTACACACCTTGTTCTTCATTATAATAAGGAAACAAAACGATGATAGATGAGCTACTGAGCTGTGTGTGATCATGCACACATGTGGATGTGCTTTATCACAACTGAATTAATTGTCAACACAGCAGTTTCAAATAGCACTTAATGCTAGTGCTAATAAAACGTACTCGGTTACTAACGTAACCTCGGTTCTCTCTAGAGAGGGAACGAGTACTGCGTAATATCTTACGCTATGGGGAAAACCTCTTTTCCACGAGATATTGAAGCCAAAAATTATCCTTAATTTTGAATTAATGTAAAACGCTGTGCAGCAGCATGCAGACATAGGCAGGACAGCTCGTGCGCCTATTGGCTGCCCTGCGGCAACAGCAGCAGCCTATCGAGAGAGGCGCTGCGTGACACATATCCAATGCGGGCATTTCGCGCCCATTTCGTCACGTCCCGCCAGAAAGGGCGTGGTCTCGCCCTATAAATATAGCTCGATAAGGCTGGTACACTGGTTTTCATCGCCGAAGCGAACCAGCGCTGTTGTATGTACGGCAAGATATGCAGTACTCGTTCCCTCTCTAGAGAGAACCGAGGTTACGTTAGTAACCGAGTACGTTCTCTTACGAGAGTATCTCTCGTACTGCGTAATATCTTACGCTATGGGGAACACAATGCAAAACGCTGTGCGTACTGGGATCCGACACCAAAGTCCCAAGGGCAGTAGCCCGGGGCTCATGTAGTGCATAATCACCATAGACTCACAGAGAGTCGGAGAAGAGAGGCTGCAAGCATCATTCCCCATGAAATAGCATCCTATAGGAGCTAGTTATGTTAATAGTATTTCACACAGACAGGGTGAACGTGTTCAGCCTGAACTGGGTAATATCACAGGTTATTCAACACCCATGGAGCCGTGTTATCGCCCAGTGAGCGATGCACAAGCAAAACTCAGCATCTGGGCCGGCACAGCGGGGCAGATAGTACTGAATTCTATACCGACAGAAGCTTGGCTTGTAAGGCGGGAACCTCTAGGTTATAAAACCTTATAAATGTAGACGGCGAGGCCCAGCCCGCGGGCGTACAGATATCTTGCAAGGTAACCCCCCTATACCACGCCCACGACGAGGCCACGCCTCTCGTGGAGTGCGCTCTGACACCCAAAGGATACTGCAGGCCCTTAGAAGTGTAAGCCAGTGCTATGGCGTCGACTATCCATCTGGATAGGCTCTGTTTTGATGCGGCCAGTCCCTTGGATCGTCCGCCAAACAAAACGAAGAGCTGCTCGGTCTGTCTGAAGGCAGACGAGCGGGACACATAAGCTCTCAGTGCCCTGACAGGGCAAAAGGAGACTCGCATCCTCCTCCTCGTTATGAACCGAGAGAGCGCACAGGGAAATAACCTGGGCCCTGAACGGTGTGTTGAGGGATTTGGGCACGTACCTGTGCCTTGGTTTGAGTATGACTTTTGAGTCATTAGGCCCAAACTCCATGCATGACGCACTTACCGAAAAGCGCTTGCAAGTCCCCTACGCGCTTCACTGAAGCGAGAGCCAAAGGAATACCGTTTTGAGAGACAGATGTTTCATGTCTGACAAATGGATTGGCTCGAATGGGGCATCTTTCATGGCTTCCAAAACTGCAGAAAGGTCCCACACAGGGACTGAGGGGGGTCTGGGAGGATTCAGCCTCCGAGCTCCCCTGAGGAATCGCACGACCAGTTCGTTTTCCCCAGTGACTGGCCAGACGTCGGTTTTGCAAACGCCGCTATGGCCGCCACGTATACTTTGGGCGTGGATGGGGTTCTGCCCTTATCCAGCAGCTCCTGAAGGAAGGAGAGCACTTCCGTAACCCCGCAGTCTGCGGGTGAAAAGCCCTGAGCTTGACACCAGGCATAGAACACTGACCACTTTGAGGAATAGAGCCGTCTAGTAGACGGAGCTCTAGCCTGCGTGATTGTATTTAACACTCCCTCTGTGAGGTTAGCGGGTACCCGTTGATGGCCCATGCATGTGGGGACCATAATTTTGGGCGAGGATGGCAAATCGAGCCCTTTGCCTGAGGAGGAGGTCTCTCCTTACCGGTATCGGCCACGGGGCAGTTCTGGTCCGCCGCATTAGGACTGGAACCAATTCTGGTTTGTCCAGAGCGGAGCCACGAGTAGCACTGGGCATCCGTTTTCCCTGATTCGTTCCAGCACTTGAGGCTGGAGCGAGACGGGGGGAAAAGCATAGAGGGGGCATACATGGGCCAGCACATCCCTGCTCTTGGAGAAAAAGGTTCGGACAGTGAGCGTTTTCTTGGGGCGCGAACAGGTCCACCTGCGCTCTGCCGAATGTCTCCCACCGCAGTTGGATCGTCTGCAGGTGCAGCGACCATTCCCCTGCTGGGACATTGTTTCTGGACAGACGGTCTGGTCCCAGATTCAGGCGACCAGGCACATGCGCTGCCTTCAGTGAAAGCAGGTTGTGCTAAGCCCAGACCAGGAGGCATTCCGTCAGCCTGTAAGGTTTCGGGACCTGACGCCACCCTGGTAATTTATGTATGCCACCACTGACATGTTGTCCGACCGGACTAAGACGTGGCGACCTTTTATCTGGGGACAAAAACGCCATAGCGCGTTGTCGACTGCCAGCATTTGCGTAGGAGCTTTTCCTGTTCTGACCACTGGCCAAAGAACGGGCTGCCCTCGAGCAGCGCTCCCCATCCCGAGGTGGAGGCGTCCGTGGACACCACCGTCACACTCGAGGGAGTCCCCAGACCCACCCCTGACTGATACCAGTCAGCTATTTTCCAAGGTTCCAGAGCCAAAACACATTTCATGTCGACCCTGAGGCGAAACAGACCAGAGGTTCATGCCCCGGGGTGGAACTCGCACTTTCAGCCATAACTGCAGTGGGCGTATGCGAAGCAGGCCCAGCTGGAGTACTGAAGATGCCGAGGCCATGAGGCCCAGCATTTTCTGAAAACTTTGAGCGGGACTATAGAGCCGCGGCGAAAGGATTTCGCGGCGCGCTGAATGTCCAGTTCTCACTCTGGCGACAGACGTGCTGTCATAGACAGCGAGTCCAGTACTGTTCCCAGAAAAGAGATTTTCTGGCTGGGGAACAGCGAACTCTTCGCCCAATTGACTGTGAGACCCAGATTCTCAAGATGCTCGAGTAATGTGGTTCTGTGTTCTGTGAGCTCTGAATGTGATCGAGCTAGAATCAGCCAATCGTCCAAGTAGTTCAAAACTCGCATGCCCTGAAGTCTCAGGGGTGCGAGGGCCGCGTCCATGCACTTTGTAAATGTACGGGGTGCTAGGGATAGGCCGAACGGTAGGACTGTGTATTGATATGCCTGGCCCTCGAAGGCGAATCTCAAGAATCGCCTGTGACGTGACGCTATTTGTATTTGGAAATAGGCGTCTTTCAGATCTATTGACATAAACCAGTCTCCCTGGCGCACTTGCGCGAGGATTTTCCTGGTTGTCAGCATTCTGAACTGGCGCTTCATAAGCACTCTGTTCAGCTGTCGCAGATCTAGAATGGGTCTGAGACCCCCGTCTTTTTTCGGTACCAGAAAATATCTGCTGTATAGCCCCCCTTCGCTCTGAGCCTGAGATAAAGGTTCTATGGCCCCTTTGCTCAGCAGTTTCGCTATTTCGGCTCGAAGTAGATGTGATACTTCACTGTTTACCGTGGTTTCGACACGCGCCGTGTAACGGCAGGGACGTCGAGCGAACTGTAGCGAATAGCCTCTTTTTATAGTGTTCAACACCCATTCTGATACCCCGGGAAGCTTTGCTCACGCATCTGCGTGAATAACTAGGGGTAGAATGAAATCCGGGCTCTGGCCGCGGCATAGCGGCGGCTGCAGAGCTTCGGTGTGCTGAGACATAAACACTGTGTTTATAGTGTGCGAGGCGGGAGGCGCGCCGATCACGGCGGGCAGCCTGGTCGCGCTCAAATTCTCTATGACAGGCTGTGGAGAGAGAGTGAGTGGGACAAAGCCCGTGGGGTTGAGCGTGTCTGTGAAGGAATGTGGGCGCGGGGCGGCGGGCACATTCAGTGCACTGAGAACACCGTCGGCTTGTGCTGACTGAATGTGTGTCGGTTCCGTTTTTACAGAAAACGAGGGACACGCATCGTGTAGTGTTTGTGGGCACTGTGTCGTGGGCACATTCACTACATTTTTGCACAATCGCCATGAGTCGATTTTATTTGTGCTAGCCCTGAACTGTGGCGGGCTGTGTCTGTGTGTGGGAATGGGCACTGAGACGTGGGCATTCTTACAACACTCATAACACCATCGGCCGTGGCCGGAATACCAGAAAATACACTCTTTTAGGATTTATCTGGGTCGCCGTAAAAATGGCATTTGTGTGCAGGCAAGCGGGCTGTGGTGCCGGCTTGTTTACTGCGAAATACACTGGAACAGTCACATTGTTTGGAACTGAACGAGCGAGAAGTTTTGGTGGAGTCTGGCCGCGGCGAGACTTAAACACCGTGGGTTTTAGCTGACTGTATGTGTGTTGGTTTCGTTTTACAGAAAACGTGGCACATGCAGTGTGTAGTGTTTGTGGGCACTGGGTTGTGGGCACATTCACTACATTTAATGCACAATGACATGAGTCGATCTCATTTGTGCGTGCCCTGCACTGTGGCAGGCTGCCTTTGTGTGTAGAAATGAACGCTGGGCTGTGGGCATTTTTATTACACTCATAACACCATCGGCTGTGGCCGGAATACCAGAAAATACACTGCTTATATGATTTTTCTGGGTCGCCGTGGAAACGGCATTTTTGTGCAGGCAAGCGGGCCATGGTACCGGCTTGTTTACTGCAAAATACACTGGAACAGTCGCATTTTCTTGGAACTGAACGAGTGAAAAGTTTCAGTGCAAGTCTGGCTGCGGCGAGACTAAATTTTTATCTGCTGCGAGACCTGGGATCGAACACGGGTCTCCCGTGCAAAGGCTTTGGGTTTCGCCGCTGAGCCACAGGGGGAAACGACAAAAGCTTAAAATAGCTCGAGCAGATAAGAGAGCGTCATCACAGTTTGTGTGTGTTGGCGTTTGTTTGCAGGCGTGCGTGTTATACAACAGGCTCATTGCTGCAATATTGACATTTTCAGCCGCTTAAACTAAGAGGAGCTGAGAAATGTTTGAGAAATGAAGATTAGTCCGGCCTCGGCGGGACTAAAAACACACTCTTTCCTCATTTCACCGGTGACGCATGCCCACGGGGGGCGTGGGCGGGGTAGCTTTCTTATAACGTAAATAAAGCTAGCCGCGGTTTGAGAATGCAGCAGAGGCAGAGGTACGCAGCCTGGCGGAGAAGGGGGCGTTCCACGACTTAGTCACTTCCTCGTGTAACTCAGGGAGGAAGGGCGCGGGCCTTGACTTTGACGGGGCTTCGTCTTTCCCGAGAAAGCGTCCGTCCAGTCTGTTGCGCGGCGGTTGCGCGGGCGCCTCCCAGTCGAGGCCGATGTTTTCCACGGCTTGAGAGAGCAGACGCATCAGCTCAGACTCAATGCCGGCTCTCTTCCCAGCCGTTGTCCGTCAGTGAGCGACTCGAGCGAAGCCAGCGAAGCTGACGGGCGAACCGGCGAGCTTTGGCGGGCTGGAGAGAGCTCGGGAGCGCGCTGGGCGCGGTGCTTCTTGCGGCGCGGCGTCACGGCGGGCTGTGGTGAAGGCTTGGAGAATGACGCCAGGCGAGTCCGCAGAGTCACCATAGGCAGAAGCTCGCAATGAGGGCATCCGCCGTCAGCGAGCGCGATAGCCGCGTGATCCTCACCCAGGCAGGACACGCAGATGACATGACGGTCCCCGTCGCTGAGTGGGGCGCGACACGAGCCACAGGATGGCATCTTTAAAAAGACACAGCTCTTTTGTGATGAGATAAGTCGTGTCACGTAAGCGAGCTAAAACTCTCAGCAGAGTAAGGATAAAAAGGATACTTAGAACGCCGGAAAGCGCAGCAGGTACGGCAGTTGAAGGCGGCGAGGCCAGCGACTCCAGGAGCTCGTCCCACTGAAAGGCTTGCGTCGACGGCGCGGCTTCTCACTCTGGATCCAGCGATGCGTGTGCTTCGCTGAAGAGATGAAAATCAGTGTACCAGCCTTATCGAGCTATATTTATAGGGCGAGACCACGCCCTTTCTGGCGGGACGTGACGAAATGGGCACGAAATGCCCCCATTGGATATGTGTCACGCAGCGCCTCTCTCTTGATAGGCTGCTGCTGTTGCCGCAGGGCAGCCAATAGGCACACGAGCTGTCCTGCCTATGTCTACATGCTGCTGCACAGCGTTTTACATTAATTCAAAATTAAGGATAATTTTTGGCTTCAATATCTTGTGGAAAAGAGGTTTTCCCCATAGCGTAAGATATTACGCAGTACGAGAGATACTCTCGTAAGAGAACCTGAGGACCCGCACCTGGAAAACTAGAATGAGGTATCTGTTTCCTGTTCTTCTCTTTCTCCGTTCAGCTGGCTTTGGCACATTAAAGAACAAGTACTGCACCTCCTTACTAGAGCTTTCCGATTTAGAAAACTGAAGATAAATAGAAGAAATTATTTTTGAACAGATGCTTGTTTAGCAGTGTTTTTTTTTTTGTCTTAGTTTATAACATCTAGTTCAAAAGTAAAATACAAAAAAATTAAAATCCAATATCATCATCATGCACACTAGCTATATTCAGGCAAGAGATAGATATATAATCATGGTAGATTTTAATTGAAAGATTTAACTATGTTCTCAGAACAAAAGTATTTTCAACCTGATCTCACTGGAAAATGTAATGTTATGAGATGGCATGAATTTAGTTGAGTATGAATTCGTACAATGTGAATCGTAGAAAAACGATAATTAGAAAAAAGTAAGCATTAAGGTCTGCCCCTAACATATCCATCACTAGGGTGTAAGCAGATTGAGATCGTATGAATTCATATGGATTTGTCATCAATTCGCCAAAACATAAAATAGTTACGAATACTATCTTGAGGCCACGAGATACTATCTTGAGGCCACGAGATAGTATCTTGAGGCCACGATATAGTATCTTGAGGCCACGAGATAGTATCTTGAGGCCACGAGATAGTTATAATTAATTTTTTTGACAAAGTGGGACTAGGGGGGCTCCGTAATGAACAGATCTCTTTTATGATAAACTGTTTAATAGCAGATTGACATATCTGTGGGATAACTAAAAACTCTTTATATATTCTGGCACAGAACATGTTAAGAGTTTTTTTTAACTCAAAGGCCTTGAGGATTTGGAGTCACATTTAACACGAAAGCCTGACATAAAAGAAACAGTGTAACGTTTAATCTGAACTTGATTGATTGTTTTAAAACCCTTGGCCCAAAACCTTTCGCATCCCCCCTATCCTCTCTTTTTTCCTCTCTCATTTCTGTCCTCCTCTCCTTAATCCTGGTCTATTCCTATCTTGTCCTCTACTCCTTTCAGGGAAGTCGTTATGCAATGAGCACACATGGTGTGCGGTCACTTTAATCTGGAGGGGATGACGTCTATCTGTGTGTGTGTGTGTGTGTGTGTGTGTGTAGCAGAGACCTCTGTGCTCTTAATACTCCAACTGTCTCCTCGTTCATCTCTGTATCACATTCTTTATCTCTAAATCATTTCACATTTCTTTGAACTGGCATACAGCTTTGATTCCTTTGCTGTAACCTTTACTGAGCTTGTTTTCTCACCCATTTACCACTCTCAATCCCGCAAGGTCGTTTCCAAGGACACTCTACTCTTGCTGTTTGGCCTTCTGATTGGCTATCTGGCTCTTAAAGCAAAAGTGCCCCCAGTAGGCAGATGACTTTCTGAATCAAGCACTGTAACCTCACGCTCCTCCAGCATCACGACAGACTGCAGAGTCAGCAGTCATACCATCACGGCATCTGAGCTGTGCAATTACTTAAGATGCGCCCTGGTAAAGCAGCTCTAAACCATGTTCATATGATTAATTGGCTCAGAATACTGGCTGCTGCACCCAGATAATCTCACACATTCTTCCTATTTTCAGTTTAAGAATAAAGAAACTCATTTGGGGAACTTCCTAGCTCCTTTAGATTCACTGTTCGTGTCTTTGACAGTGTCACCGAGTCAGAGCATTCTGTAGGCTATGTGAGCGATTAGATTAGCACTACTGATCTGATCAGTGAACATACAGATACATATATATACTACCATTTAAAAATGTCACCATTTAAATGTTTTTGAAGTCTTTTATGCACACCAAGGCTGCATTTTTTTTAACAGTAAAACTATTAGAATTATTATTAGAATTTAAAATAACTTTTTTCTGTTTAAATGTATTTAAAAATGTAAATAATTTAAAGCTGAATTTTCAGCATCATTACTCCAGTCTTCAGTGTCACATGATCCTTCAGATCCTTCTTATAACTGTTTAAAGTTTTTGTGCTGCTTATTATTTGTGTGGAAATCATGATATTTTTTTTTCAGGATTGTTTGATGAATAGAAACTTTTGTAACATTATGTCTTTACTGTCACTTTTGGTCAATTTAATGCATCCTTGCAAAATAAAAGCATTTATTTCTTTCTGACCTCAAACATTTGAACTGTAGTGTATATATTTTATAAATTCCATACAGTTCTGTCATTACGACATAGGCATGGTAATGGATATGGCAATGTTAATGTATTTGGTCTTGGAGGAATAGATCTGCTGCGCGGCTGCTTCTGCAGAGCAAGTACAGAGACTTGCTACTGCCAATACATTCACAGACATGCTGCTGCTGCACATATAACAGACATGAAATAACCCCCGTAGCAGATCTATAATGGTGGATCTGGGGAAGAAGGAGGGTTTCTGAAAGTGCGCTGCAGACTGCTAACAGCAAACAATGCCATGTATTTACATGTTGACCAGCAAGCTCATTGGGCACTGATGCCACAGCAACCAATCAGCTGTGCTATGTAGATCGTGGCGTGACCGCTAACAAATTGAGTTCAGGACCTATTAGCCTGCACCATCTAGAATTTCATGACAGAACTTTGTATCAGTACTATGAATGAATACTATATATAATTGAATATTTATACAAAATCATTAAATTATATATTTACATTTTTTTTTAATTGATGGTATTGTTGTATATAAAAAGGATGCTGGACAAGAGGTTTATGCACGTAACTCATTTTACTTTCAGAAAACCGGAACTAACTATTTCATACCAAAACATTTGCATACTAAACATGCAGCAAGGCATTAGCAAACGAACACAGATTAAATCATCCTGAACGGACATAACATTTTCCCCTATCTGGGGGGGGTTCAAATATGAAAGGTAGACACAAAGTCCTTCAGGTAATCAGGCTGTGCCCTCGCGCGCACTGGCCGTGGAGAACACACAGCTTGAGGTGAGGCGAACAGTGGTGTGGAGGCTGGAGACAGGGGCAGCGGCGATGGGGGCACTGGGTGTGACAACGAGGGAGTATCTTCAGGCTATGCGGCTGATTGACGTAAGGAGTCCTCCTGCTCCACTCTGGGTGGCATGTCCCCGCTGTTCTGAGTTGACGTTGCAGGAGGTGCTGGCACCTTCTGAAGGCAGCTGGCGTGCCAGCGGGTGCCATCATCTAGGAGGTATGTAGCTGGTCCCAGCCGGCGGGCCACTTGCTGTGGAGTGGACCAAAATGATCCCATCTTGTTCTCCCTGTGCTGTCGGTGAGCTCTCACTCAGTCTGCCACAGTGATATCTGGTATCCTGACCCTCTTTTTCTTGTCAAACCACCGTTTCATCCACTTCTGACGGCTGATGACTGAGGCTTTGACTGGTGTGAGTGAGTTCTGGACTGCTGTGGGGCGGAGCCTGTCCAGTGGTAGGTGTAACTCCCCACCCAGCATGAGTGAGGCTGGGGAAACCTCTGTGGTTGAATGCTGGGTAGCACGGTAGTGTAGCAGTGTTAGACGTATGGCTTGTTTAAAGGAACAGCCCTGGGCCTGATGTGCACTGATGCCACTTTTTAGGGATTGATGGAAGCGTTACACCCCGCCGTTTGCCTGTGGGTGATACAGGGCTGTGCGGATATGTCGAATCCCCCTGCTCTCCAGGTATGAAGTAAACTTCACAGATATAAACTGTGGACCATTGTCGGTGGTAATGGTCTGTGGAAGGCCCCAGCGGGAGAAGAGGGACTCCAGAATGTCCACAAAGACCTGGGAGGTGACGGAGCCGGTAGCGGTCAGCTCAGGCCATTTGGAGTGTAAATCATACACTACGACCAAGAACCGCTGCTAGTGGGGGGCACCGTGGATCTCGCCACATATGTCTAATTGCAGATGCTCCCATGGCTTTGAGGGCCAGGCCAGAGGTTGGGGGTCGGCTGCCAGTTTTTCCACTCACAAGGCATGCTGGGCATTCTTTAACAAAGGCCTCATTGTCTTTGTCTGTGCCTGGCCACCACTCCAGGTCGCGGCATTTCACTATGCCCAGGTGGCCCTCATGTGCCATGGCCAGCACACGGGCGTAAAGGGCCCCTGGAATCACAGTGCAAAGCCCACGTGCCACACATGTCTCATTCCAACAAGAGATTTCCTGCTTGACCCGAGAAAAGGCTAACAGCTCCTCTGGTAGTTCCCTTGGTCATCCCTGACGAATGTAGGTGCAGAGCTGTGAGATGACTGGATCCTGTTCTGAGGCTGCCTTCAGTTCCTGTAGCGTGACCGTGGACTCGAGCACAGTGTGTAGCATGTAATCTCACTTTCGATGTGGTTGACGCTGGTGGGCGGGGCCTGGGCAGGAACTGACCGAGAGAGAAGGTCTGTAACGACATTATCCCGGCCCGGGGTAAACTGTAGAGTGTAGTTGTATTGGCGAAGGCGGTCATACCAACGATGCAGTCTCAGCGGCTTGTGACCGGTGCCAGTAGAGGAGAGCAGAACTGTCAATACCTGGTGGTCTGTTCTCAGTGTAAACTGGCGGCCATAAAGGTAGAGGTGGCATCTCTCGCAAGCCCACATGCAAGCGAGTGCCTCCTGCTCCCCAACTGAGTATCTTTGTTCGGTTTGGTTCAGCGCCGGGGAGGCGAATGCAACAGGCCTCTCCACGCCGTTCTGGACTTGTGATAGCATAGCCCCTATCGCCATGGCCAAGGCGTCACAGGTGACCAGAGTGTGACTAGATATGTCAAAATGTGCCAACACTGGAGGTGAGGTAAGTTGAGCTTTAAGAGTTTGCACTCTAGAGATCAGACCCACGGCTCATCTCTCCGAAGCAGCTGGCGCAGTGGGGCTGTTATGGCTGAATACTGAGGCATGAACTTTATGTAGTAGCCCGTCATGCCCAGAAATTAAGCGAGCTGGGCAGCCGAGGTCTGTTCGGGAATGGAGAGGATGGCCTCCACATTAGGATGGGGCGGCAGTGGCTCAGTGGTTTATGTAGGTTGTCTACAAACCTAACCAAGTGTCGAGGTGTCCATGAGCAAGACACCTAACCCCAGCTGCTCCCGACGAGCTGGATGGCGCCTTGTATGGCTGACACCGTCGTCGGTGTATGAATGAGTGAGTGAATGGGTGAATGTGAGGCAAAATGTAAAGTGCTTTGGTTGCCATTGGGTCTGTGGAAGCGCTATATAAATGCAGTCCATTTACCATTTAGTCCATTACATTAGACTGAAGGGGAGAGATGCCCTCAGTGGAAAGTCAGGAGCCTACATATTCAACGGCCGGCACAGCAAAAACACATTTGCTGCCATTGAGTGTTAGACTGTGCTTGGCGAGGGCTCTGAACACATTTTGGAGGTGACTGTCATGGATAGCAGTAGTAGCACCATGTACCACCACATCATCAAGGTAAATAACCACACCTGGTATACCTGCCAGCACTGAGGTCATGACCTTTTGAAAGCAGGAGGGGGCGGAGCTAAGGTCAAACGGCATCCTTGTGTAGCGGAAAACACAGAGGTATGTGAAGAAGGCCGTCAGGTTTCTGTTTCAGGGTGGAGGGGCACCTGGAGATAGCCCTCTCTGAGATCCAGTTTTGAAAAGACAGTGGAGCCGTGAAATTGTGCCGTGAGCTCCTCAGACCCGGGCAATGGGTATCTGTCTGGGATGACTGCTTTGTTTACTGCGCACAGGTCCACACAGATGCGCAGAGTCCCTGTTTTCTTTCTGACCACAACCAAATTCGAAATCCATTGTGAAGCATCAACCGGCTCAATGATACCGGCATCCAGCAGCCGCTGCAGCTCAATTGACTCCATCCCTCGGGGCCAGTGGAATACGGCGCAGTGGCTGGACGACTGGAGTCACCGAGGAGTCAATGAGGGGTTGATGGGGGAAGGCAGACAGACAGCCCATCCCTTCAAACAGTGATGACCACTTCTGATACGGTCTGGCAGTGACAGTCATGATGGCAGCCTGTGTCAATGACGGAAAATCCCAGTGCCATGAACAGATCCAGCCCCATTAAATTCGCCCCGCGTCGGGCCACATTGGTGACAAAGGAGGGCAAGACCCTAGTGCCATAGCTAACAGTCACTGTGATGGACCCCAACAGGTCAATGTTTGAGTCACCATACCCATGTAGGACAGCAGTGGGCGTGGACAGTGGACGGGAATGGAAGAACTTATGGTATGTACTGGGATTCTGGAGGGAGACACTTGCTCCTGTGTCTAGCAGCAGGGGAATACAAACTGAGTTTATATTCACTGTACATGACTTAAACTACATGGGCCCCGATGTTACATGGTGAATTATGGTGGGTGAACCATGGGGAGTGTGTCCATCCGACCTGGAGGGGGCAGAGCGGCACATTTTTGCAAAGTGATTTTTTTTTCCAGTTACGACATGTTTGGTCATTAGCTGGACAGTTCTGGGCTCTGGTGGCATGTGTGTTTGATCCACAGTTACCGCAGGAAAGCTGCCTTTGACGCTGACGCGGCCCTTGTTGTCTTGTGAGATGCATGACAGAGATTGACAAGAGGTTTGACAAGAGGTTTATCCACGTAACTCACTTTACTTTCAGAAAACCGGAACTAACTATTTCAGACCAGAACAGCTGCATACTAAACATGCAGCAAGGCATTACCAAACGAACACAGATTAATTTGTCCTGAACGGATGTAACAAGTATGTCAGTTCATATAAATTATTTATATAATAATATTTGATTACGCATTTGTGGCTTGCACTTACTAATCATGTGCACTTCTGGTACTGTACACTGTAGCCTACTTGTAGTACTCTGCATTTTTTTTTAGCATTTACCTCTCCTTTTATTCTGATCCCCATCCTTCACCTCTTTGTGGGGACTTGTTCTTCTCAACAATCATTCATTTTCTCTCTCCTGGCTATAGTGGCCACATCAGAGATAGTAATGTAGTAGATTATGAGGGATTCAATTCTCAAACACACATGCAGCGAATTAGCAGCAATGTTCTCACGCTACTCTGTGATGTAACTGTCATAGATTAAAATGAGGGTTTATTTGACTGTCTCCCTCTCTTCCCCGATCCCCCATTTTCTGAGTCAGCACAATGACTAAGAGATAAGATCACCTGACCACTGTTGCCATGGAGATGGAGATTTTTCCCCCTTCTACTTCTCTTTGCAGCAAGGGAGGGTGCTTTCAAAGGTTAAAGAAGGATAGAGCATACATGGTGTCAGCCATTTTGGTTCTTCAAAAATTTTGAAAAAACTTTATTAGCAATATGCCACAGACAATGCTGCCTACATTAACTTCGAGGGGCTTTAACTGTGGTATACAGTTGATTAAACTATAAACACTGTACCAAATGTGGCCAAAAGCACTTTTGGGGAGATAAGATCAAGCTATAACAGTCATTGCAAAACTCCTTACATAAACACTGATTTACAGCAAATGTAAATGTGGGTCCTGTAGCCAGGATAAAAAACAGAACAATGTGTCTCCCCTGCATTTTATAGAATCATACTTTCCATTGCAAATCAACCCATTGGCCCTAGGTGTGTGTGCTAGTGCATGTATTCAGAGAAAATTAAGCTAAATGTGTTTATATAAGAGACAATGATTGAATCTAGTTTTTTGTTTCTTCTGTGGCTGACATGGGTTATTGTAAAGAGATGCATGAATCTTTAGAGTACGTTTACCTTACTTGAAGTCTAGGTCATATACATACCTTGTAGTAGTGGTAGAAGGGTCTGTAGATGGTGGGTCTGAATATACAAACTACTGTTCATAAACATGAATTTGTGCAATTTATGTTCTTTATAAGAGACATGAATAAATACTTATAGGGTACAGTATATGTATTATTTGAAGGTGATAGCATGTATTTACATTGTAAACTTGACCTTTCCAGGGTCACTGACCCATAGGTCACACTTTGATTCTTTCTCTTTATCTCCATCTTCATTTCTTTCCAATGATCTTGACATATTGTGTGCTGTTCTGTTTCAGTGTAATGAAGAAACAGATGCAGTATGCCGTATAAAGCTATTCTTCAGTTAACCTGTTCATGAGACTGTACTAATCTGTATTCAGCTTATAGCATTAAGATGTTTGTACAGGAGAGTAAAGGAAAGAGAATAGATGGTATAGAGAGTAACTTGTGTAGTAAAGCATAGAAATAGATATTTGCCTCAAGTGAAGCATAGGCATTCTTATTTAAAGAAGCTACAATATATCATTTCATTATTCCAGTGGGAAAAAAATTATACTACAAAACAGACATACACCACACATAATGAAGAGACCAAAACTGGTGCATTAAAATCAATCTGATAACTGCAATATGTATATATAATTGATTGAATTATAATGAAGCATTCTTATAAAACACTAAGATGTTATAGTATTAATCTATGAGAGTAACATACAGTTTTTGACACGTTGAACATAGGTAGGTTTAAGGGTCTACTGCAGGGTCGACTATAGCAGCTGTGTTCTCTGGCAACACCTTTAATACATGTAAAAAATAAAACACTGAAAGAAACAATATACCAAACACGTTTACAATACAATAATCATGCAATCACACCGATTATGACTTAGCTTATAAGCCTAGTTAGTCCAATTTATTTAAAAAAAAAGAGAGATTTTCTCAGAGCACACGATGATGCTGTGCGACTTTGGAATTCTGCATTACCGCAGGAGGAGCTTTGTCCGCATGCGATTGGTGGCTTGTACCTGCTGCCTGCGCGCTGGTTGGACAGATGATACGTCGATATTAAGGTGTACATGCGTCTATTGGCTGAGAGCTTAAATGTGGGCGGATCTCATGAGGTACTCTTTTATGAGGTCGGTCAGTTGGAGAAGCGCATCTCTCACATCCACCGGCGCTTCTTTTCAGGCGGAGTGGTGCGGCAGCTGGCGGTGTCGCGGAAGGACACCAGATCATATAAGGCGGCAGTGCGGCTTCCTAGTTTCGCCGGCTTTATCGCAACTACCAAGAGCAGTGCACGAGACCGGCATCCCTGCGAAATGCCCTGCCTCGCAGTCAAATTTAATTGGACCATTTAGTTTGTCTGTATTTAATATTTATAAAGTTGTGCAGGTTCATTAACTTAATGTTGCAACGAATAATACCTTAATACCTTGACGTGAAATCTACGTGCATTCGGTCCCTCAGCCGAGGTAAAGCAGTGAAACTAAGTTTTAAACCAAGTATATTCGTTTTTATTCGTCTTTCTTAAGATCTTTTTTGATGACTGACATTCTCTCTTCGTAAAAGGCTGTCCCGCTCTCCATCACTCTCATATTACCTGAAGAGAACGGACTGACTGCGCAATCATGGGGGTAAGAACGACATCTCTCTTTTACTGCATTATAGCAAACAGAAAAGGATAAAAACATTTTCCCATTTTCTTTAAAAATGTATCATGCATACTTTAAATCGTAAAAAATGCAGCGTCATGTCCTATGCTATCAGACATAAAGAGGAAGAATGACATTGACTTGTACGCTGATTCTAGACTGCGACACTGATGGAACAGGGCGTTCTGTAATCATACGTTACGAATTATACGCTACAATTTTGAAATTGTTATTAGCCCTATATTAATGGTCAGCACCAGATTCAATAGAACTGCTTTTTTAAACTGTTAGAATGCTGACGTCATTATCAGCGGATAAGCAGAATCGCAGATAACGTTTTAGCTGTTATCTTAATTGAAAGCTTGTCGGTGTTTAAATGATAAAATATCTGAATGGTTATTTTAACCTTGACGAGATAGTTTAATCGGGTGAAGCAAGTCAGACTTTCTAAAGGGCAACGCTGCAGTGCTGTCTTCGCCTCATGATTGTGTGGTGTCTATTTCTACTTATTTATGCTCAAAAGTAGCCTATCTTGTCAGGTTGTTTTACATGTTTTAGGACTGTTCGGGTACATCTGTGTGGGGTCCCCCATCCAGCACCCCATTTAGCTATATCATTCCGTCTGTAGGCTATTACTGACCGCAGCGCGCCGCGCGACGACTGTTCTGAACCGTTAATCCGGATGTTCTGAATGTGCATTTGGATCATCTTTATGGACACAACCGGCATTGCTGAGTGTGTTTCAGTGACTGGTGTCCACACAGACGCACAGACACACACACTCCAGAGCCGGTCCATCGCTGAAGTCCACATGCGTCATAATGCGGTTACCGGGAATCTGTATAAAACCGGCTTATTTTCCTGCATCTGTGACATCACATCGCGCGGGTAATCACTGACAAGGGCATATTTAATATATTCAGTTCTGAATAATCACTCGAAAGGTCGAATTTGAATTGCGGCTATTGGAGATTCGCTCAAGTAGCCTACAGTGTGTAACTGTGGTGGGGTGAAACGAATGTCAGACTGAGTTGCGCAATTTGCCTCATCACCAGGTGGTTTTTATAATGTTATATTCGGAATGACGTGGAGAGTAAAAGCTAGGTGCGTAGCGCAGTGAGAACGCCGGTGTTGAGCAGCTGATGATGTGCGTATTTGAAAGCTGTTGCCAGGGACTCAGACAGATCTGCTAAAGCTGTTAACGCCGAATACTTAGCAACATCGCAGAACTGAATGTCACGGACGCTCTGCAGCGAATGCGTCAAAACTGACGACTAGCGGTGTAAGAGCAGGGCAAAAATGATTGCGCACACAGTTTTGTCAAGGATTAATAAGAGCGCTTGTGAGTGAGTCTAGCTGGTTAAATGGGATGGAAGGTAACAGATATACTGGCGCAGCTTTTTAAAAGCTTGTTAGCGGTTTGTTTAACGTTGCTGAGGCGTGCCGTGCCGTTTGCTGTCGCAGTGATGCTCGTGGCGATGCACCACCATCAGCATCCCAGCTGTTTTATTCCCTATAGGCCGCTTGCTGCGTCAAACACGAGGCGGAGCCACGCGAGTGGAAATTCCCGGTAGCGGCCTTTGATAGGCACGAGATGCGGATACGGAAAGCGAATAGATTAAATGAAGAAGTGACATTCATTGCGGTCGTGTTCAAATGTGCTCTTAAAGGGATAGTTCATATACAAAAATAAAAATGTTGTCATCACATCCTCATGTGGTTTCATCATCCTCACTCAGCCTATTATTTTCTTCTGTGGAACATAAAAGAGGAAGTTAGGCAGAATGTCAGTTTCAAACACCATTTACTTTGATTAAAAAAATGTATATATAGGCTCTCTCTCTCTCTCTCTCTCTCTCTCTCTCTCTCTCTCTCTCTCTCTATATATATATATATATATATATATATATATATATATATATATATATATAAAGGCAGTGAAAGTGAATGGTGGCTGAGTTTGTCAGTCCATCACATTTTTCCTATACCATTTACATTTGTTCTCCACAAAAGAAAAAAAGGCTTTGGAGCAACATGTTGGTGATTAAATAATGGGTGAACTGTCACTTCATCACCGGAATGTGTTTCCACAATCACAATATTACAATAGATTACAATTATTTATTACAAAATAAATAATTGTGTAAAATATATATTATTTATTTATTTAATTGGCAAATAAATAATTTACCTAATAAATAGTTCAGTTTAGTTTCTTGCTATTTGGAAAGAGCAACTATAGGCTTATAATAGGACTTTATATGGACACAAACACCAAGAAGAATGTCACAGCTTATTAAAATAGGAATCAACTTGTATGCAGGTAGCTAGTATAACATGGATTTAAAATGTTCATGAGTGTGTCTATAATGAATATTAATTACTGCCAACATAAACCAATTAAAATATTATTTTATTAAGCTAAGAAAGATAGAGACCGAGAATACAACTGGTGGCATTCCAGTATGTAAATTTCCTCTTCAGACACATGATGATGCACCAGTGAGTATGTAGTGTAGCCTATACAAACTGCAGGTGAGTGCCTGGGGGGAGGGGTTGTGCTGCAGCAGGGAGGGGGAGGAACACAGATCCTGTTTCATGTAATTAGCCTGGCTGAGCTTGTGTTTCCAGAGTGTGTGTGGGCCGGGTTACCTGGGTACATATGGTACAGATAACGAGTGACCAAGGATGAGGACACAGAGGTGTCCATACTGTGGAATTATAATGAAATGATGAATACAATTTAGCAAAAAAAAAAATTTTAAAGATGTATTTTCATATATACATATATACACATAGTCAATGAAGTTTATGAAGTATAAAGATTGACTAAATTATATATATATATATATATATATATATATATATATATATATATATATATATATATATATATAAGTAAATTATATAATTATAAATTACCGTATATAGATATTTAAAGTATAATTGATATAAGTATATACAGTAAATAACTGATTTATGTATTTATGAAGTCATTAGTTTATCATTTACACTAGATATAGATTGTGTTAAATAATAATGCATTCAATACATTAATAATGTAATTAATCTGTGTATGCCCTCTCCGAGCATAGCTGAGCTAACATCCTATATATGTCCGGATGTTCATGTTTCACCTTGTATTGAGCACATCAATGAATAGAGCATTTCATAGCTGCTTTTGTACTGATATATGACTCTTTACTATTGATATGACAGAAGCTTTTTAGCTTATTAACTCTCTGTTTTACATAGGAACTTATACTTCAATGGATTAATGTTATTGGACCATATTTAGGGGTATGAATATTTAAAGATGGGGTTAAAGATGAAGTGTGTAATTTTTACTTTTTGTTTACATTTTTATGTCAGCTTAAAAGTGGCTTACTGATAGTTGTATCTGCATAAAATGACAGACTTCAGCTTTAAGTGGGTTGGATTGGATCTGTTAGGTCTCATTATCACATTCTGTCCACGGGACGTCTGTTAGTGGAGCGAATACTCAAGGTCAGATTACCCTCTCCTCGTCTTTCCCCAGTGTTGATGTAGCGTAACTGCCCCTGAGGTCAGAGCTGCTGTGAATCCGCTCCACCAGTGGGAACATGCATGGAGTGCCTGGTTCAGGTTCCACATCCAGGGGTGTAGTACCAAATTTTGGGCCCTGGATACAAACCATCTTGCTGGGCGCCCAACGGGGGGGAGGGCTGGGACGGACTTGTGATTTGAGCTCGGCGACTTCTCCAACGGGGAAGAACTGATTTGGAAGAACTCCAACCCCCCCCCCCCCCCCAGCGACTTCTAAGGGCCCCCCCTGCCTCGGGCCCTGGGTACTCGGTACCCTTTATCCCCCCAGTTCGGCGCCCCTGTCCACCTCCACACAACATAATTTATTATTGTTGGTAGAGGAGCTGAGAAAGAACAGTCCATTCTGATGGAAGGAATTCTGTGGCACAGCTGACCATCAGCTCTTCTTTTAACTACTGTAGAGCTGTAATGAGCAATCAGTGTCAGACAGTGTCAGACCAATGTGACTTAAGTACTGAGGAGACAAGAAACTTTGTGTCTGTGTGAAGACAGAATAAAGAAAGGAATCCTCAGACAACCCTTTCGAGATGTGAAGCATCTGTGTGTCCTGCTGTGACTGTAATTTGGGGCAGTGATTTATTGTTCCAATCAAGAACATGCACACAGATGCACACAGTCCCACACTCTGGCAAAGCTGATTCGCTCAGTGGATGAAGTATAGACAGATGGAAGGATAGAATAATGGATAGAGAAGAACAGGAGGGGGAGGAAATAGAGGTAATACTTTAACAAGAAGGATTACAGATTTTTGTTTAAATGATATTGCAACAACTCCCCCTCTTTTCTATTTTTTCTTTTCTCCCTTAAATGTGTGTGTGTGTGTGTGTGTGTGTGTGTGTATTTTCTCATAATTGGAATTATTTAATCTCATTATTCTTAATTGATTAAGGATGTTTCTAAATTCAGTGATTTTCAACCTTTTTTGTTTTTGATCTATTGTCAAAAACAGCATTCAGAGGCTGGTACTTCTTTCTGGTACTTCTGCTATACAAAGCAATTGAAACTTTTTAATTGAGCAATTTTTATTTACAGAAACTAGGAGGGGCAATATAAAATAATAAAATAATTATAATTAAATCATTAAATTCCATAATTACAAAAGTTTACACTTTTATTACCAATTCTTCTAAATGACTTTTATAATCATTTGCGAATTATTACAATAATTAAAATAAATTTTTTAAACTTTTTTATAATATTGTAACAGTTATGTTCTGTTTTGAGTTCGTTTTCTTTCATTGCTGTTTTCCTTCCTGTTTGAGTTCGTTATTAGTTTCTATGGTTACTCATTTGATTAGTCATTCTGTTCAGTTTGTTCTCTGTATATAGTTGTTCGGTCTGGTCAATGTATGTGTTGTTGCTATTTACCTGCTTTATCTGTGTTTTCCTGGTGGATTATATATTAAAGACTTTATTTGTGATTCATTGTCTTCATTGTGTGAACCCATACAACCCGAACGTGACAGAAGACGTGACCCAAGAAAGGATATATATTTTTGCTGCGTTTTTAGTTTTAGTTTTTGAGTTTCATTCCCCCCACAATGGACCTACCCGCCGTACAACTCCTGTGCCTGGAGAAGCTGGACCGTTCGCTGGAGGACCATACAAGGGAGTTTCCTCAGTCTCAGTCTAAGGCACGCTTGCCAGCAAACCGTCCCAGTGAGGATTTCGCCTCTTATGTGGTGTGGGTGCTGGTGAATAGTGGATCGGAGTTCACCATCGACCCCGAAGAGGACATCACCAGTCCCACTCCAGACTCAGAACCTAGCCAAATACCACCCCGCTGTGTGGACATGACGCCAGAGTCCATCGCAGACGGAGAGCCAGCGCCTGCCGCGATGGAAAAGCCAGTGCAAGAAGCGAATGAGCAAACCATCGCCTCTGAGCCTAAATCTCACAACGTGAAGATTTCTCACAAATGTGCCCCTGAGAAAATTATTGTGGAGTATGAGGGTAAGGAGAGGAGCCCCACCCACCCTACCGCCAGCCTCTAACCCCCCTGATCCCACCCAGCCCTGCGCCCCGCTGCCTCTGTAAAACTCAGCTAGTGCCTCTGCCCAGTCTTTGCTGTCATCCATCAGCTCTCGGCTCCTCTTCTGTCTCCTCTCTGAGACGTGGATCCACCTCGGGCCTTCCGTTATCCAGATTCTCCTGGGTGAGTGGATCCTCTGGCTCCGCCTCCAGCCTTGATTCCGTCACTTCACCTCGGCTTGTCGCCCTGTCTCCTCTGCCTTGGCTCCTCCTTCCCTCGCCTCCACCAGGGACCATTGGCCTTACGGCTCCACCGGGCTCCCTGGTAACCCGGTTCCACCTCAAGGGGGTCATCGCTTCAGCTCTGTTGCAGCCTCTGAAGCCTTCGGGATTGCTTGGTTCCATCTGCTCATTATCTGTGCCTAGGGCTCCACCACCATCGTCTATGTCTCCATCAGTCATCCCCATGGCTTCGTCAAGGAGATCTCCACCATTTCTCTTCCCTCCCTCGACTTGCCGTGGGATATCATCCTGGCTGGACTCTGGGTCCCCATCCTACTCCTTCTGCTCCGGGCACCTCCAACCATCATCGACACCCTGGTCTTTCCTTCTGTCATGTTCCCTGGTGTCCCATCCTCCTCCAGAGCCTCCTCCCTCAATTGAACTGTCAACGCGAGGTCGCACCTTTCCAGGAGGGGGCTCAATGTCACGTTATTGTTCTGGTTTGAGTTAGTTTAGTTTTTTTTGCTGCCTGAGTTCTTTTTTAGTTTCTATGGTTACTCATATGATTAGATGTTTTGTTCAGCTGTTGCTTAATAAGTTCCCTTTGTTTGTTCCCTGTATATAAGTTTACTTGTTTCATTTGTGAGTTGTCCGGTCTCGTCACGTGTTGTTGCTATTTACACTGCCTTCATCTGTGTTTTCCTGGTGGATTATATATTAAAGACTTTATTTGTGATTCATCTTCTTCATTGTGTGCTTACATACTACCCGGACGTAACAATTATAGAGCTTGACATAACTAGAAAAATGTATATTGATTTTAAAAATGTTCTTGACTTTTTACTTTTATTTATTTTTTAAAGAGTTTTTTTAAAGATTTTGCCATGACATTTACATTTAGGCTACATTTATTCATTTAGCTGACGCTTTTATCCAAAGCGACTTACAATTGCTATATATGTCAGAGGTTGCACGTCTCTGGAGCAACTAGGGGTTAAGTGTCTTGCTCAGGGACACAATGGTGTCTCACAGTGGATTCGAACCCGGGTCTCTCACACCAAAGGTCTGTGTCTTATCCATTGCGACTTTTCCATGACTGATCCATGACTTTTCCAAGTCGAGAAATCACATTTTTAAAATACCCTCATTCCTTCAACCAGGTTCCAAGACCCTGAAAATAACAGTTGATGTTTAGCAAATTATTTTTTGTAGCTGTTTTAGCTTTTTTAAAGCTTGTTTTGTCTTATTTTAAATCATTCTAAGCAGACATAAGTTTGTGTACACATAAAGAAGAAATTAAAAATGTACAATAAACAGTCCATATACAATAAATAATGGATTTACATAAAATGTTATTATGATATAAATTCTCAGTTTTTATTTATAGGTACACAGATTTTGTTTATGTCTGGTATTTGCTTCAGTAAACTCCACAAAGTGAGTCTGGCTCTTTTGTGATGGAGGCGATTCAGGGGTAGCTAATCCCAGTTTGCCCGTAATCAGATTATTTAATCTGTACTTTAAAGCCCAGACCTAGCCTGGTCTACATCTCATGCCAAAACAGATGGTACATCAAGTTCACTTACACGCACACTCATTCAATCATAATCTGGATGAAGTGTTTAGTGTTATCTGCTCTTGAACAAGCACTTCATGACTCACCCCAGAGTCGCGCACACAAATACACCCCCTTATGCCCGATCAAAAAGGCCTTTTTCTGGATGTATCGACATGTGTAAAAGTAACACACTCATAGTAATATATATCACACACCGAACAGTCCTCTAAGGGCAGTAGTGATGTGTCTACTGCCATAACAGTGGTTTAAACACTTTTTGTACAGCTGTGCCGCTTGTAGATATTCATCAATAGCTGGACAGAGAAGACAAGCTCTGACAGGGATTCCCAGAACATCCTCCCAAGATACAAGGATAAGATAGATACAAGTAGATTGCTAGACCACCCCAAGTTGTTTCTACTGCAGTTTTTTAGATGGAAAACTAGATGACTATACTAAAGTGAGATGAGCTCCTTATGCTAGAGAAAAAGGAGAAAGGAGTGATCTTGCTGGCAGATGTGCTTCTTCATGCTCTGTGAGCATCAGACTGGCCTGGCCTGGCCATTCCATTGGCTCTGTATAGTGCCACATCTTACGCTTATATAATGCATAATCTTAATATTTAAATGGTGTAAAATATGTAATGACTTCTATTTAGTGTTATTAACTGATGACATTTGATAACTTCCGATGGTCTGATGGTGGTTTCATCATGGCTGCAAGTTACATGCTGTTCAAAATTTGGGGGTTGGTTCGAGGACTTGCTGTATACTTACAAAGGCCGCATTTATTTGGTCAAGAATACAATAAAAACTAATATTGTCAAATATCATTACCATTCAAAACAACTGTTTTGTAAAGTAATTTATTCCAATCCTGTGATGAAAAAGATGAATTTTCAGCATCATTACTCCAATGTTCAGTTTCACATGTCTTTACTGTCACTTTTGATCAAATACATGCATCACTGCTAAATAAATTGCTGTATTAATTTCTTTCAAAAAAGATTTGAATGGTAGTGTAAGTGACCATTCAGTGCTTTGCTAAAGTGCAACAGGACAAGTCTGTATGTGCACATCTCTGTATTAATGAGGATTAAGGGATTTGTGTTCAAGTATACAAATGTGTGCAGTATTATGAGAACATAAAATCAGTTCTGTCAGGTCCATTAAGTCACGAACACACATGACAATAAAAATTATTAGGAAATTAATATTGAATAAATTGCAATTCAAGTTGATAATTGAAATTTGGCGGTATGGCTCTGTTCAGGGAGTCCTCTGACCTTTCATGATCACCATGAAATAGCAGAGAGTCAAAGGACAGCAGCAGCATTAGGGAACGCTCACAGTTTAGTACTGGGAGAGCAGAACTATTCCCCCCATATGAACAGAGCAACAACGATGACAGAAAAGCAAATGCCACGTTTTACACGACAGGGAGGAGGTGGGTTGCAGAGAGCGAGCAGCGATTGCAGAGAGCGAGCAGCGATTGCAGAGAGCGAGCAGTTAGGAGCGAACTGAATCTGCTTAAATAGGGCGCCCTGATTTGAGCGTAGTCATTAGCAGCGAGGGGAGATGAACAGCAGATGCGCTGATGCAGCTCAGCTGAGCAGATCGCTGATGAGACCGTGTTGTCGGCCGATAGCGTTAGCAGCATCTTGACTACTTGGCCTGCCAGAACTGACGCTGACGCTCAATTCCTCTCATTCTAAAAGCTTTTAAGGACAGGATGACACACAGACCATGGAGAATCAGTGTGCTTTTTACAATTCTATAAACACAAACATCCATGAAGGCTGCAGTCCCCTGGCAAACTCCAGTAAAGTTTGCTTTTCCCAAAGGGGAGGTTTGCTTTGTTATTCGCAGGCTAGCTTGCATTGTCATAATCAGAAAGTCAAACTCAGTGAGGAACAAGAGGCTTTTTTACAAAACTTTTCAAGGCCCCTTGTCAATCTTGACTGATATCACTTCCTGTTTTGACAGTTTTGCTGAGTTGGTCTGACAAAAATAAAAAAAATAAAGTTGCCTGGAGAAATTTTTAATTTTTGTCACTTTTACTCCAGTGCTTCTCTTTTTGACTCCAAGGGCTCCTATTGTTCACAACAATATTTAAAGGCCACATGACTTTTTTTTACTCCAGTTGTTTGTGATTTACTGGATAATGAATTTTTAAAGTAGTTTTTTATTACAATTTAAAATATTTTACTCACAATTTTTACCCAATATGATATTTTAGAGCTCGCCATATCTAGAAAGATGTAAATCCATTATAAAAATAACCAAATAGCAATACATATCCTGATTTTAGTTGTTTTAGCTTATTTTAATGCTTTTTTTGTCTTATTTTAAATAATTTAAAGTCATCTTGAGGCCCCTTAGTCCCTAGTGGGCCCGGGCCCCTGTTTGAGAACTGCTGGTCTAGAATGATTATAAATTATAAATATCACCTGCAACAATAGAAAATATGAAAGGAAAGAAAAACAAACCAAAACAAATCAAAACTTTATCTCTCTTTTGCAAAGTCTATACCTCAGTCACTCTGTCCAAACTTATGTAGGATATTTAAGTCCCTGGACTCCACAGCAACACACTTTTATTCTCTTTGCGTGTCTTACTCTTTAGAATGTGATGCAGACTGAATGAGTGCATCAGTTTCAAGAGCATCAATAATTTGTGAGAAGAGTTCAGGGGACAGACCTCATGCAGAGACTGTGTGTAGGTGTGTGTGTGTGTGTGTGTTCTGAATCTGTCAGTAGAAACGTCAGTGTGCTGGCGTGTAATTCCAGCCCATCAGCTCTGGTTCTCTCACAGAGCAGTACTGTATGTTTTTCTCACACAGTTGGTAACTTTACCACATGAGCACAATTATATCAGGAATTAGATAACCACAGTTACCGCTTAATGACAAACCTAAGACTTCCAACAAGATTGATCTCATAGGAAATTTACTATCAGAAGTTTATGTGGGATGTCTAAAATGTTT
Source organism: Tiaroga cobitis (assembly GCA_030578255.1). Lineage (NCBI taxonomy): Eukaryota > Metazoa > Chordata > Actinopteri > Cypriniformes > Leuciscidae > Tiaroga > Tiaroga cobitis. Next base: position 25,202,266 of record CM060606.1, on the reverse strand, counting down.
GATATTCTTCACAATAAGCCAACAAAACATGAAAAAAATATGAGGACAAATAATTCAATTTAAATGATTAAATTAAGCACATTTTATAAACAGCATATTTAAAACAATATATATGTTTTCAGGCATCTTCCATTAGCTGGTGTGGTTTGGACCCTGATCTTCCTCATTTTCTCAGACCCTCTGTCGTCTGACAGTAAATCTTTCAACATGAGCTTAACTCAAAGTAAATATTATCTGATATCTTTTCAAAATTGCATCAGGCTTGTCCGTGGGATAAAGAGACCAATCTTCTCCTATTTCCTCTGTTCTTTTGCCGCAGTGCAGGTATCATTGCAGATGTACATTGCACACACACACACACACACACACACACACACACACACGTGTTTTCATGTTCTATGGGGAATTTCCAAATAGACATAATGATTTTATACTTTATAAACAGAAAGCTTTCTGCATTTTTACATTTTCAAAAAAAAATTATATTTCGTTTGATTTATAAGCAGTTTTCTTCATGGGGACCAAAATAAATGTCCCTACAAGGTCAAAAATGACAGGTTTTACTATCCTTGTGGGAACATTTGGTCCCCGTAGCGTAGGGAATACCAGGTACACACCCACACACACACATCAAAAGACACAAAAGATTTATCTACCATAAAAACAAAATGTATAGCATAAAAGTGTAACCTATTTCATAGTATACTCTATTTAATTTTTTTTTTGCCTTTGAATCTATTTTCCTCTGTACACCTCTCTCATTCTGGTTTTTCCAACTCTCATTTCTTTCATCGTTCCCTTTGTTCTTCGTGTGTATTCAGCTGTTTTTGATCAATTTTGTAGAAATGAAAGATGAACTGTTTGTATGTTTGCGGATTTTCCACGTGTGTGTCATCAGCTTTCACACTTTTTGCCACTTTTACTAAGCCAAACTCCAAAAAACCTACTATAGATGTGCTTCTATAGTGACAAGATGTTTCATTAGTAAGATTAGTGTGAGCTGATAGAGGTAATTCTCACTTTCTATTCACTTAATTATTTAGTGGTGTCCCCTACCGCACATGCACTCGCTTTTGTCACAGGATCTGTGGTGTTGGTGTGTGTGCTGTGCAGGTTGGTTAGAAGGTCGCCGTTGCGTGTGTGTGTGTGTGTCCGGTTGGTTTTGGGCAGGTGGTGTCGTGCTGAGAGTCATCAGACATTAAATGCAGCCACTGACGGTGACAAGCGCTCACACCGAGATGGCAGCAGGTCAATATCCAATTAGCCCACAGGAAGTGGCAAATATTCCTCTATCTCTCCCGTTTTCTCTCTGCTAATCTCTATCTCTTTGGATATCTCACTTAGTCCGCCAGCTTTCTGTCAGTCCCCACCCCCGCATGCTTCTCTCTCTTTCCATCTGTCTCCTGTTCTGTTTCTCCTCTTTATCCATCCATCTTCATCTCTCACATTCTCATTCTTTTTTAATAGGTATCGTCACCTGGCTGCATGCTTGAGTCTGCGCCTTTCAGTCTAAACCTGGCATGTCAGCTGACCATGAACATGCAGATATAAACCTCAATCAAATTTCGTGCTTTGTTTTGACTGTGTTTTACGTCACTGTTTGAATTTGCAAGTTTAATCAAAAGAGATGGGTCTGATCGAATTTAAAAATGAATTAAAAACACAATATCTTTATATTTGCACAGATATATTGTGTAGTTTTAATCATACTCTAATAATTAATGAATTGGCCTGGTTCTTTCCATATATTGACCAGCAGGGGGCTCTAGTCATCCAGAACATCATGTGAAAGTGCAGGTTCTTGCCTCAGTAATTTCCTGGAAGGGAATTCACTCTTCACATATCAACAGTGCTACAGGAATTGTACTTTACTCCCTAGGGCCTAGAGGAAGGCATGCTGGTAGTTCTGGAAGCTCAGTATTGATCAGCCTGTGTGGACAGATGATACATGGTTTCCCACTTTAATGATGACAAAAATAGCACCACCTGATAGTCTCACGGGAGCCATCTTGGCTCTGCGCTCTGTGCTGCGGTATCATACGATTACACATGCAGCCAACAGAAACAGAGGATTTACAGAACAGAGTGAATAATGATAGTACTCTGAAAGGTCAAAATCTGTTCATGACAGAATAATTATCTAGAGGTTATTTATTTTTAATTAGATAAAAAAAAGGAATATTGTACCTCTCCAGAGTCTGAAATTTGATCTCTGACTTTGTTTAGATAAAGAACAAAGTGTAAAGAATCTGATTTAAGTTGTTTTGAAGCGCATGAACTCCACGTTTTAGACTTTCATCTCACTGTGATCTGGAACAGACACATATTCAATCTAATCAGAGTGTTTTTGATAAAGAGTCGTGTCTCTGTGTGATCTCACACTGTTAATGTGAACGACAGGAAGGAGGGAAGATCTGAATTTTTTCAGCAAATTAAATTAGCTTTATTTGACCTCTTTGAGGTGACCACACCGTAAAGAGAGCAAGAGGGACGTTTATGTTTAGTCACCTCTCATGAAGCTCAAAAGCAATATTAGTTCAGAGTAAATTACTTGAAATGATCTTCATTATGATCTTACAGTGGTGGTGTGATTATTTTCTCTCTCCTCTATCATTTTTGTTTTAGTATGGACGATCGGATAGTTACCGCGTGGCCACCACGCAAGATAAAGATGAAAAAGGTTCTCCAAAGAAGAAAAAGGGGGTAAAAGATCTTGATGAACTGAAGAAAGAAGTTCCCCTGGTAAGAATCCCACTAGAAAAGTAGCGTGTTTGTAGCCCTTTTGCCTTTTACTTTGTAAAATGTCCCTTTTTAACTTCCATTTCAGACGGAACACAAGATGTCAATTGAGGAAGTATGCCGGAAATTTCAGACTGACATTGTTCAGGTAAACTCACACATTATTTAGTGTTTGCTAAAACCAAGTTTCCATGTTTGCTAAGTCCCCGCTTTTATAATTAGAAAGCCAATATGTGTAATTGATGATAAATATTAGAATAGTGCAGGAAATACTCACTTTAGTTTAAGTTTATGAACATCATTTGTCTGGGGAATGACTGTTGTGATGCACTTCTCTTTATTGACCACTAGGGAGCACTATACTCTGTAAAATACATTGGTTATTGACATAAAGAAATTTCCGGAAAAATTGATTGTTAGAATTTTAAGTTAGATCATTTAAAATAAGTCTTTATTTATTAAATATATATTTTTACATTTTTTAAATTTAATTAAACAAACAAATTTAATAGCTCATAATTTGTCTTGGGGATTGACGGTTGTGCTGCCCATCTCTATATTGACCACTTGGGAGCACCATACTCTGTATAATACATTGGTGTTAGTTTATTTATTTGATAAATTAACACAAAATTTAAAAAAAAAATTATAATTTCAAGTCATCTTGTGGTCTTCATGGAAGATTACTGAGGTCCCCTGATTGACAACCCTTGGTATAACAGACCCTTAGTAGTACACAGCATACATGATATGTTCACACTTTGAGTTCCTAAAATAAAACTGAATGTGTATTAATAGTAACTTTTGCTAATGGTTCATTTTTACAATGCTCTCTCTGCAAAAGGGTTTAACTAATGCAAAGGCCAGAGACTATCTGGTGCGAGACGGGCCAAATGCTCTGACCCCGCCGCCCACAACACCTGAGTGGATTAAATTCTGTCGTCAGCTGTTTGGAGGTTTCTCCATCTTGCTGTGGACCGGAGCCATTCTCTGCTTCTTGGCCTATGCCATTCAGGCTGCCACCGAAGACGAGCCGGCTGGAGATAATGTGCGTATGCGTCACATGCCAGCACCCTGTCACATATGGCTTTTCAGGGAATCTGCATTAAATATGAATATGATAACTGAATGTGTCTTCTCTGGTCTCCTCTCAGTTGTACCTGGGAATCGTGTTGTCTGCTGTGGTCATCATCACGGGCTGCTTCTCCTACTTCCAGGAGGCAAAGAGCTCCAAGATCATGGAGTCCTTTAAAAACATGGTGCCACAGGTACTGGGAACATTCCATGCAAAACTTAAGACACAGAAACACAGAGAAACAGTGAGTTGAAACGACACTCTGTCCACAGCAAGCGCTAGTGATCCGTGAAGGAGAGAAGATGCAGATCAACGCTGAGGAAGTGGTAGCAGGTGACCTGGTCGAGGTCAAAGGTGGAGACCGAATCCCAGCTGACCTCAGAATCGTCTCTGCTCATGGCTGCAAGGTACGTGGTTTATAAACCTCAGTCATTTGTCAAGAATCTGTGAAACGAATCTGTGTGCGATCTAGTGGACAATTGTGTGTCTTTGACATCATTCGTAGGTGGATAACTCCTCCCTCACTGGCGAATCAGAACCTCAGACAAGATCACCTGACTGCACTCATGACAACCCTCTGGAAACCCGCAACGTCGCTTTCTTCTCCACTAACTGTGTGGAAGGTACGGGTTTTACTGCAGTGTTGAACTGGTCTATCTACATAAAAGTCAAGCTCAGAAGTGTGACTTTTTCTGTTTCACTGTTAGGCACTGCTCGTGGTATTGTGGTCTGCACTGGTGACCGCACCGTGATGGGCCGCATCGCCACGCTGACCTCAGGACTGGAGACAGGGAAAACCCCCATCGCCAAGGAGATCGAGCACTTTATTCACATCATCACAGGCGTGGCTGTCTTCCTGGGACTGTCTTTCTTCGTTCTGTCAATCATTTTGGGATACTCCTGGCTGGAGGCCGTCATTTTCCTCATCGGAATCATCGTCGCTAATGTGCCTGAGGGTCTGCTGGCTACTGTCACTGTGAGCACATGCAGTCGTCTAAGCATTTGAATTCTGTTCAGAGGGTTGGGAGCCAAGAATCAAAAATATACAGTGCACTCAGTGTAGTCCAAATCCGAAGTGAATGACTCTTATAATATGAACCTGTTCTTTTTAGTCAATCAAAAACATTCAGCATGACCAAGTTGTACAATTTATGAACAAATTACTCTTATGAACCCTTTTAGTGAATCAAAAAGCTTTTAGTGATTCCAGGTTAATCCGATTCCCAAGCGAATGACTCTCATAACCCGCTTCTTTTTAGTGCATCAAAACATACAACATACAATACAATGTATGTTACATTAAAACATACAATATACATTTATAATAGCCCTGTCAATAGATTACAATGTTTAATTGTGATTAATCACACCCTTTTGTGCGATTAATCGCATATCATGAAATTAAGCATATATCATGTATCTAGTTTGACACATTTATTTTGTCATAATTTGCTATATCCAGCAAAGCAAACTATCAGATTGAAGGGTGATTCTCACAAAACTGTATTTTCTGCAAGGTATCTTTTTTCAAGGTAAATTTCCAAAAAAGGACACTTGGAGACTCCAAAATGTTCAAATGTTATAAGGAGTCCATATAATTCATAAATTTATGCACACCCGGAAAAATATATATTACAGAACAAAACATTTCAGAATTCAGTGTACAGTATGTGTACATTGTAACAGCAAAGAGCTTGTTTACTTTTTACACGTCAAGTTGCGATACTGAACAGGACCACATGAAGATGGAAAAAAAAAAAAAAGCACCTTGACCTGACTGCATATTCCCACTATAGTACACTTGTACGGTAGTACTAAACACAGCCACAGAAAATGACAGAGCCGATGTTTTAAAGCTAAACATACACTGGAATGAATAATTCACTGAAAACTGGCCACGTGCCACTGTTTTCTCTGCCATCTCTGATATAGGCATATGCAGTCAGGTCAGGTTCTCTTTACACTAGCGCTGTTTTGTACTGGTTGTTTTAATGCATTCGCTCTCTGGATAATTGGACTGAAAACTTTCGCCGGAGTTTAGCTGCTTAAAATGATCTGATTGCAAACAGAGACGCGAAATCGGGTTAGAATAGAAATGTCCTCCTACCAGGGTTACAGGTGCTTGAGGCATTGTAGATACGCAGTGTGATACACTCCTGACTCCCAAGATCATCTAAATCACATTAATGATGCAATTCCGTGTGCTTCATTAATTTATTTGCATTATTTTGCATTAAATCATTTTAACATGCTAAGGATTTTGAATTAATCGCACATGTTAACGTTGTCAGCCCTAATTTATAACATTTATACTGCATCTAAAAAGGCTCTGAAAAGTCAGTAAAAAAGTATGTTATCACCAATTAATGCAATAATTGTTTTAAATGTATTTATTAAAATTATAAATTCATATTCATTTGGCAATCAAATAATTTATTTTTTTCAAATATTCCTTCCTTTATTTGATTAAAACAAATTGGAATGCATTTTAAATTCCTTAATGTAACTGAATTAATGTTTCTCTTTTGTCTCTTTAATCTCAGGTGTGTCTCACTCTGACAGCTAAGCGTATGGCCAAGAAGAACTGCCTGGTTAAGAATCTCGAAGCTGTAGAGACACTAGGATCCACCTCAACTATCTGCTCGGACAAGACTGGAACATTGACCCAGAATCGAATGACTGTCGCACACATGTGGTTCGACAACCAGATCCATGAAGCCGATACCACTGAAGATCAGTCTGGTTTGTTCCTTTCTTCTCACGCGGAGAACGATGATGATTTTGTCTTTATGACACCAATTCTTCTTTTCAGAGTCTAAGTTGGTCTCTCTTTGCAGGTGCTTCATTTGATAAGAGCTCCGTGACATGGGTGTCTCTGGCCCGTGTGGCAGCGCTGTGTAACAGGGCTCAGTTTAAGGCAGGACAAGATACTTTGCCCATCCTAAAGAGGGACGTGGCGGGTGATGCTTCTGAGTCCGCCTTGCTTAAGTGTATCGAGCTGTCCTGTGGCTCAGTCAGGAGTATGAGAGATAGGAACAAGAAAGTAGCCGAAATCCCATTCAACTCTACCAACAAATATCAGGTTTGTCATCAGTTATTGATTTTCAAAATCAAACAGCATCAACATCAACTTGAGTTATGATCAGTGGAAGAGTTGAGGTTCAACAACCAACCAATAGCATTTCAACACTCCATAAAATACACCATGTGAACTTCTCAAGTCTATTAAACTTGCCATTGTGTACTGGAAATATTGTCCATTCTTATGAAAATGTTTTAAATATTGTTGATTCCTATAAATCGTCTGCTAAATTACTTCATGTAAATGCTAAATCACGTTATTTGGGTAAAGAGTGGATAATAAAGTGTCTGGAGCAGCTCTGCAGCCTGTCAAAAATAAAATATTTAGTGTGATTTTGAGCTTAGTCATGTAACCCTAAAACTGAAAGTACCAGATATGAAAAGAGTGACTAGCATTACCACCAACAATTTCCTCTTATCCATCTTTTCCATATTTCCCCAGCTGTCCATCCATGAGACGGAAGACCCCAACGATAACCGCTACCTGTTGGTGATGAAGGGGGCGCCAGAGCGCATCCTGGATCGTTGTTCCACCATAATGCTGCAGGGTAAAGAGCAGCCCATGGACGAGGAGTTGAAGGAGGCCTTCCAAAATGCCTACCTGGAGCTTGGAGGACTTGGAGAGAGAGTACTGGGTGAGTAATATATGGTATCATTACACAGCACTCTGGAATAATCAATTCTGAATGGTCAATCACAGCATTCTTGGTCAAATATTTTGCATAATGACCGCTAAACTGTATCGTTGTTCCTTTTCTACACTTTGATAGCACTCTAGTCATATTTCTTCATTAAAATATTTAATTTCAATGCACTTATTTATTTGGTCAGTGGCTATGTAATAAGGAGGATAATGTACAGATAATTGTATGGTAATGGTTATATAAAATAACCGCCGTAAAAATGAGTATATATAAATATATATACACTACTGGTCAAAAATTTGAAAAAATATAGATTTTTTTGCCATCAGTGGAATAAATAAAATATGTAATAGAAAACAATATTACTGTTGTTTGTTATAGTATAAAATAATAAAAAATGTGTAAACTTGCCTCCTTTCCACAGGATTCTGCCATATCTTAATGCCCGAGGACCAGTACCCAAAAGGCTTTGCCTTTGACGCAGATGATGTCAATTTCCAGACAGACAACCTTTGCTTTGTGGGACTGATGTCAATGATCGACCCGCCCCGCGCTGCCGTGCCTGATGCTGTAGGAAAGTGCCGTTCTGCGGGAATCAAGGTCATCATGGTGACAGGAGATCACCCCATCACTGCCAAGGCCATTGCTAAGGGTGTGGGCATCATCTCAGAGGGTAACGAGACTGTAGAAGACATCGCTGCCCGTCTCAACATCCCCGTCAGTCAAGTCAATCCCAGGTAAAGCCGGGACCAGCACTGTAAATGCACGCACACAGCACCTCAACATGCTTTAAAGATGTGGTCACATTAGCAAAGTTTTGCAAGAAAAAAGGATCCATTATGATGGATGAAGCACAGCTTACACAGAAGTCATTTTAAAACCAAGTTGACCTGTTGGTCAACGTGGAAAATTTGCATGGCAAATCTGTCGCGCTCATGCAAAATTCCTGATCAAAGTGGATTACTATTGAAATTAATAGCATAGTATTGTATTTATTTGTGTTTTTTGTTTGTGTGTTTTAGGGATGCCAAAGCTTGTGTGATTCATGGAACAGATCTGAAGGACTATTCCCAGGAGCAAATAGATGAAGTTCTGCGGAACCACACTGAGATTGTGTTTGCCAGGACGTCTCCTCAGCAAAAACTCATCATTGTAGAGGGTTGCCAGCGACAGGTAAATGCATATACTAGCATTCAATACAATTTATGTCATTTCAATAATGTCCTGATTTGACCTTTCATTCTTTCCCTTTTCTCCTCTGTATCTTTCTCTGTCACTCAGGGGGCCATCGTGGCTGTAACAGGCGATGGTGTGAATGACTCTCCAGCCCTGAAAAAGGCTGATATCGGTGTCGCTATGGGCATTTCCGGGTCTGATGTGTCTAAACAGGCCGCTGACATGATTCTGCTAGATGATAACTTTGCCTCAATTGTCACTGGAGTAGAAGAAGGTGAGTAAGACAATAAGGAGACTAGTGAATTGGAGTGCATGGGAGGACAGGACTGATGTTGTCAAACTAGATCTGTAAATCCATCTCTCCACTTGCAGGCCGACTCATCTTTGACAATTTGAAGAAGTCTATTGCGTACACCCTGACTAGCAACATCCCTGAGATCACCCCCTTCCTGTTCTTCATTATCGTCAATATCCCTCTGCCACTGGGCACCATCACCATCCTCTGTATCGACCTGGGAACTGACATGGTAAGCACTTCACTCTCACACTCAACATTCAGCCTTCTTACAGACAGTGGTGGAAAGAGTACTGACAAATTGTACTTAAGTAAAAGTATTGCTACTTAAGTAATAATTTACTCGAGTACAAGTAGAAGTACTGAAAAATAATATGACTCAAGTAAGAGTAAATAAGTAGTTTGCTTAAAAACTACTCAAGTAACTACGTTACAAAGTACTTTAGTATTTTTCTATTTTTACCCAAAATGGGAAGATGATAGCGAAATGGAGCGCTAAACACTCTCATGTCATCTGTTTGATTCATACTGAAGGCCTAGTACTGATGCATAGAAGTATTAAACTTACACATTTCAGGAAATGCCTTAATGTATGTAATAACATGCAATGTTTTGACTGATGAAACATGAAGACAAAAACATTATAGCTATAATATATCTGTGTTTATCAAACTATCAGGTATTTTCAAAAGAATGATGTATGTCTTTAAAGGGATAGTTCACCCAAAAATGAAAATTAGCCCACGATTTACTCTCCCTCAAGTCACCTTAGAAGATATGACTTTCTGCTTTCAGTCGATACAATCAGAGTTGTATTAAAAAATGGCCTGGCTCTTCCAAACTTTATAATGGCAGTGAATGACTGGAGAAAATTTGAAGCCCAAAAAAGTGCATCCATCCATGATAAAAGTGCTCCACATATAGACTACTAGCTTTCTCTGTTGTCAAGAGCAATTTATTTTTATTACTAATTTTAAAAAGTAAGTCCAGGTAAGATCATTTAAATGTTTTGACGAACTACACTTTTACATGCATCTGATTGACAGATAAATCATGCGATCTTATTTCACTGTTTTTTCAGCTTTGTACAACGTTTGCTTCGTATATTTTGTTTAACTGTATTGTTAAACAGGGCGAGCTTTACCATTAATTGAACTGTGTGCATGTATTTTAGACACTTACATTGATCTTGCTCCGCATGCAGAACTGCGTCCATGTTATGAGCCGAGCTTTTTTATTTACTTCAACTGCTCAGTGCTCTGGTATTATCAATGGTATGACCCATTTCAGTAGTTGCCATAATTAAATATGAGCAGAATACTCACTTACATTCACTGAAATATTGAAACGTTAGCGCTACTGATTCAAAACACGAGCGCCAGTGATTGAATGACAAACTCAAAGCGCGGTTTGAACGCCCCGCCCCCCTGCCAAACTGGAGGTTTTGATTGGTTTTGCACCCGAGTCAGACCTGTCTGTTATTGGCTGAACTGCTTCAGATATGTCTGTTATTGGCTGAAGCCCAGGGCTCCACCGCAGTAGTTTGAAAAGTGTCTGTCAAATGTCAGCTTGCCCTGTTGCTCCGTCGGCACCTTTGCAAAGTACTTTGTACTTTTTATGAAAAATAAATGTAGAGAAGTTGAATACTTTATTTTTATTTTACTCAAGTAAAGAGTAAAAGTACCACATTTTAATTATACTCAAGAAAGTAGAAAAAATGAAAAAATCTACTCAAGTACTGTAACGAAAGTATTTGTAATTAGTTACTTTCCACCACTGCTTACAGACACCTATATACACACACACATGAAAACAGTGTTTACCCATACACAAAAATCTACTTTCTCTCTACCTCCATAGGTACCTGCTATTTCTCTAGCTTATGAGGCTGCTGAGAGTGACATCATGAAGAGGCAGCCCAGGAACCCTCAGAGAGACAAACTTGTGAACGAGCGTCTCATCAGCATTGCTTACGGACAAATTGGTTAGTCTTGTACTACTTTGAAACTTAGTTTTTACTTCAGCTTTTACTTTATTTAAAGACATAAACAACTACAGTCATGATGCCCTTTTGGAAAAGTAGTCATCTGTGCTACAAGCTTCTAAGATTAGGGTTCCCATGGTCATGGAAAACCTGGAAGTAAAAATGTGAGTTCCAGGCCTGGAAATGTCATAGTAATTAACAAAAATATATTCTAAAATATGAATATAGTTTTTGTTTCTTGTTATGCTCTAGATATTTAATTATCCGTCTAGAAATTGCTCTTTTTGAGTGCAATTTCTATAAAATGATCGATTTGTTATCCAGTTATCATGACAGAAAGGACATGAAAAATATATATAGACAGACATATATACAGTATATATATATATGGAGTCGGTGGCATTATTTGAAAGAAGTTTCTAATGTCCACCAATTTGTTTGTTTTTTAAAATCTCACTGACCCCAAATTTTTAAACACTAGTAGTGTATATATCAGTTAGGCAATGCAACATTAACCATAAAGCGTTATACATTTGAACTGCTGTATTTACAGATTTATTTTAGTACCAAAAATAAAGATAGACAAAAATAGAAAATATGACAAACAGCAATAAAACAGCATTTAACATCATATTGTTTTGTAAAATTACTTTAATACATGTTTGTTATTATTACTTTATATTATTTTCTCAAAAAGAAACAAATATTGTGTAGGGATCTGTGCAGAAAAAGTAAGCATGTGTATGTGTGCGTAGGTATGATCCAGGCTTTGGGTGGTTTCTTCGCCTACTTTGTGATTTTGGCTGAGAATGGCTTCCTGCCCTCACTGCTGGTGGGTATCAGACTCAACTGGGATGATCGCTCGCTAAATGACCTGGAGGACAGTTACGGACAGCAGTGGGTGAGTATTTTGTGTTTTATTATGTTGTGACATCATAAGTGTTTAAATGTCATATAAGTCTCAGAGGTCCCTGCATGTATAAGATGTTGTGTTCGTGTTCCACAGACATACGAGCAGAGGAAGATTGTTGAGTTCACGTGTCACACAGCGTTCTTTGTCAGTATTGTGGTTGTACAATGGGCTGATGTCATCGTTTGCAAGACCAGACGCAACTCAGTATTCCAGCAGGGCATGAAGTGAGTTCAGGAAGCTTGTGTGCAGGAAGTTTGTTTTTGTATTCACTAGAACATTTGATGTAACTGTGCGTGTCCTTTTACAGGAATAAGATTCTGATCTTTGGGCTGTTTGAAGAAACAGCTCTCGCTGCATTCCTCTCATACTGCCCGGGCATGGATGTGGCCCTCAGGATGTACCCGCTCAAGTGAGTTTAACACACACATGCGCAAATTCATATGTGGAAATAATTGTACAAGCACACATCCAATTCCACCTTTGGTTCTCTCAAATACCAGTGTGCTTATCTCCAAAGGGGAAAGTTTCACAGTTTGAGTTTATTTATTTTTTATTGTATTCAGCAAGGACACAATAAATTAAAGTGACAGTGGCAGTAAAGGATTTTTTTTTTAATCTATACTACTTCTCTGTACAAGATTCATGCAAGAATCCTGGAAAAAATGTATCGGTTTCCACAAAAAAAAAAATTAAAAACAATGTTTTCAACATTGATAATAATAAGAAATTGTTCTTGAGCATCAAATCATCATTTTAGAATGATTTCTGAAGGATCATGTGACACTGAAGAATAATAATAACTAGACTAATAAAGGATACTGAAAATACAGCTTTGCCATCACAAGAAAAATACATTTATGACCATTTACTGTCATCACTGCTCATGTTTCCTGAATACCGGGCATACAAATTAATAAATGCAATATGAAAATTAATATCATGCATTGATTATGGATTCAATAATAATATTAAAACTGTAATAATATATTTAAATGGTTATTATTATTCACAATGTATTATGCATTCATTTCTTATTCAGAATACAATTTGTGAACTTTTTCAATCAATTATTGAATGTACAATCTTGTGTACTGTTTTAGTCAATATGCCAAAATGGTGGAAACTGTCCTTTCAAATAATTTTAATAATTTTTTTAATAATTTCAAATCTTACCAAAATCATCGAATCAAACTGAAACGGATTCATTTCATTAGTAAAAGATCTACTTTAATTATTAGGTTGATAATGAATACACATGTGAAATATATCACATGACCTTAAATTGATGCCACATACTGTACAATTACAATTGCAATACAATATACAATTACAATATACAATTTCTACTACATGAAGTATATATATATGGTACTTATAAGTATTCTGCCATTTAAAATTGTGTCTCTCCTCATTTGTCTCTCTTGTCCTTAGGCCGAGCTGGTGGTTCTGTGCTTTCCCATACAGTTTCTTAATCTTTGTGTATGATGAAGTGCGAAAGCTTCTCCTGCGCCGGAACCCCGGTGGTACGTGTTCCTCTCTACTGCCTCAAAGACACACACTCAGAATTACACACTTCTTATGAGTCTGTCTTATATAAAGTCATAGAATTGGGTCATTAAGGGTCTTTGTTTGAATTAGGGATACAATAAAAGACTATTCAGTTAAGAATTATGAATGAAAATGTCAGAATTTCTCAAAGTGATTCCCTCTCTTTTTCTTTTTTTTTTTGCAGGATGGGTGGAAAGGGAGACATACTATTGATCAACAAATCTTCTTTATTCACATTCCTACATCTTCCATTTTGTTCTACTACTTCTCTACCCAACCGAGATGCACAACCATCCTCTCCCGCCCTCCTTTCAAAGAGACAACAGCTTTAAGCCAATAGCACGTCTCCCCCCAAAGAGGAAACCACAAAGCACCATCCAGACTCTCGCCCCCCCCCCCCTCCCCCCATTTCCTATAATACTCTTTGCATGTATTTTCACACGGCTGTGTACATAAAGTCTGCTATATATCTAAAACAGGCAGCTGCATAATCATTATGTAGATTCGAAAGGAGCTTTTGATGCTAAAAAAGGGAGTATGTACGCTCGCCTATTAAAAAAGTCCGTCCCTCCTCCAATCCTTTACATCCTTGCCTTTTCCCTCGACCTGTCCTCCAGTCACACACGGATACACAGATCACACAAAACCTTGTCGGATCCCAATGAACAAACTAGACTCCGTTTAACATAGTAACTTTCCCTGTTTCATTAATACTTTTGCTTCTTAGGACATTTCATGTTCTTTAATCTCTAACGGAGGTGGTTCGGCGACTTTGAATTTTTATTTCCGTTTTTTTAATCTCTACTTTCGTTTGATTGACATTGGCATCCTCTCTCACTCTCATTGACGTTCGCTCTCTGTCTTTGTTTGTGTGCTTGTTTGTCCGCTACAATAACCCTGAATGTTCCAATACACTCTCAATCTCTGTGTTTTAGGGAAAATGTAAAAAAAATACCACATCTGATTAAAGAAATGAAGACAAATCTTGGAAAATAGAAACACTGAAAAAACGTCAAATTGATCCTCTTGTTTGTTTTAACTCAAATGACTGAAACACACAGGCAGTTTCCTATCAGGTTTTGCACAGAAAACTAGTATGATGTTGAACAGCGTCTATGGAATTAAATCCACTGCCGTCACGGTCCTAAACACACCAGGTTTTATTGTTTCCCAGTTAAACTGGCTGTTTTGGCACATTGACTGGTGAAGGTAGATTTCAATGTTTATCTGTCATATCAACTTAAACCATTTGTTCTCCGAATATCTCACTTGAGAAACAAATTTAATCCAAACTTCACAATTGAGCCTGGTGTGTGTGGGCTCCACCGCTGGTTTGTCAGAAGATGCCATCGACATGAAGCAGTATTGGGTCACGTGGTCTGTATGTGCGTGAGTGTCTGCGTGTGTGTGTTTGATGAGGGAAAATGAGTGCGCTGCTGCAGTCGGCCATTGCCTGTTCATATGACAGACATGTGGATGTTGAGACTAAAGACAAAAGGACAAAACTACTGGTAGAATCATGCATATGAAAGGTCAAATCCAATAAAACATCTAGTACATTTAATACTACCAAGTGATGCCTGACTCTTCATTTTCCACATTTCTTACTGCTTCAAATATCTAACTAAACTATCCTCTGCAAGTTTGTGTGTATGTGAGAAAGAGAGAGAGAGAACTTCAAGAATTATATGAGATGTTAAACTATTAAAAATTACTAAAAAGAATGATAAACAAAATATAAAAACCTGTTTCAATATATTGATGATATAATAGTATATAAATACTACTTAAATTAACACTACTAAATGCAGATAATAAAATTGTATTTTTAAACCTTTTTTTTTTTTTTTACATTGGACATAAGTCTAATCTCATATTTCTTTACATATGAATACTTCAATTATGACATCCGCAACAAACGGTTTAAATGCTTTTTTCAAAGGTTTAACACTATTTATTTTTTCTATCCTGAGTGGCCATTTTAATAGCTCACAAAACATAGTATCAGTTTATCAATAATTTGTCTTTTCCTAGGTTTATCAGAACTGATACTAAATAAAATATTAAAACAACTATAGAGAGCATTCCTTTTTATTTTATTATATTTTTCTATATTCTATTCTATTTAACATTAACATTCATCCAGTTATTCTTTGTGATAGAACTAATGGGCTAAACCTTCTGCCTATGGTTATTTATTAAATAAGAATAAAATGATATATTTATTTATTAATAAAATGATATATAAAATATATATTTTAAATTAATTAAAACTATTTTTTTTTCCACATGCATAATATTGGTTACTTGGAGCCCAATCATGAACATAATCGAAATCAACAAAATACACCAACGTTAACCACAATTTGATCTATTTCTCTCAATGATTGCAAACAAGACTGTCTTCTTCAGCCACAGAAGAGACTGACTGAAATCTGCTGACCGCAGCGTTCATCATACATTTATGTCACTGCAAACTACTGACTTGCAAAACTGGGCTGCCCAACACACACACACACACACACACACACACACACATCCATAATGTCCCTTGGGAGAACGCTATGGGCTCACTGCAGTGCTCCTCTCCCTCCCTCTCTCTGCTGCACTGCTGTAATGAAATATCGATCGCTGCTCTTGCCGCAGTGTTTAAACAGAGAGGAAGATTGCACTCAAGGTCATCACTATGGCAACTTAAAAATGAAATGGACTGTCACTGGCCTGTTGTCATAAAAAGTCAAATTTCTGTGATGTGAAAAAAGAGAGGACACAAAAGATGAAACGAGGCAATAAGTCAAGTTACTTTCCCATGAGCAACCATTAAATAGATAATAGACTTAAAGGTATGGTACAGGCTGAGCATTTTATTGCACTTTGACACAACAGAAGCAAGTTGTGAAATAAAAGACAAACAAACATTTCCATAAAATGAGAACATATATATATATAAAAAAATCTTCCAGTTGGAATATTGGCATTGATTACATTGAATAGCAATAATACACTATCTTTGCTCACGTATGCTGTTATCAAATCATGCATGCGCTAAATGTCCTAGCAAGACTGATGTAACAACTTATGAATAGCCTAAGACAAATGATTGTGTAATGACTGGTACCCTATATATCAAAGAAACTGTCACGTCAGTACATTCTTGTTGCCAGGTTTTTTCCCCACTATTCTGGATGAGCTAGCATAAGATTAGCTAGCATCAGGTTTGGGTGAACTGTTCCTTGAAGGATAGTATAGCTTGTAATAGTTTTTACAACTAAACTGCATTTTTTTGCTTGGGGTCACAGTGCATTTAGTTTGTGCTTTGAGGATATTTTGGAAATAAATAATGTAACAAATGATCATGATATCCAATAGGTACCAGTAAAGGCATTTGAGGTCTTTTAATGTGCTTGATCTATCTTGGGTGATGTCAGTTTAACAGTCGTTACTTCTTTGCTGGCCAATCTGTGAGTAAATTATCAAATTAGTACAACCAATATGTGGCCATGTAAATGACGAGGCAAGACATTTCCGGTTAACATGAGCAAAAAGGTCAAAGGTGAGAGGGTTAAACAGATTCCATGAGCAGCTCATCCACGTCAGACGACTCCATCTCACGAAAGGCTGCATGAGACCCGATAACAGCTAGTGTAGCACCTGAACAAAAAGAGTCCGAGAGTTTCAGAAAGACTGTTTGGGGAAAAACACAGAAGTGCAATGAGATGAAGGTGAAAAACTCACCTAGTACCCAGAACACAGCAGATCCTGCCCCTGCGAGCCAGAACACAGGGAAGGAAACCCCTCCTGCTAAACCTAACTGGTGTCCCTGAGTCAACTCACGACCTGAGAGAAAGAAATGAGAGTTTACTCATTAGATCAATAAAGCACTTGCATCATAACATCAACTATACAGCACTTAAACTCTAGCACTATAAGCAAACAAATCAAATGACGTAATTCAGGTTACATTGATCTAGATACATTTAAAAATGACATTTTCATTTCAAAATGCTTTCTGTTCACACTAGTGTTTTCAAGCCTTTTTCAAAAGTTTCCTGTCCACACACTAAAATGTCTGAAATGCTTAAATCATCTTACTGCATATGCGTAAAAAATCATAAAAGCACGCTGAAGATACCGAGTCCAGACATACTAACATTATTCTTCTGGCACGATCATTTAAGAAGCAAAATATCTCAGCACTTACTGGTACGTCCAGGTCGCACTTACTCGCCAATCCAAAGTATGGCCTAAAACGCACTTGCAATCCACAGGACAGCAATTATGAGGTAATTATCTGTCATCCTTGCAGGAATGTAATATGAAGATTGTACAAAGTAACATCTTTAGCAGCACTGTAAAACATCATGTGACTCAGGGGATCATGTGAATCACAAAGTGAAAAGCTCATACTGGTATAAACAAATATTTATCGCGTGTCACGTGACTAAATAACAAACGTGCGTGATTGTTTTCGAACATCTTCGTTTTCACAGTCCCCACAACAACACGAAAACTGCATTTTCAAATGTATCCACTTGGGAGAGCATCTTCAAAAAACTGTCTCAGTGTGGACAAAAGACCAAATAAAAAAAAAAATAAAAAAAAATGCATTTTCAAATGTATCTGGATTAATGTAGTCGACGTACACTCATTTAGCCTCATATGCTACTAAACACTCTCTTACCAAAAACAACCAGCTTCTTTTCCAGTGTTTTCAAGTGGATTATAAAGAAGGCACCAGCAAACACTCCCAAAGCAATAAAGAGCATCGGGGAACTGATACTGAAGGAGAAAAGCACAAAGAAAACTGTTAATCAGCTATTTATCTGAACACCTTAAAGCTTCCTGTGAATGTTTATTCTGCTAAATGCCTTCTAGAATGTGGACCTTCAGGGAAACTTAAACACACACACACCCATGTTGTGTAAGAACAGAGGCTTGTTGAGCTTCTTTATTTCCATTACAGTGGAGCCTTTTATGTCATTTGAAGAAGTTGCATACAAATAAAATTACATCGCTAAATATGACCTCATTTGTATGCAAAATTCAAGACGATTTCAGCAAGCAGTTCCTTACATGCAGTAGAGGATGAGTCCCAGGAAGATGAAGGTGTAGTTGCTGTGATAGGTGTTCAGGTTCCTCACCACACGCTGGCACAGCTCCCCAAAATTCCGAGGTTTGGAGAACTTGCGCTGGTCTACAAAGCTGGCCCACGGACGGATGGACTTCCGCCTGCGGTCAACCCAATCCTTAATCACACTACCAGACAGACCTTTGGGCAGCCAAAGCCTGGTAACCCAGACAGACAGGAAAATAGAATTACCGGAGTAATAATATAATATAATATAATCAAAACAAAAAAAACAAAAACATAACACAGTCAAGGCTAATAACAACTCATAAAACATCACATTTGACCATGTGCAATTTAATTAATATAATGACAAACAAGAAAGGAAATGAAAGGAAATTTCTGATTGTATATTTAAATGGTGATAGACTCACCTCCCCACTACTCCTGTCCCAGGAAGCTGTTCTGCCTCACTGCTAAAGGGGTCACTTGCTTTTCCATCCATGTTAACGTGTCTAATAACACACAGATCTTAATGAACAGCCTAACAGGAATATATTACTACTTTAACTTTTAACAATTACTAACTACTAATTACATCTTCAACAGTGGAATTAGATTATTGTACTAATTACTCTCTCTAAAAAGAATTGCATTACTTAACTTGAATTACTTTCAAAATCCCATATCAACCACGATCAGTTGAACAATACAAGGATCAAGGATGTAAATGTAAATTAAACTGAAATGAAATTTTTTCGAATAAAAATGAATAAAATTGTAAAAATTTCTTGAACTGATTAAAGTATTTAAATGGAGAAGTTTACATTAAAACATACATTTAACATCAGATGTTACATTTTGATGTTAAATCCACCATTGTTTTATACAGAATTATTGAACTATAAAAACAATTGTGGATTTAACATCAAAATAACAGACTAAACAGAATAAAAATTTAACATAGACTTTAGTCTGTATAGTATTTAATGCACTTACATAAGAAGTAACTGTAATTAAATTACAGAAAAATTAAGAGTAATCCCTTTCTTTACTTTTTCAAGGAAAAAGTAATTAAATTAGTCATTAATTACACCAAACACGGACTATATGGCAGTACACCATATAGGTGCTCTGAGATGTACTTTTTTTTTCAAGATTTAAGCATTTCAATAAATAGTAAAATTCCAGCAAATGGAATAATCCTTACATATTATTCATATTATGAATTAAGAATTTTAAATGAGTATTGAGTAAAAGAGCTTAATAAAACATTTTGTAAAAATCTTAATGGAACAAGATAATGGACCATTTAGTTTATGTGCTTCGTATTCATATATATATAGAATTTTTTTTTTTTTTTTTTTTTTTTTTTAAATGTATAGAGGACACTCTGAGACTCTTCTCTAATGAGGGGTCCATCACTTTGCTCATTACAAATATTGTCAGCATATTTGCCATATTGTAGTTATTATACTATCATATTACTACATTACTGTAGTCATCAAATGTGCAGGATGTCTTAATTCATTTCGGGGGGGAAATGTAGAGCACATATTAGGAGGCACACAAAATATATATTTGCAAAACAAACTCTAAAGCTTGATAAGAACTTTGAAAAAAAAAAACATTCTCCAAAAAACACTTTCCATTAACTGTGTAGCAAGTTATAAATGTCTTAAATTACATTGTGAGCTAATGGAAAATCGATGTCACTCATGGGCTGGTACAGAAACTGCGTCCACAACGAGAAAGAATCCGGATGAACAAGTTTGTTAAGCTTCTGCATTACGTCAGATGTGTCCAAAACATATGAAATTATGACATTATACCATTTAAATACATGATATCTTTGACGGGTTGGTACAAAAACACTCCCCTAAGTTTGTTAATCAAATCAGTAACGGAAACTAACAAGCGCTCTCTTAAATAATGCTGATTTACCCTCAACTATGAAAAATGTTATAAAAGTGAGCTTTGAGATGCGACAGTGAATTTAGATATTGCTAAAAACAGTGCACTGAGAGGCAAATAAATCATAAAACAAAATTCATACTCACAGTACTTTCTGTAGATGTATTCAATGTTGATGCACGGCGGATATGATGTGGTTAGCCAGCAACAGCAGTGACGTTTACGATCTTCTTCTGTAGACGTAAACACGAGTCGAACTAATGACTGCCACCTAGTGACATGGACAAAACCAACAAGGCAGATAAAGCGATATTCTTCACACAATGATGCTGAATTATTATTTAAATTGTATATTATATTATTTTATACTATACTTATACTTATAATTGTAATATTATATATACGTTATAAATTATGAGGCCAGCTAGGAAGGCTATAATTTAATAAACCAGACAGTTGACGGCACCCTTTGATTTTCATTTGATTTCCAACATTCTTTACAATTTCTTCTTTTGTGTTCAACAGGAGAAAGAAACTCATACTGTTTTGGAACAACTTGAGGGTGAGTAAATTATGACAGAATTAAGGAATTTGGGAGAACTATTTCAACAGATGTTTTAAAATGTATGAATTAAATTATGTGGATAAAAGAGGACATTATGTTTTACAACATAAATTACACAATGCCATACGTCATTTTTGTAAACGTAAATTGCTGAAACGTTTCTGCATGTCTTACAACTACCACAAGAACGTGCTTGACAAACTAGACAACCGTTGCGTTCCTCATAAAGTAGGCCTAACTTGTCCGCAGCCTACGTTTTTGAAAAAAATAAAATAATTATAGTCTATGAATGGTTGTGTGTAATTTATATTGTAAAAACAAAACGAAAGTATGAGTAAAGTAATTCACAGAAATGATTTTGCTAAAAAAATAATAAAAGAGGGAACCCATGGACTGTTACTGAAGAGCTTAATTTCGACCCTCTTTTGTGTTTCTAATTTCCCTTCCCAATATGGCGACATTTTGCGTATGATATCTCATAAACGTGACACGTGAACGGTTTGTTGACTTAAAGCCTCGATCTACAAAACATATGCGAGCGATTTTCCTCCAAATACACATATGACGATCTGCGACTGTGCGGAATCAGTCCACTAAACTGGCTGAACGCTCGAGTGTTGTTTTTCCAGTTAAGTAGTGGGTGGTGTTTGAAGGGTTTTTGCACAAGTGGATAATCACAATCCAGATAAATAGTTTGGTACAGGTAAGATTTTTTCCGACCTAAAATATACGCGTTTTATTCATACAGCAAAATATGAAGAAAACAAACTGATAGAGAAAACCTTGTTGTTTTAAAAAAAAACACAATTCCTTCCGGACGCTAATACGATGATGTTGATAACAAGTGCACTTATGTGGCTGTGTGTAGTATGTAACATGTTTCTTGTGCGCGCGTGTGTGTTTTGTTTAATTTTACATCGAGTGTTTTGGTGCAGTGTGATGTCAGGTCAAGGAAAAATCTAGTAGAAGCGGAAGTCAGTCAGCTGCAGGAATGTCAGCTGACGCAGCAAACACAAATAATTGAACGTAGTCTCAATCATATTATTCGTTTTCAGAATTGAACGGTGTTTTGTAGATTTAGTAGTTAAACATAACCGAACGTCTTTTTTCACTTCGGCTTTAGGTCTTCTGTTCTCTTATCTCAAACGTGACGTTACATAAGAAGAACACGTGACGAGAGGAACGTTTGACAGCGGTTGGAACGGCTGAGGGACGGACTGACTGAGGGCGGGTCACCACAGAAACGCTGTTTGAAACAAAATAACAGCGCTGTTTCCACCACGAACCTGTAAATACCTTTCTATGTTGTTTTTGTACCAATTGGAGACACAAAAATGGTATTTGAATGTTTTATAGAACTGTTATTTTAATTCAAAATCGATCCTGAAAGCTAGCTCAGGCTGACATAATAAGTGATATTTAGCGAGATTGTTTAACCGCACTGCACTGTTCTTTTATAATTTTAAAATCCGGCCTATTTGCTTGTTTTAAACCTTTAATTATATAACAACCCACTCTTGTTATTCTTGTGTTCTTCTTGACCAGGCACATTTAGACATTTCTCATGGCTTCAGCACAATGCACAAGATATTCCCTGTACTGGGAGGAGACTGAGTGCATGAACTACTATGGGATGCTGTCCCTCCATGAGATCTTTGAAATCGTGGGCTCCCAACTCACAGAGAGTGATGTCGAGGTTTTGTCCTTTCTCCTTGATGAAACCTATCCAGGAAAGCATCCCCTCGATCCAGAGGGATGGACTGAAGATTTACCTCCAGGGCCTGATGGATCTCCACAGGGTAATTCTCCATGTCCCAGGCTTCTGAATACATGGCGAAAAATACAGCCGCAGAATGAGCCGTGCCCCATCGCCTGTCGCCACCGACCCAAGAGTGGCGTTGAACTGCTGTTGGAGTTGGAGAGGCGAGGGTACTTGAGCGAGGGAAACCTCAGACCTCTATTGCAGTTGCTGCGGATTCTGACACGGCATGATGTTTTGCCCTTTGTGTCACAAAAAAAAAGAAGAACAGGTGAGTATCAGGTTTAAAACTACATTATACTGGAGTAGTAAAACAGTAATGTTTATGGTCTGATACTGATGTGTAACCTGTGCTGTTAGTGTCTCCAGAGCGAGAGAAGATAGACTACCCAGAGGTGGATACCAGACGGGACACACAAATCAGCCCAAACACAGATATACCATCCTTTGACAACACACAAGACCACCAGTGGAGAGCAGGTGAGCAGAAATTACAGCTAAAGCTCAGCACATTCATTTATTAAAGTTTGTTAAAAGATTTTGTCTCTGTTTTTCAGCCTTTTTGCAAGTCTAATATATATATATAATAAAACAGCTGTTGTTGGCAAGTTGATTAAGTTTAATCAAGTCAAAAGGCATATTTTCCACACTCTTTAGCCAAATGAAAACATTAACGTATAATATTTAATCATTGTCGTTTATATGCATCAGTATAACAATATACTAGCCTAGTATAGTTTTAAAGAGTTAGTTCACCCAAAGATTCTGTCATCATTTAAGCACCCACGTGTTGTCCCAAACCCTTAAGACTTTCGTTCATCTTCAGAATACAAATGAAGATATTTTTAATAAAATCTGAGCCAGTTCTGTCCATTGACAGCTATGCAACTACCACTTTGACGCTTCAAAACGTTTGTAAAGAGATCGTAAAACTAATCCATATGAATTGAGTGGTTTAGTCCAAATGTTCTAAAGAGACACGATCGCTTTATATGATGAACAGATTGAATTTAGCCTTTTATTCACATATAAACATTGATCAGCTAACATAAACAGAGGCTCAACCGAAACATGCTTGACGTCCGAGAACAAACCTCTTGCTGAAGCTCAAAAAATGCTGCTTAAACAGAAGCTCAAACGTGCTGCGTTACACAAAAGAATGAACCTCATTGGTTTTTGCACGTCAAGCAAACATATTTGAGTTTCCGTTGATCACAACTGATGTGTGTGTTGATGAATGTTTATATTTGAATAAATTCTTAATTCAGTCTGTTCATTATATAAAGCGATCGTGTCTCTTCAGAAAATTTGGACTTAATCGCTCAATTCATATGGATACGTTTTATGATCTCTTTATGAACCTTTTATAGCGTCAAAGTGTTTGTTGCATAGCTGCCAATAAGAGGGACAGAAATCTCTTAAATTTTATTAGAAATATCTTCATTTACTTTCAGAAGATGAACAAAAGACTTACGGGTTTGGAACAACATGAGGGTGAGAAATTAATGACAGAATTTTGAACTAACCCTTTAAAGGGTCATGAAACCCCCTGTTTCAGCACCAGGTAGTCCTCAATACAGTTTTGAAAAATGCTTCAAAGTGTACGTGGTAAACTAAGGAGCTGAGGGGGAAGAGGGGAGACTGACATCACAACAAGGGTTTTATTTTGCTTTCATGGAGTTAAAAGCATCAAAGCTTCCCACAAATTCACGCTGCAATTTACCATTCCACTCAACAAAACTAGGCTATATTATACATGTTTTATAAGCTCACCGTAAATTACACAAATACATACATATACTTTGACAGCTATAATTGAATGCACAAATAAATGCACAGCTGTTCGCATTTGTACTCCGCATCGAAAATGTATTTGAACGCTGTTGCATTTTTAATACCTTTTTAATACAAATTAGCCTTTTTAAGGATTTTTTAAATAAAAGATCAAGTGAAAATTATTAATAAAATGGACAAAGAAACACCTTACATAGAACAAGTGACAGGTCTATTAGTTTGCATTTACATTCTAAGACTTAATGCATATCTATTTTTACCTACAGTATCAGATTGTTTCATTTCGTCTATTTTATAATCACTGAAGCTATCAATCACTTGGTTACGTTCAGTCCCTTCTCACTGAGATCTACACTCCTGCAAAAAAACTCCGCCTCTATTTAAAAAAGCTGTCTACACTACAATAAATGAATCTCTTATTTACATCGTTTACACTTCGTTGTTAATAATGAAAGGTTTCGCGAGCGTGCAGAACTCTGAAGCGTCCGGTGAATGAAAACTCCAATGTTTTGAGTAGTGCTGCCGCGATTAGTCGACTTAGTCGACGTAATCGACCATGCAAATTAGTCGACGCAAATTTTTTTAGTGGACGTGTCATTTTACTATTGACCGCATATTTATTTTTGGTCTCCCGTCTCAAACGGCTCACTGTAATTCACCTCCACACACACCAGTCTGTGCGCGCCCCAATCTGCTATCCTCTTCCTTCCCCCTCCCCCGCCTTCACTGCTTTGATATCAAAAAAAATTGCGGAGGCAGGTGACGGTGCTTTCACACTGGGCTCGTTTGCTGTGGTCCGAGCCCGAGCGCGATTGTTCCGCAGCGTTGGTCTGGTTTCACACTCAACTTAATTCTACCGAACCCTGTTGTGTTTGCATGCATGTTACGCCATCGCAAACGTGCACGGCGCATGATAGAAAACAGAACGCGGGTCTTCATACTGTGTGTATATATATATATATATATATATAAAAATATATATATATAAAAAATATATTTAATTTTTTTGTATTATTAATTCTGTGCTTTTATGCGCTGCTGAGTGAACAACACAGGTGTGTGTGTCGCATAAGGTGGCCTTCTGCTGCAATGCAAACGGACTTTTTTGAGGAGACTCTTTTCCAAATTTGTTGCCCCTATTCCACGCGCAAATACACTGCAGACTCACTCTCGTATCCAAGGTAAATCTTCAACACTATCATCCCTTACATGTGTTTTATTTAACTAAATACATCAGCTAAAACGCGCACCCGAGTCCGTGTTGCTTTCACATTCACGCGAACCGCGGCACGGGCCCGGCATGCACGCAAGTGTAAACGCAAGCTGCATAGCTGTGTGCCTGCCTGCTTTCAGCACGATTCATTATAAGGGAGAGCTAAGCGTAGTAGGCTAGTCCAGACTCTTTCAATTCAATTCCAATTTATTTGTATAGCGCTTTTCATAATACATATTGTTTCTAAGCAGCTTAACCTAAAATGCATGCATTGCATCTACTTTAGCCTACAATTCAGAGTGATGTTATCAGTTATGCATTTCAGAAATGTACATATAAAAATGTACAGTAAGCTAATGTATTAATTTAAGGCAGAACAAAGAGCTAATTTAAGTAATGAATACATGCATGTTTGTTAATAGAGGATTAGATTAGGACTCATATGGTATAGCGTAATGGAAATGCAGATACTTATGCATAGATTGTTAATACATAATGTTTTTCAACAGGTGACATTTACTATTTTGGCCCTTCAGTTGAGTTAAAAATAAAATGGACACAACGAAATGACAAACAATGTTTAAATTAGTCGTTTAGATTAGTCGACTAATCAAAAAATTTGTCGAAAGATTATTCGTTAGAAAATTAGTCGTTAGTGGCAGCACTAGTTTTGAGTAGTGTTAAAGGGTTAGTTCACCCCAAAATGAAAATTCTGTCAGTAATTACTCACCCTCATGTTGTTCCAACGCCGTAAGACTTTCGTTCATCTTCGGAACACAAATTAAGATATTTTTGATTAAATCTGAGAGCTGGATCACTCCACCATAGGCTTCTAAAGGGATCTAAACTGGCCGGCCCAAAAATTATTAAAGACATCGTTAAAATAGTCCAAGTGACTACATTGGCTCAATCTTAAGTTTATCAAGCGACGAGAATACTTTTTGTGCGCAAAAAAACAAACAAAAATAACGACTTTATTCAACTATTACTTTCCTTCTCTGTTGGCCTCGAGATTTCACGTAGTGTAACTGCGCAAAGCTTCTAGGTTGTACGTCACACGCAGGCTCACTATTGGCTGACGCTGGTCATGTGTGTGATGCGTGTGACGTACAACCTAGAAGCTTTGCGCAGTTACACTTAATAATCTGAATGTTAATAATCTGAATGAATTATTTTTAAAAAACTGTTTGAATGAATGATTCAATGACTCACTCATAAGTACTTCACTTGTACTTGTTTTATTACTGGATGAATCAGTGTTTTTAATCAAATCTCTTAAGTAATTGTTTCAATGACAAATACATTTTGTAAGTCACTTGCCACTACCTGGTGGTGCAACTATGTAATCGATACAGTCATTATTTGAAGGACCAAGTTGGTTTCAAAAGGTGATTAGCCACGTTTCCACTGTCGAGCCAAAAGCGGGCATGCTAGTAATTTATAAACTAAAAATAATTTTAGCTAGGGATGCACGATATATCGACCACATATCGATATCGGCCGATAAATGATCTTTTTTGATGTTATCATTATCGGTCCGATAAGAAAATTGGGCTGATATATCAAAGCCGATAGATATATTATTTACTTCTGTTGAGAGATGTGCGCTGTTCGCCATGATGATGGTTCTGAATGATTGGATTCGCTTCGAAAAGGAAGATACAGTTCAGTGCAACATGTGCAGCACAAATCTGTCACATAGGCTTCATAACATAATAAAAACACGCAAAAGAATGTTGTGAATTGTTGTTCGCCAGTGTTTCAGCGCAACGAGCGCGTCTGGAGTTTAGCCTTCATGACATGCACAGTCAAGTTCTCTTGAGCATTCGCAGCATTCTGCGCCATTGTAAGTTGTAATATGTTTATTTTGTGTATATATATCTGATTAATCTAATATAGGATGCGTTTGGTTGAGTTAATGAACGATGCAGTAGCGCTTCATTGTACCGGTGATCATCTTTGCTGTGATCATTTTAGCGTTGTGCAGTTCAAACAGCAATGCACATTTATAACTATAATTGGGACTGTCATATACATGCCATTATAATGAGAACACTATTGTAATAAAACGTTGTGAATTCTGTTTAGTTGCCGTTTCAGCGCGTTGTGAGAATAGCGCGTCCAGAACAGGGATTAGCCTACTACACATTATGACCAGCACAAGTTCGATTATGCATTCACGTCATTTTGCGCAGATAAGTCGTAATATAAAGTTGATGTAATATAAATATCTGATTAATCTCACATATGATGCGTTTCGTTCGTGGATTTAAACAACATGCTAGAAAAGTTCTTCAGTTTTTGCCGGTGCTCGTTCTCTTCAGCTTCAGCATGCGCAGATTAAACAACAATGCAAAACATTAAAAGCTAGGATTGGGACTGTCATACAATTATAATTGTATTCACTATTGTAATACATTTGTAAATTCTTTGGGTTTGCATTCTTCAGCAACCGTTGAGTTGATTAACCTTCTAGCAATCAACCTTCTCTTCAGCTTCAGCGCGCGCAGCTCACACAGCAATGTCATTTGAAACAGTAGCTATAGTTGAGAGATGCGCGCTTATAAGCTATTAAAGATGTTTACTATCAATGTAATATTAAAAATGTTTAATTTTTTTCAAAAACATTGCGTTATAATTAATAACTAACATTATTTTGTTCTCGTATTATTTTCATCAACGATATGGTTTGATTAAAATATTGTTTTCTTATTGTCCGTGCGGAGGCGATTCCATTTTATTGATCCATGGGACATGCATTTTGTTTCTTTATATGCAGCCCAATGTTATCCAATGACTTGTTTGCATTATTTATGTATTTTATTTTTTGTTAGGCAATAGATTTTTTGATAACACTTTACAATAAGGTCTAATTTGTTAATGCATTAACTAACAGAGAGCAATAGCCTTTGTTATTGTTAGTTAATAAAATATGTGCGTTCATGTTAGTTCACAGTGCATTGACTAATGTTAACAGATACAACTTTCTTAAAAATGTTTTATAAAATTGTTGGGTCATGCTAACTAATGCAAACAAAATTAAACCTTATTATAAAGTACCATTTTTTAATAAAGAAAGTTGTCCATATGAGTGTAAAATTAATTTGAAAAGATAAGGAATCTTACACTGGTTCAAACTAGGCTATACTGTATTGTATAGGTTTGATTTATGTTAAAAGTGTTTGAGACAAGGCTTTTAATGGTGAGCCTTTTGTTATACAGGCTATCAAAGTATATACAATTTTTAATTTAGATTTATCGGCCAATATATCGGTTATCGGCTTTCAAATGTAAAGAATTATCGGTTATCGGTATCGGCCAAAATGTTCATATCGGTGCATCCCTAATTTTAGCTCAAAACTCACTGCAAAAGACTATGCGCACTAACCATTATCATAGTAAACATTGTAAATACGACCGTTTGAAGAAATCAGACAAATCATATAGGCTATCACCATTGTGTATTTATTTTATCTGTCAGTACGTCTCGTGTCTCTATACCGGACTGTCTGATATCCATATTTAGCTCCACATATGTCATAAAATAAAGCAACTCTGTTTCTCTGACTTAAAATATAACTGTATTAGAACTGTCACTGGAGAGAGTGCTGCTAATGCTCCTCAGGTCATATTTTTGATGGAAAATTTTTGTAGAAAGGATCATTCTTTCTAAATGTGATGTAAACATACTGTACTTTGACCACACATAAACAGAAACAGACGTGAATAAGTACGTGTGTCTACTTTTCTTTTGCGAAATAACAGAAAATACCACTTTATTTCTGTGTGACTAATGTGCAATTTTGACCCAAATTAATTCACTATCAATGTATCACTTATTATTGTAAAACATTGATGCTTGGGTTTTACATCTTTAAGTAAACAACAAAAATATTACTTTTATCATATTTGTTTTGTCATCTCGCTAGTTCCCAGTGATTTCTTTCTGATTAGTTTTCTGATAAAACTTCCATTTGTTGGTGAAATGATGGGTTTGTGTGACGTTGTTCCACAGAGGCGTGTGACGGGCGAGTTTTACACTTGTACTCTTTACACACTGTACGATTTGGCCATCTGAGACAAATTTTGCAAATCCTAAAAGAATCCTCTGATCCTAGGCTAAAATCTGAAGTCTTTGATCGTTAGTTTGACATGTTTACCGACAGCCGATTAATGACCGTTGCGATAAAGTTTAACCTCCGACAAAATTCTGGCAGTGTCATAAGTTTTGACTCACAGTCCTGCAGTGAGACTTCTCCTACGATGACCATCAAATTGTCTTAGTTTTTCAAGAAAAGCCATGACCAAAAATGAACATTATAGAGATTTCTTTGTAGTAGGCTTCCTACGATAGTCGGTGTTACCGGTGTTCAGAAGCAACACCGGTTACATCACTTGCCCACTGCGGCACTGCCCCCCACCGTCGATATGATTTTTTGATATATATATATATATATATATATATATATATATATATATATATATATGAAGAGTTCAGATGCAAAAGCCTCTAAGTGCCATCTGAAATTTTCTTCTAGAATGATCATTTTTATCAAGCTCGTATATTTAAGTTCAGTAATTTCACTTAAATGTAGAGGTGTGCATTGGCACTGCCCTCACAATTCGATTCGATTACGATTCACCAGTTAACGATTCGATTCAATTCGATTCTACGATGCATCACAATTCTACTGCACACAACAAGGCAAATTTTTCATCAGTCACGAGGCAATACAAGCAGTCAGATATCGAACAACAGATTTATTGGCTGCTATGTGTGTATTATAACTCTACTGTATCTTTAACATAAATGCCATTAAATAAAACCAAATTTAAATCCAAGCTTTGGGTGCGTTTTTGATTACCCGTCTATGGGCCTGTTCACATATCGCGTCTTTTGTGCGCTCAAGTTCGTTATTTCGAATGTAGGCGCGCGGTATGCGCGCTCATAATGGAAGCGAGGCGGTCGCGGTGCGACGCGCTCGTTTTTTCCAAGCGCGTCCGCGCCGCTTTGAGATAAAAACATCTCAACTTTTCAGAATGCCACAAGCGCACCGTAGGTCACGTGACAAGAACGGTTTGCTGTAACGGAGAGCGCAGCTGATGGTTGCTTCGCAACGACAGACGCCTCCAGAGCGCAACCGCCCTAGCGTTTTTAGGCGCTGTATGTGAATGGTGCCATATCGCGGCCATCTCCCATCTTTATTGTTGTTATTATGCCCCCGGAAGTAATTGAAACTTAAACTTTATTGTCCAAGGCCAGAAAATAAACAGTGACATAA
The DNA here is from genome assembly GCA_030578255.1 of Tiaroga cobitis. Classification (NCBI taxonomy): domain Eukaryota; kingdom Metazoa; phylum Chordata; class Actinopteri; order Cypriniformes; family Leuciscidae; genus Tiaroga; species Tiaroga cobitis. Next base: position 25,171,216 of record CM060606.1, on the reverse strand, counting down.
TCGATTATGGCACTTTGCCGCATCGATGCTGAATCGTATATTTCCCGCATTGCGATGCATCGCCGAATCGATTATTGTTGACACCACTACTTAAATGACAATGAAAATCGCCTATTAATTGTCATTTAAGTGAAATGACTGAACTTAAATATACGAGCTTGATAAAAATGATCATTCTAGAAGAAAATTTCAGATGGCACTTAGAGGCTTTTGCATCTGAACTCTTCATATATACACTCACCTAAAGGATTATTAGGAACACCTGTTCAATTTCTCATTAATGCAATTATCTAATCAACCAATCACATTGCAGTTGCTTCAATGCATTTAGGGGTGTGGTCCTAATCTCCTGAACTCCAAACTGAATGTCAGAATGGGAAAGAAAGGTGATTTAAGCAATTTTGAGCGTGGCATGGTTGTTGGTGCCAGACGGGCCGGTCTGAGTATTTCACAATCTGCTCAGTTACTGGGATTTTCATGCACAACCATTTCTAGGGTTTCCTAAGAATGGTGTGAAAAGGGAAAAACATCCAGTATGTGGCAGTCCTGTGGGCGAAAATGCCTTGTTGATGCTAGAGGTCAGAGGAGAATGGGCCGACTGATTCAAGCTGATAGAAGAGCAACTTTGACTGAAATAACCACTCGTTACAACTAGGGGTGTGCATGTATATTCGAATATTCGCCCTGTAAATATTATTTGAAAAATAAAATACTATTCGAATTTTACTGCGTTGCTTTGCTGGCCGTAAATGCAGTGAATCCATGATAAATCCCAAGCACTAGCTCGCAGTTATAATTAAATGCACTGGGTGGCGCTGTGGAGTGTGTTAACAAGTTGTGTGTATTTGATCACGTCGTCTGCCTCGTGAAGTTTGGAATTAAGTTACTTGAAAATGATCTTACTAAATGGAATTACTTTTGATCAAATTAATTATTTAATCTGAGTTATAATATCATCACTACAATGAGGAATCACATGAAATTCAAACAGTTGAATGAGGAACGGCAGCTGACCATCACTGCATCACGACTGCAGGTAAGCGCAGCTGGACCCCTCGTGATCCGAGATGATAACTTATCTAATAGAGTGCCGAAGTTATGACGTCACTTTGTAGGACAACTCGGAAGCTAGCGGCGCATGGGTTCCCTCGATCGAAAAGCTATGCATTTTCCCCATGGACTTTTGGAAAATCGCAAAAAATAAGATCTGTGTTTAACAAAGAGTTGTGACCCTTACACGTTTTATCCATTCGGGCTCATTTTTATGAGCCCGAATATTCGAATGCAATATTTTTGAAAATGCCCATCCCTAGTTACAACCGAGGTATGCAGCAAAGCCACACCACGCACAACCTTGCGTGGCGAGGCGGATGGGCTACAACAGCAGAAGACCCCACCAGGTACCACTCATCTCCACTACAAATAGGAAAAAGAGGCTACAATTTGCAAGAGCTCACCAAAATTGGACAGTTGAAGACTGGAAAAATGTTGCCTGGTCTGATGAGTCTCGATTTCTGTTGAGATATTCAGGTGGTAGAGTCAGAATTTGGCGTAAACAGAATAAGAACATGGATCCATCATGCCTTGTTCCCACTGTGCAGGCTGGTGGTGGTGGTGTAATGGTGTGGGGGATGTTTTCTTGGCACACTTTAGGCCCCTTAGTGCCAATTAGGCATCGTTTAAATGCCACGACCTACCTGAGCATTGTTTCTGACCATGTCCATCCCTTTATGGCCACCATGTACCCATCCTCTGATGGCTACTTCCAGCAGGATAATGCACCATGTCACAAAGCTCGAATCATTTCAAATTGGTTTCTTGAACATGACAATGAGTTCACTGTACTAAAATGGCCCCCACAGTCACCAGATCTCAACCCAATAGAGCATCTTTGGGATGTGGTGGAACGGGAGCTTCGTGCCCTGGATGTGCATCCCACAAATCTCCATCAACTGCAAAATGCTTTCCTATCAATATGGGCCAACATTTCTAAAGAATGCTTTCAGCACCTTGTTGAATCAATGCCACGTAGAATTAAGGCAGTTCTGAAGGCGAAAGGGGGTCAACCACAGTATTAGTATGAGGTTCCTAATAATCCTTTAGGTGAGTGTATATATATAAAATCATTTAATTCAGTCAGAGAACAGACACTACAATTAAAAACTGTACATGTCTGCTTTACACTTCGCATTCACTGTCACACTTTGATTAACCGGTGGGAAAATATCTTCACCGTCACCTCCCTTCTTTGTAGCCACCATTTCAATCCCACGTGTTATGTGTCTCACTGTGAACGTATCAATGACATCAATGACAACTGAGATCTTACAGTGTGAAGGGTTACAGCGAGGATCATGTTCGTACAGTCTGACACGGAACAATCGTAAAGGACTATAATAAATCGCACAGTGTGCACCCTGCTTTAGTGAAGCAGCGCTGCGAAGCTTCTGGCCCGACGGGTTTTGGGCTCTGTCTGTGCTACAGGTCCAAGGCTACCCAGCCCTAGTTATCATGTGTATTAATCTGTTGTCATACTTGTGTCAGGGGCAGGCTCTTCTCTGACAACAACCACCCCTGTCCGACGGAAGCGAGGTAGAGGTCACCACTGGAGAAGAAAATCTGGGGGAAAGCCTGTAATCCAGGTTCAACCAACACCCAACAAAGTGACCTGCGGTAAGATACTTTTTTATTTTACATTTTAATCTCTCTTACCAGCATTCTTTGAATATATGAATCTCTTTGCCTTTTCATTTCTCTTTCCTTTTGTTTGATTTTACAGTATCTATAAAATGCTTTAGAGCTGATAATTTCTGAGTGCACCTCAACAGTTTATAATTAACCAATTCATTAGTGCCTGAACCTCTAATGCTGTAAGAATGAAAGTGTCAAACCGTCACACAATAGGTCAATGTTAAACGTATGTCATCTCCATTCATCCCTTTATGAATTCCCTGCACACTGCACTATTATCACTTTGAGTTTCATTCTGACTGGACTCAAAGGCTGCTCACACCAAAGCCTCTTTATGCTTTTGCTAGATAGGAGCTGTCCTGCCATCAGGGCATTGCTAAAATCTCTTCAGAACAGAGCACATGAGACACACTGAATAGCAATAATGGCACAGTAGGTAAGGAATACCAAACTATTTGTTAGGAAAGAAGGCATTGTGTGAGGCATTTATTTTCTGCAAGGACTGTTTTTCTGGGACATTCAAGTCTCAAAATACCAATGGCCCCAATTTAGCTGATGCTCCAATTTGCTGTAAAGCATTAAAAACCGAACAAGTTTTCCTGTATAATGCCCTTGTGGGAGCTGAATGTCTCATGATGATGTGTAATAGAGATACTCATGCCAATGGCAATTTTGCAGTAATTTATTATTTATTTTTGTCACTATAATAGGTAGTTTTTTTTTCTTCGTAACGGTGCAGATACATATCCTATAATCATTGTATCTGCATGATTTTGCCTCCTTTCAACACTTTTCATCTTTGGCTTCACAGTGCATCTTCTGGTGTTACTAAAAATATAAATATATGTTGTTTATTTTTGACAGAAATCTGATTTTCACCATCTTTAAATGTGTGGATTCTTTCAAAATAAATTTGATGCATGAGCCACACACTGAACCTTACACTTTCAAAACGTAAATGAAAATCTGGGAACTCTATTAAAAACTCAATAGATTATTTCATCTATTGTGATCATTGATTTTAAAAGGATAAAAGTATAAAAATGTGAATGAGTTGTTTTGTTACGTTTACTCAAATATCCTAATTCATGCATAAGGATGCCATCTTGTTTTTTCAAACGTGTGTGAGTCAGGCTCTAGACACGTTCTTTGTCTGCCTCATTGCACCAAGATGCGCAGAACTGGTCAGTTTCACTCTATTGTTACAGATGCTTATTGACCCTTTATATCTGCCTGTACAAAGACTGCATGGCTCTGGTAACCTTCCGCATTACGTGTGCTGCAGGGGGTTCTTAAACCCTCAATTGAACCTGCTTATTTCCTTGCTTATTCATGTTTTCTGCTCAAAGCATTTAGCCTTTGCTAAAGGCAACAAGCAAATCCAAAGTTGTAATGTTTTTGAGTATAGTCTGTTATGTACTTAGTATCCTAGTAGCAGTTGCTCTTATCAATCAAAAGTAATACAGTAGAGGTCTGCCTGGGATTGATTTTTCCAAAAAACACTTTCGATTTTATCACGCTTCCGTCTGAAACGTTCATGCTTTGTCCCGTTTCCGCCCGCAAAAGCCCGTAGGATTTTTCAGTCCCGGTCTGGTTAGATTCTGTCTCGTCTTGGTGTCTATAGTCTATTTTTCCCAATTTCCACAAACACGACTCTCCAGATCTCCAGTACAGACTTCTAGATGCTGTTATTATTAGATAATTATATATTGTGGAGGCCCAAGAGTCATTTATTTTTCCTGCTTCCCGCACACATATCAGCATCATCCCTCCCGCATCCGTATTCAGCAATTCAAAACTTTCGGATTGCCGACCTCTATAAAACAGTAATTTGGTGCAGCACAAGATTGCTTAATGGTTAACATATTCATTTAAGAATCAAAATTACAAAAAAAGGTGTAAAACACCCCAAACACCCTAATTGGGCTCAGGTGCAGGACAACAAAGTAACAATAAAGGAAAAAAGAAGCGTGAAGTCCACACACTGAAAATAGCAGCTCCAACAAACTTTATTGATCACGTTTCGACCATCAGGTCTTCGTCCTTTAACCCTTCATTGTGCCTGATGAAGAACTGATGATCGAAACGTTGCGCGATCAATAAAATTTGTTGGCGCTGCTATTTATGTGTGCAGATTTCATGCTTCTTTTTTAACATTTCTTTCTCAGAAACAAGATTGTATAATTAAGATTTGGTTACTGATTGCATTTTTATACCCAATAGACCTTAGTCAGGGTAGTGCCATATATAACTTTTGACAGGAATAAAAACAAGGCTGCGAGGGAGAGAAGTACAGTGCGTACGATGGATTCTACTGTTGTTTAACAACATAACGTTGTTTCAGGTGATGAAACATCATTCGTAAAAAAAAAACCTAGGTAGACAAAAACTACAAATAACAGCTTTAAAATTTTAGTGGTCAATCTTACATGATCTAGGACCTATACAGTGCGTGCCATTGTAAAGACCGTAACTCTCACAGCCTTGTTTTCATCCGCCCTAAATTCAATATGGTGTTCAACCTGACTAAGGTCAATTGTAGTTGTGATCATTTGTGTGCACAAGACAATGTTTCAATTATGCTTTAGACTTGCTTCAATCCCCCTGCTTCCTTCCTGGTTCGATTTTTCAGACAGAAAAGTACACTCACATTCTTTGCTTTTATTTCTATCACATTTTTCACCAACTTCTCTATCCCTTTTTCTGTTCCTTTTCTTTTTCCTTTGGATAAGCAGTTTTCCGTGTGAATAAATCCTGTGTTGTGCCTGAATGAAATGTCTTTGAAGAGATTATTGAATATTGGGCCTCTGAGACTGAGCTGCATCAGCCTGTATTTCCTGGTGTCTCTTATCCAGTAAAACACTGATTATTGTCATTCCACTTCTTATTTAAAGCATCGATCCTCTCCCCTCTGTAACTGAGCTTTGATGCAGCAAAAGCTAATCTACTTTCTGCACTGACCTTTTGTTTAGTGAGGTGAGAATCCTTTGTGCCCTAACTTACCTTACCTCTCCCTTAAACATTAGATTGCACTGCATAGTGAGCTTTTTTGACCTATAAAATGTTCATAAACCAACCTTCAATCTCAAATGGTTACATTTAAATTTGAATGCCTTCTGTTGACTATGAGATCCACACTGGAGATGCTTGTTATTCAGATTATCTCAGACAACAAGTTCTGCTATGCCATGAATGACCTTTGAACTTTCACCTTTGTTTTACTCCTGAACTAGCTGAACATGGTGTTTGCTGTGTTGACTCCGCATTTGATCTTGGCAGGTTGACTCAAGAATGAGTAGAAAAAGCAGGAGAATGGATAGAGTGAAAGAGACAGAGCTCACAACAAAAACAAGTGTGTGCTGTCCGCTCTGTCCGATCATACACAGTCGAGACATGTGTGTGCTTTAACTCACGCGCCTGGTCCATGTCCTAAGGTAAAGAACCCCCTTCCTAACTCGCATAGGAGGAGGGGTGAATCTAATACTCTTGTGTTCAAATGTCAGTTTTCAGTTGTTACTGTCCACTTCCCCAGTTACATGTGCTAAACGATGAACTAGATTTGGGAAAAAATAGGAACAAAATCCTCTCTGGAGGGCTTGTTGGCCTCAGTGTTTCACAGAACTGACTCAAAGAATTCATGAAAAATTCCTTGGAAATTTCTGGGAGTCCATGCTAATTTGTCTGTATTACACCAACATTACATGACATGAAATTACTCTGTTTTCAGTGTAATCTATGTTCAAAAACAAGCCATTCTACAGTCGTTTGCCAAACTCAGAGCCAAAGCTCTGTTTTGTCCTCAAAAAACTCCTCTGTGTGAACCTTTGTTGGAGCAGTTCTGAAGAAAATGACCCAACAGTTCTTGTTTAGACCCATACCAGTGTTTTGTATGTGTTTTCAGCATTGAAACTTAAATATTTAAAAACTTTTAAGTGAAGTTAACCGGTATCTTAATTTATTAAATCGAATTTTGCCAGTGTTTTGATTTTGTAGAATTGAAGTAGACACTGGTTGTAAAGTTAGTAAAATAGTAGCCTGATAAGCTCATTCTAGACCCAAGAGGTTTGAACCTGCAGTCTCCATATGAATTAGAAATTGTTGCTTTCTCGCACACAAACAAGAAATTATGTATATGAACTTTGCCTGATTGACCAAAAAATGAGACATAGCAAAACTATTGCAACAACGTTCATCCAAAACTGCTTGTTTCTCTCTCTCTCTCTTCCTCTCCTTTCTCTATGTCCACAGTTGAAAAACAGACTGACACAAGTGTCAGGAACAAAAACAAGTTGGCCATCCTCACATACTAAGAGAGGGAGAGAATGAAAGAAAAAAAAGTCAAAAGAAAAGCTTGACCCTGACTTATGTGTGCAGTCGGTCAGCCTTTGGCCCTCGTTTCTCTCCCTCCATCTTGGTTTGTTGTTCAGCAGAAAAGAGGGATCGAAATAAGTGTGGAAGCTCTTCGCATGGAGCAACACCCCATAAAATGATGCACTTTCAATTTATTCTTTTTTAGAAAAATAGTTAGTTATTGTTTGTTTATTTTGAAGAAATTTACAATATATTTACAAAATATCTAAATATTTGTGAATTCATGTTATTTATTTATTACTATTTTTTTTATGTCCTGGGATGCACAAAAATCATAATGCCATAATGGACGCATTACATATATGAACAAAAAAAAACTCCACTGTGCTGCTTATTATTGATTCCTTCTGTGTACTGAAGCTGAAAGCAGAGAAAAACCATTGTCCTGTATTAGTGTATGTGACGAGCTCTGATAATGTTTGTTTAATTGAACTTAAAGTGCTCTGTAAATGTGTGCTGTGTTTAAAAGAACGTTAAAGAAGTTTTGTGTTTCGAGTCTGCTTTCCAACCTGCATTACAAATTATTTTTGGGAGCATTCTGGAGAGGGGGGCCACCATGATCTTTTAAACTTAACACACACGAAGTAATGTTGTTCCTGTAGCCACAAAATTTTAATCTAAATTTACATCCTTGTTTTAAAGGGGTCATGACATGGATTTGTTTTCTTTTAATATGTTCCTTGAGGTTCACTTATAATGTTAGAAAAAATTTTTCACAAAAAAAACATTTATTTTCTATTTTCATTCTGACCCTTTGTCTGAAATGATCAGTTTTTGAGGGGCAACTCCTTTAAGGCTTGTCACTGTTCTGATTGGCTAACGTCATTGCATAGGAAACAGTATCAACGCCCTTTCACTGTTGCAAGTGTTTTGAAAACATTATCCATATAAAGCCGTCATTCACAGGCAAAGCATTATGAAATAATTTACTTACAAGCAGCTGCTGTCACACCCAATACAGTTGGCTTCAGTTTCTTTTTGAACTCTCCATTACGCTATAATCCTCTGACACCATTAAAATAAACGATCCACTTGTGTCCGACGCAGGGATCCTTTTAAAGTCTGTACAGAGACGCAAACGAGCTGCTGAAACTGGACGCGTCAAAGCAAACGTTCTTTCACTCTTCTATTTGTCCTGTTGTCGATAGACTCAAGCGCGTGGAGTATGTCAGAAACTGAATGCACATCTGTACACTGTATCCAGTGTAGAGAGTGTGGTGATTATCATGGGTTCTATTTGCTTTTGACGCGACACAGCGCTCACAATATCAGCCGTTAAGAGTCTGAATGCCAGTGGCTGGGGCCTATGGTGAAATGATGTATACATATTCGTCGATGTCTTGCTTTGACAGCAGTCATATCCAAATATATTGTGACGTCAGATCACGCAATATATAAACGAGTCATTTTTGGAGCTTGAAATAAATGCTTTATTTATAATGATGAGGACGTTTTAAGTTATGAAACTGGCAGGATGTTGTAATGGTACAAAGACCTCATATATGACAAAAGATCCAGATCAATTTGATTTGTCATGTCAGGACCCCTTTAACATACAGTACTAGTAGCGTCAGTAATAAATCTAAATTGGTTAGACCTCACATCATGGAGTAGTTTCCTTGTCAAGTGTTAAGTTAAGTCTGCATCTGAAATGGGTAATCTTTGAACAGTATAATTTAGTGAGGGCCATTATGTGAATGTTTTTTTTTATTGTTTTTATTTATAATGATCAAAAGAAGCTTTATTGGCATGGTAAAATAAAGCATTACATTGCCAAAGCGATAGCATATACACATAGAGTTACACTGTCTTTCTTATTAATCCTTGTCCTTGTCTCACTTGCATTTAAAAAAATTAAAAATCTTGGGTTGCACTTTATAAGGTGACAGTTACATTGTACTTACTCAAATACGTACTGAGTAATATTAATTAACTTACGTACTTACTTTAAGTACTTGTGTAACTAAGTCACTGTAAAATAGTGTTACCAAATCTTGTAATTACACTACTGTTCAAAAACTTGGGGTCGATAAGATTTATTTAAAGAGCAATGTTGTGAAATATTACAATTTAAATTAATTTAAAATATAATTTATTACTGTCAAAGCTGAATTACAGTATATTCAAGCATCTGACCAATGTTTTATTCATTTTCACTAATGAATAAATTGAGTGTCATCTCTTACTCCCTACATTACTGGATGGTTTTATATTTCATATTGACTGTTGCTTTGTAAACGTCCCAACATGTAAAAGGGTGGGGTTTCTGGTGGAGCTTTGGTTGTAGAAAGGTTGGATTTGTGTTGCAGCAATGTTCTGAAGATTGATGGGTCCACTTCCTCCTCTGACCTCTGAGCTAATGACATGAAAGGAAATGACATCACTGCGAAGCTCTGGTTCAGTATGTATACTCCAATCGTATTTTGCCATCTCTGTTCCCTGTGCTGTTGCATGACATCAGTTCTACCTCCACTGTTTGGTAAAGCCAACCTGCATCATTCTGCCTATCAATTATGGCCCCTACAGAATTCAAATGCACATATCAAAGTATAAATATCACCAGATCTGTCGACTGAAACTTCGAATGTGAGCCCATCTCTGGATTTAGCTTGAGGTGCTTTCAGTCCACCTGAACCTCCTGAACGGCCTCAGCTAATGTGCTTTCATAACTCCCTCATCTCTGCGACCCGCAAATATACAAGTACTATGTTCAGTAGACATGTTGGACTTTACCAATGTGTTTCCAAGTTCCTGTGTGCCTGCAAATAATTTGAGTGCCACCTCATGATGAATTGATCCTAGATCTCCCCCTCCTAAAGTGCAAATCCTGAACTAGCCTACTGGTTTCAAAAGCCTTAATGACTACAAGTGAAGAATCTGGGTCAATCGACTCCAAAATCTCAATGTTAAACATTTTGAAGATGATGGCCTCCGTTATCAAGTAGATTTTGGAGCTGATGCCGTATCACAAGGAGTTCGAAGTTTGTGCATTCTGGTTTAATACACTGTCCGTAACAGTTCAAAATTTAAAAAGGCAAAGGAACTTGCTTAAAGCAAATCTGTGTGAATCATTGCTATTCTTAGTTATTTTTATACCAATTTTTTTGTATAAACAAATAAACTGAATATCAAGTCTCATTATGACTGTATTTCTGCCCTCCTTTTGACCCCCCACTGATCTGCTTCATTTCTCGTGTTCTCCCCCTTTCCTCCGCTGCTGTTTTTCTTATTTCTCTCCATCCTTGCTGCAAAAAAACCCTTCAATTTCAAAACGAATCTTCACAAATCCAACTTCTTTGCCCCTTTGCATGCCATCCTTCATTCCACCCTCCTCTCTTTCTCTGTCTCCCACGCTCTTACGCTCTCAGATATCCGACTGCGTGTGCGTGCGGAGTATTCTGAGCATGAGACGGCCCTTCGTGGAGGAGTTTCTTCAGACAAGCAGCAGCCGCTGGAGAGGCAGTTTGAACTGTTCAGCCGAGCGAATCTGCTGCTCCGCGCACGGGATCTGGGCTCTATTGTCTGTGATATCAAGTTCTCAGAACTTGCCAACCTAGATGCTTTTTGGGCAGACTACCTGAGCGGGGCTCTGCTTGAGGCACTGAAAGGGGTCTTCATCACAGACTCTTTGAAAAGGGCAGCGGGACAGGAGGGGGTCCGGCTGCTTGTCAGTGTGGATCAGGATGACTACGAGGAGGGGAGGAAACAGTTGCTTGGCAGCCAGACACATAATGGGACAAACTGGGACACACAAAGGTCAGTGTGAGTTTTAGTGCATTTTAATTTGTGTATTTTTTACTCATGTTTTTTACTCAATGATCATACATTAGTGCTGACACAGTAGGATTTTGTTATACACTCACCTAAAGGATTATTAGGAACACCTGTTCAATTTCTCATTAATGCAATTATCTAATCAACCAATCACATTGCAGTTGCTTCAATGCATTTAGGGGTGTGGTCCTGGTCAAGACAATCTCCTGAACTCCAAACTGAATGTCAGAATGGGAAAGAAAGGTGATTTAAGCAATTTTGAGCGTGGCATGGTTGTTGGTGCCAGACGGGCCGGTCTGAGTATGTCACAATCTGCTCAGTTACTGGGATTTTCACGCACAACCATTTCTAGGGTTTACAAAGAATGGTGTGAAAAGGGAAAAACATCCAGTATGCGGCAGTCCTGTGGGCGAAAATGCCTTCTTGATGCTAGAGGTCAGAAGAGAATGGGCAGACTGATTCAAGCTGATAGAAGAACAACTTTGACTGAAATAACCACTCGTTACAACCGAGGTATGCAGCAAAGCATTTGTGAAGCCACAACACGCACAACCTTGAGGCGGATGGGCTACAACAGCAGAAGACCCCACCGGGTACCGCTAATCTCCACTACAAATAGGAAAAAGAGGCTACAATTTGCAAGAGCTCACCAAAATTGGACAGTTGAAGACTGGAAAAATGTTGCCTGGTCTGATGAGTCTCGATTTCTGTTGAGATATTCAGGTGGTAGAGTCAGAATTTGGCGTAAACAGAATAAGAACATGGATCCATCATGCCTTGTTACCACTGTGCAGGCTGGTGGTGGTGGTGTAATGGTGCGGGGGATGTTTTCTTGCCACACTTAGTGTCAATTTGGCATCGTTTAAATGCCACGGCCTACCTGAGCATTGTTTCTGACCGTGTCCATCCCTTTATGGCCACCATGTACCCATCCTCTGATGGCTACTTCCAGCAGGATAATGCACCATGTCACAAAGCTCGAATCATTTCAAATTGGTTTCTTGAACATGACAATGAGTTCACTGTACTAAAATGGCCCCACAGTCACCAGATCTCAACCCAATAGAGCATCTTTGGGATGTGGTGGAACGGGAGCTTCATGCCCTGGATGTGCATCCCACAAATCTCCATCAACTGCAAGATGCTATCCTATCAATATGGGCCAACATTTCTAAAGAATGCTTTCAGCACCTTGTTGAATCAATGCCACGTAGAATTAAGGCAGTTCTGAAGGCGAAAGGGGGTCAAACACAGTATTAGTATGAGGTTCCTAATAATCCTTTAGGTGACTGTATAGCCTCTCTTGCCACTCTATGTAACCACCAGGGGGTGTTAGAAAGCAATTTTGTCATCCCCTTTTTTTTCTAGAGGAGAGAAACAGTGTTATTTATTTTAGTATTATCTATATACTTATTGTAGCATTTATAAATGTTTGGAATTACCTGTCTATTTTATGTTTTTAGTTTTCATTCTAATATTAGTTTTAGTTATTTTTTATATACTTTTGTCATTAAGTTGTTGTTTTTTTTTTCATTAATTTTTTTTTTCAGTTACCAAGAGTTTTTCATGAATATTTATTTTAATTAACAACAACTATTTGAATAGTTTTAGTAAACAAAAACATATATATATATATATAAATACACACACATATGTACATATACATAAATATATGTATATTTATATATATATATATATGTATATGTATATATTTATGTATATGTATATATATGTGTGTGTGTGTGTGTGTATTTTTAGAATATCATGGTTTTTTGTTGTTGTTCATTTTATTTAATTTATTTGGTAAGCATTAATAAATATTCAAAATAATTTTTACAGAGAACAGAAAGATGTGGAAATACTAACATAAAATAGCATTTGTTTATTTAGTTAATATTAGTTACATTACTTTGTTAGTTACATTAACTTTGGCAGCCCTAAAAAACATTTCATACATTTTTTTTTTTGTAAAAACTAATTTCATTGAAAACAGTTATTTTATTGTTATTTTAGTTTAAACCCCATGCTCTAAGTACCTTTTTATGAGCATGGAATGTATCAAATCATTAAATAAAGCTATACATTTTTTATGAATAAATATGACACAATAACATCTGCAATCAAAGGCTTTTTTGTTGTGATTTTAATTGATGTTGTGTACATACATTTTTTTAATTGATTAGTTTGCTTCATAGTCAATAGTATTGGTTTCAAAGCTATTCTGCAAGTTCCCATATGTATTAAGTGATGTATCTCATGTTACCTTCACAGGCCCTGAGAAATGTCATTTTCACACGGGACCTTCAGTTGTGATGGATGAAGAAGATGTTTTGCCTTTTTATTTCATTGCCCATTGAGTGTTGGTGACCCTGCTGGGATGGAGAGCCTATTGGAGGAGACTAGATTAAACTGGGCAGCCGTTTTGTTGGACACAAGAATCATTTTCCTTCAGAAACTGTCTGACATTTCAGAGGTTAGGTTCAGATGTGGGGCTGTTTCTCTCCACGGCAGGTCAGTTTAAACATGGACGAACACACATTACTAAACCCATAGAGGAAGAAAAACCGGAGGGAGGTTGTGCATCTATGAATACCACTTACTCTGCCCCGGGTGGTATAGATTATTTATTTATTTTATTTTGTTCCTAATGTGATGTGTTCCTTATTCTCTTTCTTTGATAAAAGATAGAAAGAATGGGAATACACAACACATATTTACTGTAACTTAAAGGGTTTACAAATCAATCCACAAAAGAATGACAAAAAAACAACAACATTAAAATGTATAATTAACAAAAGATAAGGATTTTTATTTTTAGCATATCTCCTGTTTTGAAAGGGTTTGAAAGATTAAATGCTAACTTAATTCTTAAGATTTTGGCCTGGTAACGATGCATCAGAAGACCAAAGTCACACTTCCACCATCGGGCCGGCGGATATGTTGTGTGACCGAACTACTCAGAGTGGTCTGTTGTACTGCTTATAAGAGTCACATAGATGGCCCAGTCAATCAACATTGCCAAAATTTGGAAATGCCACAAGATGGAGTAGAGATTCATGCTGATCTATTACAACAAAGACTTTCTACAGTGTGCACCACTGTGAGACTACATTTGTCCCGACAACTCGTTACCATGCATGTTACCATGCTATTTGTCTCATAAACAAGGTCAGCAAGTCATGGATTATCAGGGCCTTTAGATGCCTTTGTAAATTGCAGATATAAAAATGATAGTTAATTATAATTAGATGACTGCTGATTTGACACCAGCATTGACACAACCAGACTTACCTCTGGTCCTGTTTCTATAGTGTGTTGCCCTTTTTGTTATATTTGTACTTTTATGACAAAAAGATAAATGTTCAGTAGTTGTTAGTGGTAATTCATTTTGGAACAGTCCTGTCATAATTGGGAGTGTAAAATTGAACACTTTTGTGTTTTCATGTTTTTGTTTAAACATAATACTTGATATTGTTTTGGAATATGTACATTTAAGTAAATATGATTCTTAATAAAGTACTGTCAGAAAATAGTTGTGTCTCTGATATTGTGTCATAAAATGTGTTTTTAAATTCCTATTGGGAATGTTAAGGACAAATTCCTCTATGCTTATATTTTCCAATTAATTTATAGTTTTAGTATGAATAACGTTATGCACCTGTGATTAATTGTACTTTAGCACCCATAATCACTGAAACATTGTTATGTTAAACCATTTAGCGATTAGAATATTATGAATGTATATTAATATATTGGACACAAAATATAGACTACAATGTGTACAAACAGTGTATAGTTGTATCATGTATAATTATATAGTATATGATGGTAATATACATTGTTTACATTTTTTACTATTATTAGCTATGTTATATGCAATAATATTTAGTCATTGTTATAGTGTTTTCTATGCTTTTGCTCCCCCTTGTGGATTTAAGGATCACATGAAAATAACTGGGGCGCATCCTGTATTTTTTGGGGGGGGGGGGGGGGGGGGTTCTTGTTAGGAGCTGCTTGCTGGACTATATATATATATATATATATATATATGCACTGCGTTTAAACACTTGCTGACTCAGATGGTTGGGATTTTGAATAATATTGCACCAACACCAAGCGAAGAGTGCTTAATGGATCCCAGCTGTGTCTCAAACAGGTTTTAGGCCATGAGGTTACACTCATTTACAATTTGCTTCAAAACGAACATCTACTAATGGTGGCTAATAGTATTTATGTACAGGCCAAGATGCTTTCTTTTGAACTATTAGTATTATTATTGTCACCCTATCCGTTAAGCCCTGATCCAAACCTATTTTAGATTGGAACCGGAAAAAAGAGGATAGGAGAGCCCATGGGCTGTTCAGTTAGGACTCTGTCCATGGTGCTGAAGAAATAAGGCAGGCACGCATGCCATTGCCTGTCTGTCTATTGACAATTAACTTGTCAATAGACACTAATGTTACAATTAATAAATAATTATACGGTGTAAATAAACTGTAGGTCTACACTTATTTGATTAGAGCGCAGTGTTTTGGAGAGAGGCCTCGAGGCTTCGCCGTGTTTTCTATGCAATTATTAACTTCACCTGTAGATGGCAGCTATATTAGTGCTTAATCCTAGTCAAGCGTAAGCAAAATATACTGATACATAGGCCCTCTGAAGGAATAGGACGTACAAGAGTGAAACAATGATTAAAATCTAGCCTACACTCTTCAATTTTTTTGCTTCTCTCATTCTCGCATACACAAATGCAAGTTTTGCTTGTTTATAGTAAACGCGTTGTCATGGAAACCGCTAGAGATAGGGAGGGCAGAGAGACACATGAAGGATTTGCGCACGAACACACCCTCCAACCGACCCCATCACCTTTCGCCCCTAATTTAAAATTCAGGCTCCTCACCCGATTCCTTTTCTGTTCCCCCCACGAGAACACCCCCACCCACCCCAAATATCTGCCCTCTCTCTCCCGTTTTGCCGTGTCCGACTGTTTTTCGTGCCCGAGCAGCTCGCGCGTGTGACGGAGATCGACACGTTCGTCGATGGAAACGCTGGTAATGTTGTGTAAACAAACTGACAGCTTCATAAAATTATTATCTTGCATATGTATAACTTTTCCGTACTCTAACGCCATTTTTCTCGTTCTCTGTATTTTTTTTACCCGGACTTATTTTTGTTTCTACTTTCTGATGTTTCTGTTAGTTCTAGGCTATATTCTATTAAAACGATTCGCGCTAAAGTTGTCGTATCTTATTACCGTCCAAGCTCGAGCAGGAGAGAGGCGGAAAGAGTTATTGCCTGTAATGATTTCTTGCTCTTGCTTTTCTTTTTATTGATTAGATAGAAATGAATTCATAGGACAGCCCTTTCTCCCTCTGCTTGTGTTTCTCTGCGTGTTCCTGCGAATCTCGGGTTGTGCACGCGCTGTTCTGCATGTAATTGGCGCAGGGCGTCGCGGGAATATTCGATTCAGAAAAAACTGAGCTCGCGCTTTGAAATATGCATGCGCTCATGTTTTACAGTCCTGAACCCGATTATAACGAGAAGGGCGGAATATAAACCGCATGTCTGTGAAAGGACAAAGATTAAGGCTATAATTGTTTTACAGTAGCCTAACTGTTTTCATCGTTAGAATGACACACGGTCTGGGTGTTGATGAATGGTAGCCTAATGTAGGCTATTGTATGCCAAATTCCAAGGGCTCATTTAGCAGTTTTTTGACAAAGTCGTTGACAAATGTCTCAAAACTCGTTGACAAAGTCGTAGTTAAATGTTTCAAAACTCTTTAAGCTTGAAAAAGGTTTTATTTTTTTGTCATGGTTTAAATCCTTCAATCGGTAGCCTATCAACATTTATTTTATTTCTGTAGGCCTATGTGCGCGCGAGCTTCTGTTTTGTCTCTTGACTTGTGGAAAATTTGGACATATGTTTACTCCTTTGGGAAGCTTTGTAATCAATATGATCGATATTTGTTTGGCGGTTACGTGTATCCTTGTTAACGACGTTGTAATAACAGCATCACGCGGCCTCCGCACGGCCGTCAGTGTCCGCAGCCACACACGCCGAATCTCCGCTGAAGGGGAAATCGATGAGCACACCGAGTTAATTATGAGAAAATCAATTAAGAGGTGGAGATTTGGGCTTTAAAAGGACGGCCAGCGCCAGTGCAAAAGAAAAAGGGACTGAATGCACAAGCCTGTTGGTCACACTGTGTTCTGCTCTTTTCGCTCTTCTCCTCTTGTTCTAGGTGCGCGACGGTGTGGGGATTTTCTCCGTGGCTTATGACGTTGAACTAGCCTACCTTTTTTTAAAAATTCTGTAATGCGACCGTACAACAGATTTACAATTCTGTAATAAGGATAAATGTCATTCAACAGATCTTTTAAGATGAAACCTGCACGTGTTGGTGGTGACTGTGTGAGAAGCGCGCGGAGCTACAGCAGGTCTCATTATATCCCCTTGCCTCAGTAAACAAAGTCCGGAGAAAAACAAACGTGTTTCGATGTGGACTATTTATTCACAGTGAACTTTTTTTCCCATTTATTTATTTATTTATTTATTTATTTTATGTTTGTAGCGATGGACAAAAAGATGGAGACGTTGTCTTCTAGTTTAGGCAGTGAAGATGGTCTGTCAAATATTTGAACAGCCTGACTCTCTGTATATATGTGCTCTCACGTTTCATGGTTAATAAACAGGCACATGTTCTTTATTTGCTTCAGATTAACAAAGAAACACGGGTGCCACATAGCCTATCTATCTCTGAAGATATAGCCTACGAAAAATCTTCAGGACTCATTATTGATGTCAATGCCATCTTTGCGCGTTTGGGAGTTTTAACACGATGCAGAAATCGTGAGAACCATTAGGAGCTGGCAGTCTTTAGTTTTAAAAGTTTTGAAATATTAAATGTATTAGTCAAGTATTTTTATGAATTTCTCATGCAAAGTTCTAATGAAGATTTGAAGACGCAGATCTTGACTAGACAAAACACCACTGCATTCTGATATTGTAGAAAGAGATAATAAACTGACAACAGATTTCACGTTATTCAAAGCAGCCTTTTTTTTTACCCTAACGGTATTATTATTTCGCCTTTAAATCTGGCTATTAAAACAATTAACAAACGTACTATTTGCACGCATTCAATCGTTTTAGTTTTTTATGATGGTAAGTTAAAATAATACAAATCAAGAAAATAATTCAGTAAAATAAGCACTGCATGCATATGAAAATATATCTGAGCCGAAAATGGTCTTCTCAACATAACCAAAACACATTTCTTCTTATCTCTGTAGCCTACTGAACGAAGTCACGTGACTTTCCATAATTATTCAGTGGTAGCCGCGGCTTATATTTTAGGTGGTGTTCTCAGATTATTGTAGCCTAGATTTATTGTCAATGACGATGATTATTGGATTGTTAGTGACAGAATATTGTCACGCGTTGTGCCATTGTGTAATCACAAACTTTGTTTTAGCTATTTTTTATACCTACACCAGATATTTTGAAATTCACTAAATTAAGCTCGAGTATAACTGAAATTTTGAGTATAAGAAACACTCACATAATATTCTTGGTTTAGCATTTATACCCAAACCAATTAGCTTAATATAAAACGCAAATAAAGTGATACATCGAATAGCCTAAATATTGTGTCCCCTGACTACACCAAAAAAGCCACATTAAAATATTTCCATTGAGCGCGTCTTCAAATATCAAAGTGGCAGACTTTCCCAAAGATCCACTAGAAATAATATGTAGCATATGGCTATATAATTTGAAATAAAGAAACTTGTTAAAACGAAAACGCTCTCAAAAGAAAATGACAATATCTAGCCTAATAGGCTAGCCTGTTTTGGTGGAGACAAGAATAAACCTCATGAAAGTTTGCGCCATTAATTTCAACACTTCTCAAATCACAAGTCATCTGTTGTTAATATGCAAATTAGTAATATTATAGACATTATATTCATGCAATAACCAGAGAAAAATATTTCTCACACAAAAATAGCGGGTAAAACAAAGGTAAACTAATTTAGTTACGAGCTTTTACATTTAGGCTTACATAAAAAACACAATGTAATTATTAACTGCTTAACTAAATATCTAGGCTACATCATTTCCCCACTCAATCAGATTATTTTATTTTGCCATCCAACACTTATTACAGCACGTAGCCTACACATCGCTTAATCGCTAGGCTATATTATACTCTCGGTTTATTCTTTTATTAGCCTATAATACCTGCTCATATTCCTTCGTGAGAGGAAGATTGTATTTCGGGCATTGTATTTTTTTTCTCTCGTTATTTTAGAAAATCACTGATCAGACAGATCCTCAATATGCTAGCTCGGTCTGTCAGAAAAACATTTATTTGTCGTCGTCTTGTTTATATCACTCATGTAGAATGCACACATTAGCAGGCTATATTCGTATTATTATTGTCATTATTCTTTGTTTTTTTTATCGCCCCGCAGATATTCAGTGTCCGGTATCAATCTTGGGGTTTTTCATAAGCAGCTGTCAGCGTAACTCACGACCCCGCGGGTCAAAGGCCAAACGACCACCGGTGCAATTAAAACGGACAGAGATGGAGCATTATGGCCCCATCCAATTTTCCTCTCACAAAAGAACAAAACTCCTGGCAGTTTATTTCAGAAATATTATGTCATCAAAAGCATATAACCATATACTAATACAAATGAGACATATGTCGAAATATAAGCTACTTATTTAAAAAAAAAAAATTGGTCTTGGTAGGCTACTCAGTTTTGCTTTCTGAAAATGTAACTTATTCTACTATATTATTAAGCATTCAGTATATTCAGGATCTATTTATTTTCTTTATCAATTCTTCAGATATTAATTAACAGAAGGCAGAATAAATTCATGTTTATTTTTCATGCATCATTTATATTATATATGGTGTTTTTGAGAAGTTTCGCGGAAGTGTTTCTTTTTAAAAATGTATTTTTTTTATTTAGATGGCATAAATCATAAATATTGGCTTTTCCACATTCGCAGCTGTAAAATCCACCCGGCGAAACCTCAACATCAGCAACTAATAAATTGTGGCGGTTGCTGTGACCTTTGCAATTGTGGCTTTTGCTCCTGGTTTGAATGTGTGGCCGGTCTGTTTGCAGCTCTATTTTGTTGCTGCTATGTGGCTACTGAAAGAATCAAGATGACCACAATAATACACAGAGGGACACGCGCGCCGTTTATGAATGTGCGCGTGTGTTTAGAACCCAATGAGATGATGGGGTCAGAGTTCAGATTTAGCCCCAGACGGACGACCTTGCCCTTACGAATGACCCTGGGGTCATACTAGAACGGGGGGAGGATTTGAAGGGATATAGAAAATTATTTGAAGGGGAAAACAGAGAAAGGAGTCGCAAAGGGTAAAAGGATAAATACAGAGGAGGATATCAAACATACATATTTTTCGTCCCACTTCCAAATGTATTCTCCTTTTGCTTCAGTCACACAAACAAAAAAACAAAACAAAAAAAAGTTACCCTTTGACCTTTATCTTCACCCCAGCTCCGCTGTGTTCCTCTATCCCCAGCTGCTAGATGAACTCTTCTGTATCTCAGTAAGCATTCACACACACTTCCTCTATAACCTTGAGGCTTAAACACCTGCAGTTGCCTTGTTCAGTACCTCAGGTACTGGGGAAGAACCAGGGCTGATGGCTACTCTAAAAGCCCCTGCAGGGTACTGGTTTGGGGGCCATGCAGGCGGGCTGATGAAATGGGTGCAGTTTCACACATGACCTGTGCCAGGCAGCAGAGAGCTGGCTGTCTGGCCCGTTTAGTTTAGCTACTCATCTTAGCCAATGACCAGGGGAGGATACAGGAGCGGGAGGGAGGACGCAAGCAACCCTGAGGGTGAGGAAAATTACATGAAAAAGCTTGCAAAAATGTCTGTTTGTTCCTTTGTGCTCAGTGAAAGCTTATTGCAGCGCTCATTCTCCATCACAAAAGTGCTTTGTTTTTAAACACTACTTTCCTACTACTTTACTTTCTCTTCTAAATTCGCTCTAAACTCCCCAGATTAATTAAATAAGATGTTTTGTATTTCTAAAATCGTTTGACATGGTTCCGAACACTTTTGAGCTTTTTTTCTTTTTCTCACCTCTCCCTTTTTTCTGTGTCTGAAGGTCCCTGTCCTGTAACCCATTTAAACAATTACCCCCATCTCTCCTCATGGGCTAGATCCAGAGTTATACCTGTGTGTTCTCTCGCTGAAGGAGAACAGCAGGTTTGGCTGGCGTTCCCTTTATCTGGCATGTGCTGAGACTCAGTCAGTCGGCCTTTTCCAGATGGGGTGTTTAGTGGGCATTTTCTCTGTGATGGGGTATTTAGGGAGAATTTTCTTTATAGCTCTGGTGTTTTCAGTTGAAATATAGAGGGATTCTTTCTTAAATCTGGGTACCTGGTATTTGAAATTACATTTTTCCTCTGTTCTTTTTTGTGATGGTTTATAGATATGGTGCCTTGCATTGAGTTTTGGTTATGGATAATGGGAAAACTCTCCCTCTTTATGAGTTTTAAATCGAATTTGAATTAAATCAAAACAATGTTTTATTTGATTTGTGATTTGGTGTTTGGATAACAATAGCTTAGATGAGAATTAATTTAGCCTAATTCTTATTTTTGATTTTTGCACAAAATCGGAAACAAACAGAAGTAATTATGATGTTCTAATGCTAAGAAGATTGCAATGGGACTAAAAGCTTTAAATACAATTAAAATTAATGTTTAGAATTAAAGTATGATTAAACAATCATGGAAATGTACTGTATCACTGTAAAAAAAAAGATCAATAAGTTATGACAACATATGGTTTTACAATTCTTAACTCATCAAAATAAGTTAAGCGGTTTTCAGCTTTTTTAATAATTTATACAAGATTCAAATACATTTTTTAAGTCAGTTTAATGTAATTTAAGTTGAAATGACTTAAACATCCAAGTTGATTGTACTTAAAAAATTTAAGGCAGCAACTTAAAGGCACATTTTTGATAATACTTAAGACATACTTTTTTTTTTTCAGTACAAATATTTTCTGTTTATTTAATCACTTTTGGCCTATCATTGAGTTACATTAAAGTTAAATTACCGGTACCCATTGTGACTGAAGCAGTCAATAAGGATTTTTTTTTTTAAATGTAGATCAAATTACCTCTAATCTTTTGTCATTTCTGTATGAGACAATGTCTGTTTTTTAGATGATATCTCATGCTCAATGTTACGTTTGAGGGGGCGAATGAGAAACCCCCCCCCCCCCCCCCCCCCCCCCCCCAGCACCAAAGTCCATATATATTCTCGGTCATTCATTTGTTACAAGGAAGAAAATGACCAAGAAAACAGAAAACAAAACAAACACAAGAAAAGTATAGTGTGAAAGGGTATGAGGGATGAAGAAAGAGGGAGAGAGCAAAAGAAGACAGAACAGCTCTGAAAACAAGGCTCTCAGAGAGGGATGAAAGGGACTGGATGCAGACGCTTATTTGAGAAAAATGATCTCTGGAAGCTTTCCCACATCCCCAAATGCCTTCATTTTTTTCATCTCTCTCTCTCTTTCTCATTTCACTGTAGGATCAAAAGCACATAATCTGGTTGAGATTTCTTTGTCCAGATTCATTTATTCACTGCCCGACTATCCCTAAATTGCTTAAACGTTTGGCCCCAGAAGAATTTGTCCTGTTTGTATATTTATATTTTTATGCTCATCCCCAAACATGCACAGGAAACCACATTAATATGAGCATTTTCAAGGGTTTGCTCCATTTCATTTTTTCTTTGTATGGAGAAAACCTTTTTGCATCCCTTTGCAGTGTTTAGAAAATTGAAAATGCCATTTAAATAGGCTACCAACCACAGAACAAACTCTTCTGAGAATAGAGAGGTAGAGAAATGGACAAAACGGAGAGCAAGAGTAGAAGATCATGCATGTGTTTCATCACAAAATATTTTCCATTTACAATTATCAGTGCAAATTAACAGCCGTTTGATGAGAAATCACTGCAATTTAGTGTCAAAAAGGTTCCTCTAGTGAGTTAAAATCTTGTGAGTGTTATTGATGTATAAAAAATGTGGATTGACCTTATTTTTAACATAAAAGCAGATCCGGCAATTTGTAAATTGAATGTGTCATTCCGGTGTCATTCGCTTTAAGTTATTTTTAGCTGTATAAACAGCTCATTATGCTGCTTGGTATTGAACACTGCTATTTCTTAACACATTGTTTTAATGTGTTTTCTTAATTATAAACACACTGGTTTGTAGTGCAAAAAGTTTTCCGTTTACTGCACTGTGATATTCTTCTCGGTATTTCCCTATAGCGGCTAATGAATTAGAAGTCTCGCACATTCACAGAAAACAGTTTACTTCTGCTTTGAAAAAATAATGCTGATATGTGAGATATTTATAAATTTATATTTCAAAAAAGTTTGAAAATTTTATTATTAAATTTTTCTTGTATTACTTTTTATTTTGATAAGTTGTTCGTACTGTATCTGTTAAAGGTGCTCTAAGTGATGTTGGGTGACGTCACTTCTTGTTAGGCTAGCTAGACCCTCCCTCCTCCTCATCCGCGCACTAACCCCCCAAATCCTGCTTGTCGGTTATTGCCTGGAACACTGTTTGTTATGTTTCGTGGTGCGGGTTGGCCCAGTTTGTTTTTGTTGCCGTTTGTGGAGCCTGGGGTGTATACAAAGACAGCGTTTTTTTACAGTGTGTTCAGGGGACAGGCAGCCAGCGGTTAGTGAGGAGAAGTTTGCTGTATGTGGCAAAAAATGTTTTGGCCTAAAAAACGCGTGACATCGCTTAGGGCACCTTTAAATCTGGTTGTAAGATGGAGGAAGAAATACAGTGGAAAACCTAATTCTTTCAAACACAGAATAAGTAGTTTTACACAAATCAAAATGGAACAGTCTAAATCTCAGTGGAGGACAGGGGCGTCGGACTGGGGGTAAAACCAGTACTGATTACCAGGGCCCCAAGGGAAGAGAGGAGCCTTGAAAAGTCTGGAATATATTTTATTTGGAACATGGGGGCCCATCAGGACTGTCTATACATAGGGCCCGGGATCTTGTGCTACGCCCCTGGTGGAGGATATTACATGCTGTGCGGGATAAGAGTTTGGCCAAAGTCTCCCTTAAGAGTTTCCTATTTTTTTGCAGCACTTTAACAAGATGACCATTTCCTGCCAGCCCAAAGCATCATGCTACACTTTTTTTTAAACTTTCTTTTAGAAGTGTATTAAATTTGCAAATATGTTGCAAATATGATATATTGCTTATTGTGAAAAAAGCTCTTTTTGTGCCTTACCTGGCACCAAAATCCTTTTCTACGTCACAGCAACTAATTCCATACTTTCACAAGGTTCATTTGGAGAAATGGCCCTTCAGCCATCTTCCCATTAAGCCAGTGATAGGCAGGGCTCTTCAACTTTATTCTCAGCTATTGGACTCTGTAGCTCCTTCACAGTGATCGTTGACTTCTTTTCAAACTCTCCTCAGTGTTTGTGCAGAGAGGTTTAAAGGACAATAAAGGCAGTTTTAGGGTGATTTGAAGTAGCTTACAATTAATTTTAACTGAGCTAACTGTAGTCACTGGGACATCCGAAACCTGGATTTTTTTGTTGTTGTAACTTTGGTCTTAAAGTTCACCCAAAAATAAGTCATCATTTGTCACCCCTTTTTTTTCCAAACCCCAACATTTCGGTCTGTTCCATACACAAAGTTATTGCAGGCCTTCAGTAGACTTGAAGTCGTATGGACTGCTTTTGATAATACTTTTGACTTTAAAGGCCTGGGTATACTTCATTTTCCGTGTTCCGCGCCCTCCAAGTATACTCCTTTGGCCATGAGTGCAGAAAGACATTTGGCGAGTGCACTATCTAGTGGCTTTTTTCAAGCGCTTAAAGGGTTAGTTCACCCAAAAATGAAAATTAAGTCATTAATTACTCACCCCCATGCTGTACCAACCCCGTAAGACCTTCGTTCGTCTTCGGAACACAAATGAAGATATTTTTGATTAAATGTGACAGCTGGATCACTCCTCCATAGGCTCCCTAAGGGAATGAATCCTGACGGCCCAGAAAGTCAATGAAGAAAATGTTCAAATATTCCATGTCGCATCAGTGGCTCAAAGTTTATCAAGCGACGAGAATACTTTTTGTGCGAAAAAACAAACAAAAATAACGACTTTATTCGACTATTCCTTTTCTTCCTTGTAGGCCTGAAACGAGACTTCAAGAGATTTCCACGACGCGCACGCGCGAGAACTGAACTGAAGTAGTTGAAGGAGATCGCAATTCTCACGCATGCGGCGTGGAAATCTCTTGAAGGTCTTACGGGGTTGGTACAGCATGGGGGTGAGTAATTAATGACTTAATTTTCATTTTTGGGTGAACTAACCCTTTAAGTCACTTGCACATGTGCTGTTGTACGCGCACCGTCTGTGCAGTCACAAAAATTGGGTTACATGCGGACGGGGTGCGTGGACGTCCGCAAACCCTCCTGATTACGAAAATTACGTCCTGCGGACGGCTGAAGTATGCTTTGGGGTTAATAGGGCTGACCATTCACTTTCACTGTATAGAAATGAGAAGCCAGGACATTCTTCAAAATATCTTCTTTTGAGTTTCACATAAAAAAGTCACACAGGTTTGGAACATTAAATGGGTGTGTACATATAATATTAACAGAATTTTAATTTTTGGATGCTCTATCCCTTTCATTTTCACAGCCATCCTTCAGAACCAGAATTATTGTTCTTAAGATTTTTATCCAGAACATGTAGTAATATTAATGAACACAAGAATAAGTATATCATTTCATTTTGCGTTTATTTATTTTATTTTGACTGTTGTTTTGTTTTAGAAACAGTGAGAACTGTATTTAAATGTCACATTTAGTGTGGTAAAGGGCTTGAATACTTTATTCAATACTTTATTCAAACGCTCACCACAGAGGGACGTGCGGTTGACAACAAGGAAATTAGCCTTAACTGACATCAGTCCCACAAGTGTTTGTGTGGACGTGCATACTCTTGTTTGCACATCTTCTCAATCAATAGGTTAATTGCAGCTTTGTCAGTGTGTGTGAGAATGTGATTAGTTGTATGTTCAGCAATTGACAAGCTGTGGGATTTTTTTTATTTTTTTATTGATTGCCTTCAAGAATGAACAAGACAAGAGAGAGAGAGAGACTGTGGGTATTGATTGATTGACCCCAAATTAGCCCCTTCTTTCCATCCTCTTCCCTTAGTCAAAGTACAGAGTCATTCAGGACAGACTCCATCAAAACACTGTAAAACCGTTGATTAAGTAGAGGTTTTGTCTAGAATGGCAAAGGCTCATCAGCATTTTGCAAAGAAATCACTGAAATAGCATATAGAGTCAATGACTATAACTGCAAACCATTGTTTGTTTTTTAATTGAATAATTGGGCCTAAGTCAAGTCTTTCCAGTCATTTTTTTGTGCTCTCTTTCTCGCACTCGTGCTCTCTCTCTGTAAGCCCCCTCATTCCTCTCGTTAAACATTTCTTCACCTCTTAATTGTTTTGACGGAAGCAACTGTCATCCTCATTAGAGCTCATTGATTTCCTGGTTGTTAGAGGATTGATTTTTGAAACTTCCCATTGATCCCGGGCTTAAAGCTCTCTGCCGTTCTCTCTCTTTCTGTTTATCCACACACAACAGAGTCTACGGCACTGAAATGGAAGTGATGAGTCAATAGAGAGGTGGACAGATAAATAGATAAACAGAGAATTTATAGAATAATCAACATCTGCCAGCTCATAGGATCCCAGAGAAGGAATGAGAAATAGTCAGCGAGATGGAAAGGAAGGTGATGGGATATCTATATAAAGAAAAAGAACTTGCTTTTTCTCTTTATTTTCTGAGTGATTGGACACAGCTGAGGGTGACCACTGATGAAAAGGCTGTGAGACCTTTCCTGACCAAATGTGAGTGTGTGGCCTGTGTCTCCTCTGAAACAGTGTGTATTCATGGGGAATAGAACTGATCTTGTCCATTTGCTGTGATGTGCTCACAGCGGAATGAGAGAATCACACATTTCTTTTTCCCGTCATCAGGATTTTCATCTTGTTTGGAATGAGAATGTTTTTGGAGGGTTTAATGCAATTGATTTCTACTTTTTCTTTCCTATTCCACACATAAGCAGTGCAACGTGCTATCCCCGATTGCTTGGATTGTCATGCGTCACCACTCCTCTCGGCTTTTTTTCTCATCGTCTTCATGAGCTGATTTCTGTGCCAAAATCAAATGCCCTTTATACATCCTCTGGTCTGTTTGAATTTCCAATATCACCCTCATAATCAATTATTCTTCAATTATTATGTGAATAAAAGCTTAAATTAAATCTGTTCCACATAAAAAGCAATCGTGCCTCTTCAGAAAATTGGTCAAAACCGCTCAATTCATAGGGAATAGTTTTACGATCTCTTTATAAACCTTTTGTAGCGTCAAAGTGGTAGTTGCGTAGGCTGTCAATGGAGGGACAGAAATCTTTCAGATTTAATTAAAAATATCTTTATTTGTGATACTGTTATGAACCAGCAGCAAAGAAGGAGGAAGCAGGATCCAAATGCAAGCACAAATTTAATTAAACAAATGTAAACCACAGAAACTCAGAACAGGAACATAGGACAGGGACAAGGCTACAGGCAACATAACAACTACAAGAACTCAAACACTGGAACAAGAAACAGGGTTTGAATACAGAGACTAACAAGCTAAACAAGATAACAAGAGGGCGTGGTCAAGAGGGCGTGGTCAATCAGAAACACCTGGGGATACCAATAAACTAGAAAAACTACAAATGACTACAAAACATGACACAGAACAGGAAATAACTAAAGTTCACTCAAGACAAGGGAAACACAGAACAAAATTCTTACAGGTTTGAAACGACATGAGTGTGAGAAATGAATGACAGAATTTTCATTTTTGGGTGAATAATACCTTTAATAATGTCGTTTGTTTTACCATATCAGTTCAAGCCAAGTCAGATTCTGAAAATGCCTCAAAATCATTAATTATTTCAAGAAATAAATTCTTGAAAAGATAACCTTAAGTAATTTGGCACAATTTACATGTTATTTTATAAATATTTTTTAAATGTTACGAAGAAATGTCATTATTATTATTAATAATAATATATTTCTTTAAAGGCCTATTTCTCAATATTTTTCTATTTCATAGTTAATTACACAAACATTTATCATTTCCTTTCAAATCAAAGTCTTTTAAACGATCAGATATTTGATTCTGTATGACACGACTGAGTTCCGGTTATAAAATATAATCTGGTGCTATTATAAAGATATTTATGGATTAATAAAACGTGATAGTTGTTCAGAAATACTTTTTACCTTGAAAATATATTTAAAACCCTGTTTTAATTACTTTTTACTCTGCTCTTTTTTTTCCTTTTTTTTATTGTGTACATACATACAGAAATACATTTCTAAGAACTCGGCACATTTTTTTAAATATAGATTTTAAAAAGATTTTCTACTTTTCTTTGTCATGGCTTTTACTTACGCAATTTCACATATTTGTTTCTATATTATTTTCTGTGTTTTTTTTTCTCCGTGGCTGGTTCTCCAATATGGCCAGATTCCCATTCGCTTCTGCTGACCAATGAGTTAGCAGCACCTACTGTGTCCTAGAGAGAGAAAAAGAGCGAGGGAGAGGGAGGAAGAGAGAAAGAGGAAATCGATTGGAGAAGTGATGAGGAAGGGAGGTGTAGATTAACGTCTGAAGGCCTTGGGTCTGGGGGGGTTCGCGGGGGGCTGCCTTAGGACTTAGCCATGAGGCTATAGCTCTCCTCAGTAAATCTCTATACGCCACAGGAGCTAAAACACCCCTAAATTATATATCCGCTGAAAAACATTAAAGGGATGCAGTCAAAAGTAAAAAGAAATGAGGAAATCAAATTTAGTGCCACAATCCTGACCAATGTACCAACATTTCCTTCAAGTGACTGTTGCAAAATGCTTCTTGTATTGCAACCCCACCAAGAATCACTGGTTGTCGAAGGAGAATATTGCGGTCGCACGTTCACACATGAGCACTGCAGCACTGCGGAGGATAATAAATATATCTAATAAATATCATTATTTTTGGACCAATCTCCCACAATAAAGGAAGAGCAGTGAGGGATGGCACCGGGGACTGGCTGGGATATTGGCAATATATCAGCATTGATTATTGAGAGTACTGACAGAGACAGAGAAGGAGAAAAGGGGAGAGGGAGTTCATAAAAACTAATAAAAGAGACAACGAGTGAGGAAGGAACAGAGGCTTTAGATGGATCTGCCTTTCTGCTCTAAAATAAGAAAGCAAAAACTGTGTGTATGTGTGGATGACTGTCCATCTGTTTAGATGTACAAGACATAAATGTGTATGTTCACTTATACAAGCACTAAAATTGGTGCTAGAGATGTGATAATGCTCGAAATGGGTGTCGCAGAGAATCTTTAAGACGTCAACTCTTTCTGAGCTCTTTGAATATGTCTATATGTATGACGGAAAGAAAGAGAGAGCGAGATGATGTAGCAGAGAGATGTTATTGATTATACTTCCATTTTGTTGATAAAAGCGAATCTAATTTGACTTGCTCATCTGTCAACGTGGCATCATTGTTTAGCAACAGCAATCACAAACCCACAAGCACACATAAAAAAACTGCTTATTCTCACATTCTCCCAGCCTGCTCTTTTCCTCCATTAAATTAATCATACTTTCCACTCTGCTATATGTCTCTGTCTGGATAATGTGTGTTATAGCCTAAGAGAATTTATTATTTCCTGTGCGCATAAGCATGGAATATTTCTGCAGTTGTCAAGACGTGACAGTTTAATCATCAATAACAAACACAGCAGCATTAATCATGCATGCGTTTCATTCCACGCTCGTGTGGAGTCATCTGAAGATCTGCGTGCTAAGCTGTCACCGCTCTTTGGTAGAGAGGCCATTGCTAGCAGCAAACTGTGTTTCAAGGATACTTGTGATCTCATCTAAATAATTAATTCCAGTTGAAGCAATGAGCAAAATGACAGGCAACCGGTTTGTCAATTTTCACAGCACTGTGTGGAAAATTCAGAAGCGATGTTGTTTTTAGTAGTCGATCAATGAAGTTTTTCTTCTTTGGGTTTTTGATGAACTTACATTTGTTCAGGATTTCATTTGGATTTGTTATGGGTATGCATATGATAACTGGATAACATGAAGTCATAAGTTGTATGTGTGTTATATACGCTTAAAAATAAAGCTTCCAAGGTTTTCACATGCAGTAATGCTATAGAAGAACCATTTTTGTGCTGTTGAAAAACATTTTAGAAAAGTTGTTTTTTTAGTGAGAACCTTTTCCACTATAAAGAACCTTTTGTGCAATGGAAAGATTTCATGGATTATAATGGTTCTTCATGGAAGCGGATACCAATATATATATATAATTTACTTTAATTGTATGGAGAAAAAGAAAGAAAGAAAGAAAGAAAGAAAGAAAGAAAGAAAGAAAGAAAGAAAGAAAGAAAGAAAGAAAGAAAGAAAGAAAGAAAGAAAGAAAGAAAGAAAGAAAGAAAGAAAGAAAGAAAGAAAGAAACAGAAAATGAAATTCATACATGTTCAAGCATTCACATTTTGGTCTGCGGTGATTCATTTGTGTACATTCACAATTATATGTGAACATATTTAAGTGTGTATGTCAAGTCAAGCCAAGTCACCTTTATTTATATAGCGCTTTTATACAATACAGATTGTTTCAAAGCAGCTTTAGTGAACACTTGATACACTTGTTCAGCTGAAATCAGTTCAGTGTTGATTCGTTGTAAGATCATCAATTATTAGTTCATTAGTTCATTTCATCTATAAAGCAGTTCTGCAAAAAATAATGTCATCGTTCAACTCAGTTCAGTTCTCATTCAACAGTGTCAGTACATCAGATCAATAATATTGTTGAATATTATGTGTCCCCAACTAAGCAAGCCAGAGGCGACAGTGGCAAGGAACCCAAACTGGTGTCAGAATGGAGAAAAAGAACCTTGGGAGAAACCAGGCTCAGTCGCTGGGCCGCTTCTCCTCTGGTGTATGTGAATAAGAAACAGCTTTTCTTTCCCATCACTCCATGAAGCCACATAAACAATAGCTAGGTATGTTTGGATGAGGAGAGCACAGCTATAGGAAGGAGGTGTTAGCTCCCTATCCTTCCAACACCATCTTATTTTTCTCTCCCTCAATTTCGCACTCTCTCTTTCCCTCCAGTCCCTCTCTCCTTCTCTTAGATGTGCACAACCACACTATATTCTACAAGAAATAATTGCTTTTGTCTGAAAAGAGTACTGGAGGGAGGGGCCCGAGCGCCCCGTTACCTCAGCGCGTCAAGGGGGTATGCGAGGGACAACCGGTCGCTCCTTTTCATCTGTTTCACTTGACCTGCAGATGTCATCTGTCAATAGCGAGATTCAAGAGATGGACAGGGACAATGAAACACATCCTTTTATTGAACAAAATAAGGATGGAAAGCGGTTTGTTGCAGACGTAGAGACCCCCCAAAAATGAACACAACATGGTCTTCAACAAGAGGAGTAATTGTATCACTTTTATTAGTAATGCAAAACGACACAATGTCTGCGTCATTATATGTGGCAAGTAGATTCCAAAATGCATAATTTGTGTTTTGGTTTACATCTCGGTCATTGCCAAGACTTCTGAGCCTGAGCTCACAGAGAGTTTTGCTGCCTAGTGGAATCGATTTACTCCTATCGACTGGAGTGTTTAGCGTATAGATTTTTCTATTTAAAAATCTATATTGACAATAATCTTGTGTGTAAGTGCGCCGCAGCATGGTTTGTAATTGACAGGGCGTGATGAATTGGTGGTAGGAGAGAGAAGCAGCGCCGCTCGCTGATTAAAGCCCCCGGGAGGTTTGATGGCATGTCGAGATTTCCTAGCACAGTGTTTCCCAACCCTGGTCCTGCACGGAGGCCTCCCCAACAGTACACTTTTTGGATGTCTCCCTCATCTGACACACCTATTTCAGGACTTTCAGTATTGTAATGAGTATAATGAGGAATGTGTGCTGTTGGGGTGCGCAGAAACAGAGCTGAGAAACATAAAACACTGGCTCTCCTAAGATCAGCCAGTTTTGCTTCTGCTGTTGTTCTGTATCATTATTGGTAAAAAATGTTTATTGATGGAAAAAATATATAACTGTCTGTGGGACTTTAGGGGAAATTAAGGGAATCTCAGGTGTGTCCAAAAACAAATACTGCATTTCTGCATATTCTGATAATAATCAGAATTTGGTCGATTTGTAGTTGTCAGTAATAAGACAATAAGTAATAAGCCAATAGAGTTTATAGAAATATGAACACATCAGCTCACATATGGCTTTGTTAATCAGACTGTGAACACCTTTTTTATACCTTAACTGAACTTTCATTCAGAATTGTAGGCCTGCATGTTCAAACAAAGGTAATTATATAATAGGGGTTCAATCAACCTGCATACCCTATTAAATACATTGAAGAAACACATTTTTATTAGCAACTTTAAAAAAAAAATCATGACCTAAATTTTGCTATTTATTGTGCTCTTGTTTGAATGAATCATGAATGAATGACAGTTAATGAGTTGAAGTTAACACTTTATTTTACAGTGTCATTGTTACACGTTACATGTAGTAACTGTATTAACTATAAATTATGCATAATTAATTACATGCAATTAACCCTCAACCAAACCCTCATCCTAAACATAACCCTTTAGTAACATGTAGTTAGTTATTATTACTCAGTACTTCAAGTATAATTACACCGTAATACTGACACCTTAAAATAAAGTGTAAGGAGTTGATTGAAAATATAGTTCACCCTAAAACTCCGTCATCATTTACTCACTCTGATGTTGTTCCAAACCTGTATGATTTTCATATGGAGCACAAAAGAAAATATTGAAAAAAGAAAAAGAAACATGTCTTTTGTCCATAGAATGAATGTGGAACTTAATCTGAAAATGGTGTGCATGCATGCAAACGTGGTCACTGATGGGTTGGCTTTCTTTTTTTGTATTAATATGTTAAAACTGGGTTTGCTGTATTAATGAGCACAGTTGTGTTTTACAAGGTGAATTAGTATTATTGGAGAGAGATGTTTGTAGCTCGTATCAGTCCATGTGGGATTTTACATTTCAGCGAGGCAAGCACAGGGGTACGGAACCGTTAGAGAGAGAGAGAGAGAGAGAGAGAGTGGGGGTGGGGTGGTGGTGATGTGAGAGTTGTAACGGCTCCGCTCGCGCTTCAATGTTGCAGGCAGCGTGGAATCAGAGCGCGCGAGCGTATGGGAGGAGAACGTGCACGAATAAGATATTGGGGTTCCCAAATAACGGGAACAGGCAGACAGACAGACCAAAACACGCAGGCGGATGGACGGAAATATAGGCAAGTGTTCTTAAAAACCAGCGACATATCGAGCTCTTTCCCCCTGATGTTTTCGTGCTTTATTCATTTGTTTGCCTTATGTAGTCATGTATCGATTGATTGCGTTTTAATTACTGGCGTGTGACAAGGTGCGTGGGAGGAGGGGCGAATCCGGCGAGCACGTTGAGTTGCCTTATTTTTCTATAGATTTTCAATTTAAATGAGCAAAATAAGCAGACGATTTTAACAACGTTTACTTTGTGTAAATGAATGTGACCTGTAGCTGCTAGAACAAGGAAGAGAGCTATATAAGAGCTAGACCAAATAAATTAACCAAAAATGCACCACATATCCAAGTAATAACAATATCCGCTGTCTTTTATACGTTATACAGTCAGGGTGTGACATATTTTTTTTCTTCCTTTATTAGGCTATAATAAATGCAGAAAGGTCAGT
Source organism: Tiaroga cobitis (assembly GCA_030578255.1). Taxonomy (NCBI): domain Eukaryota; kingdom Metazoa; phylum Chordata; class Actinopteri; order Cypriniformes; family Leuciscidae; genus Tiaroga; species Tiaroga cobitis. Next base: position 25,137,465 of record CM060606.1, on the reverse strand, counting down.
TTATTTTACAAGCAGATAACCAAAGTTAAAGCGACTGCAACCAAGGGGTGAAGCAGCAGGCCAGCTGAACAGTGTCGACAAGGACAGAAACACTACAGGAGAGAACGGGAGAATCGAGATATGCAGTTATACCTAAACGTTAGTAAACATAATTAGCCTATGCCTTTGAGTGACAGATATATATAGCCTATGTTCGGCAATCAGATCGAACAGTATACCAAATATTGTAGCTTAATACCAAAACAAATAGACAAACGTGAAGTAATAGTGAAATAACCCACGTTTGTCTTGTTTCAATCCGTCTATCCGCCTGTGTGCGCGCGCTGGTAAAATACAATCGGGCTGCGCGCGCGTCTGCGTATCTATGCATGTAGATCAAAAGTAAACTACAAGCGAAAAAGGAAAGTATAAACGCTATAATATGAATACACAGTTTTATGTCAGAAACGCCTGGATCACAGACGGAACCCAATGATTTAAGTGAGAAAAAAAGCCTATCTTGCCACAACTGCTAAAATAGCAAAGAAAACCCAACAGCAAAAAGAGCATCTGATAAGAACCAGACAAGAAGACGGATCATGTTTGTTCCTTTGCCGGTGCCGTTTGTCTTGCCGAGAACTGCCTCTGATCTCCACGCCTGGCGCCTCAAGTCCCCGCTGGCTCTCCGCTCTCACTCCGGTAAGGCTTTCTTCCACAACAACCACCTTTTCTTCCCTCCCAATCCCGAATCCGGTGAAACCTCCCTAGTTCATCCCACTCAGTGGCATAATTCCCGTATTCACCGTGTGAATGAGACATCCTGATATGCCGTTTTCTGTTTGTGTCGCGCGCGCCTGCCGCCCTTTCCAAAATTCCAAAAGTCCAAACGACGCGAGTCAAGTTTGTCTACAGCAAAACTAGCACTGCACTGTCGCGCTTCGAAATGCAGGGCAGGTCGGTTTTGTTTTGTTAAGGTGGTTCCTGAATATATTCCTGTCTCTCGATGGGCTCCGCATCCGTCCGTCTCCTTCTCTCGCCTCTGCCTCTGCCTCCGTCTCCCCCGAACTAAACTCGCGGTGAGCTGGGAATATTCATGCCAACTTATCGATCTCCGCAGGATCGATTCCGGGGCCGGCGGATCGAGGGGAGAGAGGAGAAAATCAGAGCAGCTGCAGAGACCAGAGAAATGAGCATTTATGCTATTTAGACATCTTATGTTTGGCTCACAAATATAAATGTAGCCTATAGTGTGAGGGTCATGTTTAGACAGTTAGTTGCACGTGTGATCGGCTATAACCTTATTAAATTGATGATCACATACATCGTGTAGTATAATGTGATTTGCACCTTGTCTTTTGCTCTTAGAGACGGGCGAAGTGCAAACGGACGACTTGCTCCGTTAATGTTTTCTTTGCGGGAACTTTCCGGTTGTTCGGTGCCACATAAAGATGAAAACAGAGAAGGAAGGAGGATGGAGAAGGAGGGGGTGGAGTAGGAGGAGATGGGTGTTGTCTGAATTGAGAAGAGGCATAACTGCATAAGCAAGCTGCTGTTTACTGGGCATGTGACAGTCTGAGAATACAATGGAAATGTTCTGTAAATGTATAAAGAAATTATTTTCTATTATTTGGAGTGTATATGGGAAAATTTACATTTCATTTGGTGTGAAATGTTGCTTCATTTAAGTCTATTGTAAACAGCATTTTGCTTTTTATTTTATATGTATTATTCATGCAGTTCTAATGAGCTCGTATTAATTGAGAGATTGCATGGAATAGGCTATTTGCAATGATAATATTTGGCTACTTTAATTTTTTTTTTTTTAAATAGGCTACATGACTATTTGGTTAGTAAATGGTTACTAAAAATTAGGGGATTTATGATACAAATTCTTGTATAAATTTATTAGAATTTCAATCAATTATGCATCTGCCCATATGCATATGCGATCTTTCTCCTTATGATGAAAATCAAGTTGATGTTTAAAAAGTCTTCAGATGTTACTTTCGTCCATTTTTATGCATTTAGAATGTGTACAATCAATGGAAAGTGTTGTGCCTTATTTTTGGTCAGACTTTTTTTGCAACCTCATTTTACAGTGGTTAGTGGGATTGCATTGTTCTCTGTATGATTTTACAATTTCATCTTTTGCGTAACTTACAGGTAGCCTTAGAGGTTTTCATAGGATTTCTTTGGGACTGAAGAATGATACAAGATGGTTAAGGGGAAGGATAATGAGCCTTTTCCCCTCAGAGATTAACAGGGCCAGGGGAGAGGAGGAGGAGTTTCATGGCCCTTTCGCTGAAAAATAGCGAGTGTCAAAAGAAGATAAAAACAGAGGGCCGAAAAAGAAAAAGCTGTGGACCACTAAAGGAAAGTAGGTGCAGATGACAGTGAAAAATGGGAACAAGTATGGAAAACCGAGTTTGAGAGGGAGAGGTGATCTTGAGCTCTAGACTCAGATTGTATGGATGCAGTTGCTCATTTGTTATGAATGATAAGCAAGACTGTAAACACTTATTTCACATAGAAGTGGGTGATTGGCATATGGAAAAATATTTAATTAAAAATGTATAAATTCTGGTTTGCTTCAATATTTTTTATTATGCATTAGACAAACCTTCACAGTCAGCTAAACCTCTAAAAAAGCAGTCAGCTAACCCACTCAAATCTGAGAGCAGCAGTCCTTATTTCTTCAATTCATGATGTCAAATACCATTACGGCCAGCTGAAATATCCATATCCCATCAAAGTCTCTTAATCACCATTAGAGAGCAGAACCTATTTAACTATTTTCCAGTTACTAATATATGCAGCTTTTACACCCTATTCCCATTAGAAAGCGGATATAGACATGGACAGAGGCAGAGAAAGAGATAATCAAGCCCTATTCTTGTAAGTGGTCTCGGGAATTATTGCCATTAAAGTTTTATGTGTGTTACAGTAACAGGCAGGTCCAGGAGGATGAGAAAATATTGACAGTGAGAGAAAAAGAGTGAGCAAAAAAAATTCTTTTTTAATCTCATCAACAGAAAGAAATAACTACTATATTTAGTCAACTAAGAGTAAATTACTTTAAAATTAGTGAAAGATAATTGTCTCATTGTCATAATAATTGGTTGAAAATAAACTGTAAAAAAATTACAAGATCAATAACAACATGTGATATTTACATTGCTTGAACTAAGTTCATTGTACATTGTAGTAAATAAGTTATACAAGATTCAACAAATTTTTAAAGTCAGTTTAATGTAATTTAAGTTGAAATGACAAACATCCAAGTTCATTACTTAAAAATTTAAGGTGGTGTACATGTAAATTACAATGACAGGTGACATGTAGCTAGCTATTATTTATTTATTTTTTGGTATAGCTAAACGCTGTGTTTGTGTGAGCGAATGTGAAAGAAAGTGTGTTTATAGATTATGGTGAGTCCTGGTGTTAAAATGATTGCCAATGACAAAATGTCAGCTTGGGTTTGTTTGTAACATAATGGGGAATCAATATATATAAAGAAGATGTCAATACAGAATGTTCTACTGCATTTCATTCCCCCTCTCTCTCTCTCTCTCTCACACACACACACACACACACACACACACACACACTCTTCCACCATCTTTTGCTCTGATTGATATTCCATGTCGTCACGATGTTCATTTAGTGACAGTACTCCCACAGGTCTTTTAGTGACTGCTAGTTTTGGCAGAGGAGAAATGTGTTTGCATCTGTGTGGGTTGACCTTCCGTAGTGTATTAACACTGACGGCACCCTTTCCCTCATTAGCACTGCTGCTTTTCACTCTGTAAGAAATTCCCCAGAGTTCTTTCCTCCCAGTGACCATTACAAGCACACACACACATTTGTGCTATTGTGTCTTCATACTGTAGAGTATATATACAAACAAATCAACATTTTGGACTAAACTCTACATCATATATTTAAAGCTTAAAGAGACTCAGTGCTTGTCAGCCAAAATCACTAAATGTCCTTCAGTGCAGTACACTATGGTACAAAAGGTGTCACTGAGACAGAACCCTTTCATACTTTTCTAATACATGCACACTTTGGCTACGAATATGTAGCTTTGAGGTACTAATATGCAGCCTTTAGAGGTAAAAGTTACAAAGGAGTATTTTTTAAAAGGTTTCTACCTCAGTGACAGCTTTTGTACCTTTTTTTCTGAGAGCGTATATGAACTTAGAAATTAAGGTTGAATTTACATGCACAGTCTTATCGATTGTACTTAATAAGCAGTGATGGGTGTAATGCATTACTAAGTATTTAATTACTGTAATTTAATTACTTTTCCCTTTAAAATTGAAGTAAGGGATTTCTTAGAATTTTTCTGTAACTAAACTACAGTTAGGCTACTTCTGATGTAATTACATTAAATGCTGTATTAACTAGAGCAATTAAAACAAGAAAGATTTAACATCAAAATGTAATGTCTAATGATAAAACGTATGTTTTTAATGTAAACTTCTCGTTTAAATACTTTGGGCAGATTAAGAATAATTTATGCAATTTTATATTTATTTGTAAGAATTTAAAGAGCAGTTTCATGTCTGTTCTTGTATTGTTCAACTGGTTGAAGTTGAAATGGGATTTCGTAGTGATAAGTAATGCAATGATTTTTAGAGAGAGTAATTAGTACAATAATCTAATTACACTGTTGAAGATTTAATTTGTAGCTAGTAATTGATTAGTTTTTTACTGTAACACCCAACACTGATAAGAAGCTGTAATCATGTAGCCTAAACATTGTGTTCTTTTGTCACTTCATATACAGTACATAAACAGTTCATGTTTGTTTTAACATCAAGAATTTTTAAATTAAGTTACGTTTTTATAATGAACACATTTTTCATAATTCATTTTTTTTTTTTTTGTGCATGAAAACGTACTCATTGTTATAACGACATTCAAAATGTATTCTGCACGTGAAGAGGTTGTAATTTTGCATACTGGGTGTCTTTTTAAAGTTGAACAACGTTTAAGTGCCATGTATTTATAATCTGCATCATGCATGGGACACTTCAAAAGATGTAAAACTCGAGCGACGCACGCGCGAGAACTTAACTGAAGTAGTTGAAGGAGATCGCAATTCTCGCGCATGCGTCGTGGAAATCTCTTGAAGTCTCGTTTCAGGCCTACAAGGAAGAAAAGGAATAGTCGAATAAAGTCGTTATTTTTGTTTTATTTCCGCACAAAAAGTATTCTCGTCGCTTGATAAACTTATAGTTGAGCCACTGTTGTGACATGGAATATTTAAACATTTTCTTTAATGACTTTCTGGGCCGTCCGGTGTCATTCCCTTAGGCAGCCTATGTAGCAGTCAAACCTCTCAGATTTAATCATAAATATCTTCATTTGTGTTCTGAAGACGAACGAAGGCCTTACGGGGTTGGTACAGCATGGGGGTGAGTAATTAATGACTTAATTTTCATTTTTGGGTGAACTAACCCTTACCACTTACATACGGGGGGAGTACTCTAGGTTCGGGCCAAACTCCGAGCTCGGAGCCCTCCCCCTGGACAGCACGCCAAATATGCATTAAACTTTACTCCCTCTAAATTGTATGTAAGTTTGAATTCATGAAACAGTGAAAAACAGTGGACTGCAGAATGGCCCCTTACACCACTGTTTCCCAACCCTTTTCCAGGAGGCACATCAACAATACACATTTTGGATGTCCCTCTTATTTGACCCATCTATATCTGGTCTTGGAGTCTCTACTAATGAGTTTAATCGGGTGAGAGTTTGAAAATGTGTTCTGTTGGCTTGCCTTCAGGAAAAGTGTTGGGAAACACTGCCGTACACTGCGGTCGGGTAAAAATGATGCATGCAGCCGCAAAGCCGCTGTGGTGCAGCATTACGTTTAGACTGTTCCAACCTCACATAATATTTTAACATTATTATTATTATCTCTTTCTGGCTCCTCCTCTCTCTTTCTCGTACAAAACACACTCTGGAGGTGTTGGTGGCTACATGATGGCTGCAGACGTAGGAGAATTGTACAGACAGGCCCTTAATCAACACATCTGTGAGAGACAGCACCTGGTCAATACACCCCCTACCAGTACAGCAGCACTCACACAGATTCTCCACTGCTGTGTTAATTTAGTGTGATTATCTGGCTGCACATGTGTATTTGTGTGTGTATGTGAGGGAGAGAGAGACATTGTTATATTCGCCTCAGACACAGAAATGTTGTGTGTGTGTGTAGATGGATGGAGGGATCGAGACTTGACTGAAAGATGAGCATAAATAGACATGAATGAATGTATTGATATTTTGACATGGCAGGTACATAGTAGCTTAACTGACAAACTGATGTGAGAGATATTCAGATTACTGTGTGGGATAATTAGATGGATGGATTGACACAGCAATACACTACTTTTTAAATCTGGCTCCCCCTTTGATGCTGTTAGGTGAAAAATTGGCTTAAACCAGTGTAATTTGTCCTTTCAGCAGCTGCTGTGTGCTGTGTGTGTGGCGTGCGTGTGCACATTTTGAAAATAGAGAAAGTGTAATAAAAGCTTGCTCTTTGATTATGTCCTTCACTCCTCATGAACAAGCTCAAGACCTAAATCTGTTCTCTTCCTCCATTTCATTTAAGATTTATAGCGATCAAGGTCTCCTGTTCACATGCAGGGCTTTGTGAATTTATTTCATGGTTTTAAAAAAAAATTTTTTTTACCCTTTTAATGGTCGTAAGGTTGTCTGGTGTCATGTTTTGATTATTAAAAATGCCAATTATTAGTACTATTAATCAGCTAAAATTCAAACAGAATTGTTATCTAAATTATATGATCTAATAGATACAGTTTGGTTTAGATTACATTAGTGGCCCACTGTTACAGTATTTATAACAATACATGCATGTCTTGTTTGGCATATTTCTCCCTGGATGCTTTTGAGAAAATACCAGTAAACAAACTGTTAGAGTAGATTACTCTTCCTTCTTTATACCATCCTTCGTCCTTTCATGCCCTTTAGTTTCTGGATCCTGTTTCCCTTAGTACATTATTTACTATTAAAGGGATATAGTTCACCCAAAAATGAAAAACATTCTGTAATCATTTACTTACCCTCATGTCGTTCCAAACCTGTATGCATTTCTTTGTTCTGTGGAACACAAAAGAAGATATTTTGAAGAATGTTGGTTGGGAACCAAATCGTTTTGCTGGCCATTGACTTCTATTGTATGGCCAAAAAAAAAAAAAATAATAAAAACAAAACACTGAGACGGTGTTCTCAAAATATCCATCCTGATCTCACGGCAATTCGTACGAATTTTACGAGGTGGCTAATTCGTACGAATTCATACGACCTCACTCATACAAATTCGTATGATTTTTGCTAATTTGTACATATTTTACGAGTTACCAAATTCGTATGAATTCGTACGAATGACCTACCCCTGACCCCGCCCCTAAACCTACCCATCACGTGGGTTTAGACAAATCGTACGAGTGTGGTCGGACGAATTCGCACGAATTAGCCACCTTTTAATCACTCGTACGAATTGGTCGTGAGATAGCGTTGAAATATCTTCTTTTAACGTCCCACAGATGAAAGAAAGTCATGCAGTTTAGGAACAACATGGTGTTTTAATTTTGGGGTGAACTCTCCTTTTAATCCTCACAAAACAGCACAAGCTGCAGTAAAATTAGGTAACAAATACAGTTTTACCCCACGTTACAACCACACACATTTTTTACTGACAACACAAGCCGAAACCACCAGCCACCTACCCGTACAAATCTTGTAATTGGCCACATGCTGCCTTGAGTGACAAGTATGATCATCAATCAAATTAAGATGGAGAGAGGGGAGGGAAGGGGCCCGACTCCCCAGACAGGCTCCTGTTAACAGGGTTTCCTTCAATCCGGGTTTATCGATCAATACGTGGCTTGCCAATTTGTACTCTGCACCTGAGTACATAAAATGCCTATTGCATCAGATTACTTTAAGTTTATATCCATTATGCAGCATGTTCTCATCACTTCTTTAAGAGAAAATTGTTTCCATTCACTTGCTGTAGTAAAACGGCACCAAAATACAGATGTTTTGACTTTAATTTGACAAACTTACTCGTACATGCTTTGATGGGATAATTGGTTTCCCCGAAAGCAATTTGCACTGAGTTTATTACCATCAATGCATGATTGGTGTCCAGCATCTGATGATACAGATGGACATTAAACCAGGAATGCTGTAGGGATCACGGCTGCATGACCGCATTTTCTGTGGAACGTATCCGAGGAGACGTACAATGAGGGAGCTTAGGCAACATAGCAGAAATGATTAAAGTCGTAAAACTGCAGATTATACACTCTCAGAAAAAAATGGTACAAAAGCTATCACTGGGGCGGTACCCTTTCAAAAGGTACATCTTTGTACCTAAAGAGTCAGTGCATATTAGTACCTCAAAGGTACATATTACAACTTTTCTTCACTGACAGCTTTTGTACCATTTTTTTCTGAGAGTGTATGAGGAACTATTTTATGGTGCTCCGAAATACAAAATTCTGACGTTGGTCATGACATTCAGTGGTCTGATATTTCATTTTCGCCGTCATCCATGGCAACGCTGTGACAAGACAACTGAAACCGGTCCTACTTTTATTTCTCTCGGATCACATCGCGTATTCGCAATCTTTTGCTGCGGCTCAGTTAATGATTGTGGTGAAAATGATCTCAGATGACTTAAAGGGATAGTTCACCCAAAAAAGAAAGTTTACTCAACCTCATGTCGTTCCAAACCTGTGTAATTTTCTTTCCTCTGTGGAACATAAAAGAAGAGAATTTGAGAAATGTCTGTTGTTTTCTTGTTTTTTTATTTTTTGTCTATAAAATGAAACTCAATATTAACCAAAACTGTTTGATTACCAGCATTCTTCCAAATATCTTCTTTTTTATTATTATACAGTTATACAGGTTTGGAACGACGAACTTATCCTTTAAATATTAATATTGCTGAAATGTCGTTGCGTTTGTCTGTAGCTGGGCTGATTGTTTTGTATGTTGTAGTGGATTGTTTTTATTTTCTTAGAGGAAGCTATGTTAATACTGTAAAATCATTTCAGCTCAATTTAATATTCCATATCTGCATATTTGTTTATTTATTTGAGATAAATATGCATTTTTATTTATTATATTGCTGATAGTCTCTCTACGTCATGGCCCTTATTTTGCGATAATAGCATCTGTCTGTTCATTATCCCTTTCAGACAATAATGTGATTTCTAAATGGTGTCCCTCACAAATGCAGCTCTGTTTGCCTGTTCTCTCTTTATTGTTGTGATGTTACGGTGTGGGATGTTTAATGGGGTTTCTTTATAAAGGCTTATCTTCTACCCTCTGTCTTTCTCTCCGTATCTCTTGCTCTCTTTCCTCCAGTCTTGGTGTGGCATGATGGAGGGATTTTTAAGGAGATTCTTTTCCGTGTTCATTGGACGTTGATGAGCTCCTCTGTCTGTCGCTGCTGGCCTGTCATAGCCTCAACACTGCTTATAGCAAAATCAATCGGTCTCAGTCACAGAGGGTGAAAGAGACGAGAGCATTAGCTAGCGCTCCGTTCACACACACATTCATGTATCCAAAGTTTATAGCCAACAAACACACACTTGGTTCAACTCCTGCCCTCCCTCACATCTTGAAGAGAAGAAGATGGGATGAAGGGATGGAGGGAAAACGCATGAAAGGAAAGGATGACAGAGGAAGAGAGGGAGCTGGAGCGAGGGAGAGATAGTAGCATTAAAATTCATGGCTTTTTTTACTCTCTGTGCTGAAAAATCAATAGTGTTTACTATGAATGAGAGGAGCGCTGGACAGCAGAGCTGGGGGCAGATAGACGGGGAGAGAGAGGGAATGGGGAGCGGGGGGGGTTGACTTCATTACTGGAGGCAGAGGCACGAGAGGTCAAGGTTAAAGACTCAACCTAGCGGGTAGAAGGTGGGGGTAGTCTACCATTTACCCACAATGCTGCAATATTATTGTGGAGTCAGATACAACAGCCCTATCAGTATAAATGAGAACATGTCGGTTTGGGATCCCTGCTTTCTCTATCTCATGCGCCCACCGCATACACTCGTGTTCGCGTGGATAAGCATCTGTAAATTCACATTTGGATGGTCCTGGAACTAGTTGGATGTTTTGTACCCAGCTGTGTTGCTGCTGATAGCGGCATCTGCCACTTTTGTAAGTTTTAACGAACCTTAACGCCTCATGCGATGCGAAACACTCCGAAAGCTAAGGGGAAAGTCACATACCCTCTATTAAAGAGTCTGGAAAAGGTTGATTCTTCATCAGCCTCTAGTGTGGAATAGACAGTTAAGGGCCGTTCACACCAAGAACGATAACTATAAAGATAACTATATTAGCGTCCAGACCAGCGGATGATATCATTCTGTTTATTCTAATTGTGGGTGCTTGTCTGCCACTTTAAATACTCAACCTTGTTACGGCAGGATGGATTCTGATTGGCTGTCAATGTTTATCAGCTGGATAAAATAGTTTCTCTGTGCTGTTATCGCTATAGCTGTGGTGTGAACTCTGCTATTCTTTAATATTGGGAGGGATTTTTAGAACTATATCTTTATAGTTATCGTCCTTAATGTGAACGGGCTATTAAAAAAAAACGTTTTTTTGTTCTCCATTCTGTCTCCTGATGGAGTTTTGGTTCCTTGCCACTGTTGCCTTGGCTTTTGGCTTGCTTAGTTGGGGACATTTAATATTCAATAATATTATTGATCTGCCTTACTTAAGGTGGACGTTGACGCAATTTTCTTTTAGAAACAAACTTTATTGTGTTATTTTCATGTTATCACTGTGAAGCTGCTTTGATACAATCTGTATTGTAAAAAGCGCTATATAAATAAAGGTGACTTGACTATTAGACTGATTTAAATCTCTGGTGTGGGTTTGAATGTGTTTATATTTCAGTTTAAAGGAATATTTCTGGTTTAGTAAAAGTTAAGGTCAATCGACTGCACAACATAATGTTGATTGCATCAAATTGATTACATCACTTAAAAAAAAAGCTAAAATCTTACAGTGAGGCACTTGCAATGAAAGTGAATGGGCCCAATCAGTAAACATTAGAATACTCACTGTTTCAAAAGTACGGTCACAAGACAAACAATATTATTTTAGTGTGAAAAAATGTTTTCCGTGTTAAGTTATAGCCAATTTTACAACTTTGTTACCATGAAAGCGTAACACCTGAAACCTTAAAGCAACACTAAGTAAGATTTTTTACCTTAAAATAATGTTTCCAAAATCGTTTCAGTGGTTCAAGTCGTAACAGGGTGAAAGGCACTTATGCCTCCACTTTGCGGTCTTATATCAGCTATAACCACGCTATGTAAGATTGCCAGATCGGGTCGAGTTTCTGTAGTTCTAATGAGACATAAGAAAACGCCTCGGTTACGGATGTAACCCTCGTTCCCTGAGTAGGGAACGGAGACGTTCCGTCGGATGACGACGAATGGGGGTTTCGCTTAGAAAGCCTATCCGCTTCGAGTAATACAAAACGAGCCAATGGCAAAGAAATGCCATGGGTCTGCAGAATTTGCATGGAGCAGCTCCGCCCCACCTCGTGGGTATAAAGGGCGGAAATTCCAGCAAAGCAGTATGTTTCCTCGCTGAGGAGCCAAGACTGAGCTCAGGCGATCCCCGCGGTACAGCGGAAAGTGGCAGGAAGACGGAACGTCTCCGTTCCCTACTCAGGGAACGAGGGTTACATCCGTAACCGAGACGTTCCCTTTCGTTGTCACTCCGAGTTCCGTCGGATGACGACGAATGGGGATACCAGTCTAATCACGCCACCTTCTCGGCTGTCTTCCAGTGCCCTGCGTAATCTGAGATCCCTGTCGTGAGACAGCACGGACGAAGGACTCCTATTAGCACAGGAATACCAAGGTACACTGGGGAGCATATCCCAAGGTTTTTAAGGGAATACGCAATTACTGCCAACCCAGAGGGGGGGGACTTAGAGAATACACATATGACCCGAGGGATGCATATGGGGAATCACTGGGGTGTCCAGCCGCAGGTGGAATATTTCAACCCCAGGGGTGGCAAGGTGGCTTGCCAAGGGAAAGACACATGCTCAAAGAGGCTTACAGTGGAAATACACATGTGGGGGTAGCTCAGAGGAGGTACCATGCACACGGGAGGCACCTAGCCGATGCGCAGGCAAAAGACACTGGCGCCAGCATCAGGAGTGCTGGAGGAACTCAGGGCTTTCGGGGAAGCTCACCTGAGGAGAATATCGCACGTATCCAGTCCGTGGAGTGAAATGGCGAGCAAGCGAAGACACCTAACGGGTCCCATGTTAGCTTGAAAAAGACAGTACATGGGACGAGACTGGCTCCACTCGGAGATTGTAAAATCTGGCGAATGTGTTAGGTGTCGCCCAGCCTGCAGCTCTGCAGATGTCTGTTAGCGAGGCGCCATGCGCTAGAGCCCAAGAGGACGCCACACTCCGGGTGGAGTGGGCAGTCACACCAAGGGGGCACGTCGACCTTGCTGTTGGTAAGCCAAACCAATGGCGTCCACTATCCAGTGAGACAACCTTTGCTTGGAGAGAGCCTTTCCCTTCAGTCTCCCACCATAACAGACAAAGAGCTGGTCTGAGGTCCTGAAACACTGCGTTCTGTCTACATAGATGCGGAGAGCACGTACTGGACAGAGCAGTGCCAAGGCTGGGTCTGCCTCCTCCGGGGGCAGCGCTTCCAGGTTCACCACCTGGTCCCGAAAGGGAGTGGTAGGAACCTTGGGCACATATCCAGGCCGGGGTCTCAGGATCATGTGAGAGTAAGCCGGCCCGAACTCCAGGCACGCTTCATCAACGGAGAATGCGTGCAGGTCCCCTACCCTCCTGATGGAGGCCAATGCAGTCAGAAGCGCTGTCTTCATTGACAGGAAGTTAAGCTCAACCGACTGCAAAGGCTCGAAGGGACCACTCCGCAGGGCAGTTAGCACCACTGCGAGGTCCCAAGAGGGTACGAGAGGAGAGCGAGGAGGAATCAGTCTCCTCGCTCCTCTCAGGAACCTGACGATCAGGTCGTGCTTCCCTACGGACTTACCTTCTATAAGGTCGTGCTGTGCGGCAATAGCGGCGACATAGACCTTGAGGGTGGGGGGAGACAGCCTTCGCTCCAACCCATCTTGAAGAAAGGAAAGCACAACACCAATCGAACATCTCCGCGGGTCTTCTCGGTGAGAAGAACACCAGGTGATGAAGAGGTTCCACTTCAACGCGTAGAGGTGTCTCGTGGACGAAGCTCTAGCGGAAGTGATGGTAGCCACCACCGCTGGTGGTAGGGTACTCAAACCTACCTCGTCCCGTCCAGGAGCCACACGTGGAGGTTCCAAAGATCGGGACGAGGGTGCCATAGGGTGCCCCGTCCCTGAGAAAGGAGGTCCTTCCTCAGAGGAATCGGCCAAGGAGGTGCTGTCGCGAGGAGTACAAGTTCGGGGAACCAGGTCCTGGCGGGCCAGTACAGCGCGACCAAAATGACCTGCTCCTCGTCCTCCCTGACCTTGCGCAGGGTCTGCGCTCGAGAAGGCTCACTGGGGGAAACGCATATTTGTGGCCCCACGGCCAGCTGTGCGCCAGAGCATCCGTGCCGAGCGTGCCCTCGGTCAGGGAATAAAACTGGGCGCAATGGGTCGAGTCGTGAGAGGCAAACAGATCTATCTGTGCGTCCCTGAACTGGTCCCAAATCAGCTGAACCGACTGGGGATGGAGTCACCATTCTCCAGGGAGGGGCTGAAGCCGTGAGAGCTCGTCGGCTGCACAGTTCAGAGCTCCGGGGATATAAATGGCACGAAGCGACCTCAGATGCTTCTGACTCCATAGGAGGAGGTGGCAGGCGAGTTGCGACATACGGCGGGAGCGCAGACCACCCTGATGGTTGATGTACGCTACAGTCGCGGTATTGTCTGAACGGACTAGTACATGCTGACCCCTGAGCACGGCTCGGAAGCGGCGCGGGGCGAGCTGTACAGCCAGCAACTCGAGGCAATTGACGTGCCATTAGCGGTGGGGTCCTGTCCAGGAGCCCACGGCAGCACGTCCGTTGCACATGGCGCCCCAGCCCGTGGCAGAGGCATCTGTCGTTACAACAACATGCCGCGAAGCTCGTTCCAGAGGCACTCCGGCCCGTAGAAAACTGAGGTTCGACCACGGGGTGAAGGTCTGACGGCAGGTCAGAGTAACTGGTACTCGGAAGGTGCCGTGATGCCATGCCCACCTCGGGACTCGGTCGCGAAGCCACAGCTGAAGCGGTCTCATATGAAGCAATCCGAGCGGCGTTACCACGGCTGCAGATGCCATATGCCCCAGGAGCCTCTGAAAAAGTTTCAGTGGAACCGCACTCTTGCCCTCGAACTGTCTCAGGCAAGTCAGCAGTGGTTGTGCGCGCTCGCTCGTAAGCTGCGCGGACATGGCGACCGAGTCGATCTCCATACCGAGAAAAGAGATCCTCTGCACGGGGCAAAGTTTGCTCTTCTCCCAGTTGACCCGAAGGCCCAGACGGGCTACATGGCGGAGCACCAAGTCCCTGTGTTCGCAGAGCTGATCTCGAGAGTGAGCTAGAATCAGCCAGTCGTCGATATAGTTCAGGATGCGAACGCCGTGTTCCCGGAGGGGAACAAGGGCTGCCACGACGACCTTCGTGAAGACGCGAGGAGACAGGGCTAGCCCGAAAGGGAGAACTGCGTACTGATATGCCTGCCCCTCGAAAGCAAACCGAAGAAACGGTCTGTGTCGAGGGAGAATGGAGACATGAAAGTAGGCGTCCTTCAGGTCGATCGCTGCAAACCAATCCTGGTGCCGCACACATTCGAAAACGCGTTTGGTGGTGAGCATCTTGAACGGCAGCCTGTGAAGGGAGCGGTTCAGCACGCGCAGATCCAGGATTGGCCGTAACCCACCAGTTTTCTTGGGGACAATGAAGTACGGGCTGTAGAAGCCGGACCTCATTTCGGCTGGAGGGACAGTCTCGATCGCACCCTTCGCCAGCAGGGTAGCAACCTCCGCTCTCATGATAGGGGCATTGCCACCGACCATAGTGGAGTGGACTCCCCTGCGCGGGGAGGAGACCGCGCGAACTGAATCGCGTAGCCGAGCCTGATCGTTCGTGCGACCCAGCATGACAGGTTGGGAAGCTCTAGCCAGGCTCCCAAGAACTGTACCAGCAGGGTCACGCGAACCACAGACTTCCCATCGGTGGGGCAGCGAGGCGGTATGACTGGCCCGGACGTGGACGGCATAGCGGCCCGGTGTGGGGGCACAGTCATAGACCGCGTCCTGACAGAGGAGACCAGGGAAGGACGAACGTTCCACGGGGGTCTGCTCTGCCAGGGGTCTGGCGACAGAGGAGGATGAGAGCAGCACGGTCCGGGGACGGTGCGCACTGTCATCCGGCTCTGGGACAGAGGAGGACGAGGGGTGCACGGCCCAGGGGCGGCGCACCGTGTCGTCCGAGAACTCTGTGTGCTCAGAAACGGGAGAGTCAGTTCTTTCTGAATAAGGATTCTTCCCCGGCCCTCCACCAGGGAAAGGAGTGGCCCTGCTACCAGCTCCTGGAAAGAACTGAGTCCCATCTCTGAGGAGCCCATCTCAAGAGTGCCGCTTAACCCAGCGTATAGCGGGGGGCGGGGCTGTAGAGGGCTGTGGCGTCCCCCTGCGGCTTCCAGAGCCAGCCCGGGTGAACGGGTGGGGTGGGAGCCGCAGGAGGGCGCCTTCGGCGGTGGGCAGACTGAGGGATCAGCTCGAACGGCGGGGCCGTCGGGGCAGAATAAGCCTCAGTCTGCTCGTGGGCGGTTGAGAACTGTTGGGCAAAGCCCTCAACCGCACCGCCGAAGAGGCCGACCTGGGATATGGGGGTGTCAAGCAGATGGGTCCGCCCGACATCCTACACATCGGACAGGTTCAGCCACAGAATGGTGTACATCACCTGACCCAGGGAACGTACGGCCACTTTCGTCGCTCGGAGAGCAAGGTCAGTGGCGGCGCGCAGCTCATTGAAGAGCCCTGGGTCAGTCCCGCCCTCGTGCATGTCAGTGAGCATCTGGGTCTGGTAGACCAGCAGAATGGCCATGGCATGCAGTGAGGCGGCTGCCTGTCCTGTAGCGCTATAGGAATTCGCCACAAGTGTAGACGAAAAACTACAGGCTTAGGACGGGTGCTTAGGATCGCGCCGAGAGGAAGCACTCTGAGGACACAGTAGCATCGCAACAGAGCGTTCAACCGGGGGACCCCAGTGTACCCATGGGCAGCGGCCCCGTCGAGGGAAGGAAGGGCGAAGGAGATCAACGAGGGATCGCTGGAAGACATGGGGGTCTTCGAGGATTTCGAGATCTCCTGATGCACATCCGGGAAAAAAAGGTATTGGAGTGGACGCTGACAGGAGTCAGCGGCCACACCCAAAAACCAATCGCCCGAGAAAGCATGGCCGTCATCTCAGGATCTGACTCGACAAATGCCATATGCACACCCGAAAGTGGCAGCACTGTCAAATCTTCACTTCCTGAAAATTCTAGCCCACCCTGTGATGCTGCGATGGACAACAGATCCGATTCTGGAGCGTCAAGGGAAACCCGCGGGGCATCCAAAAATAGACCCGGGGAATCCCCTGAACACTCGCGGGTTGCGTCACTGAAGAGGGGGGTGTGGTCCACGGACAAACAGTCGGCGGATTTGTTCCACACACACACCCTCAGGTCACCCTGGCCACCAGCCGAAGTAGCACCTCACGTGGAGAGTGTTAGATCGGGGTGTGGATGAGGGGACTCTCTCTCTAACGAGATCATTGAGTCTCGACCGTAATGACGCGATGATCACGTTCCCGCGGGGAGAACGTGAGTCATCCACAAACGCTGCTCTAGCGTGATGAAGCCCAAGCACGCAGAGCAGAGAATGTGCCCATCAAAATCGGAAATGAGTCGACCGCAACCAGAAATGCACGGGCGAGCCGTCTTTAAAAAGACGTGCCGCGTGCGAGCTCTTTTGTGAGAGGAGGAAGAAACTCCGCGATGTTGAAGCGAGCAGGGAGAAACACACTCATTGGCAGATCACTGCACAGATCAGCAGGCAATGTGAACTCGCTGCAGATCGCCGTCACACCAACACCGGAGAGAGTGGCTCGTCTCGTAGAGTGAAGTCAGAAATGGCTGTGGAGTGAAGAGATACTCTTGGCTCCGAAGCGAAAACATACTGCTTTGCTGGAATTTCCGCCCTTTATACCCACGAGGTGGGGCGGAGCTGCTCCGTGCAAATTCTGCAGACCCATGGCATTTCTTTGCCATTGGCTCGTTTTGTATTACTCGAAGCGGATAGGCTTTCTAAGCGAAACCCCCATTCGTCGTCATCCGACGGAACTCGGAGTGACAACGAGAGGGAACTACAAATTTGACATGCTTTACGTCAAGCGTTACAATAGTCAATATTTAGTTTTTCTTCGTTTCTGATGTCGCAATACATCATACTTTCATGAAATCATGCAACATACTCTACCTTGTCTGTGGACATCGTTTATTCCAAAGCCGGTGCTGGATAAACAGCGAGCGTGCGCGTGTGACAGTAGGGTGCGGTAGGCTAAATTATTTACGACAGCGGTAATGGACAATTCCACTTCCAACCTGTAGGGCGACCGCAGAGGAAAAGTTACTTGGTGTTGCTTTAAAACTGCCCTAAACATTGCAAGAACAACTTTATAGCTCATATAAAAAAGTTTTAAAAGAATTAGGGGCCATTTACACATAACGTGTTTTTGCGATTAAAATCATGAGATGAGTCCGTGGAACAGAAGAAATATACAAGGTGATGCATTTTTAAGCATTTTAATTTCTTTTAACTTGAGTGTCATGCACGAGACGCTGCAAAAGATGCCAGCGCAACAGTCAAACACGTCCGTCTAGTACGTTTTCAAAAAACAATGGAAAAGCAGCGCAGTGTACTGCAAAAAGGTTTTCTGTCTGAATGGCCCCTTACTGTAGGTGCTTTCATAAATTATAACCTTCACAGTTCTGCTTTTAAATTCTCCAAAAACTGGTCTGCATTTACTACCATTGTAAGTGTCTCGCCATAACCTTGATCTTTGTGGTATGAACATTATGCTACAAATACTGTTGACTGGGCTTAACTTGTATTGAACCCAGAATAATACTTTTAAGTATGAGATGAAGGGTTATTTTCTGAATTGGAAGTGATATGGCTACTGGGGTCTGCTAGGTCTTATGGCCTTGCAAATATCCACCCCTTTATTTTTCTCATTTGGTGGAGAGTATATGTTTTCATGGTGATATATACAGTACTCAAGCAGTTTGATATTCAAGGAGACTCATGAATGATGTAACAGGAGATGCTTGTCTTAGGCCTGGGTGGATGTGGCTGCAGGAGTATATGGGATATAAATGGAAATGTGAACTTTTACATCAGCATAAATTTACATTAAAGCCATATGATTGGAGAACATAGCACTGAATAATTTCCTCTGATGGCTATCAAATCTTTATTAATCAGTTTGATAGTGTGCGAGTTTTACTGAGATTAATATCAAATGCATTAGAAGCCCAGCGGCTCATTTCTTTCATTATTTTGTATTAGTAGACAGTAAGATGGATGTGTAGCACAGGTGAACAGGCACACAGGCTGCTCTGCAGGCCTTGACTTATATGCCACTGCTGCTGCTGCCTTAAATAATGTAATAATCTAACGTCTCATTTAGTTACCTTAACTTGCCCGAGCACATTATCCAATGAGCTGTATTTAATATGTAACTTATGTAATGTTGTTTATAATGTTCATAAGAGACTATAATGTATGTTACTCTCGGCTCTTATGTCTCATCCTCTCTTTCTCTCCCTCTCTTTTGGTGCTTTCCACTTTTTTTCCTTCGCAAGGCATCACAGGATGCTTTCTTATTCTCTTTTATTTTTTCCGCTCTTTTTCACCTTCTCTCTTTTTCTCTCTCTCTTTCTCCCTCCCTCTCTTTCTTCGTAGTCTGTTCCCTTAGCGACCGTTTCCAAGGCACCCACTCCCAGTGGCTGGGGGAGGGGACCTGTGATGTCATGCATGCATAACTATACACACCTGAATTCTCCTGTTTTTAATCTTTCTGCTGGACTCTCTTCCTTTTCTTTTTCAACGCTTTAGTATTTCAGACCCAGATGGCTCTTATATTATTGTATATATAGCCTCTATTTATAAATTCCATACACAAACTGTGAGATTATAGTTATTTGACCAAGTATTTGTTTGTGCTATATACATGTAAATAAGTATTTACTCTGGACTGGTACATTACAATGCACGCAGACTCTGTGTCCTTGCCGTATCCATTTAGATCTGATTCATATTAAACAGGCCTTTATCAGTGCGGGTGCTATTGTGTGTGTGTGTGTGTGTGCTCATTCGCTTAACCTTGCCTCATCTTAGGCTGTAAGGTTTGTCCCCATGATGCAATCTGATCATATGTCTAAGTAACCTTTAAATTATTTAGAGAAAAAAATACTTTTCTTTAATTAGTATGAAAAGAGTATGCGGTATTTTGAATAGACTAAATGTAAACACCTAATTCTGGCAATCTCAACAGCTGTAAGTGGCTGATTTAATGGGATAGTTCAGCCAAAAAAGAAAATTCTTTCATCATTTACTCACCCTCAAGTTGTTCCAAACCTGTATAAATTTCTTTCATCTGCTGAACACAAAAGATATTTTGAAGAATGTTGGTAACCAAAAAGTTTACTTCCCATTTACTTCCATAGTATATATATATATATATATACGGTATATATATATATATATTTTTTTTTTGTTCAATGGGGTCCATCAACTGTTTGGTTACCGACAATCTTTAAAATATCTTCTTTAGAGTTCAGCAGAAGAAAGAAATTCATACAGGTTTGGAACAACTTGAGGGTGAGTAAATGATGAAAGAATTTTCTTTTTTGGCTGAACTATCCCATTAACTCACTCCTGTGTTGACATCGCTCCACCACCCCACCTTCCACTTTTATTTTCTGTTAGTTCTATTTCCATTATTAATTATCTTTTGGTCGGCACCCAACAATGCCATTAAACAGGAATGTGTGTGTTTCAGTTGAAGTACATTAATGAACTGTTAAAATTGTTTACAGCTACTGCCTATAGAACAAGGATAAATAAATCAGAAAAAAATATTAGAACCTATTTAGATTGCAAAATAACTTTTCATAAATATAAATATAAGTATATTTATAAATAATAATAATAATGATAGCTCTATAATAAATAATAAAAGTATGAAATATGATATATGCATATGGATATTATGTGTTGTTTGTTGTTGTCTAATGATTCTGAATTTATTATCAAAAAGTAGAAATAAAACAATTAAGAATTGTTTCTGCATACTGGTTATCTGGCACTTAAGTATAATAATAATCTGTATCAGTATTAGTTGTGAATTTTTTTTTTAATCAGTAACGATGTAAAACAAACAGTTGCAAAAAAAACATCAGTAAACAAAAAAAGTGTTGATTATTGCACTTCTTGCATATTTTTTCTGTATTATTTGTTTTTAAACATGCATTTAATGCATTGCATGAACTGATGCATTAACATGTTCATATTTTAATGGTCTTACCTGAAAATGATCTCATTCTTTAAAACTTTGCTTTTAAAACTCCAGCTAAGGTGCACTAATACATGCTTTTTGGACAATGTTACATCACTAAGCAACAAATGAGTCAGAGGATGTAATGAATGTTGTGTTGTTTCTGGAGTTAGCTGATGAGGGTCACGGTTACTAGGCAACGGTCAGCACAGTCCGTAGATATGCATTCAACTCCTAATGGGAGCGGAAAAGGGGAGTGTGTGTGTGTTGGGGGTCAAGTTTGTCTGAAAGGGGATTAATATTTTGAGAAGGGGCAAGCAGTGGCTCTGTCTGCACGGCTTGTGTCTACACAGTTCATTTGATGTTACTGCTCTTTGAAGCTTTTGTCCCGGTGTTTCACTCATTTCCGAGGAAGAGAAGTGGCCTTGGCTACAAAGTGCCCAACATATTTTCAAACTCAACTCACACATTCAGTCTGTATAAGTTGCACACAAGTTAATGATAATCATGCACCAATATTTTCTATTTTGTGTGGGCAACAATGGCAGCCCTGACCCACTTTATTAATATAGGCAAAATAATACATGACCAAAGACAAAATAATTTATTGATTTTTAAAACAAGTTAATTTTGTAACTGTAAAATGTGTTAGGCCCAGTGTTAATTTTTGTTTAATGTATAAGGGCGTAATGTCAGGTTAATCAGTACTGCATCTGAACATGACAGCCAAATTTAGACATTTGAATGCATGTGCTGGACGCTTATAATCAGTATGATGTCAATAAGAATTCTTAAACATTAATACAGATCTTTTTATTTCATGCACCATCATTTTATTACCTACCTCGCACATGTTCTCGTTTTCACACTTGATTTTGTCCCTATCGCGTTCCCACCCTATTGACCCTCTTTCCCCAAACAATTCTCTCTCTCTCTCTCTCTCTCTCTCTCTCTCTCTCTCTATTGATCGACATATAGTGAGCTCTGTTCTTCACTGTGCTGCCTCCCTTTAATCAATACAGATAATTGTCTGCTCTCTCTCTTTGCCAAATACTCTCTCTCTCTCTTTCTCTCTCTATCAATGAACCCCCTAACCACCCTAAGTCTGGGATTCCCCCTGTCTTAATGACCAAAGGTAACCTGTTCTCTCTCTCTTTCCATCGATTGGCGTGGGAGCGATTGACTCACGTGTAAACATGGTGCCTGATTGTGCTGCGTTGAAGTCTCTTCAACTATTCCCATGTGGTGGCTATAGAGACAGACTTTTCAGTGTTTGTCAGGCTAAAAACATGTTATCAGATTCATATTGGAAGGTCACACCAAACTGATTATACTCTATAACTAGAAAATAAGAAATATCACATAGAAACAGTTTATATTTATAAAGTTTTAAACTTCAGTAGTAATTTTGATCATGCTGTTGCAAATAAACACTTTTTATATCACAAATATATCACTTTTTGTGGATAGAATAGTATGATAGGAAAGTATTAGAATGAGATCTTGACATGTTGCATGTCAGATTTGAATCTGCATTTCCCACATGATCACCAAGGCTCAAAGTTGAGGAGTCACTTTGATCGTGCTGTTGCAAATATTACATTTTCAATATTATTATTTATTTATTTTAGATTTTACATATACACACACACATACACACACACACACACACACATAATTATGTCACTTTGTATTGATAGATGCAGAAGAGATGAGAGGAATGACTTGGGAGACTGGGACCAGGACTTATTGCCAGCCAGATTCAAATCTCCATTTTCCACATGAACGGCGAGGCTCAATTTCTGGAATATGTGCACTAGACCCTGTATCTTTTAACTCACTCTATAAGGACAGAGGAGATGTGCAGATATAACTTTAAATTCCCCAAGGTCAAAGTTTAGTCTCTGCGGGTCAAGCTTTTTCAGCAAGGTAATAGAGAATTAATATTTATAGTGTACTATGTGTGATTTTGGATTGCCATGGAAGTACCAGAAAGCATTTTCTTCGTGATGACAGTGTGGTTTTGTTTGGTCGAGGTGTGAGAAAGAGAAGGTGAGATTCTTGTCTTGCCAAACTCTGATTCAAAATGAGGAATTCTGTGAAGAGGGAGATTACAGGTGATATAGGCCTCATTCCAGAGTGTGACATCCCACTGGGATCTGAACGCATAGACATATTAGAAAGGTATTTATTTCTTTGGTGTTAGACACAATTCACAGGATCAGTGTACAGTCTTTGTTGAGCATCCTTGTGTTTTCAAGGTTTATGTGAACTATATAGTGCTATACTTACACATGAAATCACTGATTTTAACCAACATATTTTCATGTGCTATTAAGAATATAGAAGATGTGGAATAACAGTGAGCTGAAAGGGGGATAAGAGAAATGTAGCACTTCATATGTATTCGTAGGCCATTGAAATATTGATATATTTTCTTTGCTTTGTGTCTCTGTTGCCTCTTTCTTTATCAGATTACGTCTCCTCTCGCTTTCTCTCCCTCTTTCCCAGTCAAGCCTCAAGGATAGAAACCTTGAATTAGAATTTCAGAGGCAAAGAAAGAGAAAGAAGGGGGTAGGGTGGGGTTGTGCTCTTAGGGAGCGGTCGTTGAGAAAGTACCTCTAATGGGCGTCTGTGCGCTCCCCCCTGCCTAGGGCCCCGATCGATACTGACTCAGAGCAATAAAGCTTTCCCCTGTCATCTCCACAGAATACAAAGCAGTATGGGAGAGAGAGAGAGAGAGAGAGAGAGAGAGAGAGAGAGAGAGAGAGAGAGAGAGAGAGAGAGAGGTGAAAAGCTGTTCCGCTAGCCAGACCGATTTCCTACCACCCCAGCCCCCCTCCCCCCCCCCCCCCAGCCCATCTACCCCCATCTAACAACAGTAGAGCCCCTACCCCCTCTCGTTCCCTCTCTCCATCTCATAGTCCAACTCTCCTTTCCCCAAATGTAGCACGGGTCCCCTGTGCCGGCTCTGACTAGGTTTTGATATCTCCCTGCACTCAGGAGGAGAGAAATAAATAATGGCAGATGAAACTCTTATTTTAGTTATTATCACAAACACAGAGACAAGGACGGATAGAGAGAGACGTCCAAGTGGGGCATAAAAAGGAAAGGAAATTAAACAATAAAAGAGGTAAGAAATGGTAGCTGGAAATGTATGGATAGACAAAAAGAGAGAGAGTGATATAGTTTAGGAAGTGAAATGGGATGAGAAGAGAACGAAAGGGGGAATGAAGTGATACAAAAAGGAAGGGGGCGAAAGCGAAAGGAGAAGGGGACTATGGGAGAGAGAAAGATGGATGTTGTGATAAAGATGGAAGGTGAGTGGGAATATAGATGAGTTGATGAGTAAGAATGACAGACATGAGAACGTGTGAAGGGGAAAAAACTGCACAGGGGAAAGGTGAAAGACAGGTTAAAGGTCAAATTATTCCTGAAATTGTAAACCAATCACATTTAATCAGCACTACAACACTGAAACTATCGGAAAAGACAGAAACAGTTTCTCAAACAGGGATATGCAAAACTTGTGATTTTGGATTCTTGGACTCTTGTGTTTAAAAACAATTATGAGAGCACTAGAAAAGCCTGAGATGAAGCTTGCCGACCACTAAATAACACTTTTTATAATGAAAAATCGAATAAAAAAATCTAGGTATACCAGTCAACCTCACTAGTTGACCATCGTGACCCATCCTTCATGTCAAAGCAAACAGTTCCTCTTGAAAGTGACAGTGTAGGTGTGAACGTGTGTGTGCCTGTCCTCCATCACCGGACGGTTGTGCTTTTTGTGTGTGACAGCTCTGGAGTTGCTCCGTCATTACGCTGCTGTCAACCTAATAACATCTCTTCCTCATCTCTCAAAAACAACACTTTCTGTGTGAATGTGCGTCTCATCTCTTTTGTTTTACCCTCACCGCCCTTCCTCCCCAATTCAATCCCTCATTTCTTCTTTTATTGGAAAAAGATGGGATGAATCCTTCATCTCTCTTGCAATGCTCTTCTGTTATTATACTGGAGTATAGGGCTAGGCGAGATAGCTAAAAATATTATAGTGGTCATTTTCAGGATTTTGACGTTATTTGAAATATATCTCAAAATGTATTTACTTGCTCTGAAATCGGTGTTTATGGTTCAGAGGACCCATAGTTTCACCAAAACATCTCTGTAGCCAATTAGATTAAAATATTTAGTGCAAAAAAAGGTCAAATAAAGTAAAAAGTTAAAATAATGAATGTTTTCCAAACTGTTTTTGATTAAATAATTTTTTAATATATAAATATAAAATATCTCATTACTTTCATTTCTATGCACAGTATAGCAACATTATATAACAAATATAACAATACAGCACTATTTGACTAATTAATATTTAATACGTTAATAAAAAATAAACTAATTAATACTAAACAAATAACTCAAATAAATATATTATATACCAACTTGTTACTGAATTTAAGGCAAAAATAAAAATTATGCAAATTAATCATTACATTTTGAATGAAGCACCATCAATTCGCAAAATGGAAAGTTTAAACTGATTCACAGAAATGAATCAAACTTTCCAACTCAAAAGGTTTTGTGAGGTTTAAATCGGAGTTTAATTTATATATATATACTGTACATATTACATTGTGAAAGTAAAATCGTTGCATAGATATTGTGAATATTTGATCAACTGTAACTGTGAAGGTTGCCAGTTTGATTCAATATTCCATCAATAAATAGTTCAGTTCCGTTTGAACGGCCATTTGTAGAGACCAAGAGCACGGGATTGGTGGCACTTTTTTCTGCTAACACACATTTCCTTCTACTTTCTAGTCTTATCTTCCAAGTTTTTCATTTATTTTCTCATCTCTCTTCATCTCCCCCATGTCCTTTTCTTTCCCTGTGAGATTTTACTATCAATTCTCCCACTGTGCATTTCTTTTTCAAGTGGCCTGACTCTCTCCTACATCCGCGTTCTTTCCTGTTCTGCCGTATGAATTCCTCTTAGCTCCCCTTATTTCCCCCTCTACCTCTACACAGTAATAATGCTACTGATAGAAAGAGGCCCAAATGTGTGTGTGTGTGTGTGTGGGTCCGCGATTATTGTCGTGTCGGGAGTCAGAGGAATCGATCGATGCAGAAATATGAGGGTCTGTGTCAAAAACAATAACCACCTTTTCCCCTGACACACACACTTTCTCTCACACAGCTGCATTCACACACAGATATAAGCCTAAATATTAAGCATGCACACATTCATTCAGGGGAAACGATACTCAGCCCTCACATTACAGGAAAAGCGCTCCATTTCAGATAGGAAAACTTATCAGCACAAGAGCTGCTCTCCGTTTACCATTTCACTGTCTGTCACAGGGGTAAAAACATACACATAAGCACAGACAAACACACACACACACACACACACACACACGAGACATTTCACTGCTGTTGCCTGGCAACGTTTGCCAGTGACCAATCACAGTGCAGAGCAGTGTCCAGTGATGTCACAGCGTCTGCTGACCAGCAGGGGAGAAAGAAAGAAAGAGCAAATGTCTGGAAACAATTTAAAAAGAGCATTTTTATCATTACATTACGGGACACGCTGATAGTTTAACAGCTGGAGGAGCGAGTGGGAAGTGGAGGGAATGGACATTTGTGTTTATGGAGGTGACGAGGTGGACGTATCAGCCTGGAATGGTGGACGGAAAGAAAGCGTCTCTGTAACTTTATCAGCATTAAAGACTAAGACACATTTGTGTTGGAGTGAACGCGATTGCATCTACAGCGCGAAGAGTGTTTGCTGTGTGAAATAGTTATCTAATCACTCACACACATACGCACGCATGCGGCTCTGAGCTGTGACAGCTGTGAGATTGATGGCTCTCTTGAGGGCTGGAGCTTGCACGCTTAAACAGACAGCTGATCAGATAAACATGGAGGGAAGGAGAGCGAGAGGAACGGATGAAGAATCATACTAGCTTTTAAAAATCATAGGGGCATATTTGCTGGTGGATCATGAGATGTTCCTGTTTGTTTCACACATGCATCAGGCTGCAAGTCATCACATAAACTAAAACTGATGTCATTACGAGGAGTGACGTTTCCACGTAAGCCATGTGATGAGGGGCCGGCCAAATGGCCTGAGACCCCCGTGACACATGCAGACATGTCTGTGGTGTGTGACCTCGGGGTCATGAACTTTAACCCCACCAGCCGCACTGCATTCGCACAGGCTCTCGATGACCATGAACCTGACACTGCTCTCTTTGAGTGAAACCACAAAACATATAAGCTACCATCTGTATTCGTTTGTGATGTGTAAGAAAATATATCTATATTTATATAGGCTAGAGAGAATAAATGCAGTGTGAGTATAGCCAAAAAACTGTTTTCAGGCCTGTATAGGTATGAACTATATAATACAGCTGTCATTTGTTATATTTGTCTTTGAGTGTGTGTCTGTAGATTAATGAGAATCTAAACTATTATGTTGTTTTCACTTTAAAGTTTCTTTGAAATAACCAGTAAATTTGAAATGCAGCGCGTATCAATTGGGAGATTCCAGAAAAACTCTTCACAACATTCATAATAAAGTGGGGCAATGCCGCCTCTTAGTGTTGAACACACAGTACTGCAGTCTCTTATATCACCTCACCTCATATGTCCTGGACTTGGACTTTACCTCGACTGTAAATAATTTCAGCAGACTGTTTCTTAAATTCCCAGAAAGAACGAGTCATCACATCTTGTTCTTTTTAACTGTTTTATGTTTAATAAACTTTCAGTATTTAATATTTATAGTGATGAATCTTTTGGCGTAAATGTAAATGTTCGGATGTAATGCGAAACACTCTAAAACGTAGGGTTTAAACAATATTTACTAAATATACAATATCATATTGTCTATATGTACATGCTAAAATTTTCCTTTCATGGAAATACAAAGCTTTTTCTTTATAGATTGTATTAGGATTTTTTTGTATTAATATTATATATTTTTTTAATGTTCAGATTAGTGTGATTAAATAGTCTTAAATTCTTTTAAATTTCAGAAAATGCAAAAACGTGCGAAAACTAAATGAAGACATACAGGACCAGTAAAAAGACTTTTGTTTAAAATGCTCATGCTTAAATACATTTTCTAGACTAATTTAAATTGAGTCGACATATTATTTTCTTTACAAAAATATATTTTTTAGTGATTTTAATTGGCGCAAATAGTGAAAAGTATTCCAGGATGTACCTCTATTTGTGTTATTTCATAGCATATAATAACTTTACTAATTTTCTCAAATGTGAAAATAAATAAATAAATACAAATAATTATGCACGCTGTTCTCTGATGCAGTACATGTAGTTAGGACAGTTTAGACATTTCTATTTCCAGTCACTGAACAGTACAGGTTGTGATCCATCCCTGCTTCCTGCTTCAGACACATTACAGTTTTATATCACAAATGTTTTATATGCTTGTTTTGGGCTCCTACGGGGTGATTCATGCCCCAGTGTGGACGTGTGAGGTTGGAAAAAAGCCCTGTGAGCAAGCGTGCTCATTCTGTATTTTCTGATGGAGGCTTGTGTTGTGACAGATGTGTTGATATACAGTAGAGATACGTCGTGACACGGGTTTGCGAGAGAGGCCGAGAGAGTCACCACAGGACTCGTGAGTGACTCTTTCCAGCAACCCCAGCACTTTCCAGCGGCACAACTCTCCCCCTCTTTTCACCTCTATCTCAAACATCTGCTTATTTTTCATCTCTCACTCCTCACTGCCGCCTTCCCACTCTCAACCTCTTTCATCCTCTCTCAGTTCACCTGACCCCACTCTTCAGCCCACCGATCGACAGCGCTTCACTTCCTCCTTCGCTCGCTCAGCATCCTGCTTGCCTTCCTCAGACTTTTATCCTCCAAAAGCGACCGTCACATAAATTCGCCCGATGAAACGACCTGTAACACACTTACGAGTTTAAAATGCATTGTATTGTAAATGCAAATGTGGCGTGTCTGCTCTGACCTGCTCTGTTCTTGCTCTCTCGGGGTCAGGAAGTGGGCAAGGAGGGGGCGGAGGTGTGGGTGGGTACAGCGTAGAGAGGAGGTGACGGAGGGAGGAGAGAAGGAGGAGTGGAGAGTTCCCCCCCACTTGTTATCAGTTTGTTCCTCCTCCTCCTCGGCCGTCAAAGAGAAGCGGAGAGAGTGAGACAGAGAACGAGTGTGTGCATGTGTGAGAGAGGAAGAGGACCTCACTGAACGAGTGCACACATATTCATCAACATGACAAAGACCGGTCCTGTTGCATCCATGGATTATTCCCATATGTGGTTGCCAGGTATGTGTCCAGAGCATCTGTGTGGTTGACAGGTTGGTCTCCTCTGAGTTTTATTGATGGATTCGTTAGAAATGCAGGGACGTTTGTGGCCATCTGACCAAGAAGGTCAGCATGTAGAAACTGAAAGGAAGTGCTATGCAAAGTCTGAAATTCCAATATATATATATATATATATATGTCTTGAATTTCAGAGTGTGTTTTTTCTAGAAATAGAGGAATTTATGTTACAGTGCTTTGCGAATGGATTCAGATGCATTATCTGTGATTATTTTATTTCAAAGCACTGAAACTTATTTTGTTTAAATTGTTTTATGAAATATTTTTAGTTTTATTTCATTTGAATTATTATTAAAAAATTATTAAATTGTATTATACATGTGACTGTGAAACATTTGGTATGCGTGGCCTCAGTGTTCAAATACTTTTTGGAGCCGTTGTGAATCTTTTTTTCTATATGTTCCCAGACTTCAGGCTTTTCGGGTGGTCAGATGCGCTGGAGTTTTAACACATTTGAATTTGAGTTGAAATCTGGGCCAATGTCAGACCTTCACCTTCATGTTCTTCAGCCACTCAGAGTTTAAGATCATTGTCCTGCTGAAAGTGCAGTTCAGCAGACAGAATAAGATTTTTGTGCTGTACTTTTCTGCGTTGTGTGCCATTTATTTTAATTCAATTTACTTTAAGATGCCCAGTGCCACAGCATGATGGTGTTTTTTAAAGTGTGGCCAGTATTAAATTTGCACAACAAATATAACGTTTAGCTTTTTGGCAGACCCAAGGTTTTCTTTTACGTATTTCTTTTGGAGTAATGACAGCTAATGAACTCTGTGGCTTTTCTTGCAAGTCTCTTGTTGCCACAATGAGGTTTAGTGGCCATTTTTATACTATGCAATGATCTAATGCTGCTCTCATTGTAGCATTTGTAATTTAGTAAAATGTGAGAACTGGTCAATGATCTGATTTTTATTAAGCACTGCTTATTAAGTGTTCCTCTGATTTCTGTAATGCAATCCTCAGAATAATTTACATTTCTCTACATTCATTTCAAAGGCACAATTGTTAATATTGTTAATACAAATATTTTAATACCAGATACACAAAAAAATAGTTTTTCCTCTTCTGAAAATCAGAGAGCTCTAGCCTTTAAGTGCTTTACATCAACTCCAATTTGTGGTATTATGTGCATAAAATCTTCAGGTTATTAGACTACCATTATGTATATCTATTTTTTTATTAAAATTTTTGCTGATCCATCAGGAAAATTAGCACTTTTCATTACTGAAGAGTTGATGAAATCATATTTGTTGACTGGAAGTGCGAGGGAACCTCTGGGAAACCCAGTGTGAAGTTCTCCATGGGGTTTCCCCTCTTCCTCCCAGATCCCAAACCGACACTTGACCTTATTTGCTCACAGTACAGCAACTCTTTCCTTTAATATTCAAGGGACTGGTATACTAGTGGACCACTATGAGTATAGTGTACTCTGTTAGTATAGTGTGTGTAAAACTATACACACTGTACTAAAACAGGTTATGAGAAGCCGTTAGAATGCTTCTTTGAGTCTTCACTTGCTGTGAAGTGTCTAGCAGGTTGGCTAGCTTGAAACCAGTATCATGTTCCTAAAGAAATCTTGCATTATCATTGCTGATTATCTGACCTTTCAAACTGGCCAGAAATCAGCAGTCAGAAGACGTAAGTGAACTCAGATACCTTTATATTCTTAATTTGTAGCTAAATGCATACAGTGATGGAGATTTGAGATTGCCCCGATTATTGTCACAAGATAGCTCTTCTTCTTTGCATGTGGCATCTTCGTCTTTAAGTATGGTTGAAAATCATGTAAAACACTATTAGCTTGGAAATAATTTCCAGTATGTGCAAGCAGTGTAAGCATATTTATTTCAGTTTTATTATAAAATAGAGATCTTTGTAATACAGAAGTTATGAAATGGAGAAGTTTGGAAAATAGTAAGAAATAGATCTGTGTGTGTCAGCTACTGTATATAGACTATATATGATAGCGGCACTTACATTCGTGTGTGTGTGTGTGTGTGTGTGTGTGTGTGTGTGTGTGTGAGAGAGAGAGAGAGAGAGAGTATTAATAGCAGGCCCGACAGTAAGGGTTTGGTTTAACACGTTGTGTTTGCCCCAGCCTGAGGGGAAACAGAGAGGGAAGTGAGACATTAACACCAAAACCATCAGGCACTCTTTCATATTAACTTCATATGAATGATGAACTGCACATTCCCTTCATATACGGCTAAATTTGAATTCTAGATCTGATCAATAAAAACTGTTGTGGTGAATGTATATCAAATAAGCTATCATAGACTGCACGGTGTCAAATAAGTTTGTGATGATTCACTAAAATGATTTAAAACATTTCTTTGACCTTTTTGCTTTAAATTAACAATAGGCCTACATGCCTCTCTGAAGACCTCTATAGGCAGCTTAAAAAAACATTTATTTGTATCATTCATATGAACTATGAAACCCAATCTTACTAAATATAGTCAGAACTTGTGTGAGGCAATCTGAAAATATTCTCAAACTTTTACCCTGAGCTATCAGAGCACCATGTTACCAACAGGCCGTTCTGTAGAAACCCTGAACTCTACGGCCCGCTCCCTGACGGCCTCAAGTGGGGCTTTCCTTCCTTTTTACTTCCTTTCACCAACCACTGTGTCTTGACCACGGATTTGATCGCCTGAGGAAGTCGGCAATTCATCAGCTTTTTGGTGGCTTTTACACGAGTGACACAACTGATACAAGTGAAACTGGTTTCCTGTGTAACTTGCTCTGGGATTATTACCAATAAAAAAAAAAAAATTAAGTTGTACTGCCCCCTGGAGGAGCCAGACATTATCAGTATCTGATAAAGACCTCATTGATTCATGTAGTTGGCAGGAATAAAATATTGATGAAAGGAACTCTGAAAGAGTGAGAAATGAAGGATGAAATGTGAGTGTTGAGATAAAGAGGATCAGACAAGATAGTGGTATATGCAGGTGGGTGATATTATTAGTCAGTCGTTGGCTTTATTTGCATTTTTCACAAAAGGGAAGTGAGTGTTTCTGTGTGTGAGTGAGCATGTGTGTGTGTGTGTGTGTGTGTGTGTGTGTGTGTGTGTGTGTGTGTGTTTATGCACATCTATTTGAGAGACAATATTTTTTTTTTTTTTTGCTACAGAGTTTATACCTCTGATGCTGCTTAGCTCATTTGAACAATGTGTGTTGTAAAAAGTGTCATACAAATAAACTGAATTGGCTTGAATGCATCAGAAACATACACACATGTTCAGTTGTGTGTTCTGACTTAAAATATCTGCATGTGAATCTACCTGCTTCAATGTAGAGCAGAACTTGATAAAACTCTTTCAAAAAATGTTATTAGAATTCTTAGAAGATATATTTCACACACGTTAACTTTGCACATTCTGTGTCTCTACGCTGAGGATCTGGGACAGTCCCATTGGCTCGGTTACAGTTAAATTTGAAGTGACACGTCTGTGGTGATGTATGTAATAGTTGTTTGTTGGATTAATCACATCTCCACTTGTTCGAGAATGAAGGAATCTAAACCTGACGC
The DNA here is from genome assembly GCA_030578255.1 of Tiaroga cobitis. Taxonomy (NCBI): domain Eukaryota; kingdom Metazoa; phylum Chordata; class Actinopteri; order Cypriniformes; family Leuciscidae; genus Tiaroga; species Tiaroga cobitis. The sequence continues at coordinate 25,104,963 of CM060606.1, read as the reverse complement.
TGCTATCATCAAAAAATGTTTTATTCCAAATATAACACTTGTGTTTGTTAAACTTCAGAAATCCATCAGCTCATGACAAATTGTATACCTCTCTGTCTTTTTTTCTTCAGATATCAGAATGTCAAAGCCAGTAGAGGTTGAGAATCCAGCAGCAGACTCTCCGATGGAGAGCACAGGTATAGAGCTACGTTATATTTCTGCATGTCTGAAACAGGGCTCAACAAAAAGGTTTTTCTGCTCAGATATTTACTTGCCCTGATAACATCTTCACTGGCCCTATAACAAATATGATAAGTATTTTACACGTGCAGCATATTTTTATATGTTAACAATATAAATACACATTTTTTAACAATAGAAATAAATCAAATAATATATATACTCTTATAATGTTGTAACATTATATTGAATCAAAATTATACATGTATTTTGTTATGTTTGTAGCCAAGTCTTCTAAAGTCAAACTAACTAAATTTAACAAACCAACTAACTTAAACTTACATTTACCAAATTAACTAATACGTTGCCTTCTTTTATTCTATTTCTCTTACTGTTTTCTCAGACTCAGAAAGAAATGGCTCAGATTCAAATAATCAGGTAAGTGCTGGTACCAGTGTTATCTTTGATCTGAATACAGCATTAAAAAAATGAATCATATTTTCAATGTGTTTCCCTCCAACAGGTTCAACTGATGAAAATCAACCCTTTCTCCCTTTCACCCACACTCAGAAGCGGCAACAAAGTGAGTAAATGTGTGTGTGAATTACTGTGTGTTTTAAGTGAGTCTGCACAGATCTGCACATTTTTTTGTTTGTGGGTTATGGCCAATTTAAAACCAGTTCTGAAGACAATTTGATTAAAAGTTAGGGTAATCCTTTATTTTGATGGTCCCTTTTGACACTTCTGTTGACTATAAGTAACGCTGCATGTCCTACATGTCAACTAACTCTCATGAGAGTATTAGTAGTCTGTTTGCTCAATATCCGCTAAAACTTTATTTTGATGCTCCCCAACGGACATTCTACTGACTATAAGTAACTTTGCAAATACAAGTCAAACTTATTCTAACCCTACTAGTCAACTAATACTCTACCAACACTCTAATGAGAGTTACTAGACATGTAGGACATGCAGCGTTACTTATAGTCAACAGAAGTGTCAAAATAAAGTGAAACCAAAGTTCGTTTTTACTGGGGTTTTTTTGTTTGTTTTTTTAGTTTACAGGTTTTCCACCTCTTTTTATTATTTCATTATCCTCCCTTTGTCACCCTCATTTAAATACCCCCACTCCCCGTGTCTCTTTTAACCCATGAATTCATCATCAACATTTCTCTGTCTCTATGTCTCAGGCTAAGGTGGAGGATTGTGGTGAGATGTCTCCCGCTGCACCCGCTCAGACGGCCCTTTCCCACACACAGCTGATGCTAACGGGTGGCCAGCTCGCAGGGGTGAGACAAACACGCACTTACTTTTTACATGTGCTTCTTGTGTGTCTGTGTGGGTTCCTGCGTTAGCTTGCTTGCCTTGCTTAACATGTGCTTTCTTTCATCCTTTTTTCTAACTCTTATTTTCACCACATTTTCCTTCTCTGCCTCTCTTTCTCTCGCTCTCTCTCTCTCTCTCTCTCTCTCTCTCTCTCTCTCTCTCTCTCTCTCTAGTTGACTGCACTTTTGCCTGCACAGCAACAGCTGCTCTTACAGCAGGCGCAGCTCCTCGCTGCAGCTGTGCAGCAGTCACATGTGGCCCACGCAGCCAATCAACAACAGGCCCAGCAGCAGGCCAATCAGCAGACAGCTCAGCCGCAGTCACATGGCCAATCGCAGAGCACACAAGAACAAACCGCCACCCCCGTCCCACCTCCTCCTCACCAGCTCCCTCTTTCTCAGCCAATCCAGCTCACTGCCCAGGTACAGCCAATCAGTGCTGAGCAGCACCTGAGGTGATACAAGGGACAAATTCCCTAAACAGTCAAAATCCTGCATCTTATTTGCTTATTCTCAGTGAATTCCCTCCTCAGACCAGCTCAGATCAGAGTGAAACCATCATGTCCTCTCAGCATCTGTTTCTTTTCTCTCTTTCAGGACATTCAGCAGTTGTTACAGCTGCAGCAGTTAGTCCTCGTTCCAGGACACACTCTGCCTTCACAGTTTCTTTTACCACAAACGCAGCAAGGGCAGCAAGGTAGCTCATTTACTATTTGTATTCTCACGCTGTGCCCTAAATAAGTTTCCTATGTCAGGTCATTTGTCCCTTTTCACTTAAAACTAGACTTGTTGCATGTCAGTTGTCATGATCCAGCTGGTTAAAACAAAACTTATTTAAACTACATTTATTATTATCACTTTATTTTATAATTTTTTCAGGGCATAGTGATTGGATTAAAAAACTGTGGTTGTCAATCAGATTTCATTTATGGGTAATTAATATAATCATATGGTTGTGAATGTTTCAGGGCTGCTATCAACACCAAATCTAATTCCACTACCTCAGCAAAACCAAGGAAGCCTGCTGGCCGGTCCACCCAGACTTAGTCTTCAAGCACAGGTACATCATCTAATGAAAGACCCACATATTTCGGAGGTAAACATATGTCAGAGGGCACATAAACAGGTTCCAAGGGGTATTTGCAAAGATATTCCAAGTAGTTACAAACCTGTATGAATTTCTTTATTCTGCATGTATAGGTAACAAACAGTTGACGATAACCATTGACTTCCATAGTATAGAAAAAAATATTAGTGCTTTTACCCTTTACAAATATTATCGTTGTCAACAGAATAAAATAACCGATAAAGTAACTGTAAAAGAATTGTCATTATTTTTCAGTTCCTTTTTTAACAAGAAAAACACAACGTCTGTAAACTTTATAAATTTGTGTGGATTACAGTTGTAGTAAAATAAGCACTACTGTTCAAAAGATTGGGGACAGTAAGAGTTTAAAAACAATAGTAATAACTTAATACTTTTTTATTGAGCCAGGATGCATTAACTGTTCAAATAGTTAAAATAAAAATAGTTATTTACATCGCACTAATATTTCACAATATTACTGTTTTTACTGTATTTTTGATCAAATAAATGCAGCCTTAGTCAGCGTAAAGGATGTCTTTCATAAACCTTACCCACCTCATACAAATATCTTACCAAACCCAAACCTTTGAACGCTGGTGTATGTGCACAATACTATATTCTGTGGTATTCTCCCATGTTTGAGTCTTGATGATTGTCTGGTTTGTGGCAGAGAGAAAAGGTTGCAGAGAGCAGCGTGAACACAGTGACGCAAGTGACCTCTCACCCTGAGGAGCCCAGTGACCTGGAGGAACTGGAGCAATTTGCCCGCACTTTCAAGCAGAGAAGGATCAAATTGGGCTTCACACAGGTAGACACACACACACACACACACACACACACACACACACACACACACACACACACACACACACACACACACACACACACACACACACAGAATATTTGTTTTTCCTTGTAAAGTAAGGTTTGGTCTCTGTTTCCCTCTACAGGGTGATGTGGGAATGGCCATGGGGAAACTCTATGGGAATGATTTCAGTCAGACCACCATCTCTCGATTTGAGGCGCTCAATCTCAGCTTCAAGAACATGTGCAAACTCAAACCTCTGTTGGAGAAGTGGCTGAATGACGCAGGTAACCATCACAAAGAGCTCCATCAGATTTACCAGCTATCAATCTAATCATACACAAGTTTCTATCAGTCTCGAACGCATGTCCTGTACAATACAATAATACTACATATTAAGTGGCATTTTGGCTACTTTATAATTGAAAAATAGACTGTCAACCACAAAATGTTTTATATAACATTTTGCAGTTGAATTAACAGTAAAATTTCAAATATCTTTTTGTTACTGGTTTACTCAGAAACAATGTCGATGGACTGCACCTTGCCGAGTCCCAGTGCTCTCTCCTCTCCCTCGCTGGGGTTTGAGGGCCTGCCTGGCCGCCGCAGAAAGAAACGCACCAGCATTGAGACCAACGTCCGCATCGCTCTGGAACGCAGCTTCATCACGGTCAGAACACGTGATTACAAAACCATTGCACAACATAAACTACCGTTCAAAAGTATGATTTTCTTTTAAAGAAGTCTTGTATGCTCACCAAAGCAGTAGAAAATATAATAATTATTTATCTAAAATGTCATTTATTCCTGTGATGGCAAAGCTGAATTTTTAGCAGCCATTACTCCAGTCTTCAGTGTCACATGATCCTTCAGAAATTTTTTTTAGTATTAATTTCTAAAATATATATATGTGTGTGTGTATATATATATATATATATATATATATATATATATATATATATACTGTATATATATATATATATATAAAAAAAAAAAACACTGACCCCAAACTTTTTAAACGGTAGTGTATAACCAAATAAACATTCATATACTCTTTCGAAATGAATGTCCTCAAATAATCCCATCTGAAACCTCTGAATCAGTTGTGTTTTCTGCATTCAGAACCAGAAGCCTACCTCAGAGGAGATCCTGCTCATCTCAGAGAAGCTCAGCATGGAGAAGGAGGTGATCCGCGTCTGGTTCTGCAACCGCCGACAGAAAGAGAAACGTATTAACCCCTCCAGTGCCACCCCTCCCTTGCCCAGCCAACCCCAGCCCACCTCGCACAAACCCCCCTGCTACAGCCCGCACATGGTACGACCTGGCTTGCTCCCTTGGCTCATACCCCCATCTCAAATGACCCTGTGCCACAACACTCTACTAGTTTCTCCTGCATGAGCAGTTGATAATAATCATTCCCATAATGGCACATATACCATTCATTCCTGAATGTGGTTTCACCCGCCCTGCATTGCTTTGCGTTTTAATGTGGAATAATCGTAATCCATTCCTTCATAGCCAATTTATGCAACTAGTTCACTGTCATTGTTGTAATACTATAGGAGGATTGAACCTCTGTTACTTACACATGTTTTTGGAGGAATATTGCATGTATTCACTAACTTTGAAACTCAGTAATTTTCTCTGTAATTGAAGTTTTGTATAACTGAGTGAGTAGCATCTACAAACAGAGCACAAACCTTCCAGTGTTTGACACCGGCCTCTCTCCTTTTCCTCTTTTTCACCCTTCAACACACTTTGTCCATCATGTTTCCCTTTTGACCTGTGACATCATATCCACATCTTCCTTACAGATGTCCAGTCAGGGACTATCCCAGACAGTGAGCAGTCTCAGCACAGCAGGTAGGGTGCACAAGTGGACATCTGCTGATCATAGACAAATATAGTTGTTTAGTATATATATGATGGATGCTCTATCTGTTATTATTTCCTTCTGTCAGTGACCACCATGTCATCAGTTTGCCCTTTGACCTCAAGCGGACCTACCTTAAGCTCCGCCTCATCACCTGTAACCCCGCCTTCACGTGGGGATGCCAGCCCCGCCCCTCCAACTCACAGTACGCTAAGTTTGAACACAGGGTGAGTTGATTTCTCTCTCATGTACACACACACACACGCTCTTACTCATCACCTTTTACTCCCTCTGGCTCAGCAAATATAGGTACCTGCAGTGTTTGTGTGTGTGCAAATGTATTTTTGTGTGTGGTTTTGTTATCCGCAGTTCATGGCATAAAAAGAATGGTGACGTTTCTAACTACATCACTGACTTTGCTGCAAGTTTGAGGTGATTACAACCAGCAGAGTCTGTGTTCTTACACACACACACACACACACACACACACATATAAAATATTATACGTATACACATATACAATTAAATATTTATAAAATAAACACACATAGGTAAATAAATTCTTATGTTGGTCATACTTCCAAAAAGAACAATCTGTGATTCTGAATGCCAGTATCCACACCGGCGCGGTGACTGACAGCCTCACAGTCTCCTCAAACACTGTGTTCACCCGCGCTGTGCCGCGTCGAGGGTGTTGAAGTACAACTCACGTAAAGTTGATAATTCCGCGAATGACTGCAATTGCAGATTTCGAACAGAGATGGCGACAAAGAGGAAAAACGCCTGACTGCAGCTTTAAATAAATAAAATTAATTACAAATTACAAATATTAATAATAAATCATATATTTGTTTTAATACTACAAAAAATTATATATTTTTTTTATTTTTATTTTAGTATCCACTCGGTACACAAAGTGCTACAATGTTTTGCATATTTGTTCAGAGATTTTGCATATTTGTTCAAAAGATTGAGTAAAATCCCACTACATCTTAGTGTAATGGTTGTTACGAACTGATGCGTCACTGAGTTCTGCTGGTACGTGACCTGCATTGTATTACAAGAAAAGCAATGTTTATTCAGCAAAGATTTGTCTTCTTGCACTGTTTTTCCAGCTCTTAACTATGCTTCGAAATGTTTTCTCTTTTTCCCTTCATTCCTTTTTGTTTTCCATTTCTTTCTGTGTGTTTTGTGGGATGGTTATTTGTTTGTGTGACTCAGGAATACGATGAGGAGCATTAACACAGGAATGAACCAAGCTCTTCTTGGCAGCAACCCATTTGCTACTATTCAAGGTTTGTGCGAAAGGGAGGGTGAGAGAGACTGATGACTTTACCACCTCATAACAGTCATGTGTTACTTTGTCCTCTCTGTTTGAGTGTTTGTTTACGTCTTACCACTCCTATTCTTTGCTCTCCTAATGTTTGCTCACATTGTTCATCTGTTCACACGGCACTAGTGCATCCTGTTTATCGTGTCACATATTATTGTTGTTGATGTTTGTGAGTAACACGGCGTCTCTTCCACAGCCCTAGCAGCCAGTGGTGGCCAGCTGCCCATTTCCAGTCTTGAAGGCAGCAGCAAGGTGTTAATTGGTGGTTCTGGGGCCCAAGGAGCAGGTCTTACCTCTTCCCTCTTCCTCAACCACTCCTCTTTGTTGCCCATGGCAACAGGCCCCGGCATGGGATTGGGCGGTTCAGCTGTTGGCAAAACCTCATTTCCTGTCGCAGGCGGCATGAGTCCCTCCCCTTGCTCGAGCCCCGTCTCTTCCTGCTCTTCCGGTGAATTGCTGCACAGCCCGCACTCGATCGGAGGGTCAAAAATTGAGTGATGTTGCCCAAGTCCAATCACAAACGGAGGAGAAGGAGGAGGTGAAACCTTACCTGTCAACCAAAGCATCTCTTGATCCCCTCGCTCCCTTTCGTTTCCTCTCGTTCATACTCTCTCTCTTCCGCTCTCCCACTCTACTGATGCCAAAAATACACAAGAGTAGAAGAGGGGAGAGATGGAGAGACAGAGTTGAAGGAGGAAGGAAGAAGAGAAGAGGGAAAATGAAACCAAAAAAACACCATGAGGCTTAGCGGGACACAGCCAAATACGTAAATTAAAGGAGAAGAAAAAACTATGTGAGTAGTGCAGTGAGACAAGAGGACAAAAAGAGATCCTTGAGCACCAAAAACAACAAAAACTACAAACTTTACTGTGTTGTAGAACAACTCTTTGAAGAAAATGTGGAATACTGAATACCAAAAAGTATAAAGGAACTTTGAGAGACTCGCTATGACAAAGAAATACAAGCATACCAAAATCTCAAATACCAAAAACAAACACCAAAAAATACGGATGGAAAAGCTTTATCCAAAGGACCTGTAAATAGCCAACCGTCCAGGACCAGACCCAGTGACAACAATCCAGCCATCTCTGAGCTCATCATCTCATTTTCCATGCAATCATACCGTTTTTTTTTCACGGTTTCTGTGATTCAATGTTTCAGCATAAAATATGAGCAAGTCAAGCTCAAACGCTCTTGTGTTTCTCTGGTTCTTACTCGTTCTAGTCTGTTTTTTTCACAGAAGTAGCAGATTTTCCATCTGTCTTTATTAAATGTTTCAGTACATTCAGTACATCAATGTTTTATTATCATCATCATTACATGTCTTAACGAGAGCATATAGAGAGAATTGGGTGTTTGGTCTTTGATGTTCATCATGTTAGCACTGCATAGCTTGATGCACTTGTTTGTCCAATGACATGAATGTCGTAAAGTGTAATAAAAGTGAGACCAAGCTCCTCTCTCTAGCTTTCACTACTTTAAGTGTAAATACTCTCAATTCTCTCTTAAAGGACAAGTTCGGTATTTGACACTTAAAGCCCTGTTTTAAGATCGTTTCTGATGAAATAGAACGGTTAAGATTGAAATTTGGACACATGCTGCTGGCCCGAGAATTTTCGGTTTCTCGTAGTTTTATCGGTAGTTTTTGTAAAAGTCAAGTCAATGGAGTTGGAAAAAAACTACGATAAAACCTGTTGGAAAGCATCTTTTGCAGCGATTTTTGTGTGAGCATATCAGTGAACACCCCAGACCACTCTGTGAGTTTCACGTCTTTGTAAACTAAAGTTTAATGTGTTTTAGGAAGGATTGTTCCAGTGCACCTATGCAACCATTGTGGAGGTGGGGGGGTGCAACCACAGAAACCGAAAATTCTCGGGCCAGCAGCATGTGTCCAAATTTCAATCTTAACCGTTCTATTTCATCAGAAACGATCTTAAAACAGGGCTTTAAGTGTCAAATACCGAACTTGTCCTTTAATAATTAAGTGCTTGCATGCTTCCCTCACTCACTTTGTCCCTTTTGAATACCAAAGCGATTCATTCATACATGATCAGTTCATCATTCACATGATGCAGAAAGAGATCGGGGACCCAAACCTTGACAAGGCCGCTCTGGTAAGACAGCATGGCATGGGATCTGTCGCGGTGAAAGGGCTCCTATCCTCTCTGCTTCTTCTACAAGCCACAAAATGAAGTGAAACTTCACAGCCAGCCAAACTTCCCAGAAAGGAAAAACACAAACAAACCAAGCCAAAAATGAATCGAGGTGCAAAACGAGTCACTGTACAGAAAAAAACAGCATCCCTTCATGCATCTCTGGACGAGGTCACCCAGAACCATGTAGCAAGGGATCTGGCTCCACCTCCTGTCATTCAAACTCTTTCTGGTCCTGGGTGGCGGGATCTTTGATGACCTCACTAGACTCATCTGAAGATGAAGATGTTTCGGGTTCGTTTGGGGGTTGGGAGGGTTGTTTCTTTCGTTCTGTCTGTCTGTTTTGTGGGGCTTTTCTCAGCTGTGTGTGTGTAGATTTGTGTGCTTTCATTTGGGAAAAAGGAATTCACGTATTTGCGGAAATCTCATTTTTTACGTTCCTTACTTGTTCCTATCTAGTTGTGTTAGAGACTCTAATCAGGTGGTTGAAACAATACTGTGAAATCAGTTCAACAGACAAGAAACCAGGATAAACATGCTCAAGTACATCCAAAGAACCAAAGTCAAGTATAAACAAGCTTTAAAGAGAACCAAATATCCCATACACAACTATTCACATGCTCTCATCCACCTTACCGTTGTATTTATATCGTGCTGAAATCTGTAGTCGGCGAGCGCTGCAGGTTCAACGATGGATAGATACATGAACTCAGTTCTCTACGTTATTGTATAGTCCGAATGGGTCAGTTAGTGCTTCTCTAGATTTTGTAGTAAATGATCTATGTTATAATACTTACCAATTGCTTATGTATGGAAGAAAACATTGTGAAAGGATAAAAAAATGTTGATATTTACTTAGACCAAAAATTCACACTATCTCTCTTTTGGGTTTTTCTGTTTTCTTCCTCCCCTGATTGAAAGAAATTGATTTTGTTATTTATTCTCCTTTTGCTCGTTGGTGAATTTTCTTAACAGACCTTTTTTATTATTAATATTATTATTATTTATTTAATATATTCCAAATGCTGTTTTGTAGTGGGTGTGTTTGAGGCACCAGATTGTATTCAAATGTAAACTTCCTTAGCCAAGGCGACCTTTCAAACCAAATCCATCGACAAATGCAACCGTCGGTCCGAATGGACTGGCCACTAATCGACAGCGTAGGGGCGGACACTTGTCTTCTCGACCTCTTAGCTGTTCCATACTGGACAGAGCCTGTGGAGGGAAACCTATCAGGGGAAAAAGCAGCACTGTGGTTCTTCTGCTCAAATATTTCGGTAGTATTCATTCAATGCTGAAGTAACCTTCCAGAGTAAAAGCACGCACTGCCATGGCTCAGAAGGGATACGGTTCTGTAGGAACCTGCATTGTGTATGAACGTACAGTACCTGTCTCACCACTGCTGATGTTACTGATCGTGTTGCTATGGTTACTGTCGTGATGGCTACCGTGTGTGTGTGTGTGTGTGTGATGGCGTTGAGCGCAGTGCTGCCGTGAGCCTTGACCCGAAAGCTTTAAACAGCTACAAAACCAAAAACTTTAGGAGAGAAAAGATGGGGGCATTTGGGGTTCCTGGAGAGAAAATACAGCAAAATGTATGTATTGTGTGATAGCGGAAATGTATCCGTGCTCCATCTTCGTCTCTGCCTCACTCCTCCTCCTCCTCCTCTTTGTCCTACTTCTATTCCTGCTTTTTGTATTTATTTTATAGCGTGTCTGTTGTTCTGTCTCCTGGCTATGGGGGTGTAGAAGAGAGATAGTTCCTCATATACCTCACTCTCTTAACAACAAACCAAATAGATGAATGTTTTAAAACGGAGAAGCGTGCTCCATCCGTCTGTAGAGGCCGGGGACGCGTGTTCGGATTGGCCAGGGAATATTGATATGAAAGATCAGCAGGGGCCAGTTGTATAAGCATAGCCCTTATATTAAGACTGTGTCTTAAGAACTAGTATGACCAACTAGCAGTTACGTAGTTAGGGGTAATCAGTCTTACTGTTCGGTATCAAATTAGACCAATCTACGTTTTTATGTAACTGATTTTAAAAAGTTATGAACAGTCTTACAGAGAAAAATTTGATTACTAAAGGCCAATTTATGCGTCTGCGTCGAGTGTATGTCGTAAGCTAGGCACATAGCCGACGCCGTCATGAGCATTTATACTTCTGTGTTAACCCGGTGTTTCATATGGGCTCCTCGCCAAGACAGAAAGAAATAAAACGGCGGGACTTTTTTCCCACCTGGGTCCCCTCCCCACTCCTTGTGGCAAGTTTTTTACGGAGGCGAACGTAAAAAATATGGAGTTCTTCCATCGCTTCATGCATTCCGCTACCTCCAAAACAACTTTGAAGGAAATCTCTGTCCACGAATTCGCTGCCATCTGGCAGTCTTTGTATTCGGCTGAAGATGAGTCATACAGATGCATGTATTTCCGTACCTTTTCAATTAATCGCTTGCTCACTTGATCCATGTCAATGTTCGCCATATTCTTCACTGAACTTAAAAATGGCGCCGCAGAAGAACACGCCGGAAATGCGTAGGAGGAAATGCAATGCTACCAAGCCGACCAATCACAGATCTTGCGGTCTGCGTCGTGGCGATGTGTAGTTACATTTTTGGGGAGGTGCGCGTTAGGGTACAGTGTAGGGTACACGACTATGCGTAGGCTACGCCGTACCTCCTGTGTAAACTCAACGCAGAAGTATAAATTGGGCTTAAAACTAGTCAGTTTATGCAACCAACTCCAGGGATGAAGATGAAAGGACTCAAAGAACTTAATTATAAGATTGATGCTCTGCCATGTTCACTCCCTCGTCCCTTGGGATCACTTTTCCAGTCACCAAATAGGGCAGGACACATACACACACCTTTTTAATATATAGTAGTACACACACTTAATGTGCATGTTTATGTATATAAGATAGGTGACTGAGAACGGGCGATGACTGTTGTTGCTAGGTGACAAATATTATGGTTTAAAACGCAGGAGATGTTGAAGAGGAATATAAGGAGAAACCTTTCGATCTTGCTTTATATTTTCTATAGCTTTCGTTCTTACCGTTAGTCAGGCGCAGTTAAGGACGTATTAAAAACTTCACGATGTTGATATGCAAGTAATAACCGCAGCGTAAGGGACCGTGTTCAAAGTGTAAAAGTCTCTCAGTGGCGTGAATCTCCAGAGAATGATACCAAAGCAACAGGCCATTCGAGGTCCGAACACAACACACACGCTCCCTAAAGTCTGTACACAATCCTTGAGTTTGATTCGCATCAGTTTTCACTTTATTAATTAGTAACAATCGGATAAGGGTGAAAAAGAAAAAAAATCATAGCATTATTTGAAAAGGCCTGACCAAGAGAACTGCAAGTCTGCGAGTCTTTTCTTTCTCACTTCACTCTCTGATCTCTGTCTATATATTATACATTAAAAAAAAAAAAAAATACCAGCTTCAGTCCAAAGGTGTTTAAAAAGTTTTTTTTAAAATAGCAAATAACTTAAACACATCTAGTTAAACCAAAGAGCTACACTAACACATCCTCAGCTGTTTTATTTTGTGTCTTTCCCTGGTCACCTAGCAACCCAGTTTTTGAAGGTAAATCCTCAACTAACCAAAGTAACATACGATGAAGATAATGATGAAATGTATATTTTTAATTATTCATTATTTAGGGACAAATCTTCATGATGATAACGATGATCTTAAAGAAAAGACTTTGTATGTCTGTGATTATTTTTATATTCTTTTTTGGGGGGTTGGTGATGTTGATCTGTCCTCTGAATCTTCTCTCTGATTTCATGTTCACTGCTCACTCTTCGTAAATGAGAGCGCGTGGGTGCGTCATACATGTTTATGTGCGCGTGAACGTATTTTACACTCTAAAACGGAACAGATATGCGGTTATTTTGGCAGTGTGGATATGTGCGTGAACGTGTAGTAGGCTACGTCTGTTTTGCTTGTATCTGATGTACGTTGCTATGTTTTTACCCTTTCCATCCTTAGTTTTTTTTCTCTCCTTTGAGTTGAGCAATTCCTTTTTTTTTCTCTCTTCTGTCCTCCGTGTCTCTTTTCCTCCTTATGGTGACAGGTTAGCCTTTCAGTGTAATTATCTCTGAAACCAAAAAATAGGTAACAAATAACTTGCTTGTTCATTGTACAGTGTTGTTCATTTAAAGTCATTTTTGTAACTGGAAGTGTTTCACTCATCTGAATAAAAACGGTAGAGAAAAGAAACAGTGCATGAAAATGTTGTCTTTTTCTTGTGAGTTCATTTAATCGATGTGTGAAAACGATCTGTAGGCCTATGGTGCTGTCTGTCCCCCTTTGGCCGCTGGATGGCAGCAGCAGCCACATACTCTTCTCATTCACACGAATGAATCATCCGTAGGAGCTCTGCCTCCACATGGAGCCTCAACTTAGTCACCTTCTCTTCCCCTTCCTTCTTTCACTCTCTCTAAATCTGTCAGTTTCTCTATTTCTCCCTCTTTTTCCACTTTTCACAGCTCTCATTTGCTCATCTGACTCATGGGACATCTGGTCTTTGCCAGACAGCTTGTCCTTTACTCATATTCTACTCCTCTCCACTGTAGACGATTAAAAATCTCACCTTGAGATGTTCATGTTCTCACATCTGCTACTGAAAAATAAGAACATTAAGTTAACATCAACCAAAGCTTAACTTTATTAACAAAGCTAAAGCTCAGCTACATGATCAAATGTCCCTCCCGTATACATGCAAACTCACCAACTTTGTGAAATTAGCTTCTGACAGTATCTGACTGTCTTCAAAAAATCACCCGTTTTTTTTAATTTTATATATAAAACGCAGAAGAGAGGAGAGTCTGCTGGCAAAAAGAGAATGTGGCAGAGCTCATAATAAAACAAGAATCAACATTGTCTTTTGGAGATGTTGTAAAAGTGACGCAGAGATGGCGTTGTTATTATAACAGGTGAGTAAGGTATTTTATTGAACAGATACATTGCCATGTTGCTCTCGAACAGAGTTCATTGTAAAGCATTATCTATTAGAAGGGTCATTTCATTTTTGTTGTTGTAGCGCTGTGCTGGATTTTTTTTTCATTGATTTACCATGTCTATTAATGGGTATAACTAGTAACGTCAGCTTGAGATCCTTTCCATCTAAACTGGTTATATATCTTATGGCTTGTAGTGAATGTTTAATAAACAAAAGGATTACCATATTCATCCGCACAGTAACACAGACTACATGACAAATCAAAATGTTTTTTGACTGCGTAATGTCATAAAGTATTTAAGTTACACATTAAAAGGAACTTTGGAAACTGTGCATCACTGAATACCAGGAGGCATTCAACATGTCAACGTCACAGAAACTTTTCCATAAATTTGTCCTGAGCTGAGTGGGTTGGATGTCACGCTGTTACAAAGCTGTAAGTCATGTTCAGAATAACAGTGACATTATTAGATACAGAAGCTGACAATGAGGATTTATATATACTATAGCCTATATATATACTGTATATATATATATGCCAGGATTCCACCAGCTTCATTCACTCCTCCCACTCGTTCACAGTCCCCTGAGTTTTAATCACCATCACCTGCATCAGTTCACCTCCCTATATATTCAACTTCTCTTCACACACTCATTGTCTGGTCTCATCTCTACATGACACTACAGACTCTCACGCTACTTACCTGCAACTTACCCGCTACCTACCTGAGTTCCATCCATCGATCACCTGCTAACCTTCACACGGAAGTTCAGTCTCCAGTCTCCGGTCATCAGCCTGTTCCCAGTGACTCTCCATCCGCATCTGTAAACAAAGACTCTGGTTATCCTTCAGCTAAGTTCCATCCTGAATATCGTCTGCTTGCATACTCACCATTATCTCTGTCTGGATCTGCAACCTGTAAATAAACACTATTTCACTTACCACCTGTCTGACTCCTGTTCCATCCGTGACAATATATTAATATTACGACCAAACTACCACCTCACCAGCCATGGGACTGCGCTATCGACCTGCTACCTGGAGCCACCCTGTCTAAAGGCTGCGTCTATCCTCTGTCCATCCCGGACCAGAAGGCCATGGAGGAGTAAGTGGAGGAGGCTTTTCAACAGGAGTTCATTCGACAATCTACATCCCCTGCCGCTTCCAGCTTCTTTTTCGTGGCTAAGAAGGACGGAGGCTTGAGGCCGTGCATTGATTATCGTCATCTCAACTCTCAAACTGTGAAGTTTAGTTATCCCCTTCCTCTGGTCCCAGCAGCATTGGAGCAGCTGCGTGGAGCCCGCATCTTTTCTAAGTTCGATTTACGCAGTGCGTACAACTTGATTCGCATTCGACGAGGTGATGAATGGAAGACGGCATTCGTCACGCCCTCAGGTCACTATGAGTATTGAGTCATGCCCTTCGGACTGTCCAACGCCACAGCTGTCTTCCAGGGTTACATGAACGAGGTCTTCCGAGAGTATCTCAACAGATTTGTGGTTGTCTATATCGACGATATTCTCATCTACTCCTCATCTCTTGCTGAGCATCAGCGCCATGTCCCTCTAGTTTTGGAGAAACTGAGAGCTCATAAACTGTACCTGAAACTGGAGAAATGTGAGTTTCACACCACCACTGTGCCATTTCTGGGCTACATCATAGACCAACAGGGAGTGCAGATGGACCAGAGGGAGGTGGAAACTATCCGGAACTGGCCCCTGCCCTCTACTGTGAAGGATCTTCAACGGTTTCTTGGATTCGCCAATTTCTATAGAAGATTCATCAGTAACTACATTCACATCAGTTCTCCTTTGACCTCGTCTCTAAAGGGCCGGCCCAAGTCTCTGTCCTTATCTCCTGAAGCCATCTTAGCCTTTCAACAACTGAAAGAAGCCTTCCTGACTGCTCCCATCCTGGTTCATCCTAACCCAGATATACCGTTTGTTGTTGAGGTGGACGCATCCTCAACAGGAGTTGGAGCAGTCCTATCACAGCGGCAGGGTGATCCTCCCAAACTCCATCCATGTGCCTTCTACTCTAAGAAGCTGTCCCCGGCGGAGAGGAACTATGATATTGGGAATCGGGAGCTGCTCGCCATCAAGCTTGCGTTAGAGGAATGGAGGCATTGGCTGGAGGGAGCTAATCACCAGTTTGAGATTATAACCGATCATCGCAACCTGGAATACCTCAGAGAAGCGAAAAGGCTGAATCCCCGTCAGGCTTGATGGGCTATCTTCTTTACCCGCTTTGATTTTACCGTGTCATACCGACCTGGAAGCAAGAATTGCAAAGCGGATGCTCTCTCTCGTCTTCATCATGCTTCAACCGAAGATTCCTTACCAGAATCTATCCTCCCTCCAGCCATGATCATCAGCCCCATCATCTGGGACATCGACGAGCAGATTTCCCAGGAGAACCTTCGTCATCCCGCTCCGCCGGGAGGTCCAGAGGGGCGCGTCTTCGTACCTCTCCATCTTCGTGCCGCCCTTCTGGACTCAACTCATACCGCTCCGGGCTCTGGACATCCAGGTAGCAGGCGTACCCTCTCGCTCCTCAGTAATCGGTACTGGTGGCCGTCCATCTCACGGGATGTTTCCAGGTACGTTCGGGGATGCTCAGTCTGTGCCATTACCAACACCCCCAGAAGACTCCCGGAGGCCAAGCTTGTGCCACTTCCTACCTTGGAATTGATTTCATGACGGACCTTCCCAGATCCAGTAACCACACTTGTGTCCTCGTTGTTGTGGATCGCTTTTCGGAGGCTTGCAAGCTGATCCCATTGCCTGGACTTCCAACTGCGTTTGAGGCCGCAGAGGGCCTCTTCAATCATGTGTTTCGGAACTTCAGCATCCCCGAGGACATAGTGTCGGAAAGAGGTCCAGAGTTCATTTCAAGGGTTTGGCAAGCCTTCTTCAGACTCCTCGGGGTTACTGTCAGCTTATCTTCTGTATACCACCCTCAGACAAACGGCCAGACTGAGCGGAAGATCCAGGAGATCGGACAACATCTCAGGACCTATTGCCACCAGTACCAGGACAGCTGGAGCCGGTTCCCTCCCTGGGCAGAGTACGCCCAGAATTCCCTTCGGCAATCCACCACTGGGCTCAGCCCCTTTCAGTGTGTCCTGGGTTATCAACCTCCACTCTTCCCTTGATCGGGTGAGCCCTCTGAGGTTCCAACTGTCGATTACTGGTTCCAGATAGGCTCTAAAAGTTTTTGGCATATTTCAAATTGCGGATTTCCATTTAGATTCCTAACAGCTAATCAGTCTGCAGAAGCTGTGAGATGTGTACAGATTGGTCACAGGACGCGTCAGTCATCTCTGCTCCCACTCACAATCTGCCTCAGTCTGTACACCCGCCCACTCACACAGACAGGTCGCCAATCTGTCGCTTCAGTGCCACAGGTGTGTGTTTGCATGAGTGTGTAACAGTGGTCCAAGATGGAACAGATGATGGTGGCATTTCAGGTGTGTAACAGGAGCACAGTAAATTCCACAAACATGGGGCTGGAGCATATGCTCTTTTGTTTATGTTAGATTATCAACCATAACACTGTATCTTTGTTATGAAATCCTGCAACAGTGATTCAAACCTAAACAAATGCAGATGTCAGTGTGGAACTCATCTGATGCCAGAAGATGTTTTTGGAGGACATTCTCACACAAACAATGAAATTCCCTTCCTCTACCTGTTTTTACACCCTGCCCTGAGCCGCCGCACCTGAACAGAGCAAACAAAGCGTTAAACACTATTCAACACATGACACTACTCTTAAGCAGCCATTGTCATTCAGTCTGAACACACAAATGGTCAGTGATCAGCTCTATTAGTCACACCTGTGACCTTTGTGAGGAATGTGTGCTCATGATTTAGACATATCAGAGCATTCAAAACCTCCCAAATGATTTATGACATGGTTTCATGAAGCAGATTTAGCAGAAACAAACAGCATCGGCTGCTTAATTGCATTACAAGGTAACCTTTATTGATGTCCACAATACCTGGACAAATCTCAATGGTAATTGCTCTGTGTGACTTTTGATTGATCTCATTATCTGAATTCTGTTCAGTGCCTGTTCTGTTCACATCATTTTATGTTAATCTGAACAGTTTTACACATTAAAAAATAAAATGATGTTTATGTGAAGATTCATTTGAATGGTGTACACTCTCATAAGAGGAAACATGTACTCATCATAATAGTTTTCTATAAAAAGTGTTTTAATTATATATGGTGTGGATCGCCCCCTCACTGTAATTTAAAATGTTTAAATGACATGACCCGCAGTGTTTCACTAAATGTTAGAGACAATACTTATGCTTATTGGCTGCCGCTTCTGTAGATGCTAGTAGCGTATTTGGTGATGTGAAAATTAGACAATGCACTAAATACACTGGTAAACTTCATAGATCATCCCTTCCTGAGTTTGAACTGGAGAGTTTTGTTACTGCCATCTATCTTGAACACACCACCACCTCTTGTCAGGTAATACAGATCCTAAGAGCATGAAACGCAAAAAATACACAAATCTGAGAAAATATGGGGGTGTCCCACATTACACATGGACCCGGTGAGTCATTAGGAACATCTAGTGCCCACAGTATGAATTTGGTACCTACACAGATTTCCTATCTTTGCGATTTGCCCACACACAGAGAGAATAATGTACATCTGTCATAGCATGTTACAGCAGAAATGTCTAATGCCTAAACTCTTCAGCTTCACATCCCTCTTAAAGTCAATAGATTAATAGCCGTATTTTGATTTTAGGTAGCTTGATGTGACTAAATGCTGAATGGATTTTAAATTATCAGAAAATCTTTTAGTAATGTTTTAGCAACAGTTCTAGCACCTCAGGAAATACTATTAGAGGAAAGGATCAATCAAAAATGAAAGTCTTTACTTTAACATTTCCACGCAAACATAAATGTTACAAACAAAGAACTGAGGAAACTAAGGGCTTAAATACACAGTAAACGAGGGAACTAAATGAACCACAGGTGAACGTAATCAGTCACTAAGGAAACTGACTCGCAAACAGAAATCAGGCAAAGCAGAACAGGGAACAGAATGAAAACCAAACCAAAACAGAAACATATAGCTGTAAGCAGCGATGACGGGCCCAAGCCGGTGGCTTTAGGAAAAAGGTGCACGGCAGGCAATATGTTTTTAAAAGCGTGTAAAGTGACATATCTCCTTCTGCCAGTTGGTGGCACTATGACTTTGACTCACACAATAGTCACATCCATGTGATCGGCCTCTTACAACGAACACACAGCTGACGTTTCATCAAAATCAGTCAATGTATGCAAAAGTTATAACACACTTCCTGCTTTCCTTTTCTCCCAATTAATTAAATGCCTTTCTGTTGAGCTGGCGTATGACTATGAGTGCTCCTCAAAAACAACCATATAAAAGGGTGCGCCACCCAAATTTCATCTTGTATTTGCAACTCAGAGAATTACAAAACAGGTAATGCATTCTGGAAAATGCTGATTTTTTTTTCTAGTTAAAAATGACATGAATGTCTTTAAATTTCAATTCATTTCAATTCTACTTCTTTACATTCTATTTCAATTCCATAACCTGTTGTGCGCCTCAATTCAAATTCAATTCTGAATGGTGCAAAACAATAGCCTTACTTCGTCAAACTCACATTCTAGTCAGAATGTGAGTCTGATACTGCTCCATAGGGCTTTGATTATGAGGCGTGTCTTATCCGAACCAGGAAAAAAAAAAAACTCTGCACTCAATTGGATAGACCCGACAACCAATCAGAGCAACGCAGTAAGTCAGCTACATAGTTGCAATAGCATAGTTTCAACAAAACTCAACTGCACGCACGCTGGAAGAAGTAGTAAAATAATGAGTGTTGCTTCTTTTACTTGGTCCTCCATGAGTGCGAGTGTGCGACCAAAGGAGAAACCACAACGACCGCAGGGTTTTCATTGTGTCCCATCTTCTTAGCGACCATCGGAGCCAGCTGATAAAATAAACTTTTGCCGAATCCCGTAGGAAGGACGGCAAACACATCTTTCCGATCGGCAAATGCCTTGATTGCAGTTCTCTGTTCGTCTTTTAAAATGAATGCGCTGTCGTCGATTTCTTTTACAACAGACGCGATAGCGGAATCTATACATCTCAATTCTCCAGCTGCAGTCATCTTTGAGAGAAACCAGTTCAACCCAAGCGCTCTTTGATAACGCAATGATTACGTAACTGCAGATCATCTGTCCATCATCGTATAAAGCCCGCCCTGGCAATTTGATTGGCCCGACTAATTTTGAACCGATCATAATTACTCCTCAATGGATCGAGTCCAGACTGAACTTCCCGACCAAAAAATGTTGTGGGCGGGGTTCGGGCTGGCATCCAGGCTAGCAAAACAATGGTGTATAGAGACATGCCTAAATAACCTAAAAAACAGTTTACAGATTAAATTCAGAATATATGAATCTGATGCATGTGTAAAACAGAAGTCCATTTCTGTTATCTGTGGTATGTCGTGTAGTGATTTGAG
This sequence comes from Tiaroga cobitis, assembly GCA_030578255.1. Classification (NCBI taxonomy): domain Eukaryota; kingdom Metazoa; phylum Chordata; class Actinopteri; order Cypriniformes; family Leuciscidae; genus Tiaroga; species Tiaroga cobitis. The sequence goes on along the minus strand of CM060606.1, from coordinate 25,084,730 downwards.
AGCTTGAGTTACATGAAGTTCAGCAGCTGGCATACTATCGGCAGCAGTGAGTAGCAGCCCTGTCGTGACCCCGGTTTAGGCCTGTCATGCTGCTAAATCGGACCTCAGATTAGCTCCCCGCCTCTGAAATGACAGCTGTACCGGATACAGATCCATTACGCGGGAATGAAGGTATGGAAGCTTCAGAGAGACAAGTGATAGTGGAAACAGTGAACTGTGCCAATAGGAAGAGTTTGATCCTAAGCAAGATTATGGAGACACTATCAACACACACTGTGTGCTTAATGTAGCAACTGACATGTGCAATACATACCTCACTCTCACTGCTCAAATATCACAGGCCTGTTACTCTGAGGGGCTTCAGGGTGGGTGTGCACCGACATCGCATTCTGTTCTTCAGCTTGTACTCTTTCATTTCCCTCTCATTTCCCGCTCCTCTCTCTCTTTCTCTCTTCATCCCCCTCTTTAACCTGTCCTCCTGTCTCCCCCTCCAGTCTCTGTCCTTGGCAGAGCAGTGTGTGGTAATCCTATTACTCTTGTGCGAAAACCAGCTGAGAGAAAGAGAGTGAGATGGAGAGAGAGGGTGAGTGGGAGAGAGGGATTGTCAGTTCTGTTATAGTGGTGAGCAGACAAAAAGCGCTTTAAACTATGGAACATGACCCTAAAGACTGAGGGAAGAATACAGAGAAGAGAGAGGAGGGGCACTAAAGGGAGATGATGAGATTCCTGACAGTTGGAGCGCCAAACTTGAAAATAAACATGTTCTTTGATGACAAAGAGCCCATTGACATGCTCTCTCGTCCTTTCAATCTCACACGGACAAACAGATAGAGAAACGCAAGCAGATAGGCTAAAACATCTAAAACAGTTTAGTTTTTCATGTAAATTTTCAAATTGTAATTCTCATCTGTGATCATCAGTACACATATGGTTACGTCTCCAGCAGAAATGCCTTCTTGTCTAATAACATTCAGGACAAAATAAATAAAATATTCTGGCCATATGGCAACAGTTATGTTGTCTGGTTGACTTCTTTCTGTTTCTATACAATTCTTATATCATATTATTTGGTCATTTGTGGTTCAGCATATATAGCCTACACTCTGAAATGGCAGCATGTGAGAATAAGATTTTTTTTTAAATCCCATTTTTCTACATTCGCCATTATGGAAATTACTACTATGAAATTTAAATAAAATGCAAAAAAATATCGTTTTTTTTTCATGCAACAATGTCAAGTAAATATTGGATGTCCAATGTACTCGACATTTGCACTCACTGAGCAGCATTTTACAGCAAAATATTACACACATTGCATGGTGAAATAATCACAAGGAGTCTAACATTAAAGGGGTGGTTGATTATGATTTCACTTTTCTAACTTTAGTTAGTGTGTAATGTTGCTTGTTTGAGCATAAACAACATCTGCAAAGTTACACTCAAAGTTCAAAGCAAACATCACGAACCCTAAAATAACATAAACCCCACCCCCAATTTATAGATTATAAAGACAGAATATGCTAATCAATGACTAGAAGTTAACTACACATATGCTACATAAATGTATCAACTAACCATTCAGAAATTTTGTCTACATGTTGTCACTTCTTCTCGAGTCTCTCCATGTTTGTTTGACCATAAAAGGCTAAAGGTTTGTGAATTTTTTATTGTTTGTCTGTGTGAGGTAAACAAAGCTCTTGAAGCTCCGCCCTCTGTGCTGGAAGCAGCAGCTCATTTGCATTTAAAGGGACACACACACAAAAACGGTGTGTTTTTGCTCACCCAAGTGACGATTTTAACATGCTATATAAAAATATCTGTGGGGTATTTTGAGCTAAAACTTCACATACACACTAATCAGAGGGACATCAGAGATTTATTTTACATCTTGTGAAAAGGGCATTACACCACCCCTTTGACGTGTAAGCTGCTTCATAAAAAAACATTAAATACATGTTGTTCATCACTCATTTAATGACAATATTATGTTAAAAAATTACTAATTATGGTATTAAACATATATTATTAATTATTTTAGTCAGATTTTACTTTATTTACTTAATTTTTCATTATTTTATTTATTTTATTATTAATATTTATATTATTTTTGATTAGTTAGGTCAAGATTTTATATGCAGTAGACACAGGAAATGTGTTTTTCTTGTTTTTATTATGCAACATTTGATAAAATTTTTTTTTTAAATATTTTATGTGATCTAAATGTCCAGTATACTTAAATAGAATTTGACATTTGTTCTTCCCACATAAAAACAAAACAAAACAGAACAGAATTAAAGTTATTTGAAATATTTGCTATATGCAGCAATTACATTTTTCATAATTAAACATTACTTGTTTTGTAAAGTTTTCTATTTTGTGAATTGAATTCTACCAATCTAATTTTTAAAGCGGTAGCCTCTCCTTCCATCCCTTGTTTTTGAGGAATCACTTCACTCTCTCTTGCTCAGTCCAACAGATATATCACATTTGTGTGCTTCACTCCACCAGGAGGCCAAAAGATAAAGAGTACATCTTAAACAGAGTACTCTCTCTTTTACCTTGATACTGCAAAAGCACTCATGGGTATTATGAGTGTGCAATGCTAGTATGTATATTTTTAAACACCTCTGTACTCAGAGCTCTAATTTCTGAGAACAAGCGGTGTCTCTCGGGACATGACTTAGTATTGTGAGAATGTACCTTCATTAGCAGCAAAACAGAGGGAGGAAGAGCGGCTGAACGGTGCAAGGGTCTTGGAAAGCACTGTATCACTCCAGCATCTGTCTGTCACTCCGATTTTAAATGCTGATCATCTCATAAAGAACAACAGGGAAATTGAGCTGGGGGGTAACATAACATCCCCCGGGTCCCCCATAATGCTGCAACTGCATGAGTCACATGAGAGAAAATCACAGCATTACATTAAGCAATGAAATCACAGCATTACATTGGACAATGTAACAACACTGACAAGGCCATTTCACAGAACATGTGCCATATCTTGCATTATTTCTTATTTTAAACTTAATCTCACAGTAACACTTTACAATAAGGTCCCATTAGTTATCATAAGTTAATACATTAACTAAAATGAACTAACAATTAGCAATTCCTTCAAAGTATTTATTCATCTTTGTTTATGTTAGTTAATAAAAAATACAATTGTTCATTGTTAGTTCATGTTAGCTCAGGTCCATATTTTTTGCACCAAAAGGACATATTTAAAGTTTTGTTTTCCTTGAAAAAAAGTCTTCATGCCTTAAAATAACTTGAATGTAACTCTGCACTCTTTGCCTCATTTAGTATACGCGGTTCTATGAATATGCAAATTAGCCCCGCCTCCACTCACTCGCACCAGCTCAAAGATACACTCGTGATCACACATTGACATGATTGGTTAAAAGGATTGAGACTGTCTTTGTTTCACTGAGAAAATACTCAGCAATGGTGTTGACTTATGCATTTGGACATGGTTTGTCTTAAAGCATATTAAAAACACCACATATAAACAACATTAAAAGCTTGATTTTCACCACAGGGGGACTTTAACAAATAGAACTTTTAATTTAAAAAATGTATTAGTAAATGTAGAAATTACATTAAGATGAATAAATTCTTTAAAAATAATGTTTACGCTGAGGCGGAATCGGCTTCCATAAGGCCTATAGCACAAATATACAATAGAGGTGAATCCAAACTTTTGACTATATAGCTAAATGTTTCTCACTTCAGCTTTTTCCATGTTTGTGGAAGCCGGTAGATTTGGTGAAAGTGCTGTTGGTAATACCTAAACATAAACACAACTGCGGAGGTGAAGGCACGTTGTGTGTCAACATAAACACATAACGTATGAGAACGAGAAGAGTAAGGAACCTTTCTGAGAAACTGATAACCGTGAGTTTACTGTAACAGATTTGACACAAAGATTTAGGAGAGCGGAGGATGTGGAGGAAGAGAAGGTTGATGGTGCTAAATAATGGTGTGGATGGATAATACAAGTGAAGGAAACAGTACAAGGATGAATAGGATGTATTGTGCTTTGGCAGAGAGATTGTGTTTAACTTCCCTATTTTATCAATGATATGAGCATCCCTCCATCTTTTTTTAAACTTCCTTCAACTTGCAAATACTGTTGAAGACATTTCAGCAAACTCAGGAACAGAGATAGACAGGTGACGAGAGAAGTAGAAGAGTGTGAGACAGAGGAAATGAAAAAAAAAAATATGGAGAAATTGTGTATAAATACAATTGACTGTATTTATTGTCTCTGTGGCCAAAGGAAATTGCCCATCCCAGTAACTGCTCTTGTTTTCTTAGGGGAAAGAAAACAGGGGGTGTCTCGGACAGATGTGACAGCACTGGATATTTCCAAAACACACACACGGACTGCAGCAGCAGCAGAAACATTATGGAGCAGAGATGCTTATCTGAGGTACGTCTGTTTCCTGTGACCAGAAATGCCTGCTGACACTCTACAGCCTGACTAGCACAAATAACAACAAGAAGCACAATCATGAGAACCGCTAACACACGTAACAGCTCACACCACATTAACAGCGGTTTCCTCTCAAAGGAAAGGGCCAATGATCTGGTTAAGGCTCATAAAACACAGGCCATCATGTCAGTCTTCTCTTTACCTTTCCATCACTAATTTGATGAATTGTTAAAAAGAAAATGCAGCAGTGTGTTATTCTCACAAATATTTTATGTTAGCCTGGCTGATATGACAGTCATCTTGGATTTATAGTGACACCTAGTGGAAAAAATGCAGATTCATGAGAAGCAAAGATTATTCACAATTAGCCATTATTAATGAATTCTGTAAAAAAAAAAAAAAAAAAAAGGTGTCTAATGATGGGGATTACTGCAATTAGGTGAGAAGAATATGGCTGGTCATCTGATCTCTCTCTCTCTCTCTCTCTCTCTCTATCTATATATATATATATATATATATATAAATATTTATATTTTTTTCACAAAATGACACACAAAAAAAACCCTTAAAATATATTTTGTGCCAACCCTCCTCAGTCCCTTTTTTTCTAGCAGTAGGATGTGCTAATCTAGAACAGGAGACATGCTACACTGCTCATGAGAGACACCACATTTACTCAAAAACTTTTCATGAGGGAGGGAAAGGGGTCCTTTTATGGTTCAGGTGCTCAGCTTTAAAACAGGATGTATATGCTTGAGCAGATGGATCACATTCAAATCATACAGGAAACAAACATACACACACATACACACTTTCTCACACTGGCAGTGCCACTGCAATATTCTCATTCTCTCTTACTCATGCACGTGCCAGCAGAATTCAATGGATTTTGGTCAATAGGTCATGCAATTCTGTTTTACTTGTAATCTTCATCTAATCAGAAAGAAAATAGAGGAAGAAAATGAGGAAGGTCATGTTATGTGTTTCTGATTGAATATTTAAAGGGACAATTCTATCATTAATTACTCACCCACCCTCATGTCATTCCAAACCCATAAGACCTTTGTTCATCTTTGGAACACAAATTAAGATATATTTAATGAAATGAGAACTTTCTGTCCCTCCATTGACAGCCTACGCAACTACCGCTTTGACGCTTCAAAAAGTTCACAAAGAGATCGTAAAACTAATCAAACGAATATGTCTCTTCATAAAATTTAGACTAAACCACTCAATTAATTTTACGATCTCTTTAGGAACTTTTTGAAGCATCAAAGTGGTAGTTGCGCAGCTGTCAATGGAGGGACAGAAAGCTCTCAGATTTCATTCAATTTCATTTGTGTTACGAAGATGAATGTAAGTTTTACGGGTTTGAAACAACATGAGGGTGAGTAAATGATGACAATTTAAATTTTTGGGTGAACTAACCCTTTAATAGGCTTCTCATCTTCCCAGTAGCCTATAGATGCCATTCCTGGGAGCCATGGATGAAATGTACAGTTTCATGAATTTATTCTGAAAATTTTAATGGCTCGTTCTTTACCTGTATCTATTAAACTCTTATCCATATATACTGTATTTACACATGTTATAATATATATATTTTATTAATGTAAATTTAAACAGAAAATGACTTGAATAGAATACACTTCTATAAATACATATTTTCAGTCTCTGAATTAAATTTAAAAACTTTTGTGTGTGTGTGTGTGTGTGGAGCAATTTTGTTTTAAAAAACGATTAAAAAACTCTTTATGCTGCAAATCAAAGTAAGTGTGGAGACTCCCGAGAAAAGGATCTTATGACTGTGTCGAGATCTTTTAAAATAAATTATCATCACTGATTTTAGAAAGATTTGTATTCAGGTCAAATGTAGAAATAACCCCATCATAAAACGTCTTGATTCACGTCAAAATGAATGATCATAAAATTAAGAATATATGTATATGTTTATAGGCTATATGTATATATGTCATTGACCCTTAACCGTATAAAACGTTTTCACAATACATCTGCATTATGATACATGATTTTTTACATTTTGTTTTGGTAGAAAATGTTTGAGTGGCCCTTAGAGTTCAGTCTTTGATCTTGAGGGATAAATTCCGGAAATCATTATTGCACTATTACCTCTCGATGGGGGTAGACAATTATCATTAAATGGAAGAGTAAGAGGGCTGATTAACTCGAAAAACACTTGTTGCTGACGTTCACTGGAACGATGACACTGAATCTCAAGTTTTCTGCAGCTCGTGGGACGCGGATGTGATGTCATCACGGACAGTGGCTATGGCGGTCTCCATAACGACGCCTCTTGCTGCAGTGACGCCAGCCCCGCTCGTGGTGAGGGGGCGTGACTCAGCCAATGCCCGGGCACCCCTCCCGCCCCATTCCCCTCCTTCCCCCGACCGTGTGGGCGGCCCCGTGCGGCAGCAGCGAGCGAAACACGACACCCGAGAGAGAGAGAGAGAGAGAGAGAGAGAGAGACAGAGAGAGAGAGAGAGAGAGAGAGAGATGGGGGGGGGGAGGAGAGAGAGAGAGATGGGGGGGGGGAGGAGACAGCGAGTAGTTTCAGTGGAGGAAGGAAAAAAAGTCGGTGTGAAAGAGAGAATGGGAAACTGACTGATATACTGCGAATGGCGAGCCTCGGGAGAGCAGATGACAAACTAACACAAGGATAAAATGTTGCGAAAATCATCAACTGAGCACAAGAGCGTGCAAATGTAACAGAGAGACACTGGGTGCTGCTTTTCTGCCGTGTTGGGATTGTATCGATCGCTCCCGGGACAGACGGGAAAGCACTGTTTCGGAACTCAGTTGCACCCCGTCCCGTCGCGCCAGTGGAAGTACTGAATCGCTTTCCAAACTCAGCGCTGTCGTTCGGGGGGTTTGGTGGAATCGTGTAAAGAGGGCAGATATAGTAGGACGGGAGCAACAAGAGTGCTGAACGTTGGACAAAAGTTTGGCCTTTTGGAGACGGGGGAGCGGGAGAGGCCGAGTCTCGCCACTGCTGAACTGACAACTTAACCCAGCTTGCTGTGTGTTAGGGGCAGATAACTTTCACCATGAAAACCCCGGGGGACTCGGGTAAGTTACCAGGCATTCATTATCAAGTGCTGCCCCAACTTCTTTGACTTGTGAGTTTGTTGAGCCAGTGCATCAAAAGTACGGATTTTACATCAGCCTTATGGATCATTCAGTGTCAAAACTGATATATTAGTAAACTGACAACTGACTTTACTTACTTTTTTTTTTTTTACTTTTTTTTTTTTTTTTAGAAAAGTTGACTGTTTTTCCAGGGCTTATTACTCTGACATATCAACTGATTTAATACTGATTTCTATTTTTACATTATCAGGTTCATCTAATATATTTGTAACTCGTGAGCTTGAAAGGCAGTTTTCACTAATAAATAATGCGGTTAGTTGTCCATTCATTTAAATAACCTAAAGTATAGTCCAGCCTACTAGTCCTCTAGATAATTAGTCGAGCTCAGTGTGTCCATTCTAGTAGTTCTAATGTTAACAAGTCCTCAAGTTTGCGGTTTTACTTTAAATAGTTACATTCAGAACGCTTCATTAGCCTACTGTTTCTTTCAATCCTGTCAGCGCAAAACGCACTAAACCTGTTGAATGGCTACTACTTTAAAACAGCAGCTTGTACTTTTGTCGTTCGTTGAAATATGTCGAAATCGATTTTGTGAATCCCCCACAAAATGTTAAAGACTTTTCTCCCCTAAAATGTTCCTCCGTGCACTCTGCGCGTGCCAGCTGTGTGCAGCTCAAAGCGCGAGCTTTGAACCAGTAGCATGGCACATTCAAAATGGAAGCCCCGCTTTTCCACCAGGGTATTTAATACAAGTTTTCACTACTTGGTTTATAACTAGACCACTTTACAGTCGGCCCTGCTTCTAGGCAGGCCTTAAAGCTTGTAAATTGCAGCGAAGCCTAATAATACAGAGCTGCGCACTAATTTCCCTTTAGGTGTTGGATCGCTTACATTTATGATGAATGCTTTCCAGTAGTGTGAATGCACTTTAATCACTGTTAGCATACTTGCCGTAAGTATTCACTTTTTAACATGTATCCACTTGTCCAGTGTGTACTTGTGAAGTTGTTACTGTCCCGCCAACTACAGGAAGTTTCAGTAGCCTTGTTCAGGAGGCCTATTGTGGCATGTTTGGGAATCCATGTTGAGACACACACACTCACACTCTCCCCCCTCTCTCTTTCTCTCTCTCTCAATCACAATAAATTCTCTCACATCACGATTTTCTCAGCGGTTGTACCCCGCCACCCACATTGCTCTAAGTTTAACGGACTTTTAACTATTACATTCCATCAACACTCGAGCGCGCGACGTCATAAACAAAAGTGTGCGCGCGAGATGCGTTGTAGTTTTGTCTCGCGCTGTAGACTGGGCTTTATGAAGTTCATCGTGCTCTGTGTTAAGTCTGAGCAGCACGTCATGGTCACTTTCACTTTTATAAACCCTGCCCTCCCCTCCCTTATAAGTTAAGCTTGTGTTTTTTCCCTCGACCCCAAATTTTTGTATTATGCAGTGCTGTAAATTGCAATTACTTTTGTGTATAATCTTTTAATTTAGTGAATGACGGTGATATCATGGCAAAATACAAATTATTATATCTCAAATCCCTTTAGGCTAGTGCCAAACTTGCATTTTCAGTTTGTGAGTTTGAAACTGAAAGCCAGGTTTAGCCTAGCTAAAGCAATTTCTTTAATTTTCTTTAATAATGTTAATAAATAATAATACTTATAGTCCTAAGACTGCTCACTTGGTTGTCTGTGTGTGCATTTAAACTCACTATAGTGCTAGTCATTTTAAATAGCCATGTAAATAGTGCTGATTAGCCCAGAATGTGTCCCACAAACCTGCAAGGATCATTCCTTCAAATTTATTTCAACGTAATTTTTTGGGAAGGGCCTGAAAGATACATATTACCTCATAATTTCTATATACGCTTTGATACCAATGTCAACACATGAAAACCACATTTCACTTTCAGCTGTGATTCGTTTAGACAACATCGTCCAAACTTGGAGTGGAGTGCCCTATATGGAGTGCATTTTTAATTAAGCAAGGTGTGTAAAGTCAAAAGTTTATGAAGGTTTAATGGTGACCTCTTGACCCTCTCTAATAGACCTAAATCGTGCCACACATATTAAATCCACAGACAATGCAGATTTGTATGTTGACTTTATGAATTTGAACGTCAGTAATTAAATGCAGAGACTGGATGCAATGTTGCTTTAAGTCAGGTGGCAATAACTACTACAAGTACTTTGTGGTTTTATCAGTCTACGGCTGTGCAGGCCACATTCTGACCTCGATAGTTACGAGGTGAACTCAGCTGCTGAGTATGCAAGAGAGCGAACGAGCAAGTGAGTGAGACGAAGATACAGTACTGAGTATAGGATGTGGTTTCCAAGTGCTTCATTCTCTATCAGATTTTAGTATCTTTTCAGTCTGTGTTCTTACCTGCAAACACCCACAGCGGTATAAATTCGTATTGCATTTCGGTGAGAGAGCATTTTCTCTGAAAGCCGTGGTTTGTTATGAGAACAGGAGGTGATGCCAGCGTCAGTATGGTGTGCATCCTGATAAAAGTCATGTGTGTGTCTGTCAGTCTTTAACACTGACAATATCGAAAGCATTAAAAAAGCTCTCGCCACATGAATCACATTAGATATGAGACACTGCTCTTATCACTTCCTCACTCTGACTGCCACTTTGCATGAATTCAGAGAATGATGCGCACCTCTTCAGACTTTTTTTCTTTTCCGGGTGGTGTGGGTCTCTGCACAAACAGGCATTAGCTGACCCTGGCTGATCTCATTTCCTCTGTAACATCTGAAAGTGTCTGTGGTTCAACTATGGTCTACCCATCAGGCCTCAGTGTGTATTTAGTACGGCATTATCCTGAATAGACTAACTCTGTAATTTGTGCGCTGTCTCATGAGATTGTCGCTAGTGAAGAGTCAGTGGTTAAGATTGCAGCTTTAATTTGTAATATTGCCTTATTTTTCTCATAGAGATAAGTTTTACCCATCAGTGTCAGAAATGTATTCAATATTATTATTTTTCATCTTTGAGGTCATATACACTGTGGCATCCTTAAATTAAGTTTACTTGAATCAATTAATTAAAATACATTTTCAGTCTGAATAATTAAACAAGCTATTAACCATTAAGATATATTAATATCAGCTATTTGATATCAACTATTTTATGTGATTAATATAGCTAAACAGTGCTAGAATAAAATATTAAAAACTATATCAGCAGATTGTCTGCCCAATCTGTCTAAATTTAGACAATATTGCCTATTACTTTTTTTTCTTTCTGTTTTGTCTAACAGTAGTGGTGTTTAATTTTTGTATGATCAGTGTTTAAGCAAATCAGTTGACTGAATGATTTAATGACGTCCTCATAAACACAGTCACTTGTTCTGTTCCTGGGTCAATCAGTGTTGTTAAATGAATCGGTTGAGTGAATAATTCAAATACTCCGTCATAAAGAACTCCGCTCGCCCAATCATATTCTAATTCTAATTGTTGCATAAATAAAATAAGGCTATATCAAAACTAGTGGCCGACCGATATTGTTTTTTTGATGGCCGATGCCGATATCTTAGAGAGCAGTGTGGCCAATATAAAGCCTATACATAATTTATATTTATTTGAATTAATATTTAATAAATTAGAATTTTAAAATAAATCATTAAAATAATGCTGCATGTTTGCTAAATATTGACGGTAAATGAGAAAGTATTATAACCTATTGTTTGCCTGTTACTAATAATATAAAAGGAAACGCTATATTTTTTCGCATACCGTTTACTTTCTTTGTTTAACAGTTTTATCTAATAAATAACATATTAGATATAACTGTTAAACAGAGACTATAAAGTTTAAACTAATGAAGACTGATAATGTGAGCACTGTGTGATGACAAAGTCCTTTTAGGCAAGTCATGCCACTCGGCCGCCATCTTGGCAACGCCTCCGGGCAGCTATTTCGGACTAACAAGACCAGGCTCCTATCTAAATGAATGGGCAGAGACTCAGAACTGCACTTTCACTGGTCACCGGGACATAAAAACTGCATGTATACAAACACTAATAAAATATGATCAAAATCGCTGAAAAAGTTTGATGACTTTGCCCCAAAATAAGGTTTAAAACGCCCTTTTCCCCACAGGTTATACTTTTACTGCGCATGCGCAAGGGTTCTCTCGCTCTCTGTCGTGCGCGCGCAACTGCTCGCTCGCTCTAGATTCCGGGAGATTTGAACTAATTTGCGGTCATCAGGGAGCCGCTATCAATCTGCGGGAGACTCCCGGAACTTCCGGGAGACTTGGGATGGCTGATATTTACACAACTAACACATATCAAATCTGCCGCCTTTTCAAACAGTAACATATTTTCCACTGTCGCAAACCTCAACTGTGCGCATGCGTCGGTGGAGCCAGACGATAGGCTTAAATGTTTTCCGGCTTGACTGTTAAAAGCAGACGATTGGCTTTCCAGCGGGAGGGGCGGGGCATGTGCATACAACCGCCATCTTTGCCGTTACGGGTTTTCCCTATATAGTTGTATTAAGGATTGAGGAAGTGGCATGTCTCTATATAAATAGTCTCTGGTGATGATCAGACGCTGCCGTTCTCAGGCATTCTCGGCGCCGCCCGTCAAAATAAAAGTCCTGCTTCTAACACATCGGCGTATTAGAAAAACTTATCGGCCAATGCCAAATATTTAAAAAAAAAAAAAGGGCTGTGGCGATATATCGGTCGGCCACTAATCAAAACTAATCACATTTTGACCTGATCTGACCTAAACTGACATAGTTAATATAAAATTCTAGCTCAGTTTGTGTTTTGCTTTATTTTATTTAACATGTTTTTGTGTGTGTGTCATTGTCATGCTCACTGTTAGCCGGTTTTCTTGTAGTTGTAATAGATTGTTAATTTGGAATAATTAGCAGCCTTTTATCGCTCGTTCACATTGTCACACAGGAGACCATGTGCTCTATTTTAGTCAGTGTTATGCAGCCGCCTCAGTCTTTCAGGTCTCTCTGGAACCAGTTCAACATCAGCAGGCACCTCTCTGTGTTTACATGCTTATGTATCCTGTTCGGCAGCATGTGCTTGTGTTTGTTCGAGACAATCAGCAAGTCAGCGTGTTTTGTATTTTTCGCACTGCCTGGTTTCCCATCAGGCCCATCAAACGGTTGCTCCGTCATGCTATTTCTCTGAACACAAATGGAACGCCTATAAATGTCACACACATTGGCAGGATTTTTCATTGACATTGATGTGTGAGACTGTATTAAACACTGCAGCGATACAGTTTGTACTTTTTTATTCTTACACTGCTCGCCTTGGGAGAACTTGTACCTCGATTTGGGAGCATTGGGAATAAATGTTTCACTGGAAGTGTACGGATGGTGTATTTCTAGGGATGAATGAGGTCCTTAGGGGTTGAATAGTATTTTGTTTGTTTTTACCCCTGGAGAACAATAATGGTGTGTCCACCATCAGGGGAGCACAGTGGTTTGTGTGTGTTTGCCATGTCAGTGGGTTACGGGGGCAGCGTAGAATACGAGCGAAAGCGTCCATGTGTTGGAGTCATTTATGGACTGACAGCAGCACAGAGGCCCCTGTGTACGATCGGGGGGAGGGGGGAACGTGTGTGTGTGTGTGTGTGAGTGTGTGTGATATGACCCTGACCTCATGACCTTCCATAGCTGCACCCCTTAACCCTGCATTCCACAACACGCCCCTGCCCCCGTTGGTCACATGCCACGCAGCCAATGGCGTGAGGGCCTGATGCCATCTCCTCAACCGCATATGATACTCAAGAATAGCGTATGAACCACGTCAGCCTGGTTTCATTTCCTTATCTAATTTCCTAAATTCTTCTGTGTAATTCCCCATTTCTTCAAATCAGAAGTACTACAGATTTACAATATTTGATTAAGGTTCCGGTTCGCTTTAGTTAGTGAGGTCAAATGTCATCGCTCTCACTTTCCTTCCCTTCTGTTCTGTTCTTCCTCTTCGAGCATCTGGAGAATGTTAATCATACCAAGGCAAATGTGAGTTTAGTGCATTCTCTCTTTGTACCCAGTTTTCTAGAACAAAAGATCAAGTTGATGATTGAAGTGTTGTGCAGAAAGAATAGTTTAACCGATGCTCTATTATGTGGTTGGATATTTGCATGTCTTTCACAATAGCATACCTCACATATCCGAAGAGCCTTCAGTAGGATGTTCATTAACATGACAAACCACTGAAGCTGCTCTCAGAGGCCTATATGAAAGCATGTAAATCTGTCAGGGTGCTTATTTTTGGGTTTATTCTCATCAGTGCCTTTTGGTTTCCATTCAAGCACAAACCAATTGATCATTGATTTTTCTACTTACATTTTCAAGGATAAGTTTGTCGATTTTCAAACAGGGTTGTATTGTTACTGTGTCATGTATCCCTGCACACAGACAGTCGGATCGAGCCCAGTGCATTATGGATGTTGAAGTATCGCTATCTTTTTAGCGAATGCCGCAGCCCTTTCCCAGTTTTCTTTAAAAAAAAAAACCACCCTTCTACTGCATAGTGAGGCAAGTTTTATGAAAGCGGTGAATCACTCACAGTAAAAATTAATATGAGAAAAATAAATACACTTAATATTGTAGGAATATTTTACATACTTTAAACAAATGTGTATGGTCTTTTTTATGTACCTTAACTTTATTTTATTTTTTCATGGGTTCAAGTTTGGCCTCTTAAACAGTTATGATGGCTGATCATATATTCTGTATAATAAAATAAAGCCATTGACTATTTGTAGCAAACGATACTTAAATAAATAGTTTATCTCATAAATGTTTAAGAAAAAAATTAAGGTAATTATTTTTTAAAATCTCACAACAAATGATTTTACATTATTTCATTATCAATGCTGATAATACTGAATTATTGTTAATTGTTTATGCCATCCCATGGCATTTAAACGTGTGTCTTGATTAATAAATTTAGTAAAAACCCTGGTTCACTAGCTTAAAACAAAGTAACTGCACATGGTTTAGAGTATGTTACACGACACCGGTTTCAACTGGAAAGGAAAACTTTTAAAGCGTTTTGGCCGTTCATTTACACGACAACAGCGTTTTGGGGGCCTGAAAATGCAAGCTTTTTAAAAACGGGTTTCAAAGTGCAATTCACGCATGCGTATTACATGTTCGCGGGGTGTTTCTTGACAAAGTGACATCGCCAACTACTGACTTGGCATGCAAAACACAGCCTTTTTAGCCCTTTTCGCAGATCTGTGTGAACGGGCATTATTTTGGCAACTTTTTTTAGTATGTACTACATCGTTGTCGTGAAAACATACCCTTAGTCCTGTCACTTTACCTTTCTTTATTTAATTTCTCAGTTGAACTACTCTAAAAAATCTGCTTCAACATCTAAACACTTACTAGCAATCGCTTCTTTGGCTGCACTTCCGGGATCAACATAAAAAGATTCCCAAGACTGCACAGAATAATAGCTAGCCTGAGAAATACAATTCATTAAAAAAAACAGGATAAAATACTTTTTAATGAATGATTTTTATGAAATTTTGTGTCTGTGAATATTAATGTGTGCGTTTTATTGAAATACTAAAGGTTAAGTGACCTTTTCTGCTGATTTTAAACGCCTCTTTCCGACCACTGTTTACACTTCATACTGCAGCTTTCCATTACACTTTCAGAGAAAACCTCCATTAGCCTTTTATTAGACTTGCACATAATTGCACTGTGCAAAGAGATTTTGGACATCTGTTTCCACTCATTTAGGACGCTGCAGAAGAGACTCTTTCCTGTACACTACATATATAGTGAGCCATGTTCATTGATTTTAAATAATGGACAAAGTGTTGATATTGATGGACGTGCCATTGACAACCGATAATGGGGCAATCTTCTCATGGTTGAGCAAACACTCACTCTTGTTAACCCTGACACGCATGCTCTCACACTGGTTTGTTTTGCAGAAAAAACGTGGACCTCCCACATTCCTGCTCAAAGCTTAAATCACTGCAGCCTGTGTGGCATTACTCATTCCAGGAAAAGCATTCTGCCAAACACACACACTCATTTACTCAAGCACTAACTCTCACACATCGAATCACATTCTTGGAAAAGCTCGCTTCTTTAGGCATTTCTGTACACGGATGCTTCAGACCTGGTTTTGAACACAGATAGTGTTCTACAGATGTGGTCCACACACACGTTTAACTTTTAGGTCATGTCAGTCTTTTAACATGATTTGAAATCTTTTTCTCAGTAAGATTAAAGCTTCAACTGTGTTTTTGGACTGTGTTTCCCTCTGTCACATTGTAGTTGTTTTCCCCGAGACGTTTCCCCTGCTCATTAGCGCTAAGCTGCTGTTGGATTGTGTGTTTTGGGTCCAGACTGTCATCAGGAGCTTCTGTGCTTCAACCTGATGAAATTCAGCCTGCTGTGGAAGAATGTTGCTCTGTGTATGTGTGTGTGTGTGTGTGTTGGGAGAGAGAAATGTAATACAGGTAGTTTACAGAGGCTGCATTGTCATGAGCATGACTCAGTGCAACACCTGCATTGTGCGTATGTGTGCGTTTTTCTGAGTGCGGCGTCCAGTGACGTTGAGATGTTAACTGATGTTAGGTGCTGATCATAAGCTCTTCAGATAAGATTAGGTGTGTTTTGCTCACAATACACACTCTATATATGTGAGACGGTTTCCTTTTTCTTTGTTATCCACCTTTGATTCACTCCCCGTGAATCCCTGAGTGACTGTTAAAACGTGTCGGTTTTTGTTGTTGTGCTGCTACAAGGTGTGAGTAGGTCAGGTTTTGCCTATTGTGTGGCTCAGATGCCCCTTTTTAAGGATACCGATAGTTAAATTGAAAAAATGGGTTTATAAAAATAAATAAAGAAAAAGTATTCGGTTTAGTATTATATATTTTAATATTATAAATAAAAACTATAATGCATATTAACCAAGCGGCAACCTCCCCGTCTCTCTCTTGAAACCAACACGGAAGTGAAATAAACTGCAGTTCATCGAGTGGCCGCTTGAGGCTGACTGCAAAAGCGAGTCAAATCTGCATCTCCCCCATGTTAAAATGCCTCACTTCACAGCAGAAAAAAACATGTTTACAGCCTGGTGGCAAATAGTTGTTTTGGTCTATATCGCTAATTTTGCCCTTCATGACGACTGTGAGGGGGGTGAATTTTTTTTACAACTCATCCGTTGAAATTATATTAAGCCTTAAAGTTCTGCATAATTAAGGGCGTGGCCACTTGAGTGACAGGTGGATTGCCGCTGCTTTCACTGCTAGTCGTTTGTCTGCTGTCTGTTAGCGTCACCCTCAGCTGTGTTTGTGTTTTTTTTCGGGATTATTTCATACAATTTAATACACGTATTATTCCTTCGCCCATGCACGCCGTTGGATTCCGTCGTTGTCGAGGATGGAGAGAACAACCAGCGCTGTATTTCCAGTTGTTTTCCTCGCATGCACTAATCTGGATGTCTGACAATTTCATTGCTTTTTTGAGTTTAGATTTAAAAATGTCTGTAGATATAGAGACCACACTCATTATGCGGTGTGGTGCTTATTTAACTTATTATTATTTATGCTTATTTAACTTTGTAGTGTAAAATAAAAAGTACCGTCAGATGAAATCCTGCAGGTGTCAGCTTTCTCTTCGTCCATGCACACTTAAATGAGCGCGGATTTCTAGTGCATTTACTTGAACTTCTGAGGTAAAATCTTTAATTGCTGGTTTAAAAGCTGGTTTAACCCATCTGAGAAATTGAGAGGCGGCCAAAATCAGATGATATCAGATGAAAATCAGACTGAATAAAGCTCTTTTACGAACTTGAACTTGACGTGCGATGCCATGCTGACTGACATGTATGTGCATGAATCACTGTCACACGCACAAGCTCAGAGCAATACTGTAAGTAACTGTCTGCATGATAATACATTTTTAACTAGCAGAATAATAATGCATCACGGCGATACACGTAGTTGACTGCTTGTATGTTGTGAGAAATGTGTGTGATCTGTGTTATGTACTGTTGAATAGCCTACATGCTCTTAACTAATTGCCCCTTTTGGGATTAATAAAGTTGATAAAAAAAAGGTAAAGTAAATAGTCTCACTTTTAGTTAAGTCTTTTAACTATTATAATATTTCGAAAGGCAAACAAATGAACTTTAACTATTGGCTTTAAAGGGATAGTTCGGCCAAAAATGATATTTAACCAATGCATTACTCACCCTCAAGCCGTTCGAGATGCATATGTCAATCTTGTTTCAGACGAACACATTTTCAGTTATTTTAGAAAATGTCTTAGACCCTTCAGTGGATATAATGTGAAGCAATGGTGTCCACCTCCTTCAAGTCCCAAAATGTGCATACATCCTTCACAAAAGTAATCCATCCGGCTCCAGGGGGATAAACGAAGGCCTTCTGAGGGTAATCCGTGCGGTTTTGTCGTAAAAATATACATATTTAAAACTTTATAAATGACTTCCGGCAACGATCGACGCGCGTTCACGGGTGATGGAAGTCGGCGTACGAGGTAAGACGTAGCGTAGGAACCGTCGTGACGTAGAACGAACGCGCCAGCGCAGCCAGAGAGCAGAGCAAAACAAAACTCCACTCAGGATTTCCATCACCCGTGAACGCGCGTCGATCGTTGCCGGAAGTCAGATATTTTCATTTATAAAGTTTTAAATATGTATATTTTTACGACAAAACCGCACGGATTACCCTCAGAAGGCCTTCGTTTATCCCCCTGGAGCCGGATGGATCCTTTTGTGAAGGATGTATGCACATTTTGGGACTTGAAGGAGGTGGACCCCATTGCTTCACATTATATCCACTGAAGGGTCTAAGACATTTTCTAAAATAACTGAAAATGTGTTCGTCTGAAACAAGATTGACATATGCATCTCGAACGGCTTGAGGGTGAGTAATGCATGGGTTAAATATCATTTTTGGCCGAACTATCCCTTTAATTCTTCAATCAGCTGTCACTTTAGCGCGAGGCCAGTAGCATATAGCATTAGCACCTCTGCTCCACCCACGACCCGCCTCTTTGCCCATTTTATTTTATCCGGTAGTGACGAGAGGTGACGCGCTGCCAAGATGGCGACGGTTAGCCCCGCCCACTTTAGGCTTCAAAAACGCTCTTCAGAAACCTACGGGTGACGTCACGGAAACTACGTCCATATTTTTTTACAGTCTATGATATTAACTCATAATGAAATCAATGAATGCATGTCAATAGAAAAAGTCTTCACAGTGATAGAAAAACAAAGAAAAAATGTAAGACTTTTTTTTTTTAAAGTAAGCTAAATGTTTTTTTTTTACATTTTAGAACTGCGAAAAGTTTTCTTTTAGCAGTAGCATTAGGGCTAGTTTGTAGTGATTAGCTTAATATGAAAACAATAGATTTCTGTGGTATGACCTCATTTAGCTAGTTAGGTAAATGTAACAGTGTATTGAGTTTGTGATAATGCTATTCAAATTCAAATAATAAAGAAAGTCAGCGCGCACACACTTTTATTCATTATATACACATTACACACACACTAAACCTGTGTGTGTTTGTGTGGTCAACTGCCGGGAATTCAAATGCTGTCTGGCGCCACTTTAACACCCCACCCCCTCTCCTCCGTACCCCGTTCCCTTTCCTTCACTTCTGAGGAATGCAAGATCATGTTCTCTCTCTCTCTCTCTCTCTCTCTCTCTCTCTCTCTCTCTCTCTCTCTCTCTCTCTCTCTCTCTCTCTCTCTCTCTCTCTCTCTCTCTCTCTCTCTCTCTGTTTCTGTTCTTTTTTTCATGTGTTTAGACCTGTTCAAGAGCTTACTGGAGTTTGTTTTTTTAAACTTTGAACCAGTTTGTCACTGGCATTTACGGCACTCACTTTCTAATTCATCAGTTAGGGTGTGTATGTGTTTAGTCAAGGGATGGTCTGTGTGTGTGCGTGTAACGTATTGGATATGAGCAGGCGAGTGTGTGCATGTGCACCTGTGCACTAAGTACTGTTAATCATATGAAGGCCTGGATGGAAGACAGGTGGAAAAGGTTTTCAGAGCTGCGATGAGAGGATGTCCTATACCCTTGCATGCCGCCCGCTTGTTGTGTAGAGTGTTTGATTTGTAATATTCTGTTGCACGTTCATGGAAGGCCGACTGAATTTCAACTAAACACACCTTCTGACCTTCTGTATGATTATATTAAATGACATAACTGTGCAGATACAAGTTGCCATTTGGTCTGAATGTGAATGTTCAGTTGGTTTTTAAAATGTTTTGGAGCTGAAGTGTGTAATTTGCATTACTACACCGAATAGTGAATAGCAAAAATAGTTACATTTTAATATTTTTTCAATTTTAAATATTTAGGCATAGATAACATCATTAGCTTAGTATTAAACAATGTGTGAACATTGTGTGCAATTTATGCGTCACAAGACAAAATGGAATGGCAAAGACCATTTTAATGATTTTATTAAAAAACATTTAGACTGAAAATATTAGAGATGCACCGGTTGGTTTTTCGTTTTATTTTGCCCATTCTCTCAAATTATGGGTTCGGGGTGTATTAGGGCTGGGTTTCGATTCAAATTTCAAGAATCGATTCGATTCCGATTCTCAAGATCTTGAATCGATTATCATCATTCGATTCGATTCGATTCGATCCGATCTTCGAGATTTAGATCAGTGTTTTTGAAAAAAGCATTTTTTTTCAGCTGTTACCTGAAGGACTGTATGCAACATATTGATACTATTATTATAGACATTCAACTGAGTATGGATGGTTGTAAAGAACAATCCCCCTTCCAGAGTGTTGATACAACTGCTTTCACAAACTTGCACTGGTGTAGACGACAGAGGACGCAGTATAAACGCAGCAGTAGTAGGGCTGACGCGATATCCGCAATCTTATAGTACCACACACTGACAAGTCAACCGCAGAGGATTGCAAGTAACCGCAGCAATATTCACGTTTTTTTATAAGGCTATACCCTTCTTGTTTTGAACTTCATGCATGTGTATTGAATGTTGAACAAGTTCATAATGATAACAAAACTGTTTATCATGGTGATTTGTAGCCTACGGCTTCCCACAGACAGTGAATGAGAGAGATCGGCTGAGCGCGTGCGATTACCTGTCTTTTAAGTCATATTCGTGGAAAGGTTGCCGTGTAAAAGGAAAGCGAAATATTTGTCGTATAGTCCTTTTAACGTTCACGTCACGGAAAGGCGCGTCAGCAGCAGCGCTGGTCAGCTTCCCACAGCGCGAGGAAGCCGCGGAGAAATAAAATCAGCGAGTCGCGCATCGAATCAATTCCATATTGGTCTTTAATGAAGCATTTTCAGCGTTACCCATGCGACGCATTGCTGCTTAGCTGAGCCTTGAAAAGTTGAACTCAAAGTTAACAATAATTAACACCTTGTTTCATTATCTCTTTTAATGAATCAGCTTTTCTGAACGTGTTCGTTGAATAAACGGTTTAGTGACTCACTCAAAGTCCGTTGTCGTAACAATGTGCGCGCTGAGTGAAAGCCTTTCAATGCGCATAGGGATCTCCCAGTCGCAGCAAGTTAAAGTTCACAGGGAAAATGTAAGCCTATTATTAAATCGATCCTCTGAGTTACGGATCGATCTTTAGAAATTTATATGAAAATCGATTCAGAATTGGTGAATCGATTTTTTTCAACACAGCTCTAGGGTGTATATGAATGTATCACTAAAGGGAAGCATGATTTCACAAATCTAAAGTCAGACCTTTCTGTTATTGTTTTTTTTCGAGTCTAAATTAAAAACAACTGCTCATGCTACATGTGTAGCATCTTTGTTTGGATCATGATTAAATTCAGTGGTTGCCTATAATTTCAAATGGCTACAGGTATTTTTGGTTTAAGGCCAGTTTGGCCTGATTAAAAGCTGGCCTTATTTAATTCCTTAAACAAAGAAAAAAAGAATCGGCAATCAGAATCTGCAATGAAATCTCATGAGCGGTGCATCCCAGAAAATATCATTAGGTCTAAATATTAGGAAAAATTTGAGAAAGTCCTTAAAAAAATGGGTTGTATCTGCTTTTAATTTAGCTATACTTTACATCCAGACTTTTTTTCTACTTAAGTGTGTAATTTTTACACCACTTCACCAAATGTAATATAATGATTGTTTCCAAACAGTTTTCTCAAACATTCCTTCATCTATCTGGTTGAAAAGACAAATAGTCCCAATAGAAAATATAATGATTGTTATCAGATAGTTTTCTCAAACATTCCTACATCTATCTGGTCGAAAAGACAGAAAGTGTCTGCCCCCATGCTCACGCTATTCCTTGAGGCACCATTATTACGTTGGGCATTCACAGATTCACAGTCTTTTCAGGGAAATATTTTGAGTATTTTAACATTGAAAAAATGACACTCTTCGGGTTTAAAGTGCCATTTGACTTTCAGTGCACACCTCTGACACTTCCACAGTCAGAAGAGATGATATTGGTGCTTGACATGTACTGTGTGTGCATGTGTGTGTGTTCAAATGAGTTTTGTGTTTCATAGTGAGCTATGAAAGAATAGTATGTGTGTGTGTGTGTGTGTGTGTTTTGGTGCGACTGAAAACCTTTTAAACCATCGATTACACTTCCATCTCTCCACTCCTCTTACACACACACACATAACCTCTCTGTCACTAATCCATGCTGGAATACCCCAGTGGCATCTCATCTTCCATTACTCTCTCTTTCTCTGTCTTTTCCCTCCATCCCTCTCCTGTTTTTAGGCCGGGTGTGGGTTGCACATGCTTGTGAGTATTTGAGTGCCTTTTCGGGCCAGGTGGACTTTGTGCTGTGTCATCATCTCCAACTACAGGCTGTAACATTCAGAAAAACTCTGTAAATTCCCACATCTCCAATTCTGCGCTGGATGATGCAACCTCTGTGTATGCAAGAAAACAAACCATTCAAGCTCTTATCTGCCTTCTGCTCTCTCTTTCAATGTATATATGGATGCGTAATGTCTTGTGTTGTTGAATAATGCATATCCGACTGGTCTGAGAGCTGCTGTTTTTAGGTGACTCTCTGCATCAAATGTTAATGGCATGTTTGCCCGTCACACACGCGTGTCTTTGCTGGAAAGAAGTCAGGCGTCCGTTAGCTCTATTATTAGTCTGTTCATTCATTGTTATATTCTCTCGGTTTCTTTCTGTGGCCAGTCTTTTAAAACATCACACGTCCTTTTTTGCCCTCTCAAATGCTTATTTCTATGGCTTTGGGTGATATTCTGGGCTGTAGCTAGATGACATCAGCTTTAAGCTTCTTGTCTGTGTGTTTGTGATCTCTGGCCAAAGTGCTTGCCTCATAATTGTTTTAACTGTACCATATTTAGCCTCAGACATGGTTTGGCTGATTATGCAATGCTCACACTCACATGTAGGCCAGGTTTTAAGGGATGCTCAGTTTATTCTCTCTAAAGCAGTGTAAGGCAGTGCAGGGCAGCTCAGGGTTTGCCTGCATAACAGTGTGTTTGTTGTTTTAGGGGATTAGGGTTTATAACGGACCCGGGCAGAGACCGTGAGGCCCTCGGCACAGCAGCCATAGCGTGGCTTTTAACTTTAGCTTTCAGTCTGTCACTTGAACAGCTGCCCTGTCTCACACTGTTTTAGCACTTTGTAGTGGCATAGTGTTTTGCATCTCTTCTCAAATTTAATAAGCAGAGACAGTTCTTAGTAAGCCATTGCTCTGGTTCAACGTAGCATGTAGAGGTATTCATTTTATAAATATCTTATAAATATAAATATCACTTTTTTTGGGTGGGTGGGGGGTGGGGGGGGGGGGGGGGGGGATCATGGGGTTGCACCACATGACATTACACTCTGAACTAATTTTATCTTGTCATTTAAAAAAAAAAATCTGATATTTTAACTGCTTTACTGCTGTTCTATGAAATAAAAAAGCCAAACTATGAATTGCATTAATACTGTGTTTTAGGATCATTTAAAGGTGCTCTAAGCGATGTCCTGCGTTTTTTTAGGCCAAAACATTTTTTGTCACATACAGCAAACATCTCCTCACTATCCGCTAGCTTCCTGTCCCCTGAACACACTGTAAAAAAATGCGGTCTCTGTAGACAGCCCAGGCTCCACAAACAGCAACAAAAATAAACTGCGGCAACCCGCTCCACGAAACAAAACAAACAGTGTCCAGCCAATAACCGACAAGAATGATTTGGGGGGTTAGTGCGCGTACATGGGGGGTGTGGAGGAGAGAAGCATGAAGAGGGAAGTTAGAATTTTAACTCTTTAAGTTTGATATGGCCGACACACGACCAAAGAGACGACGTTCTGATGAACAGATTGCAAAAATACAAAGAAGAGGGAAAATGAGAAGGAACGCATGCCCGAATTTACATTGGAAAAGCCTTTGAAAGGTGGTGAGAACTCCGCCGGCAGAAGGGCTTCCAATCCGACATTCAGGTAACGTTAGCTCTGTTTTTGCTGGACAGGTGGGTAAATCCAGTTTGGTTTTTCTAAATGGACTTTCATGTTCGCCTAACAAACACAAGGCTATAATTAGCTAGAACAATGCAGTCAGCGCTAACTTTGGTGAATACAACATATAGGTTTCTAGCAGCTAGCTATAGATCTCTATTGTAAATAATCAAGCAAACTCACAGAAGGGCGACAGTTTGTGTGAATGATTGTTTTCACCAACTATTTATTATAAAATTAAATGTTCATTCATAGCCTATTGACAACTCTGACTAAATTTGAAGCTAACGTTATCTTGCTATTATTGCGTCCTGGTATGGGAGCTAAAGTTATAACCTCAGGTGGCGAAACGTTTTATCGTGTTTTTCTGGTAATGTTTCTCTTTTTTTGCATTACATGAAAGCATTTATCTAACTTGGCGACATTACACCTTGAAAGAAGTATCAGTAAAACTACAGGGGGAGGGGCCGGGATGAGGAGGAGAGAAGGTCTAGCTAGCCTCCGTTTTGTTTGACAATACTTCGAACGTCAACAAGAAGTGACGTCACCCAGCATCGCTTTGAGCACCTTTAATAGATCTGAACAAAAACTCAGCATCATGTCATGTACTGACAGACAGGTTAATAGTGTATCTATTTATAATACGCTACCATTCAAAAGTTTGGGGGTCAGTATGTTTTAAAAAATATTTTTTTTAAAGAATTTAATAATTTTATTCACCAAGGATGCAATCAATTGATTAAAAGATTTTACATGGTTACAAAAGATTTTATATTTCAAATAAATGCTGTTCTTTTGAACTTTTTGTTCATCAAATAATCCTGAAAAAAATCACGGTTTCCAGTCCACAAAAGTATTAGGCAGCACAACTGTTTTTAACATTTATAAGAAGAAATGTTTTTTTTGAGCAGCAAATCAGCATATTAGAATGATTTCTGAAGGTCTGATCATAGGAATAAATTACATTTTTAAAATGTATTAAAATTGTTATTTTAAATGGCAATAATATTTCACAATATACTGTCTTATTGTAAATTGAAAAAATAAATATAGTCTTGGTGAGCATAACAGAACATTTTTAAAAATCTTACAGACTCCAAACAGTAGTGTATAAACAAGGTCCACAATATATTACAGCAAATACTGTATTGTGTATAATATGAACAGTTGATCACAAAAAGTATCTATTGCCCATGTATTAACTGAAACCTAAACATTTGTGATAGCAATTTGAGTGTTGTAGAAAATACACACTTCACCTGTAAATGTACAACAAGTCGCTACCTTTGGCATGTAAGATAAGACCTGATAAGTACTTTATTGATCACTTGTGGGAAATTGTGAAAGAAGAAAATCTCCCCACTGGGGGAATCAAACCTATGCACTAAACTAATGAGGAAGATCTGAAAATTTTATGCCACTATTATTTTACAGAACACATGAAACCAGCTTGATTGAGCGGCCATTTTGTGCTAATGTGTGGTGAGAGTTATTAGGTTTACCCTGGCCTGCTGCTCAGAGACGGTTATTTCTGTGTTATCTCAGGGGCTCGGTTTGCAGCCTTGTGTTTGTGTTGCTTTGTGTGTGCAACAATTCATAAAGTGATTTTAGAGCCCTCTGTAGCATTTTGTGTTGAAGATGTCTGTGTTGTTTCAAGCATCCGTATGCTTGTAGTATTGGAGAATTTGTGTGTGTGTGTGTGTGTGTGTGTGTGTTTGGATGACTCAGCAAGGTGTGTGTTCTGAGAAATGTGCACTTCCATTGTCTCTGCCACTGGTACTGTAACTCAATGCCAGCTGCCTCAGTGTGTGTGTGTGGCTGCGTGGATAAAGTACTGTTAGGATGTGTTTTTGGATGGGATTCCCCTGGGTGGGGTACTTTCCTACTATTTTCCATCCCATACTGTGTGTGTTAATGACTGCCAAGTGTGTGTAGATGTTCAAATACTTATACATCTCATACACTCATAGTGCAATATGTGAATTGTGTTTATTCACACATGTATATGGTTTAGTGACGACCAAGTGATTTGATTGGACAATTTAGCTTCTTATCTCTGCCCAAAGGAGTGCATTGTGTATATGCATGAATTTGTGTGTGTGTTTGTGTACTAATTTTCCCTAATAAAAACCTGGTCAGTAGGTTAGCAATGTGACTTTATTTGATAATGATGATGAAACACCCAAATGTACGTAAACTTTGTTTACTTAAGCCTAGCTCACACTACAGGAGTTTTAAAATCCTAACCGATTTTGAAATCTGGTTGCAGCACACACTTAAGGAGAATCTTTGCAGATTTTCTTCCCTCAAATCTTAACCCTTTATAGGGCACTCATTGAAATACTTGGAAATTCAAAATTTCAACCATAGAGTGTTATTGGAGGATATTATAAGACTTCTAAACATTTGTGAGTTTTTAAAAAAATATATTTTTTTAGGTTGGAAATCAAGGGCAATGAAGTTACCATATATGGTTCCTCGCCAGTCTAGGGTAATTTTTTTCCCCTTAAAAAGTGTATATATCAAAATATAATTAAAACACATAAACTTGTTACAAACATAAAAATATTTATTTAGGAACATTTTAAATTATTATTAGGAACATTTTAAATTAAATTACACCTCTTGGCAGAGGGGGCTATATCACTCTGTCCTGGAGTGTCTAGGTTGTGGGTGGGTGGGAGGAAGTCAGAGTCTACCACATCATCATCTTCCTCCTCAGAGCCCTCATCATCACTGATGCTGGGGTGGGCTGGCACAACTGTCTCCCTCGTGCCGTAAAAGATTCGCGTAGATAGCTGCAAAGAACAGAGAGTACATTTTTGAGTCAATATCATGCCCAGTTTGAGTTATTTGTTGAGTAACAGTGAAGTGCAGATCTACTGAAATATAAATAATAAGAAAAATAAGTGAGTAAAATTGGACTGGTCTGTCATAATATATGTAAATATATAATAAGAAGTGCAAAATACTGTATTATAATATAAATAAAGTATTAAAAACTGTTATAACGGTCATAAAACTGACCAAAACCACACATATTTCAATATCTAATAAGGCTTGAAAATGTCTATAAATGTGTTATGTTTCCCACTGGATCATTTTATAATGTTATTCAAACCTGTGATAACATCCAATGCACTAGTAAATACTATTGTCCTACATTATAATCATAGACTGTGGTTATAATGCATTATTTGTAGAAAAAATACCCTAGTAATACTTTTCTATACGCATAGGGCGTATGTCTAAATATGGACATCCTATCACTTGCGCTAATCTTACGTGAACAGGGCATATGATCAAATATGGTCTCACCATTTTTCATGCCACAAATGTCACTACTTTCAAGAAATCTATGCAAACAACACCTTTCTCAACATGTTGCACAACTATTCAACCATAGAATGTGTGAGTTTCATCAACTTACCATTTTTTGTTTTGAAGTTATTAGCGCTGATGTGGGAGTATGTATTAGCGCATAACCTCACTTTCCAATATCCGGAACGACAATGAAGCTTGAAATGCTCCGCGCAACTTCTGATTGCTCAGATGCCATGGTGTACACTATCAGTGATGTTGCCTGATCTTCGCTGATTGGCTAGGAGAAATATATGCGCTCATACGACAACGCAAACAGGCAGGGGAGAGTCAGTTTGAATGCGCGATTAAGTTACCAAATATGGTTCCTCGCCCGATAAAGGGATAAACATGCTCACACTACAATATTTGAAAATAGTGGCGCATCACACACTACAAGATATTCTTAAGATTATCTTGCCAGATATAGCACCTTACCACTCTCTACGTGCAAGGATACGAACGCTCGCCGCAATTCCACAAGCGTTTCCCAAAAATGCACTTAACATGAACGCGCGAGAACGCGTTCTGCGTGCTACTTAATAGTCGCTGTCCATTCGCGAAGTGCTGAAATATAACCTTATGGAATCGTATTCTGAACGTTTAACTTAATTATTGTCATATGTTGTGGATTAGCAATCAAGACAAGCAGGGTCGGCGCCACGAGGGGGCCCCAGGGGGCATGGCCTGGCCACCTAGGTCACTGTGCCCCCTCACCTCTGGTCAGCACACCACCCTGCCACAGAATGAGATTTCTGCCGCTGAGACTCAGCAACAGGCACGCTACCAATTTGTCCTATAATTCCTGACAATTTATAATTAACTACATATATATATGTAACTATTGTGTAAATTGATTTAGTTTTACCATGATTAAATCAGCTTTGCAACTTTGCATTTGCACTCGCGACAGGCGATTAACTAAATAACGTCACTAGCAGCTTGTAACTTATTGTAAAAAAATCCCCATGTTTTCGGAGCTGATGCTGTGGTGCTTTATTGGCAGCGCCATACATGTTACATGAACGCGTCAGTTCATGTAACATGTATGGCGCTGCCAATAAAGCACCTACAAGCTGTCACAAAGAACCGGCAAAAGAAAATGATTATGAATATGTCGAATATAGCAAGGAGATATTTTAATTGTTTATAAACAAGTGTTTTCTGTGTCACTGTCGCCGGCAAAGATGAAGTTGATGATGCTGATCGTGATCTTCGCAGTAGTGAACGCGCCAGAGAGAAATGCACATTTCACACGGATTACATAAACAGAGAGCAGTCTGAAGTCTGTTTTCTTTCGTTTTGTAATGTTCTGTTTAGAAGTAGACATTTTAGATATATTTCTCAGGTCTGTGAGGCAAGTAGGCTACCTTATGCTAAGTTTTGGTTAATTTATGAGACAAGCTCCATGCAGTTCACGCGCCGGCGCCTCCGTGTCGTGATTATAAATCTGCTATATTTACTTCTTATTTGTTAAATCCAGGCAATTGGTTGATAAAACATTGATTAAAATTAAGATACAATTAATACAAAACGAAATTCACTTTAAAGAAAGGCTTTGTGCTTTCTGTTCGAGGTCTGAAAGTTTTAAAGCAGTCTTTCAGTGCCGCTTTCAGAGCGCTCACGTCCGTAACGGATTCCCCAATTTTAAAGAATTTATCCTCAACTAGTTTTGTGGTGTAGGTCTACGTATTATTGTATAATGCTAACTTCAAATAATAGTAATTTAAGGGCGAGGCTTATTCCAACGTAAAATGCTGTATAATTGTATATAGTTTTAATCAAATAAGGTTGGATTATTTATATGTTGAGCTGCCTGTTCATGAAGCTGACAGTCCACGTAATAAAATAATATACAATTGATGCAAACCAACAGGAATCCTTTCCTTTTCTGCTCTATGTTTATGTTTTATGTGGGTAGGGCTTTATTTTGCAATAAATAAATAAATAAATAAATTGAGATAATGCCCTCATCGCGCTGTTGAGTCACTCAAAATTAACCTCAATAGAAATTCCTCCACCATGACAGCCCTACTTGTTTCTTATTGGCTATTGTGACAGTACTGACGTAATCACAATCTTGCTCATCCCGATAAATATCAAACATGTTTGATATGATCGAGGCGAGCCCGATTTGTGTGAAAGCAGATCGGGAGGGACAAGATTCGATCAGTGAACGCCTCACATTACCAGATAATCTGTGCCGAACATGGAGCCGATCGAAGTCCTCGACAAGATTTTTTCTCAGATTCTCGGGAGGGGAAAATCGGGCATAAATCGGCCCAAACCTCCTGTAGTGTGAGCCAGGCATTAGTTGCACTTAGTTGCAACAAAATAGTCCCATTTTTGTGACCTAATCGACCTCACTGTAAATACTGATACATTACAGACAGAATGGTAGTGTTAAGATCAACAAATAAATTCATGTTGCAGTTGGTTTGCTTTAAAAAATACACACTGTTTGGTTGAGGGTCATTGAGTGTTACGGCTGTTTCAAGTGGAATCATGTTTAACAAGGCTGATGCTGTTACTATAGGAGTCCTTATGATGATGATGATGATGATGATGATGGTTGTTTTGATTCTCTACATCCCAGTAGCTGATGCTTGTTGCTTTGGTGAGACAGTGTGTGTTTGAGAGGAGTGAGTGAGTGTGGTTACATCATCAGTGTCTTGCATAATGTAGCAGCCTTTACTTGCTCTAGCCGAGGAGGGTAATCTGTCCCTAGAGGCAGAGAGACAGAGAAAGAGTGAGAGACAGGGGGACTGGGACAGAGAGAGAGACAGACAGGGGGGGGGGGGAGAGAGAGAGAGAATCTTTATTGCTTTCTTTTGTTTTGTTTTATTATTATTAAAATTATTATTGCTTGTACTTTATTATATTATTATTATATTATTATATTTATTTATTTTATAATGACAATGATGTTGATGCAAAGTACTTTGAAATTAAGAGACAGTGGGACTGGGACAGAGAAAGAGAGATATGGGACAGAGAGAGACAGGGGGACTGGGAAGACAAACAGGCGATGGAAAGAGTGACACAGAGGTAGGTGATTGGAGGTAGAGAGACAGATAGTGATCGAGAGCGAAAGACAAACAACAGGATGAGAGGAAGATGGATGGCTGTGGTGAGATCTGGACCCAAAACACTCTGCCCTGATAATACAATCATTCCAGCAATTAATGAGATCTGCGTGCGTGCGTGCGTGCGTGTGTGTGCGTGTGTGTGTTTCTCCATCCATGGACATCACTGATCCACACACATTCAGCAGAAGATCAACACTGACTGAATATCTAGACATGCTGATGAGACACTGAACTGATACAGTGTGATCAGACACACACGGCGGTGGCTGTAATCCAGGTCTCCTGTGGTGTGAGTGAGGTGAGTGTTATGTAATGATGAGCAGCAGGGCTTTAATCAGCTTGAGCAGATTCATTTAAGCATCTCTGAGATACGGAGCACAGCCGTCCTGCTGCTCACCATCACACCACCATCACATAGAAACACGTCTACCTGTGTGTGTGTGTGTGTGTGTGTGTGTCTATGATGGTGACAGGCGGTATCTCTGCATGTCTTCCAGCTCTGTGCATGTTTACCATTGGACACACACTCAAACACTCATACACGCTATGTCCTGTCCTCTGTCCCCTCGCTCCCACAAACACACACACAGGGTCCAAAATGAACGCTTGGAAGCTCCAAATGCGAGTAAAAATTGGCTTGGGTAAGTAAATAATGTTACTTGCCAGTTAAAATGAATTAAAAAATATGTGGTTTATATTGAGTTTATGTGGTTTATATTGAGAATGATAATCTGAGCCTCGCTGATGTAAGTGATGCGAATGAAAGACTTATAAACTGTCTAACAATTGAAATGTCACAGCTCATGCAGAAACGGATCAAATTTAATTAAAATATATAATTTATTATTCTTATTATAATAAATACAAATAATTCTAAATGGCCATTCAATTTTATTAGTTCACCCACTATTGACAGACGAGGCAACAACAAGGCCATTTTGGACCTTGAGCGCACACATTCCCATACCTCTTATAGAAGTTTCTCACCAACTCCAAGTGTTACAACTGTGTAACTTGGATAGAAACACTCATATCCCTGTCTCTCTCGCTCTCAGATTGTTCACATATGTGTGACGGGCTCCCCCCCACTATCTAAAATTAGAGGGGTAGAAGAATAGCAGGAAGAGAGGGAGAACAGGGCTGATGGAGTTGAAGGAAGGAGGGGTGAGGAATGGGGTGATGGAGATAAAGAAGAGGGAGTATTTTTGGCCGGTTACACGTCACACAGACGCAAGTCAGACTGCCGTACACAAACAAAGATGAGGAGGGTGATAAAAGTGCTGTGCTCCGATGGGAGGGGGTTTGTGTGTACACTTGTTAACCATTTAATGACAGTTAATCATTTCATTGACTGTTTTAATAAGACACAATGTTTCTTTATTAAAAAGTTTGATTTGAATGCCCAAATAGCTTTTGAGGCCACTGTATATGCACCATATCATATTCTACTACATGTATATTTCATTTAAGCATTCTTTTTATCTAATCACATTCAAGTCAGACAGTTAAACACATATTTCTATTAAGTTGTCCTCCCAGTCTGCACGAAAAAACAACAAAAAACAAAACATACAGTGAGACCAGCATTTTCCGATTCACAACAAATGACTCTTATGAGCCTGTTCTTTTAGTCAATCATTCAGTATGACTCCCAGACTCATCTATTATTGGTTTGAATCAGACTGACGAATCATTCGCTGAATCTTTTAAGAGGTTACTGAATCAACATCGGACTCATTTACTTATCTTTGCGTGCAGAGCTGTCTGTTTCTAAAAGAAGCAAGTTTTATGTCTTTAATGAAATATTACGAAAAAGTTTCATGAACTTTTCGAAATTTTTCTGAAAATTCACCCCATCTGTTTCTAAATGCATTATTGATCTTATTGTGAACAAATAATTGTTTTAACCTCAAATTTATTAATCAAACATCATTTTGATCTTCTGATGAAACAACAAACTTCTCTCTGGTGACGTATGCCGGACTTCTCTTTTTATTTAGCTAACTTAAAACCAACTTAACTGCAAGCTCCCTAGATTTTTCGATAATCCCTTTCATTCGGATATCACAAAATGGGAGAAAAGATCTGTTGCTACTTTTGTTTTTCAGAATGTGTTTTATATTTCGTATGTTTGCCCTCAGTTCTAGTTGCCAAGCACAGTGCTTTTGTAATTAATGTGTGATAAAAGTCTGTCACAGAGAAAGAGGTTTTATTGTGTTTGACTGATTTTATTACCTCTTCTTTACGTATTGGATTTAAATTTATTTCCTCTCTATCCTCCACCCCAGGCAAAGAGGAAGTCTGTGGTGGGACCGCACCGTTTAGATCAGGTGTGCTAATGAAGCATGTGTGTGTGAATCAGGTTTTCTCTGCCAGTATTGTAATCCAGTTAGGTGCATCTACATAAGTGTGTGTTCGTCTGGTTAAATTTAGGAGAGCCGGTTTTCCCTTTTCTGCTACATTTGAACAAGAAGAACTTTGACTTTATACCAAAGTTAAAACTAAACAAAAGTAGAGAGTTTTGCTTGTTCCTGCTCACATATACTGAATAATGTTCAACTTGTGAAAACATTTGTAGTGGTCTTCACTCACAAATCGACCAAATCAAATCGAATTATTTGCATTGCTTTTTTAGATTAATTGTTTAGAAGTTGAGTAAATATCAGTGTCTTAGTGTGAAAACCATTGCGGCTTTAAGAGTTTTCACTAATATAGTGTGTGTGTTTGTGTTTGTTTGTAGACTCTTGAGAGAAGCCTGCTTACTTCCCAGCAAGCTAGAAGTGCACGAGAAAACTAACAAATACCTGTTGCTGGCTCTCTCTCGGTTTCTTTCATCTCTGCTCCAGGGCCTCGCTTATTTCTTTCGTGCTCCTTTCTGGCTCCTACCTTTTCTATTTGAGACTCACGCTCTGGTGAAAGGATTAATTGTCATTTATGTTTTATTTCTTGTTCTCTTCATTTCTAGGGGTTTATTTTTAGGCCTGAAGTGTCTGGTTGCTAAGAGACGGTGTCCAAGAGAGAGAGGGAGGGAGAGGATGGAGAAAGCGAGGGAATGGAGGAGAGAGATTGTTTGCGTTGTGAAGGCTGACAAACACGCTCACGCATTGAGTCAGCGCTGACGCACACTCGCACACACACCGACACACTGTGCCTGTTGCTTGTTTTTCTTTATTATCTTTATCACTCCATGCTGTGAAATGTTTGTGTGTCAGTTGGCATGACTTTCGTTGAAAGTTTGCGACTCATCAGATCTGATTTAAATGTGAGGAAAGTGACAAATGTTTTAGTACAGAAGATGCTCTGAGTCAAAATCTGTCACACACACACACACACACACACACGCACGCGTGCACGCACATATACAAGAAGCAGAGATGTTGTTGTGGTGCAGAACAGTTGCTAACTTCCTGTACCGCAATGGTGACACATTCCAGGAAACACCCAGTCACACGTACATGTACGCACACATACACATGTACACGAACACGCTTTACTGTAACTCTCTAGTGCGTTTAACCCTACTACTCCTGCATTACAGGCGTTCAGCCACAGCGCTGAAATACTTAGTGACACAGGGGTGATATAACCTGTCAATGACTCGTCAGATGACTGCGTCACATGGCTGATATTTCTTATCTTCGACATGATTGCATTGCTTGACAGAAGCGACCTTATGAAAAGGGGTTCCCCAGGAGCAAGTAATGGGTCCTCTAAAAGTCTTACACAAACACTCACACACTCTGAGCAGTAATGTGTTAAGGTGGGAGGGCTGAACTCTCATTTTCTCACCTACCTGTCGGAACATTAACACTAACTGGAGAGAGGCTGTGTATGTGTGTGACTGTACTTCTGAGGGTCAAATTTTGACCTTGCAAATGTATTAAAAACATGCCGAGAAGAACCGACTTGGACATTTTAAGTGGTCCTCACTATTGGAAAGATTCACAAATCAGGTTTTGCTTTAAATATAATAATGTCAATTTGTCAAAGTTTGTGTGAGGGTTAAAGAGATATTTCATCCAAAAATAAAAGTTTGGAACAATTTGAGGGTGAGTAAATAATGACAGAATTCTCATGAATTAATTTTACACATTTTATTTATTAAATAATTGTCACCCCAAAATCCAAAATATTTCTTTAAGTTTGGGTTTAGAGGTAGGGTATAGTAAATATTATCTTGAAAGCATGAAAACCATCATGCCTATGAGGGTTCTTCTCTGTGTGTGTGTGTGAGAATAAGTGAGCGAGTTAAAAAGAGAGAGTGGAAATAGCATGTTAGTGTTTGACTGCAGGAGTGTGAGAAGTTTGAGATGGTAATTTAAATGAGAGAGAAAGTGATAGGGGACGAGTGGCTCTTGTCAAGGGATTGAGTGAATAAGTGATGTTCAGAGAGAGAGAGAGATGGAGAGGAGAAATAGAAGGGTAATGATCGGAGGATGAGAAGACAAATATACTCTGAGCTCTGGGATGCGGGATGCTCCACTTCTCTTCTGTGTACCCATATTTTGCACATATTCTCAACACTCACAACACGTGTGTGTGTGTGAAGAAAGATATGTTTAGCTATTTAAAAATATATTCCACCCAAAAATATAAGTTCTGTCATCATTTACTCACCTTCACAAAAGGCTGTTACCGGTGTTACATTACATCACTTGGCCGATTACATCATGTGGCACTGCCCCCCACCGTCGGTTAGGTTTTTTATAGTAATAAAAATCATTTAGTTCAGTTAGAGAACATACACTACAATTAAAAATTTTGTTGTTGTGCTTTTCATTAAGAATAATAAGAACCCACCATTCAAGCAATTGCCGACCCCAAATTGCCACTAATTCGAAATATTCGCATTTTAAAGTGTGACTAAAATGCACAAGGCCGCTTCGGGCATTCATAAGCGATTTAAAAGCGAGGTGGAAAAGAGGGATAAACTCCAACGTTCAGCTTTAGTTTTAACAGTGAAAGAGTGTGTGGTAAGATGTAAGTAGCTAAACACTTAATATTTGAAGCTGTTTTACCATATAAATGGTCAGCGACTAACAGTAGTCTAATTTCCAGTGGTTAGCCTTTGTAAGACAAGATAAGAAAAATGTGGCATTTTTTTAAATTCCCTTTTTAACCCTATTAATTCTTTAATTTTATTTCCCCTTTCCCCCTCCCCACTCGCAAAAAAAGAGAAGAAAAAACCAACAAACTTTGGTGTACCCCCCAATGTTCAAGACATGTTTACGGCCGTGACATGAGGATGAGTAAATAATGACAGAATTTCTTTGTGGTGGGCTAAATTGCACTGAGTGCAGGTGTTTTTGGTGGCAGGAATTTAAAGAGAAATTATGCAAACATTTTCTATTTTAATCGCATACCTCTCCACCCTCTTTTTCTCTCTCTTTCTTGGTTCTTTGAAAGAGCTGCAACTGGTTGGAGAAGTACTGGTGTGTGAAGGAAGAAATTTACAGTGAGAAAGTTAAAGTGAAACCCCGTAACTTTTTATTTCATCCTTTGATTTGCTCTCTTTCTGTCGTCCCCCCTCCATCTCTCTCTCTCTCTCTCTCTCTCTCTCTCTCTCTCTCTCTCTCTCTCTCTCTCTCTCTCTCTCTCTCTCTCTCTCTCTCTCTCTCTCTCTCTCTCTCTCTCTCTCTCTAAAACAATAACCTCAGTGTTTGTGTCTATTTTTGGAGGTTCAAGGCCACCACTAACCCCCTGGTCTTATTTCTACGTTCCTCAAGGCACATTATGAAACCGCTCTTGTGTGTGTGAGTGTTTACAGTGGAGAGTTACATTCTACCCTCTTCATATGTGTGTTCACTCTCATTCATTGGTTGTAATACACGCTGTATAATAAATCTTAAACGGCACTATGGTTTCACTGTTCACTTTTTTTCTTGCAATATATATGACATCAGTTCATTATGTTTTGTAGCCAGCTCTTTTCTACCAACAGGTTGCCAGTGTTGCTGTTGCACTTTTTTCTATCTGATTTTGTCACATTGCAAAGTTTATTTTTAACAAGATCCAAGATCATTTCAGTCATTTCATTTCAGAGCTTTCAGGGCTGTTTTGCACAGTTAGAAACTGTATTTGCAGCAAACTCACAAGCCGTTGCAGCTCATTTCACATGCGAAGGGGGCATTTTAGATCCAGAAGCAAAGCTTTTAAAGCTTTTTTTAAAGCTTTTCTAAAAATTGCTTTAAAAAAACTGTAACATTTCTCTTTGTGACACAAAAAACATTAGTAACATTATAAGCAGAACTTATTAATGAATAATACATTTAAAATGTATGATATTATCCCTTTAAATAATTTCGTAACATCAGCTTGTAATGGCATAAAGAGACTAAATTAAATCATGTGAAATATTAAATAAACAGATCTCGTACGCGGACTGGAAAGTTTGAGTAGAAAAGGGATAAGACACTGCATAGAGATTGGTCTAAACATGCTCATCCACACTCAAAACACTCACTTTGAATGCTGACTTTGTGCTATATTCAGCCCTAACACTCACCTGTTAGTGTTAAACCACTGATGTTCTCTCTCCTTTCAGTTTCCACACACACACACACACACACACACACACACACACGCACGCGCACACACACACACACGCACACACACACACACACACACACACACGCACGCACACAGCTGTGTTTTTGTGATATATGAGGACATTCCATAGGCGTAATGACTTTTATACTGGAAAAACTGTATATTCTATCCCCCTACACTGCCCCTATCCCTAAACCTACCCATCACAGGAGACATGCTGCATTTTTACATAAAAAAAAAAAACACATTGTTTTTTATGTTTTTTAAGCTATTTGAAATATGAGGACTCATGCAATGTCCTCATATATCACGTGTAAGTTGTAATACCAGTGTAATATGCATGTCATTATACACATTTGTGTCCTCATATATCACAAAAGCACACACACACACACACACACACACACTTGCTCACAGTCTCAGCAGAGGTGTGAAAAAGACCAGGGAACAGTCACAGGTCCAGTGTACTTTACACGAAGATCTACTGCCACTGAAATCACAGGCAATGACGTTCTTTTTTCAAGTCCTGCTCATTTAGTCCTGTTGGAAACAGGTGAAAAGGCTTCAGGTGTTTTGGAGAGCGGCAAAAAATGATAGCCTTTGAAAACGTGATGAATTTGATTTATCTATCCTCTTTTTCCAAATTCGATTTTTTTGGCAGCTCCCATCTGAGATGAGAGGAGAGCTGTCTTTGTTGTGCTTTTTTTCCCAGCCAACAGCTGAATCCCTCCTCTGTGCTGCCTGACAGAAACTCCTTCAGAACTTTTTGATAAGGCATTTTTAATCTCTCTCTCTCACTCTCTCAATTTCAAAGTGCTTTATTGGCGTAGAGTTTTGCTTGAGCATCAATACACACGCAGATTGTGAAAAAATACAAGAGATATAATGTTAATAAAATAAAAAAATTATGTACACTGTTCAAAAGTTTGGGGTCGGACAGATTTTTTCAGGATTTTTAAAGAAATGTCTCACCAAGGTTGTATGTATTAGATCAGAATATTGTAATATTGTAGAAGAAAGAAGAAGAAAAAAGAATAATAACTTTCTTAGTTTAATATAAATGTTAAAAAAAATAAGCGAAGCTTCAGTGTCACATGATTCGTCAGAAATCTTGCTAATATTCCGATTTTTGGAGTACAACTTTTCAACTTTTTTTTTTTATTGTTTTCAATGTTGAAAACAGTTGTGCAGCTTAATATTTTTGTGGAAAGTTCAAAATAACAGCATTTATTTGGAATTTTTTGTAACATTAAATGTGTTAACCTTAACATTTCAGAATAAAAATTACCCCCCCCCCCCCCAAAAAAAATCATATTGACCCCAAACTTTTGAACAGTGTGTATAAAATTTTAAATAGGTTGCGAATGTGATTTGTTGTTTTTATGAAACAGTCCAGTATATAATTAAATAATTAAAAATTAAGTAACTTACATTTCAGATGAAATCAGACCAGTCAATCCAGTTGGAAATGATTAAAAATAACAGTTTGAAATCAAATAAATGATAAACATAAAATACAATATAAAAGACTGTAATTTCATATTAAGATCCACTCTGTTATAGAGATAGTGATTAAGCCAGAGATCAGAGAATTGCCTGGAATCTGATGGTGTGCAGTTCACATTTAAATTTGGCTGTGACATATGCATGTCTGCCATCCTCCAGTAACACCTGCATTTAATCTCTTTCAGACATTTTAGGAAAATGTGGAATGCGGTCTTAAAATGTATTAGAAAGTGTGTCACTCTTTCTATCTGACTCTTCCCATATAAACACGACACTATGCAGAGCACAACGGTAGTTTCCTTGGATTCTCTGAATTCTTCAAATACTTCCTATGTAAAGACTTAAGTGCTGGAGCGCCTGTGAAATTTACATTCTTGAGTGAAATCGATGCCTCAGAGAGAGAGAGGCAATTTGACCTGAGTGACAACAGACTACTAGAAGAGCTATGATCTCATCCCTCTCTCTCTCTCTCTCTCTCTCTCTCTCTCTCTCTCACCCCATCCCCCTTTCCCTCTCTCTATTGTTTCCCCCTCTTCCACTCCCTCCCCAATCCCGCTCTTTTCTTTTCCTTCTTGTCCTCTCCTCTCTTTCCTCTTCTTTTTCTTGTCTTGTCTCCTCTCTTTGTCATCTCGCTGTGTTTTGTTCCACGTTCTTCTTTCCAAGTTTCTTCTCTCTTTTTAACTCACACACTCGGGCGTCCCAGGACAGAGAGAATATCTCCCAACAAAACACACTAAGGTAGTCAGGTTGTTGCATTATTGATGCGGTGTGTGTGTTTGTGGGTCTTTCTTCTCTCCTCTGTAATGGGGATCTAGTGTCTCCCCCTGGGGGGGGGGGGGGGAAGAGGGCGTATGAGGGGGTGAAGGTCACAAAGGTTAAGTAGGGTGGGGGGGATGAGGTCATACACTCTCACACAACACAGCATGTTATTAAGACACTCGCACAGCTCCTCAGGACACACAACTCATCATTACGCACGTGGATTTATTCACATTCAAAAACTCACCAAGAAATTGTCATTTCTGTGCAGGTTCCAAAGCCATAGAAAATACACAACATGATTTGTATACATTAGAGTTAGATTTTGGAATGATTTTTACATTAGTAGTGCCCTATGAAATTGTTTTTTTTTTTATGTTTAAATTTTTCTGGATTTACTATATTTACTGAGGTTTAGTGTCATAAACTCCAGATTTAAAGGAAACAAAATCTTCACAAATCTCAATCACAAATCTGCACATCCACAGAAAATAAGACTCGCACTGACTGACAACAGCTGAGTTTAAGGTTGTTCTGATGCAGCATTCCATTTTCCCACAACAGAAGAGTCTTATACTAGGTTATTACTATACATACTCAAGCATGTGTGACACTCGTGGTGTTTTCAGCATCTCACACCGGGCATAAACACGTACTTCATCTCCAGTGCTTCACTTCACAAGCATTTCACCATTTCATCTAAATTTGTAATAAATCATAAATCAACACAGAATTCCTGACGAAATAAAACTTTTTCACACTAAATTACACTTTAGTTTAGGGTCCAATTCTCACTATTAACTAACTATTAACTATGGCTTTTGCCTCAAACTCCTAATTATTGCTTATTAATAGTTAGTAGGTAGGCCTAATTGTTAAGTTTAGGTATTAGGAAGGATTATGCAGACAAAGGCATTAATATGTGCTTTATAAGTACTAATAAACAGCCAATATCCTAGTAATATGCATGCTAATAAGCAACTAGTTAATAGTGAGAATTGGACCCTAAACTAAAGTGTTACCAATAAAACCTTTCATATGGATTTCATTGGACCCTAAAAACTTAATAAAATTATGTCACGGTGTATTTGGTTCATGAATCCAATTAATTACACATGCTTTTTTTACTCAAATTGAATTTAACCATTAACACAGAATATATTTATGTTACGAAATATTTCTATTTAAAATAAAAGCTGAAATAAATTCCACACCTTCCACCTTCCAGCACAACCATTTTCAACAGCATATTAGAATGATTTCTGAAGGATCACGTGACACTGAAAACTAGGGCTGTAGTCAAGACCACCTTTGTCGAGTCCAAGACAAGTCCAAGACCAGGACTAGTCGAGTCCGAGTCAAGACCGAGTCCAAAGAGGTTCGAGTCCAAGACAAGACCGAGTCCGAGTCAAGACCGAGTCCAGGAAAGGGAAAAAAAAAGTCTTATGCATGACATTATCAAGACAGTAATTTGGGGTTATTATTTGTTGATCTAAAAGCAAAAGTGTCACAACACCCAGGATTTTTAAGTAGTATCTAGTAAGATAGTAACTATAGTAACAGAAAGAGAAGACGCGTGCCGTTGTAGTGAGCACTTGGTCGGTTAATTTTGGCATTTTCTAAGTTAACGTTACCCTAATAGGCTAGTAATAAATGAACACACATACAAAAATGTCTTTCGTTCATTAGGCGTCCTGGAGAATATTTCTGTTCGTCCTGAAAACATTTTCTATTGTCAATTTAAAACTGAAGAAATCATCACCGATGTCAGATAACATTAACGTTAACACACCCACACAGCTAGCTACCACCACCATACGTAATCGAACTTATAACTTTATGACGTTAGGCTGATGCAAAGTTTACAAATGCTAAATTAACGGGCATGCAGACGCAGAGCGTGACGTGCGAGGATAATCTAGTGTGATTGGTTATTAGGTGGCCAGTGTTTCACTTTTCCTTCAATATTATTAACATAATAGAAATACACCTGGACTCGGTCGTGACCAAAAGCCATATTTGGCAAGACCAGTGGCCGAGACCGAGACAAGTCCGAGTCCGAATACCAGCAAGTCCGAGACCATAGAAAAACGGTCTCGAGTCCGGACTCGAGTCCAAGACCGGACTCGAGTACTACAGCCCTACTGAAAACTGGAGTAATGATGCTGAAAATGTAGCTTTGCCATTAGAGAAAAAAGAAAAAGTTAAATGATAAAACAGAAAATGGTTATTTTAAATTGTATTAATATTTAACAATATTACTGTTTTTTTTTTTCAGTTTCTTTTTTATCAGATAAATCCCTTGATTAACCCTTGAAGAGACTTCCTTCAAAAACATTATATATATATATATATATATTTTTTTTTTTTTTATATCTTACTGACCCCAACCTTTTTGAACTGTTGCAATGTGAACATACATCACAGTGTGACACGTATATATCACATACGTATGTATCGGTGTGCATTTCTGAGAAATGCAGAGGTGCCATCACTGCCATGAGATATGATGTGGGGGTGAAACATGGGCCATTACAGAGCATTGATGCTGGAACCTTCTATAATTGTCTGTAGGAGCATGATTAAACACACACACACACACACAGACAGAGAGAGAGAGTGCCTGAAGAGGTTTCATCCTAAAACATGACCTCACTGTCGTTAGCTTTCTGCATATGCAACAGCCGCCCACTCTGAGACACACACACAAATCAGTCGACTCACACAGCAGATTCATTCAGATCACACCTGAATCAGGACTCTCCTGGATGTGTTGAATTATATGTGTGATTCTATGCGTAGATCTGAATGTGAATCAACAACATTTTGTATGTGTGTTGAGAGAGAGCAGTAACTGTATCTGTGCCTGCTGGTGAGTGAGTGTGTGACTCATGGTGTCTCCTCTTCATTGTTCATCAGGGAGTTTGACAGACATATTGAATTTAGCTCAAACTTCTTAGTAAGGATCCTTTTCATGTGTGTGCACGTGTGTGTGTGTGAGAGAGAGAGAGAGAGGGGGGGGAGAGAGGGGGAGAGAGGGGGGGGGGGGGGGAGAGGGAGAGGGAGAGAGGGGGGGAGAGAGGGGGGGAGAGGGGGGGGAGAGAGGGGGGGGGGAGAGAGGGGGGGGGGAGAGAGGGGGGAGATAGGGGGGGGGGAGAGGGGGGAGAGAGGGGGGAGAGAGAGAGAGAGAGAGAGAGAGAGAGAGAGAGAGAGAGAGAGAGAGAGAGAGAGAGAGAGATGTGAAACCAGATCCCTGTCTGCAGTTCCTGAAGTCAGACTTTGCTCTCTAGTGCATGGTACATTTGACCTCTTAAAGGAGCAATCAGATGTACCCTCTAAGAGAGAGAGAAAGAGTGTGTGTGTGTTTGTGTGTGTGTGTGTGTTGTTTTGAAAGCCAGTAGAAGGTTATAGGATGTCATACAACGTACATGTATTTCTCTTCATTTGCTGAAGGTAAAAAGATAAAAGTCAGTCCAAGTGTAAAAACACACAACTGGATTCCTGTCTTGTAAAAGAAAAACAATTCTGGTTGTTGGCAGGTAAAAAAACAGGAAAAACCACCACTTGAGTGTGTAATTTAGATCTGTTGAGTCACCGAGACGAAGTGATTCGCCCGTTCCAAAGAATCCGTAAATTGTTGGAAGTTGTTGAGTAAAGTGCTTTGGATAATTATTAATAAAAAGATTGTTTTAAAAGTGTCCATAGTCTGTGTAGAGCGTACCAAGATTGTAGGTTTGATTCTCTGGGACAACATGAACGGATAAAATTTAAGTCGCTTTGGATAAAAATGATCCCAAATGCCTTAAATGTATGCATGAGAATTGTTTTACAGAGCTTTGACATGGTGGAAAATACATTTTATAATGCAGGAATGAATTAAATCATGGAATGAAGGTGTAAATGCAGCTAAACTCAATGTAGCTTCATTAGTGAAAATTCAGACAGTTAAAAACACAAAGCAAAACTGTCCCATGCAGGAGCAGTTCCGTGTGTGTGTGAAGGCAGGGCCTCTGTGTGTGTGAAACTGAGTGTAAAGTAAAGAGGATCAGCTGTGGAGGAACCACTGTGAGCCGTTACCCTATCTGACCTTTA
The DNA here is from genome assembly GCA_030578255.1 of Tiaroga cobitis. Classification (NCBI taxonomy): domain Eukaryota; kingdom Metazoa; phylum Chordata; class Actinopteri; order Cypriniformes; family Leuciscidae; genus Tiaroga; species Tiaroga cobitis. The sequence goes on along the minus strand of CM060606.1, from coordinate 25,041,383 downwards.
GCAGCCTCAACTTAAACCGACCCTGCCTGACCACACTTCACCCGTCCTCACCCTCAGTGACTAGACACCCTCCATTCTTTCTGCAGCCCTTTCAAATCATTTCTCGTTTCTAAAAATGCAAAGAGCTTTCACACATCAGATTGTGTTAGATTGAGAGTGGCGTTGCTGGTGACTTTAAAACTGACCTCAAAGTGATTGATGATAATAGATGTGACGATATAGAGAGACTGAGAGTGCACAATATAGTGGACATGCCTGCTGAAGAGGTTGATGACAGCACTGAAAGGGGTGATCATAGGCCTTATTAGTCAATGAATAACATTTCTCAACTTTCCATGTGGACAGATCAACTAGAGTCTGATCTCTCTTCTCTCTACAGGGTTTGCGTTCCCAGACTGGGCCTATAAGCCAGAGTCCAGTCCTGGCTCCAGACAGATCCAGCTGTGGCACTTTATCCTAGAGCTGCTGAGGAAGGAGGAGTATCATGATGTGATTGCCTGGCAGGGGGACTATGGGGAGTTTGTGATCAAAGACCCTGATGAGGTGGCAAGGCTTTGGGGCGCCCGCAAGTGCAAACCTCAGATGAACTACGACAAACTCAGCAGAGCTCTCAGGTAAGACTCTCTCTGTCATTTTTGTCTTTGTCTTTAAGCAGGTAATTTAATCTGGAACAATTTACAGTACACTTATTTCAGGCACAATCCCCCTTGAGCAGCTTGGGGTTAAGTGATTTGTGCACAAGGTTTGAACCTATGATTTTTTGGTAACCAGGCCAGACCTATCAGTACTAAAGTAGGCCAGTTAAAGGCTCTTTAAGGCTCTTTTAAAAGTTCCCTCTTTATACAATCTCTTAACCAACCAGAATAAGCTAATAATTTCAAAACATGGTTCAGCTTTAAACACATCCAACCTTTTAATCATTCACTATTTAAATTGTGCAATCCTGTACAGTTTTAGTTTGACCAATGAAAACTGAGGCCTATTTCTGCTCAGTCAGTGCAGAAGAGCCGAAATCATCCAATTCTTGTGTTGCGTTATAGGATTGACCCTGTCGCTGCTCGCTGGAGAGTTAGTTGTCGCTGTAGAGTCTGATCTTTCACTAATCCCAGTCCATTTACCTGTGCAGGAGCCAATCTCATTAGAGGACAGACAGGCGAATGTATTCTGAGCAGCTGACCGTGTTAGCCTTCGCTTCATTTTCTGACCTGATCTGCATTTGTTCATTTGTACCTTTATTTTCGTCTCTGACTCACCTGCTTTAGCAGATCAGCTCTGATCTTTTAAGTGGATGGAGAGTGATCCACTTTCTGCGTTCAGGGCTCCAGACTAACTTTTTTCACTAGGAGCACGGTGGCCCCCAACTGAAAATTTTAGGGGCACAACCAGAAAATTTAGGAGCACACACCGTAAATCAACATACTTAACAAATATTCACATTTCTACTAATTTCCAGTGTATTACTAAATACTTTGATAATAGATGCAGAAATTACAATGCCTTTGCCCTCTGATTTAACGTTACAACCTCTTGTCTTCTAAAAGCAACCGGCAGTGGCGTTGCTTTTTGATTTATTAACATGTCACTGCATACTCTATGCTTGAGGCTAAGATTGTGTTTAACTAGCGTACTGTGTTTAAACTGTGAAGTGCCTGCACTGTCGGCAAACTTCGTGTTCCCCGCAGTTATGGGGTAGCGACTGCAACATTCGCAGGTCATGGAATTCGTCTCCTTACAGTTACTACCTTAACCAGCTGAATTCTCGCAGCCAGTCTTCACGAAAATGGTGAGTTTGGTCTTTTTCGCCACAAAAACCTCTCACTCTGAATCATCTTCCGACTGTGACACTATAGCTGCAACGTTTCAAATAGCTCACGGTTCAGTTTGTATCGCGGTTTTAGGTTCACGGTTTCGGTATGATTCGGTATGTGCTATGTTCAGGGAAAAAAGACTACTGTCAAATAAAATAAAGAAAATATGAACAAATAATCTAACCACAAGCAAAAGCACAAATAAATACAAAAGAGCAAAGATGCTAATAAAATAAACGATGCTTTTCAGGTAGGTCCAACATTAGTTTTCAGGTACAGAAATGGAAAAAGTATCAAATGTAAAATAACATTGCATATTTGACTATATAAATTAAAGATTAATCCTTATTAAAGTTACAAAAGCTATTCAATTCAGAGCTGATTCAGTAGGCCTACACGATACTGTGAGTGTCTTTCTTGACATATAAGTTCACTTAAAGCATAACAGACTATGTCTGCTAGGATACTCATCCAGTCGGACATGTTGACATACTTTTTGTGTGAATTTGTCCATTCAAGTGCAAGACTTGAAAGAGAACTCAATATTTGCGCGCTGTCTGAGATGAGTAGCCTACACACACACGCGCGCACAAATCTTCTAGAAGCGAGTTCACTTTCGCGTCTTGCTCTTGAATGTTTACATTGGCAAAACTTAAATGAGTTTAGTTTAAACACCGATGGTAACGTCTGCAGTTCAGGTCTCGCCTGCGCTCGTGCGCTATCAACTCCCGGGTGATGACGGCGTAAATGACAGGTCATGTTCGAGATTTGGCACTCACATTGAACAGTGTTTACAAAGTAATCGTTTTGTTCACTTTTTTTTTTTTTTTTGATTATCGCTGTTGTAATGTATTATTTGGGAAGCCAGCAAGTGAATTTAACTGGGACACTAGCCGCAGGTTGGAGGAACGAGTCAATAGTTCGCTTGTTCATTGCTCAGACGCACAGCAGGTTGTCTCCGTCTAAACGCGCGCTCGATTATCTCTAGGACCCTCCCCCTCCACACATTAGACACTTACAGTGGCCATTCCCTATTCTCTCGCACTCATTGGCCTGCAACACATTCCGAATTCATTGATAAGCCCCTTCCACGTTTAACGTGTAAAAAAAAAAAAGGGACAAATTTACTGTTCGCACATGTGCGACTGGATGTAAAATTCAGTCGCACACTCTCAAATTTTGGTTGCAAAATGCGACCATTTGGTCGCAGTCTGGAGCCCTGGCGTTTATTTTGAAGCCTTCTCAGGGCAGACCTCATATGTTAGCGGAGTTACTCCACACAAGGGTTCTGTGCTGGACTTAATCAATCAATCATTCACTCTATTGATTGCCATCAGTTCATGATCCAGTGCAGTTAGACCACTAGAGTAGATGTGCTATTTGTTAAAAGGATAGTAGTTTTTGTTGTCATTTATTCACCCTCATGTTGTTCTCTATGCGTTTCTTTCTACTTTGGAACACAAAATAAGATATTTTTAAAGAACATTGAGGTCCACACAACACAGAAACCTATTGACTTTCATCGTCTGGACAAAAAAAACCCCATTACATTGAGGTGTATTTTAGTTTACCATAAATGCTTGTCAATATGTTTGACAATACACTTTAACCATATTTCAAAGAACAATTAAACAATGTTGCCTGTTTAATTCTAAGTGTCAGAAAGAAGGTTAAAAATGACGTAAACTAAACAAAATGTCTGGTTTGATGCAAGAAACCTTAACTTACATTGTGGCTGCTTAAATAATTATTTATTTGAATGTGCTGGCTATGTTGTTTTAAAACACAATTGATTAAAGGAATTATGCAAATCAAGTAACTGCACAGAGACACCCAAAAATTTGTTTGCATGGTGCAGTTCCCAATTTTGTGGGCCGGTTCTGAGTGTGAAGTTGTTAATAAAGCTGTTGCCTACCACGGCCTGGTGTACTTTAGCGGTTTATTGTTGATTGACATATGTTACTTAGATATTTTTTTTAATGTGATTCATTCATTTGTCAAGTATTTATTATTACCAGTGAGTAGGCCTTCATAAGTGTTACTGAACACAGAAGTAGAGCCAGACTATGCAGAAATAGTGTGTAATGTTGTGTTATGGGATTGGATTTAAGGAATCACATCATCTAATCCAGGGCAGTTTGGAGACAGTTGGAGCTTTCGTTAGAAAAGGAGATTTTGCATGATTGCAAACATTGACAATATCCCATGTCATCAGTGTACCAAAGGATTAATGCATGTGGGTGGGTGTGTATGTGTTGCTGTGTTTTTCCCATCAGTTATCCAGACGACATAAACACTGTCTTAAAAGCTCTTCCACTTATGTTGGATAATCCAAGTTATACTCTACTTCTCGTCTTCTCTATTTTTAGCCTGTTGTTTGTTTTTACTAAATCAGATTTTGAGCTTAAATGTATTCTTTAACAAAATAGAAAGTATAATGAGAGTGAAGTGTAAACGGTTTACAGGCAGACAGCTGTGCTAAACTATGATGTCAACCTTCCTCTTCACTCTGTTATTACAAATGTGAATGTGTGCCCTGCTTGTACAAATTATTGTATTTTGTGTTTGAAAGAAAGTATTACTATGAAGCCATCAAGCCAAGCTATTTGATGCTGTAATTTAAGTGATACTATCCCCATTTCACATAGACACACACACACACACACACACACACACACACACACACAAGGGTGCCAAATTTTGTCATTCCAAATTCTAATTTGAGCGTAATTGCAACAACTGTATGTACCTTTTGTTTAGGTGAGTTGATTTTTTTTTCAACGCTCCCAAAAACAGTCACAGCGGATGCCCATTTATTCTGCGTAATGCTTAGTGATAATCTAGAGAGGATCTGCAATCCTTTGGACTGGAATGAGTTTTTGTCTCACATAAAAATTCTCTTTTCATATAATCATTAAATATGGAGGAATGTGAAAGCCACAATTGCTAAATTCTGGAAGCATCCTGGAAGCACTGGTTCCCAGCATCTCTGCATGGCTCTGTCTAAAGCATGGCCTCCATTGTCAAGTGTTAAATGAGCATCAGAAAGATGACTTACCGTACTTTTGTGGGTTTTCTACATTTCCTCCCACTTTGACATTAAGATTGCTTTAGTTTAACTTGTTTTATTGCCACACTTAATAAGTCACTTGTTAAAGTCCCCCTGGTGTCAGTAATTTTACCCTTAAAACTCATCTTTGATCACCAAAATTACATATTTTAAAGTTTTTTTCCTGTAAAAATAGATTGAATGTAACTCTAAACCCTTGCTCAGTTTAGTTTACACTGAACCATGAATATGCAAGTTAGGCCCCGCCTCCACTCACTCACTCCAGCTCAAAATACCTGATCCACTCGCTCAACTGTAGTAAAAGCTACACAAAGGCAAGTTAAAATATTAGGTTTAATTCAGCCATATATGTTTGAACGAGACACTGATTCAGAAGAAGATGAGCAAATTATACAGGCTCATCTACAAGTCGATGTATCACAATGGTGATGCGTTTTATGCATCGCTCTCTACTACGTCGGACACACTGGTAATATATGTGATTAGCCTTTGGCTTGACTACATCATCAAACAGCTAATAATGTGTTTCTAATGTTACACAAACCAGGTTCCCGTTCACCATCTCAGAGTCAGACAGCTGCCTTCTAAAAATCAGTATCCTTAGAAACGCTTTGAACAACTCAGAACGTCAGTGGAGAAAGACATATCATAATATACATACATAATTCACCTGCTATATCACTAAATGTAACCGATTTTTCATATCACTGGCTTCTCTTGAGACTCCCCTGCTTCACAGCATAGTTAATGATATGCTTAAGCTCGCTCTCACGTTAACGTGATTACAACATGTTTGTGACGTAGAGAACAGGGGCGGTTTCAAACCGCGTTTTGAGACGGTCTTTGGTAAACTGCAGGGAGACTTAAGGAGAAAATACTCATATGCAATGGTGTTGATTTGCACAATGGTTTATCTTAAAGCCTATTAAAAACACCACATAGACGTATAAACCACATTAATAACTTTTCACCACTGGGGATCTTTAAATTCTTGTTAAGTAGAAGTTACATGTATGGAACATTAGAGGTGGGGGAAAAAATCGATTCTGTTCAGTATCGCGATATTTTGCGCCCGCAATTATATCGATACAGTAGCGCAAAGTATCGCAATATTTAATTATAAAATTATCTGTTTTACTTCCGGGTTTTCTCGGAGTTTACTCTGATAATTTACATTCGCGTATTACATCCACAAGGAAGCGCTTGTTGCGGTGCTTTGTTGTCGTGCATTCAACTGGAAATTCAAATGAAAATGTAGATGCCAAGTGTAAGTTTAGCATAGATATATTTCCACTCGCTGAACTCTGACTGAGCGCTTGAGACTTTCGCCCTCCGTGACTCCGTCAAGCGATCATTCTGTGTGTGACCAGACGGGCTATGGTGTGACCCAGCACCGTACTCTAGTGTGAAGGCGCGCGACTCGCCGGCACGTTTCTCTCACGCAGGCAAAGAGAGTGAGAGAGTTACATTATACCACGCAAAATCGACGCGCTACATGTAAACGATTTCTTGTTTGTATTTTCCTGTCAAAATAACTGAGTTCATCTGGTATTATTCAGCTTTTAAGAACAAGCAGAAGAGATGGCGGTTTCTCCGGTAGTGGGTGGAAGTGGAACTAATGCGCAAACGGCAATCTTATTGGATGGCACCCATGCCTGTTTTAATTTCAGCAAATCAGAGCAAACGAATGCTGTCAAATGATTTACATTCATGAACCAAGCAGCTCATGTGTTGTAGGCCTATTGAGAATGAGAATGTGACGTCACGCGTATCACTCCGCGTTGCATTGTGGGAAGGATGCGCCATCTTGGAAGGATACGCTATCCGTTGTCGTGGTTACTTCGACCGCGAGACCGAGAGAAATAGCGACAGAGAAAGAGAGCAGCTTGATATTTGTTTGCATTTTTGCGATAAGGCACAGTTTCTTGGGAATAAATGAAGAAGGGGGAAGCAAAAGGAAAGGGGCTCTATCGGGAGAGACAACAACACCAAGCAGCGTTATTTAGAGAAACTACTTGACATCAACAACATGGACCCGTACGACCTGCTACAGAATGGACGAAAGACCCAAAGCACTACCACCTTTCACATACCCTGACACAGTCAATTACCTGGTTTATGGAATCAGTGCCTAACGTTAGTTACTGCCTACACATTACAATGCAAGAGTTCAGAAGCTTTAAGTCATTAGAAGCTTATGAACAATTCTGCTACGGCTGGGTGCAAGACTTAGAAACCCCCAAACCTGTAACGTTAAACTGTGAGAGTTCAGTCATACTTGATGTTTCAGGCCTCATTCATATGTGGAAATAAATCTGATATGAATCAGATACGTGCATTTTCACCTGCTGTGCAACATTAAGCGGACAGATCGGACATTCCCGTCACTGCGAGACGTACGTCATTAAAAAAAGTGTATTTTTAAAACCTTTCGCGGTACAGATATATCTATAACAAATTAAACAACTCTAGTTGAATAACAGAGAATTAATTTCGTTCGTTTGTGTTAAATAAAAGGCGAACTGTGCTGAAATGTGTTCCTTTTGAAATCATGCTTTGCTCGCTGTTGCTGCTGTCAGTTTATTGACAAGCAGTTTTTCTAAATAAAGCTGGCTAGCATTGTTATTTAGTCTCTCCCGATAGAACCCCTTTCATTTCTCTTCCTCCTTCTCCATATCTTCCAAAGAAACTGCGGCGTATCGCTAAAATGAAAAATGTAAACAAATACTAAGCTGCGCTGTCTCTCTTTCGTTATTTCTGGAATGTTTAGTCGCGCCTCTGTGAAGTTCTGAAGGCGTTGCCCCTGGCAACCGATAGCGTCTCCTACCATCATGGCCGACCGGCTCAGACCCCGCCCAAATCGGCACGTGACTCCTCACTCTCAATATTATATTTTTTTATAGACTATAGTTGTATATTGTCATTATTATTAGTAGAATTAGTAGTAGGATTATCTTTTAATAATAATTACTATTATCTTACTTTTTTTTTACAGAAACACTGAATGACCAACAATATCGTTAGCACCACCAGTTCAGTTTAAGTTCAGTTAAAATGACAAATATGCATTCATGCATGATTATCAAGTTTTAGTTCTAACTACTGAAGTTCTATAATTAAATAGGCTAATGCTTGATTATCATAATATAATGCTTGATTGACTGATTTTAAGAGTGTACATTTAGATATTTAAAAAGCTGTGCCATTCAATAAGCTGATTTTGTGGAATTGTATATAAAAGTTTTTGCAGTTCAGTTAATGTGTAGAAGATAATGTTCACAGAATTAAATGTGACATTTGAAGTGAGTTGAGTCTTATTTTCCTCTATTTTTTGTAATGCCTTTGAATAATATGGGGGGCATGAATCGCAATATATTGTAGAATCGAATCGCAATACTTGCTGTATCGCAATATGTTAAGAATCGCAATAATATTGAATCGTGGGCCAAATATCGCAATACTATCGAATCGTCACATTTTTGCCAATTCCCACCCCTATGGAACATACTGGTGAATTTGGCTACACATTGTTTCTGGACAGCTCTGAACAACCATTAATTAAATTTTGTCATTGAATTTCTTCATTATATAATTTCTTTAAAATGTTCCCAAATCATCATAAAAGATTTGGACCACCTGCCCAAGCACATTTTAAAAACATTAATCAAAACCAGCCCAATTTGGTGAATTCAAACTGCTCAATCTGGCAACACTGCACACAGAGTGGCACAACGTGAGTTTTGAAACCTGAAACTGGTAATTGTTGGACTGGGGTGGGCCGTCATTTGCTGTCAGATAGAGACCTTGTCCTTTGATCATTCTCAGCATGAGTTCCTCTCTGCGTTCTGGGCAGGAGATATTTGCATTGCCCTCGTCAGAAGGTCAAGCAGCCGCACATAACTTCTCATTTGAGTCCTCTGTTCTCTCTCCACTCTCTGTGGACCTTAGTCAGAGTAAACCGCACATTACTGTGATACGCTTACAATGGAAGTCTACAGGGCAAGGCATTAAAAGCAGAAATGTGTAGGTTGTATTTTTGTTAAAGTGCTTATATTAATTCTTTGGTACAAATGTGTGTTATTTGACCTATAATGTTGTTACCTAAATTGTCTCTCACATATCATGGAAAAGTTAGAGGGTTTACATGACTGAAGAAATATGGTCTGTAACTTTGTACAGACAATGTGATTTTAAGTCTTGTGACTCGTGTTGTGAAACAGTGTGTATTGTAATGTTTATCCCAGTGCAATACCCTAGAGACTTCCATTGTAAGAGCATTATTTTAAACACAACGTTTGTTTTTATAGTCATATTTTACAGCAAGTTGCAATTCATTAACATTAGTTAAAGTCGCAATGAAACAGAAGTAAGAACAGATCTTTTCTTCCGTATTGTGATGTAAAATGAGGGCATGGTTCTATCCATTGGTTGTTGATTGGATTTTGAATGGGCATTGTACTCAAAAATAAATACGAGCTTGCTTGGGTTTAAGTGGACTAAATGATTAAAATCCAGCATGGGCCTACATCATATGAGAGAAGTGTGTCATTTCAACCGAATTTTGATTTACACGTTACAAGATCAAGACTTTTTTTAAAAATGCAGCGCATACATGAATGAATCATTCACAATGAAATCTTACATGCATTTACAAAGGTGAATTTTCATTTCATGCCAACTTTAATGCATTATGTATCATTAACTAACAATAAATACTGTTAAAAAAGTATTATTCAATGTGAATGTTAATTTCCACCTATGCTAATACATTTTAACATTTCAAGTTGTATAAATTAACATTAACAGCTTGGATTAACTGGTATTAAGGAATTTAAGCTTAATGTGTTGCTGTTTTTTTAACCTGTGAAGTGTTTTACAAACAATTCGTAATGATTTTCTGTTGATACACCTTCAACTACTTTGAAAATACCTGTAAGACGTCAGTACAGTTTTGTTCCTCTTCTTTTTTCCCTGTGTCTTATTTCCTAGTCTCCTCCATTCTTTTTTTTTCTCTTATGATGCCAATGACTCACTGCCATTCCTCCACATCTACACCGCCTCCCTACCCCACACAATCCCACACTGTACTCCTCCATCTGATTCATACCTTCAATCTGAAACTTTTCAACTCAAAACAGGGCTTTCACATTCAACCCTACACATTTGTGGCGTCCCTTTATTCCAGAACAAATGCTCCTTTTCAGACATTTCTTGGCCATTCTATGGCATGTATAAAAGTCTGGGCTAATGCTCTAATCCTGACTGGAATTTGACTTGATGTTGATGGAGTTAGGGGTGTTGTTTCAATGATATTCTCCTGCGGACGGCCCGCTGGGACTCGACTCATCACCTTCCTGCCACACGCGTATGGAAATTCTGCAAAAATGGAATTCTATTGTCCCACTGTTGATGTTCCACTGAACGTTAGGACACTTCCTGTCTGGCTCTGGGCACAATGGACGCCCAACTACTCATTCCCTTCCTTATTAGATTTCATACCACTATTGTCAAAATTATCCCAACTACAGAACTCACCAAAGCCTGTTTATTTAAAATCAATAAATTTAAAATGCCCCCTTTTTTTCTTCCTTCAAACTTTTTTTTAAACCTTTTTCCTTTTCATTGCTAACAGAAAGTCAAAGTCTGGGACTGTCTGTGGTTATATTAAACATGTGATGTTAGTTTGATGTCAGATGCTCTCAATGCAGTCATCAGCATCAGAACTGATGTGATGTTGATTGAAGTGGCCAGCCATAATTTCTTCTTCACTCTTTGGAGATTTGATTAAGATTGACTGTGTGTGAGTGTGTGTGTACTTGTGGAAAGAGTGGGTCAGAGGCCTTGTCCTACAACAGCTCTCTTTGTTTGGAGGAGGATGACGACATGCGCGTGTGTGTGCGCGTGTGTATTTGAGGGCAGTTTGGGGTCTTATTGTCAGGGACAGAATGAGCTCTTTATTAGCTTAGTGGGTGGAGATACACACATACATACGCTAGTGCAACAGTGACACGCGCTAACACACGCACCATACAAAACATGATGTTTATCTCTGGCTTCTCAATAGAGCTTATGGATGGAGTGGATCTCACTGTCCGTTTACCATCCGCCCTAGAGCCACACAGGCCCATTCGTACCCCACCCCGTCACTTCACTTTTTCCCCCCACTGTCTCCTCTCGCCTCACACACACATTTACTATCCATATGAGGACTTCTATTCATTATATACAGCCTAGTTTAAGAACTGTAAACTAGCCCTAAACCATACCATAACCATGTGCCCCAAATGTCCCCTCAGTGAGGTTTTGTCATATTTACTACTTTCTGGGGACACATTTGCCCCAAAAGTATAGCTAATAACCTAACATAAACCTGTATATGTGTGAGGGCCTCCCATTGACTTAATTTGATTTTCATAAAAATTTGAGAATTCGTTTTGAGTTTTTTTTTTCTTCTCTCAAGAGTCAGTATACTTTTAGGAGTTTGTGAGGATATTTTAATACATTTTTGTAACACTTTACAATAAGGTTTCCTTAGTTAAGAATGAACAATATTTCTACAGCATTTATTAATCTTAGTTAATGATAATTTCAACATTTACTAATACATTATTAAAATCAAAAGTTGTATTTGTTAACATTAGTTAATGCACTGTGAACGAACATGAAAAACAATGACCGACTACGTTTTTATTATCTAAAATTAACAAAGATTAATAAATACTGTAACAAATATATTGCTCATTGTTAGTATGTTAGTTACATTAAATAACGTTAACTAATGAGACCTTATTGTAAAGTGTTACCGACATTTTTGTTTACATTTTCAGAAATTTGCAAGGATATTTGACATTTGTGAGGTTGTTTTCAGACATTTGTGAGTATGTATGTGTATATATATATATATTAGGGGTGGAACGGTACACAGAAGTCACGGTTCGGTTCATACCTCGGTTCAGACATCGCGGTTCGGTACGATTTCGGTACAATGGAGGGAAAAGGAAAACAAAAATGCAGAAGGCGTTGTATTTTTTAAATACGTTTTATTAATAAAGGCATAGAACCAGTTTATTTGTAGTGCACTGACAATAGTTTTATATAATTAGTTTATTAATTAAATTAATAAAAAGACAAAAAGACCTTGTAGAGATGCACCGATTGATCGGCTGGTGACCGGAATCGGCCGATTTACACGTGATCGGCCATGATCGGCGACCGGCCGGTCAGTCTGACATAATCCGATTTTATGCCGGTCAAATGCACTCGGGCGCCGCATGATTAACATCGCGCAACATCAGCATCACACGCGCACACGGAACGCGCACATGTAGGAAACCTCATGAATTACGGCCGTTTCACACCGTAAGGTGCAGCACGTTTTTTTTGTTCGGCGTGCATGTTAATCAATGAGTGCATTCACACCGGGAGCCGGAGCAGCGCGTGAGCGTCGAGCAGGAGCGTCGCGTGAGCAACAGTGAAGCGCGGGTTTCGGCGCCGAATCTATTTTTGCTGCGCTCAATTTGCTCAAAAAAAGTGAAAGCACACTTTTGATGGACAAAATAAATAGAATTTCATCCAAAAAGTGCCCAAAATGCAAAGAATTTGCATGTCTCTGGTGTGTTTTAACAAGAACTGAAGTAGTCAGAAAGAAAATGAAGACCCAAAAATATTTATAGAAAATTTACCCATTTAAACTTGTTTTTATTATTTCCCAATCGTTTCCCTGCACATGCTCCACTTGTCCTGTTTAGCTTGGCTGGACATGTGTCAGATGAGAGAAGAACTGCTTGAGAAATATAACTTGCCATTGATATACAACAAGTGATTGCAATAGGCCTGTGTGTGTGTGAGAGAGAGATAAATATCTTTATACTGCAAGGCTATATTTATTGAGTTTTTATTTGTTATTTATATGTTATTTTATTGCCATTACCTGTTTTCATACAGAAGTTTAGTTTGCTAAATATATCAAATTTTTTTAATTGGATATTGGATGTGAAAAGGAAATGGTTCTTCCATAACACTGCACTTTAGATGTGTGTGAATTTCCCCCACTAGGAGTCATTTATATAGTTCTATTTTATAGTGATTATCTGTTCAAAAAATGTTCTATGCAAAATGTTCTATTAAAGAGAAGATAGAAAATAAATATTTGTGTGTGCTGTAAAGTGGTTTGAAAAAATAAAATCGGAATCGGCTAAAATCGGTATCGGCAGGTCAAACTCAAGGAAAAATCCGAATCGGGATCGGCCTAGAAAATTGTAATCGGTGCATCTCTACTTGCGATATGTTTGGTAATTGTACCTAAATTCATTTAAAATTATTTTGCTATATTTCAGATCAATATATTTGTTTTCCCTAATTTTAATTAACATTATTAATTGACAATGTAACATTATTCTCATCTGAATTATAAATAATGGATTTCTGTATAAAATAATACTACCATTTAAAAACACATTCGATTTTCTTTTTTTAATCAATGTAGAATGTGTAAGATTAGTGCTCCGAGGACAAGAAATGAAAACCAATGCAATATGATGAATGTCCAAAAGATGGGACCCACAGACTGTTTTGAAATGGAGTTGGATAAACATGTTTTGCTTTTAAAACAGTGTGTGTGTGTGTGTGTGTGTGTGTGTGTGTGATTTTGGTTGGGTGACAGTTGTAGGTTACAGTTTGACAAGAGTTTACAGTGTGACAAAAGCACAATGTTGTGATTTATTGCGAGTGTACACAAATATAAGTAAACACTTTGCAGGTTTAATGATCTGTATGAACAAAATGACGGAGTATGTTTTATGTTTCCACTGTTCAATCGCGCCCGCGCCTCTCTCTCTCTCTCTCTCTCTCTCTCTCTCTCTCTCTCTCTCTCTCTCTCTCTCTCTCTCTCTCTCTCTCTCTCTCACTCTCTCACTCACACACACACACACACACACACACACACACAGAGTTCGATCGCAGCTGCGACTCTCTCTCTCTCTCTCGCGCACACACACACACTCCAGCATTGCAATCTTGACATCGCAGCCTGTTCATTGTGCGGTCACACCAAACGCGAATAGAGCGTCAAATTCGCGTCTAGTTCGACGCTAGTCCAAAGCGAATAGGACGCGCGTATAAAGCCAACGTTTGAAATGAACGTGCGTTCAGAGCTAAGCCGATGGTACAGATTATGTGTCCCTAAAGAACCCGCGTATCTAACAGTAGTTCCCCATTACATTAATTAATTTGCACGCGAGTTTTATTTATTTTTATACCGTGTATTCTCCGTGTAAATTCGTGCACCCAACCGTGACGCCCGTACCGTTTCGGTTCAATACGAATACATGTACCATTGCACCCCTAATATATATATATATATATATATATATATATATATATATTATTTTACGTTTGTAAGGATAATTTCAGAAATATGCAAGGAAAGTTTCCCCCCACATTTAGTCCCTCACAAATATAGCGCAACAAGTACACGACAGGAAATAACTGCACAATGTACATCATCAGCATCTGACTGATAATCTTCTTCCCCTCTCTCTCTTTTCTTCATTCTGTCTCTTTTATAAAGCAGGTTGTTAAGGCCCTGATTTGCGAATTCCACGAATCGCTGTAGTGTTTGTTCAGCTTCTGTATTCCCGTCAGTCACAGAATATTGACTCTAAGAGCTTTTAATAATCTGCTGTTTAATCCAAGTTCTAACCCAGTGAAATCTGACTTGTTTCCTGGAAATCGGTTGACTGTACCACCTAAAGTCATTAAGTCACCATGTATCTGCCAACATCTGTTCAAATTTGGGCATTTTATATCCTCTCCTTTGAAAATCGGTCAGCTCTCACTGTTTCTGTTAGACCAGCCACCAGTGTGTGGGTTCACAGGTGTGTAAGTGTGTGACAGAAGGAGGGTCGTTGCCACTAGTTGCAGATGCTCAAAGAATCCTTTCTTCTGCTTTGAAGTCAGTTCAAATGCTCTTTAAAGTGTGTTTGAGAGAGCGGGTACACATGTGTGGGGCGGGCACTTCTTATACACACACACACTGTAAATTTGTAAATAAAATATCAATTATTGGAGTGTGTTTTCAAGAAAATACTATTTTAGTTGTTATACTTCAAAATTGCAGTGTTTTAATTCAGTGTTAATTGCCATTTCTTTGTAATGGTTTGTGACATTTACTAGCAATTTCTGATTGAAAATGGTTTCTACAGCAATTTTTTTTCAGTGCACTGTTCTGTGCCATAGAGTATGACTTTATGATGTATTTTTTTTGGTAGTCACATTATGCAGTTTTGCTGATCTGGTTTAACAAGACAAATATTTAAGAAAGAGTATTTTACTCGCAGGTGTTGGGGTCAACCCTAGTGAAAAATAAATATACTCAAATGTATTTGAAATACATTTATTTTATGCTAAGTATAAAATATATTTTTATACTTTAGTATACTAAAATACATTTACATATTTATGTACTTAATATAAAAACCCTGCTATTGTACTTGGTATACAAAATTGGTTTACTTGAAGTCTGCTAAATTAGAACAAATAATTTTGTATTTAATGCACTTTAGTAACCCATAAATAGTTAAACTAAAGATATACTTAAGAATATTTGATTGTGCTGAAGTGGAACTGTTCCAAGTATACTTTTGGTACACTTTAAAGAACGATATTATACAATGATCTTACTATCCTTACTAATAGTGATATTAAACACATTGTAAGGCTAATGTCAAGAAATGTGCATTGTGCAATAAAGAAGTGGTCAGCAGTGGTCTATTATATGACGTAATTTCAGTTTTATGTTTTTTTTTTTTTCTGGATAGTAGTTTTCAAATATTTAAAACTTTGAACAAAACTTTTCAAATATTAATAATATTTGAATAGCATCACTGCTTATTTTCTTCTAATAATAAGAATGAATGATTATTCCAAACTAAATAAGTTCACGATCACTTGTCTACAGCCAAAATGCTTCTGAAATAAACATAGTTAAACTTTACTACTTCTGGGTCACTGAGAATGAAAAGGATGCTTTAAATTGTTGATTGGCTCTAGTTTTCAAGTTATGCTATTGGGTCAGTATACGACTCTTTACTTGGGAATGGCAGAGGATATGTGAGTAATAAAGGGAAGGGATCTCAATTAAACCAGAAATGACTAAAATACATCTTTGACTGGATCTATGAATGAATCTATGACTGGGCTTGTGCATGCTTTTATCACCAGCAGGGTGGATTATTGTAATGGACTCCTCACTGGCCTTCCTAAAAAGACCATAAGACAGTTGCAGCTCATACAGAACGCTGAGCAGAACCAGAACACATGAACACATCACACCAGTCCGCAGGTCTTTACACTGGCTCCCAGTTACATTTAGGATTGATTTTAAAGTATTATTACTGGTATATAAATCATTCAATGGGCTAGGACCTCAATATATTGCAGATATGCTCACTGAATATAAACCCAACAGATCACTCAGATCATTAGGATCACATCAGTTAGAAATACCAAGGGTTCACTCTAAGCAAGGAGAGTCTGCTTTTAGCTATTATGCCAGCCGCAGCTGGAACCAGCTTCCAGAGGAGATCAGATGTGCTCCTACAGTAGTCACATTCAAATCCAGACTCAAAACACTTCTGTTTAGCTATGCATTTACTGAATGAGCACTGTGTCAATGTTCGTCCGACTGTTTTTACTGTACTTTATTTTATTTTTTATTCTAAACTGTTTTAATTATTTCCTCCTATGTAAAGCACTTTGAATTACCATTGTGTATGAAATGTGCTATATAAATAAACTTGCCTTGCCTTGCCTTGCCTTGGGTTTGGACTTTTTAGGCAAAACAATGAATGATGCATTCTGATGCTGGTATTGTGTCGTACATGATATGAATGGCATCATTTTATTCCTCGAAATCACGGATGATGCCATCACAATGAAACTTGTATCACTGCTGAACAAATTGCCCTATATCAGTTCTAGAAATCATACAGCAAGGGTGCAAAACTCAATTCCTGGAAGGCCACAGCCCTGCAGAGTTCAGTTCAAGCCCTACTCAAACACACACCTATAGTTTTCAAATAAGCCTGAATGAATTGATGAGCTGGATCAGGTGTGTTTAATGAGGCTTTTTTTCTTCATTATGATTTTCGGTTGCATTTTAATGTATTTTTTAAGAAAGAAAAAAAAAACATCCGGGGAATAACTGAAAGTCATGACATGATCATGTCGAGGGAAGTGCAACCTATGACAATTCAAGAAAAACCCCAGCTGTTACATACTACACTCACTGGGTTTTCACCACAGAAAGCAATGCACTGCAGTTTAAGGATGTTTAACCTGTGCTTAGGAAAATGGCCCCACTCTATATAGAAAATACATCCAATGATCACGTTGTGTGACTTTTTCTAAGAACCAGTCATCTCTGACAGCCACAGAAGTAAGTGTTACTTTGCCTGGTCTGTTGATTGGAACATCACAGTTCAGGATGTCATCGTTAGATGTTTTCATCTGTCATCCGTCATATATTCTCAGGTTACCACCTCCAGCCAAACGTAAGTGTAAGTGCAGAAGTAAGTGGATTGCCTATCCATGCAAACACTGCTGCTGCTGGTGTATTTGGTAGACATGGTAATCCACAGCTGTCTCAAGTATATTTATATCACTGTGTGGCTCAGAGTGTTACAATGGGTCACATGATCGCTGATCACCTGCTTACGTCTTTGTTAATAGTTATATTTAAGGTGCATTCAGCATATGCTGTGGTGCCCACTGCCCGCTGTCACACGCTTTTCATGACTGTTGGTTGACAGCACATAGTAAGAATTTTTCCTTTTTGATTGTCTGAACCTGATTTGAAAAAACTCAAATCATTTTGACCTCAAATTAAACACATTTACACACGCTGACATCTTCATCTGACCACAAGACTGTATTTGTCTGTCTCGACTTAATCTCTACAGACAAGACTGTCTGATTGATCACACACACACACACACACACACACACACACACACACACACACACACACACACACACAGAGGGTGAGTAAATATATCCTTATGCATTTAAAAGCTCAGTGTCAGCATCTTTCCTGAAACATGCCATTCACAGAGAATTGTGGCTCAAAGGTACAAGATGAATTGTTGTCACAGGGATTTATACACAGACAGACAGACACACACACGCACACGCACACACACACACACACACACACTTGTGCAGGTCTGTAAGAAAGATGCTGTGTTATTGGAGTTACATAAATGGATGGAGGGTTGTGAGGAGTAGAGAGATGTTATGTAAAGAGCTGGGGAAGGACAAAGGTTAATATATAGATAGGAAGGGAGAGAGAATGGGATTATATAAGGAGATTAAGAAAGGAGAATTTATCAGTGGGTTGTAGTATTATATAAACTGGCACTAGAGTGACCTGACAATAGCTCCAATCACACAAATGTACACAACAAATATACAAACACATATTTTAATATTTCTTTTCTTTTCTTTTCTTTCCTTTCTGTCTCTTTCTGATGTATCATCATTAAACTGATTTAGTTTAAAATTTTGTTTGTACACTGCACTGGTGAAAATGCTATATAAATGCAATACGTATTTACACATTTATGTATGTGTATATAATATATATACATACATAAATGTGTGTGTACGTATTACATACCCTTTTTGTATTTTATTGACAGCAGCGCTCAAGCTTTGTCAAACCTGATGTTCATGTTCTTCAGCATGAATTGAGATGATCCAAAGAGCATCTTCAATGGAAGAAAAGACATGGTTGTCTGTACAAAGAGTTCACGTGATCAGTGTCACATATTTAGTTATTTGATTAGTGACCTACAAATAGATTAGAATCAGGAATAATTTTATTGATTTTACATCATTACGTTTCTTTGTTTTAAAATGTAGAATAACCTAATACTTTGTTTATTTCCAGGTTTAAATTTGATTTCAATATGGGCTAATGTGGACTGCTTGTCTTTGCGCAGGTATTATTACAACAAGAGAATTCTACACAAAACTAAAGGAAAACGCTTCACCTACAAGTTTAATTTCAACAAGCTGGTCCTGGTCAACTACCCTTTCATTGATATGGGGTCTGCAGGTACAAAACGATCACACACACATCACATATATTTATTTACACAGTAAAATACAAAACACAGCTAAGACCTTCTCCCTGCTGTGTTTGTCTCTCCTCAGGAGCGGCTGTTCCTCAGAGTGCTCCACCGGTTCCTACAGGTCCCCACTTCCGCTTCCCTCCGTCCGCTCCATCAGACATGCAGGTGTCCGAGGTGCTGCGGTCCCCAAGCAGCGAGGAGCTGCGCAGTCCTGGGATGTTCAGCGGCCGCCGCATCGCCCGTGGGTCCGTCTCTGACTGCAGCGATGGAACTTCCGTCAACTCTGAGATTGAAGACGGGAACGGAGGTGGGTCAGAGGAGAGAGTGACGGAAAGAGTGGCTGAGAGAGGAGGAGGAGGAGGTAGCGGCGGCGGTTTTCGAGGTGCCGTTCACCCTCGTCTGTCTCACGAAGCTATGTTCAGGATGTACGGTGGACCAGGCGGTCACAGAGGTCATCGAATGTCAGAGGTCGGACACAGGGTTCATCCTGAGCCTCTCTCACCATTCACCGTTTCGCCGCTGCCTGGTCCGGGAGGGTCTGGCCTGTTGGCGCCACCTCTCTCACCAGCACTCTCCATGACCCCAGGCTCTCACCTGGCCTACACGCCCTCCCCTACCCTGTCGCCCATGCCTGGATCCATCTTCTCCTTCAACCCAGAGGACATGCAGCGATACCTGCAGGCTCACACCCAGAGCGTCTACAATTA
Source organism: Tiaroga cobitis (assembly GCA_030578255.1). Taxonomy (NCBI): domain Eukaryota; kingdom Metazoa; phylum Chordata; class Actinopteri; order Cypriniformes; family Leuciscidae; genus Tiaroga; species Tiaroga cobitis. The sequence goes on along the minus strand of CM060606.1, from coordinate 25,021,666 downwards.
CCACCTGAGCCCCCGTGCCTTTTTTCATTACCCTAACATCATCGTTCCTCACCCTCAGCGCCCTGACAAAGGCATGCCCGGACCCCAGGCCTGTGATCGTGGCCCTGCCGAGAGGCCTACGGTGCTCAACAGCCATCACTCCAGCCTCCCGCCGCCTCACGCTCACCCTATTCACCACCACCTGGGGGAGGAGCAGCACCATTCCCCCTTCAAGTTCAAGCTCCAGCCTCCCCCACTGGGCCGCAAACAGCGCGATGGTCAGGGTCGACAGACCTTGCTTTCCTCCACATCTACATCCGGTCTGGGCTCCTCATTGTCGTTTGGTAGTGACCTCAGTTCAGCCAGTGGGTCGGGACTGTTGTCCAACTCCTCCTCAACTGGCTCGCTAAACAGCGCTGGCTTGCCCAAGATTAAGGTAATTACGTTCTGTACGATTACATGCACAGTTGTAATTGAGCTACTTAGTGTTTTGGTGACTTTTAAAAAAAAAGTTTCCCCTTGTTTTTCATTAGTCGAACTTTGCAAAATCAGACTGGTATGACTTTAGTCAGACTCAACCATTTACATTATGTTTTAAAAAAAATTATTAAAGCCTGTTTAGACCAAGGGTGATAACTACAACTGTATAATTTTACTAATCATTCTAATTCTATGAGAATAGCAGAGTCCATACATACCACAGCTGTAATGATAACGTCACAGAAGAACAATATAACAGATTAACTTTCCAATTAAGTTTTTTTCCAGCTGATGAAAGATGAAAACTTTGACAGCCAATCAATATTCATCCGGCTTTAAAGAGCTGGAGTATTTAAAGCAGCAGGCGACAAAACTCCAGTGTGCTTATTATTTTACATTATCTTCCTTTGGTGTGAACACTAAACTAATTTTTGTTAGTTCTCTTTCATGGTGTGAATGGCCTTGACTGTTTTAGTCCAACTTAAATTTCACCTTCAAATTGTATGTAAACGTACTGATGGTTGTCCACACTGCGTAATAAGTTCTAATAATGAATAAATGCATCTCTAATAAATCCTTGACAAGTCTATATTTTGAAATAATTTAAGATTTTTAGTGCTAGGTTGAACAATTCCAAAAGAAAAAACAATTCTGCTCAAACATTTTTAAGGAATAAAAAAAAAAGTGAATATTTTACTTTTTTTGTTGATAAGTCTTATCAGTTCCCACAGTTCTAGAAAACGTAAGAATATCGGGTGATTTCAAAAGTGTAATTTGCATATGGAAGTGTTTCCGCCACAGAATAAAAAAATAAAAAAGGTAATTGTGACTATCTCACAATTCTGACATTTTTCTCTCAAAATTGCGTGATATAAACTCGCAATTGCGTGTTATAAAGTCAGAATTGTGAGATATAAAGTCGTAATTGCGAGTTATGAAGTCAGAATTGTAAGATATTAACTCACAATTCTGAGAAAACAGTCTTTTTCCCCCTCAGAATTAGACAATTGCGAGATATAAATTTGCAATTGTGAGAAATTATTATTTTTCTTTTTTTTGCAATTGCGAGTTTATATCTCTCAATTCTAATTGCGACTTCATATCATGCAGTTCTCATCCTTTTTCTCAGAATTGCAAGATGTAAACCCACAATTGTGAGATAAAGTCTCAGTTATCTTTTAAAATGTTTTATTCTGTGGCGCAAACAATCTTCCATATTTGGAATCCTGCACCACTAATAGAAATTAATAAAGTAAGGTGTAGTTATGCTCAGTTATAAAGTATTTCTTTTTCTGGAAATTACGCTAGTGCGAAAATAAGATTTTTAACAATCCTTATACAGTCATCACAAATGTCTAGAGAAGTCATGGAAAGTCATTTTTCAGTAACACCCAACTCTGTTTTGACGATATCCACTCTGTCTCTCTCTACAGGTTGAGCCCATATCTGACATTGAATCAGAAGAGGAAGTCGAAGTGACTGACATCAGTGATGAAGAAGCTGATGAAAGAGATGAAGAGTTTGCCGTTTTCCCCTCTCACTACCGTAATCATCATCATCATCATCATCATCATCAGCATCAGCATCAGCATTATCCTCGCAGCCAAAAGCACCAACAGCCCAATGGCACTGATGCCCGTCTCCACCCAGATGAGGACTTGGAGGAAGAGGTGTTCAAAGCCCCCGCACCTCCACCCTTCTTCGTCCTTCCATCCTCTTCCTCAGGCGATGGTCGCCGCGGTAACCCTGTTGTGAAGAGCGAACCTGTAGAGCCTGCGGACTTGCAGCTGCCATCCAGCGGACTGCCACAAATGCACTCCCAGTGTATCCCACTGAAGCAACGGTTCAAACGGCGCTGGGACAGGGACCAGCACATGGAAGAGGCGGAAGACAAGAAAGTGAGAGGAGAAGAGAGGGGGAGAGAGAGGAACGGTATGGTGGAGGAGAGTGGGAGTGGGAGTGGAAGTGGAAGTGGGAGCGGAGAGGGAGAAAGCCCACCTCCTCTCGCTCACCACAGAGTTAGCGCAGAGCTCCACCGAGCCACGGCACAGCTGTCACTGGAGAACAAGGACTGCTGATACGCATCGACACACATAGACGACTGCTGATACACAACTCTACAACTGCTGATGGACCCACACTCAAACGTGACTCTTTGTAGATGAATGACTGCTGATACTGACAACAGTAATACTGACACATACACTGCACACTTCGACTAACTGACCCTTGCTTAATCAAATCCTGTTCCCCAGGCTACCCTCGTTCCCCCGCCGCCCTCAACTTCAGCCGAGGGGCTCGCGTTCCAGTACATCTCAGTGTGACCTTGATGATGAATGACTTCACCCACGTGCCCCAGCGACCCTCAGGAGTGATGAACTTTGACCTTAGGCACTAGAGAATATTTTATATTTTTAGAAGAGAATTTTATTTTGCAAAGTGCCTGCGAGCTATCCCTCAAAACCCCACAAAGAGACCTAAAGATGGGCATCAGAAGGACTGGTCTGGTTTGAGGGACTTGATCTTGATCTTCATCTCCAGCAACCCAGCATTATTTTCCTCAGTGACAGACTGTGATCTGTCTCTATGTGATGTGGTGGGATACAAATGCACAGAAAGTCACAAATTGACACTGTTCTAAAACCAGCCTGGTCAGAAGTCCGAATCCCTCAGGGACAAAACCCCTCAACACGCACACATACACTCAGACATGATCCCTTTCTTGTTCCCTGTATGAAGCGTGTGTCTGATTCGAGTGTGAATGTGTGTGTTTTTGAAATCTAGCTGTGTAAGTTCTCAGGATATCTCCCTCCTATCCTTTTCTATCTAAACCAGCTCAACCTAAAACTTTTGCGCTCTCTTCCATTCTCTTTTTTTCCCCTCTGGGACCATACCTGAATCACTTTCATTCCGATGGGATGAAATGACTCGGGCATAACATGCGGTTCAGAGACCATACTCTTAATTCTCTTAAATGGCTACTTTCTTAGTCTTTGAAATGACAGTCTGAAGTTGATACATATTAGAGAGTTTATAACAAGCTTCCCTTGTATAGTCAGTCCTTTAGTGTGAACTAAACCAGCATATCACACACACACACACACACAGCTTGTACAGTGATTCACCAGGACTCGTTCAACTATTTTAGCACTTGATGGACCCTTTAGAATCAAGTGCCAATTCTGTACTTATTTACTGTCCACAGTCCTTTAGCCATATTACAACAGCCACAGACACTTATTAGATCTTTCTGTGGACTGGGGGAGGTGAAAGAACACTTCCAATCTATAATCCCAAACATTTAAATACTAGAAGGCATGTGGCCAGAAGTCGCTCTCGCACACATGTACACACACACACACACACACACACATACTGCCTCTTATGCCTTGTTTTACTAGCATGTCTGAAAAGGAAAACAAAAACCTTAAAGAACAGTATACACTCAATATACCTTAATATATTATGTGTTAAACATACTATAAACAGAAAGCATAGCATTAACTGATATATCAATTTCAGGGGGTTTTGTAACCGATTGTGTTTCGAGGGGAAAGTTGACTCTTCTCCTCAGGGATAATGCTGCCGTTCGAGTAAGGGAGGGAACTGTTGCTTTTCTTATCACGTTGATAAAAGGTAGGGGTAGAGGGAGCGAAAGACTAAATTGTACACAAGACTCTAACAAAGCACGAGAGCTTTGCACCACAGATGATGTGGCACATTCGGATCTTTAACCAGCACGCACCTCCTCGACATCCTGTTCTTACTGCCACAACTGATGCGTGTGTGTGTGCATCTGTGTGTGTGTTTGACAGAGGCTGTAGGTCTCTGTGCATGTATGTTACACCACACCCAAGGCTGTAATTCATTTGAAATCTTGCATCATGAACCTCATAAACCTGTGTGCACTAAAGCCATGTGGAATTTGAGCACAGGACTTGAGACATCGACGGGGTGGCCAGTCAGACACTAGCCATGATATGATGGTTTTCCAGTGACATGGAAGTATTTGTATCATGTCTGAAGTGTCTCTGATACCTAAAATGATACATTAGACAAAATTGGACTGGCAACTGTGTCACCTCCTCAAAGTTTTGAACTCTTTCTAGCTGCCTTACTCCCCCTTCAGCCAGATTTGGTTATGTTTAAGATCTCCTGCTTTCTTATTCGATGAGTTAAGTCTTTAAGTAGGCTGCACTTATTTTACGCCCGGCATACCTCATACTGTGAGAGGTGGAGCTGAATTTGAGATGGGGTGAGCAGTATTGACCAGTGCAGTCTGTAAACTTTTGTTTGGGCACAAAGTGAGTGCATTGTTTTTCTTTAGGAGGGAAGATATTTGTTTTCTCTTAGGCTGCTCTCATTGGTTATCCCAGGATGTCACTTTTTTTATTATTATTTGTTTTTCACCCGAACTGCTCCTGTTTATTTGCTCTCTGATGTCAATGTTGCTGTTCATCCTAATTATTATTATTATTATTAGTCATCATTATTTTGTTGACATTTTTTTCTTCATGTTGTAGTCATGATAACATTGTATACAATACTGTAAGAGATCCTTTTAAGAATGTTTCCCAACCCCTGCCTTCCCACGAGCAACCCAACAGTGTGTTTAGTGTAACATTTAAAATTTTGTAAATTAACGTAAAACTGTAACTTTAATATGGGTGGTTATTGTGGAGAGATATAGGATGGAGGAAGGGCATTCAGGGGAGGATCGGGCTTATGAATTGTACTCAAATGTAAATGTTATTTTGTAGTGTTACTGATTTCTTGCTCTTGTAATTTTTTTTCATCGGGGGATTGTATGATTTTAAAAGATATATTGTGTATTGTTTTATTGTGTAAAAGTCTATATCGCTCTCACTTAATTTCTCGAAATTAATTTCTGTGGTTTTATAATTCATAATAATAGGTTTTAATACCATGATGTAACATTTTAATTCCTCTTTTATTCATTTTTGTGTTCCTTTTTTCAGAATTGTAATTAAAATGTAATCAGGGTCAATTAAACTGGTTAAAAGCCATCTAGTTTCTGCAACTTTTCTTTACAACACAGATTAGTCCATTTTAGTCGTACTAGTAAAATCTCCCTTCCAGAGTCTCTTTCTTGTCTTTTAGTGTTTCTGTACCTCAGGAGACCCACATATATGTGGATCTACATACATATTGATGCTTGCAATACAAACGTGGAAAAAAAACCTACTCATTTCAAATATATTGATATAAACGAAAAGTAAATATAATTCCATGCAAAGCAATATGCTTTAGTTTACACCATTAGCATTTGAAAAGTGCTCCATAAAGTCGTGTTATGTATTCAGCCTGTTGATATGATATATAACATAGACACTTTAAGACTGACCTCTGCTGTCTGAAGAGAAGAAGTGCATACGTTATCAACCATGTAAAATCACCATTGATTGCTCACACAAATGATATATACATCTTATAAACATAAACGTCCATGTAAACGATGCTGCTAATTGAAACAATTATTACTATTATAATATTTTTATTTTAGGGGTATAAGAAGATGATCATACATAATACTTCATATTAACCTTGACAAAAGCAAGAGAAACATTTTGTTCTATTGTGATTGTATTAAGGGCCATTGCACATGTGTCTTGTCTACTAAATAGCTGTAAACCTTTCTTCTCTCAGTTTTTCACTTATTTCTTTTTTTATTATTGTTAGTGTCTGTGACAGGTTAAATTAAGTGAATATTGAACGTGACACTGTCTAATGACCTACTAGTAACTTTTTTTGTATCCACTACTGATTTAACATGCAGTATGTTAAATTATACTTCCAATCGACCCGTTGTGTGTTCCAAATGAAAGTGTAATCATATTTCTGCCTCTGGTTCATCTCATCCCTGTCATGTTTTATTTTGTCACGTTCTCTGTCTGTCCTCTCCCTTTTACTTCATCACTCACCTCAGTTGTTGTCTGCATTTCAGGGAGCTAGAGAAATGAATGCGGTTCCCTGTGGCACAGTGGGAGTGTGGGGAAGAGGGATAGATTAATGACAGCTGATTGACAGCATTGCAGAGCCAAAATAAAGGGGTCATCATCATGGTGGGGATCAGGTCAAAGGGCAGTTCTCTGGGGAGAAGAAGTGCTAAAGAAGGAAAATGGCACTTTAAGATACTTGAGTACTGCAAAAAGTGCTTTTATTTTCAATCATCTATTTAAATTTTTATCAGTGAAAATGTCTAGAAAAATGTGCCGTAAAGAACTTTACCTTAGTCATTTGAATACATCTACCACACAGTGTCGCGTGCACGTATGTTGATAGCTTTGTGCATTTCGACATAACACCGACAGAGGTCGCTGTACATTGCCTTAACATTTCAGTATGGCGCTTGTACTTGAATCTGTCTACAACAGCGAATATGTAACGACTTATTTGCTTCTCATAGGAAATTCACAACGAACATCCATTCTTTGAATGTAGTTGTACGCTTCAAGCGTCCATGTGTCTGAATATGACGTTCAATATTTAACTAAACCGAACCCTCTGAAAAAAGATTACAATCGGTATTTATATTTCAACGAAAATTTTTTAAGTATTCTAATTTTCCTACGTGTTTTAAAAATGTCTCATGTCCCTTTCACCAGTCGCTAGTATGTTGTCCTACTACGCATCAAGCATGGGGTTAGGCGAGTCCGTCAGGCCACGCCCCTTCCATCCAGCTGGTGGCAACATGTTTGATGACTTCATCGCTGAGTTTGATCATTGGCTCGTCGCGGCAGCCCTTCTGGCCAATCGCACAGCGGTACGATGACGTCACCTCCAAAATCCTGCAAGGGTTGTATGGATGGGGCGGGGCACAACGGCACATACGTTAGAGACAGCGCAATACGGCGCAACGATTGGCTCTCGCACACGAGGTGAGGGGCTGTTGCTGAGAGAAAAGAGAGGCAGAGTAGAAAAAAAATCGAGAGCGAGAGCGTCAACAGTGTCCATCCCGTATTCATAGTAGTGTGAAAGTGAAACGGTTAGTCAGAGACCCGCACAAGAGGAACGTTATTGTGATTAAACGAATCAATTGAGTGATTTTGCCTTTCTATTTCATCCTCAGAACTTGATTGACGACTAAATTTGTTTCATTTCCAAACGGTATTAAAAAATGAATAAATAAAAAAAACCGAGCTGATCACATTAAAAACATCTTTTGCAATTCAGGGGATTGAGAAAACTATTGATTTTAAAGTGATGTGTAGCGCTGTCGCTTGTGGTAAACACGCACCTTTATTTAGGTAGCGGAGACTCGTATCGCGTTATTGGCCAGCGCTTCTTGAACACCTCCCTAGTGCCCGCCCACACCCTGTTCCTATGGTTCCCAGCGCTCTCATTGGATACTGTAACTTTTGGAGCGAGCGCCGGCTTGCTATCTAGCCTCATTGCGATTGACCCAAAGTACCTGCCAATCAAATAGAATAAGCCAATGAGAAACGCCTCTGAGTTTGTGCTGTCTCATCCATAGGCTACTGTATCTGTCAGTGCGCGCTGATTGGCCAGGCTGGCCAGCTGTTAGTGGTTCATTCACCATTTTGTGACTGTAGTGGAAAAGGGATTCGTATAGTTTTTAATCCCTGTCTGAGTTGCTGTTGGGAGGGGGGCAAAGATGTTTTACGGAGGACCGATATAAAGTAAAATTCCCGACGGACAGAAGACATGCATGGACGTTGCACGCCACTTCAGACGAAAGGACAGAGCCCGCCTGGAATTTGCACCGTAAATTCATCGGTTACCTCCTAAATATTTCTGCTTGTTTTGGTAAGTAGTTATTACTCAAAAAGAACCCACCGCTAATATTAGTGGCAATCCGTTTTTTAGACATGACTTGTGTGCAAAGACAAATGGAGAACAAACCAGCTCACTAAAATATCAAGGAAGGACCCAGAGCCAGAAGAAGGGAGGGGGTGGGGATGCAGAGTTAAACTTAGTCAAATGTTTAAAAGACAGCGTTCAAACCAAGCTTTTGATTGATTCAATAAGTTACTCCTTTCCGAATTGTTTTGACTGAATGGCATGAGTTTTTTTTAGCAACTTGAACAGAGCAGACTGGCACTCATGCACTGCGTTACACACTGGCAGGATTACGCTCGAGGAAGCACTACGTACTAGCGAGTAACAACGTCACGGCGCCAATGTAAAAACAAACAAATTAATAGTTCACTCCGTATCTGACACTATTACTCGGACTTACTACGCGCTGTCATCGGCTCATTACCAGGACGGCTCTTAAAGGTGGATAATTCGCAACTTTTGCTGCACGTACGTCCTTATAAACACGAACAACCTTTGCGTAGTGTGCACGTAAGTACGAGTGTGTTTGAACACATTTTAAATCTTTCTTTTACTATCTCTCTCAAAAGTCCCTGCTTGTCTAATTTATCTGTTTCGAGTCCTTGGCATAGTACTCCCTTGCCGTGACATTGCGAAGCGCTGCGAGTACTAGTACTACCACCGGCGGCTTCCGTGCGCACTCTGACGGTATATGCCTTTTATTGTTGTGCATTATTCCAGCGGCTCACCACACAGTCCATACATTTCGGAATACACCCTTGTAGAATTATAAAACAGCCTTTAATCCGAACAACAGTTTTGTAGTCATTTAATATTGTAATATATTTTTTAAAAAGTACAATTCAGTCCACACGGGCCTCCTTGAATAGAGTCTTGTTGACACAAGTGGCTTCATGTTACACTGTTATTCTGAGATTTTTCCATTTTAAAAGATGCACGTAAGTATAATGCACTCTGGTGTTAAAGAGTGTGTCCATAATGATGGCTCAGTTTGCCTGCATTAAAACCATCCGTCAACTCATTTTTCATTAGGTCATATGTGCCACTATTTACGCTTTTAGTAATGTTTGGTGTGTGCCACTTTTGGTCATGGTGGATAAATGAGTGATATGCTTCCATGTCTGACTGATGGTGGTGGAGTGTTTATGGGATGTTGTTTTGGACAGCCTTGCTTCTCCGTCACTCACTACACGTACTGCTTCAGCATCCATACAGTATGCACTACATGTTTAAGTGTAATAATTATGTTTAGCTACTGATTTGAAAGTGTTTGAACTCTTTTGCAGGGTATTTTTGGAGTGTAAACTGCTCGACTGCTGATTTTTCAAAGAGCGTGGCATGTGTCCCTGACGCCCCTGTGTCTGCCGTCTCTTGAGTTTCTCCATGTTTTTACTGTTTCATGTGTGTGACTATAACACCTCCTTTGGTGACCCACTTTAAATAGTCCAAATAAAGCAGGTAATACAGTTGGAGATGGCCATGCTTTTTTGGAGGAAGGAAGTCATAGCACCCATGCATGCCCCTGAGCTGCACGGCACTGCACTGCTGCAGCCCTGCACCCTCCTGCATGCCCCAGAATGCACATTTGCAGAACAATCTTTGAATGAGCACAAAATGAGTGTTGATAATGTGTTTTGTGGAGTGGGCAGATCGTCGACTTGACAATTGCACATATTGTGGTGTATGGCACTGTCGTGGGTGGTTTTTGTTGCTGTTTTTATTTGGTAATCTGCATTGTTTTGCTTCGTAACACTGCGCTGAAGCGACGCACTGTAAGACATATTCTTCAATTAAATCCGAGTATTGTGACAGGCTGGCATACTAGCATCACCACTGCGTGTGAGTCTGTGTCCCCCTTTTCTGTTACCCTTTCTCACATCGGTTCGAATATATAGATAGGTGCTTTATTGACCCCTGAGGGCAAAGAGTGTATAGATGATGCACGGTTGTATGTTCATTTGAGCAAACAGTTGCTTTATTGATTACTGGTCCACCGTGAGGAGTGTGTATGTGTGATCTTGCGTGTTTGTGCTTGGTATTGGTGTGTGACGCACAGTATATCTAGGCTTAGATTTTTATTTTTATTAATAGGCTAATTGTGCAATATCAGTAAGTATTAATCATTGTGTATTAAAGCTCGATATTAAATTTATACTATCACGTTTTAATCTGTGTGAACTGAAATATGTCTTGGCTCATTTGATTCACCTTAATAAATGTATAGCCTCTGAATAATGACTGTAATTGAGAAGGAAAAACAAATGGCTTCGTAGAGCCTTATAAAGGGGAAATATTCATTGTTAATTCTGAAATAAATCATTTGACCTTTTAGGATCAAGGTAGTAGTTCAGTGACGGCTGAATGTATCTTGTCCATTTATCAATTTAAGTCAAGCATATGTTTCTATTGTTTTGAAGTGGATTAAGGTAATGAATACTGTTGTTGGCCTGAGGATAAGGATCGCAGGTTTTACAACAATGTTCACATAGACCCATATAACACAGCAACGTTTCAGCTGAAAACACTCCGCTTAGAGTGTGTGCTTGGATTGGACTTCTGTCATATGGCTGACGTCAGTTTTTCTTGCTTTAGTTAGACCTTTAATACAGGTATCATGCTAATATCTAAATGCTGAAACTTCATTCGACCAGCTGTACTAGTCACATAGCCTACATAAGAGTCAGAGCTGTCACAGTCACAGGAAGTGGACCTAGGATTAGAGTGTGTGTGCCGTTTGGCATGACTATTGTTGCACAAATTAAATATGAATGTTTTTACCTATATAGTATCTCATTTGTAATATAATTATTTTCAAAATACGTTAACCTGTCTACTTATAATTAAACATATAGGCTAGATGGATATCACAGATTGCTGTGGTCTCATGTTAGAGTTTTCCGTTTGTATTTCCTGTGTTATTTAGAGTTGGTCCTTATAATTTTAAATAATTTTTGGATACTTGATAATTACTATTTCATTATAGTCTGTACTTTTGCCCATTTACCTAGAATGCACATCTGAATATTTTTATTTAGAAAATTTGATTTAGACGTTTTGGGATGCCTATATATATATATATATATATATATATATATATATATATATATATATATATATATATATATATATATATATATAGTACAACTGTACCACTTTTTATATAAGTTCCTTTAAAAAAATATATGTGTATATATTTATATATATCTTTTTTATTTTTAAAGGAACTTTATATTATTGCTCCAGTTTTTTGACAGTTGAATGATGTTAAAGGAATATAAAACTTCATTTGCATCAGTGGTACTGGTTCTTGTATCACTCTCAACTTGGTAAGTTGTCCATTCTATACAGATTTGAAAAGCAGCAGATTTAAAAAAAAAAACTAATTTCTTCTATGTGAAATACCAACTAAGGGAGCTATAGGCCTTATGATAGTGATTAAATTATCAAACGTAATTTCCTGCTAATTTATCAGTGGTTCAAATTCAAAAGACGTAAATCTTTGGCAAAATAGTGATTTTGTGGATTGTTCAAGGTCACATGTTTCCAAGATTGTAGGTTGTGCAGTTTGACATCATCCATGGGGTATTCAGTTTCCTGAGCAGGAATTTCTAGAAGCTGCAGGTTCTCTGAATTTATGCAATCATAGCAACACTTTTTAACAACATGCTTAAGCTTCACAGTTGAGAAGAATATATATGATCATGCTATATTTCAGACTGCTGTGATAAATTTCTGATCATGGGCATGGCATGAATTCTGACAGCCATAAACAAGAAGTGGAAAAATCGGTAATACTAAATTATACCCAAACTTAAGGGGTTATGTTGGTTCGACATTAGCTGATGTCAACAACTTCCCTTATCATATATTAATAGACCAAGGACAAGTGAGACACAGCATGTTCAGAGTTTATTGTAAAATATTGTCATACCCTTATACTATACAATAGCTTTATTGCTTGGGATATTCCAGTTATGCTTTCACTTTTAAGAACAATATTTATTAACATGAATGTTGTGAATCCCATCAGTTGTTTTAATGAATGTTTTATTACATTTATTTACATTTATTCATTTAGCTGACGCTTTTATCCAAAGCGACTTACAATTACTATATGTCACACGCCTCTGGAGCAACAAGGGATTAAGTGTCTTGCCCAGGGACACATTGGCGTCTCACAGTGGATTCGAACCCGGGTCTCTCACACCAAAGGCATGTGTCTTATCCACTGCGCCATCACCACCCCAATTATTAATATGAATATATCATTTAATTTAAATGATATGGATAGTTAGGTGACTCTAGCTGAATATAAACTTCTAAAATAATATTTTAGTACACAACCAACTATTTTACATGATTTATATTATTATATAATTTATTATGAATATTGTTCTTGAAATGTGTAATAAAGCAGTCTTTTGAGGTGATATTGGGATATGTTGGCTGTGAGAACAGCAAACATTTGTGGTAACTTCCTTTTTGAAGATTGATCATCAAGTTTATTACCACATATAGGCTTTCTATTTTAAATGAGCAGATTCTTAGTGTGTTTCATTTGAACTGTTTTAGTTTGAATCAGGTCTGGCCCTTAGTATTTTGTGCCATTATTTGCTTTCTTTCTGACGTCCCAAAAAAGACATTGGTTACTCATGTACACTCACACATTCCTTATTGTTTTAACATTGCTAGGACTTTCTGACTCCTTTATCAGTGGGAATACAAGGGGAAAACATTATATAAAATTAGACTGAGGAAAGAAAAAAATTGTGGAATTTACTCTATTGTTTGGCTTAATTTTTTGACAGTTGGTATCTGACTCATACATTGTGTTCTGATATGCATACATAATTAAAAACTATAAAAATAATGTTTTTTAAAAATCCCCAAATAATATGCTGTCAGTCATACTCTGAACTAACCATTTCAACTGTCTCACAAATTGACTGTCTGCATGTTCAAACTTCAAAGATAGATTGTTTATAATGGGATACTGAATTTTACTGAGTTAATTATACTGAGTTAAGCTTTAAAATATTGTTTTCTGTATAATATTCCATGTAGTGACGAGGAAGGAAATCTCTCTCCATTGCAAATAAACAGTTTAAGGTCACTAGGAACAGTGGGTGGGGTGTCTCTTGGAATGACTCAAAGAATTCCCCAATTCTCCTTTTACAGCCATCTCTCACAGGAAAATCCTGTGTGTGTTTTGTTTGTGTGGGAGTGTCTTTTTGAACATTTTTTTTGTGAGTGGGCGGGAGTGTGGGATAGTAGAGAGAGTGAGAAACTGAGTGTAGAGGAGTGTGATTTCACACACGTGTTTGTGTGTACGAATGCATAGACTGCTATAAAATGTGTACGAAGACTGCTATAAAATGCATTTTATGTGTAGAGGAGCGAATGTTTGTGTGTGTTTTTATCTTGCTGAATTCTGAGCCTGATTTTCCCCAGGTTTGTGTATTGCAGCGTGACAGCAGATGCTAAATAGGTCTGTTTTGTGTGTGTATGTGATGTGGTGGGTACGGGAGAAGAACCACACACACACTCGGGTGCCCACAGTATCCCAATCTGTAGTACGCAGAAGGGTGCTATGGATCCCCCTCACAGCATGTGCATGTTTGTTGATTTTGGCATTTCTGATTTCACATTATAGGGCATGCTACAACCCATACGAAGCATTCTTGACAAATTATAATCATCGTTATTTAGAGCGGGAATTTGGAAAGCATGCAGGTCTACTGACGTCATATTGATAATTTTTTTATTTGAATACACTCAAGAGAAGACATATTTGCGGAATTTGTTTTCGGCAGCCAACATGATTGAGAGTAACATCGGTCTTGCCTAATGCAGCAGATCCAGGGCTTAAACTGCCATCATATGCCATCAAATCCGGTTATCTTGATTTTGGAAGTTGGGATAAAATTCAGACATTCTAATAATTCTAATTCAGTCACACATGTTAATTTAAATGTGACTGCATGTGATTGTAATAAAAAAATAAAAATTTTTTACATACGTTGATTAATTTTTAATCCTACCATATTTAATAAATGGGTGGGACAAATATGGAAAGTCAAAAAATACAAAAATGGTGTCCACATCCCAAACACCCAAATTGGGCTCAGGTGCAGGACAACTAAGTTATATAAACAAATAAAGAAGTGTGAAGTCCGCACACTGAAAATTACTGCTTCAAAATAATTTATTAAAGAGCAACATATCGACCCTCTGGTCTTCATCAGGCACAACATCAGGGACAAATATGGACACATAATTTAACTCTTTTTTTTCTATTCTGTAGAATGTATTTTGTATGTTTTTGAAACATTTACTTTGAAACAATAAACACTTATATATTCTAATTTATTTTTTGACTATTTATTTAAAATATCAACAGAGTGTTCTGTTTTTGACAAGCATTTTAAGTTTTTTAGGCGTGTCAGCTAATACATGCCACTCAGAAAATCCACAATGTACCAAAATTAAAAACAGATATTATATTTGTGTTTTTCCTACTGATGTGGTCATGGCTATATTTTTCTTCTGGGCCCTTGCGACTTTGTCCCTGACAGTGATGACACTGGATGAATATTTTTTTAAATGTCCAAATTATACATTTGTTATTATTTTTATGTGCATTTGCTAAAATTCTATATATCAAAAATCTGATTTTTTTGTGCCTTCAATGGAAACCTATAACCTTGAATTAAAAAAGCTATAACACTGACCTTTACCTATAAATTTAACATAAAATGAAACAACATTATAAATACTTTTTAAAGTGTTTCCCTTATATGACATGGGAATTTACAGTACTCAAGTCAAGTCACCTCTATTTATATAGCGCTTTTTACAATACAGATTGTTTCAAAGCAGCTTCACAGTAATAACAGGAAAATGATGTTAAATATAAAATTAAATGTCCCCAACTAAGCAAGCCAAAAGCCAATGGTGAAGAAAGAAAGGTGAAAAAGGCACAGTGGCAAGGAACCAAAACTCCATTCAAAAAAACCTTGGGAGAACCCAGGCTCAGTCAGGGGGCCAGTTCTCCTCTGGCCAACGAATGAACAGTGTATGATTATGATTCAGGCAGCATTATAGGTCAGAAGTCAGATTGGATCGAAAAAATTCACAATATTTATCCAGTTCCATCAGGTTGGAGGTCGGAGTCATCACGCCGGTATGGAGACGAGTTTGTTGAGGTGTCCATGAGGCCTTCACGGGGCTGACGAGGCTGGCACTTCAGGGATGCGTTGTGGTCGTGTCTAGGCGCAAGTCCACCATCTGATCTGGATACGGCCTGGGTCCGGCTGATTACAGTTAACCTCGGAATAAACAGAAAGACTAAAATTAGCATAGATGCCATTCTTTTTATGATGTAGCGAGTACATCAGGTGTTATAGGAAGTGTTCCCGGTTCCGGCTGACCTAATTTATGCAACCTAATAATAATTTAACTGATTTGAATAATAGGAATGTATAGTGTTCTATGTGTATACCAGGTTGAAGAGATGTGTTTTTAATCTAGATTTAAACTGACAGAGTGTGTCTGCTTCCCGGACAATGTTAGGAAGACTTTTCCAAAGTTTAGGTGCTAAATAGGAAAAGGAACTACCGCCAGCAGTCAATTTTGATATTCTAGGTGTATCAACTGGCCGGAGTTTTGAGATCGCAATAGACGTGAAGGACTATAAATGCGTTAAGAGCTCGCTCAAGTACTGGGGAGCTAAACTATTTAGTGCTTTGTAAGTAATCAGCAATATTTTAAAATGTATACAATGTTTAATAGGGAGCCAATGCAGTGTTGACAGAACCGGGCTAATATGGTCATACTTCCTGGTTCTGGTAAGAACTCGAGCTGCTGCGTTTTAGACCAACTGTAGTTTGTTTATTAAGCGTGCAGGGCATAATAACGTGCATGCATAATAACATTACAATAATCTAGCCTTGATGTTATGAAAGCATGAACTAATTGTTCTGCATTTGTCATTGAGAGCATATGACGTAATTTAGATATATTTTAAGATGGAAAAATGCGGTTTTACAGATACTAGACATGTGACTTTCAAATGAAAGATTGGTATCAAAGAGCACACCCAGGATCCTAACCGACGACGAAGACTTAACAGAGCAGCCATCAAGTGTTAGACAGTATTCTAGGTTTTTACGTGAGGACGTTTTTTGTCCAATAATTAGAATCTCTGTTTTTTCAGAGTTAAGGAGTAGGAAATTTCTAGTCATCCAGTTTTTTATGTCAGCTATGCATTCCGTTAATTTTGTGAATTGGTAAGTTTCGTCAGGGCGTGAAGAAATATAGAGCTGAGTATCGTCACCATAACAGTGAAAACTAATGCCATGCTTTCTAATGATATCTCCTAAGGGTAGCATGTACAGAGTGAACAGCAATGGTCCTAGTACTGAGCCTTGTGGTACGCCATACTGAACTTTTGATCTCTTCATTTACTGCTACAAACTGATAACGGTCAGATAAGTATGATTTAAACCATGCTAATGCAATTCCACTAATGCCAACATAATTTTCGAGTCTATTTAAAAGAATGTTGTGGTCGATGGTATCAAATGCAGCACTAAGATCGAGTAGCACTAATAGAGAGATAGAACCACGATCGGATAATTAGAGCAAATCATTTGTGACTCTAATGAGAGCTGTCTCTGTGCTAAGGTACGGTCTAAAGCCTGACTGAAAATCCTCGCAGATACCATTTCTTTCTAGAAAGGAACATAGTTGTGAGGATACTGCCTTTTGTAGTATCTTTGACAGAAAAGGTAGATTCGAGATGGGCCTGTAATTGACTAATTCTGTAGGATCAATTTGCTTTTTTTTAACAAGCGGTTTAATCATAGCCAGCTTAAAAGTTTTTGGTACGTATCCTAATGACAAAGATGAATTAATGATATTAATAAGAGGATCTATGACCTCTGGAAGCATCTCTTTTTAATAACTTAGTCGGTATAGGGTCTAGCATACATGTTGTCGATTTAGATGATTTAACACGTTTGGAAAATTCTTCCTCTTCTATAGCAATGAATGAATAAAAAATTTCCTCAAGGAGACTTCAATGCACTGCCTGATGCGTTACTATAGTAGACGGTTGCATAGTTATAATTTTCTCCCTGATATTATCAATCTTGTAAGTAAAGGAGTTCATAAAGTCATTACTGCTGTGCTGCTTGGAAATAACTTTATTTTCAGTTAATTTAGCCAATTAGTTTCAAATAAATACCTAGGGTTTTGTTTATTTTCCTCTAATAGGGTTGAAAAATAAGCAGATCTAGCAGCTTTTAATGCCTCTCTGTACGCAATCGTGCTCTCTTTCCATGAAATGCAAAAAAATTCTAGTTTTGTTTTCTTCCAGTTGCTCTCCATTTTTCTGGCTGCTCTCTTAAGGGCCCGAGTGTGCTCGTTGTACCACGGTGTTGGACTATTTTCTTTAATCTTCTTTAAGCGAGAAGAACAGAACAGAAAAGTAAAATAAATAAGCAAAATATCTAGAAAGACTTAATATCTTTTCTGCACACCATGGAGGTCACGTGTCTATCACAATGCATCAAGACTAAAATTGTTATTCACAATGGCACTGATTGAAATGTGACTTTCACCCAGTGTGACTTTCAGTGTGTCCTACAATTATTATGTTTAATTTGTTTACAAAAATTTAAATCAAAGTATTTTTAACTTTACATGAATGTACTTTGATCATCCAACCTCACTGTCAGAAAAGTACTTGGTGTACTGGAGAGAGTGTGTCCTTTGCTGAAGGTTTCCTCTTGTCCATATTCTTTGTTGCATGTGAACTGTGAAGTTTGTTTGTGTTATAATTTAGCACACTCACATTTTACACTGTATTCTGTTTAAATCATTTTTATCTTATCTAAAAATCTACTTAAATATAGACATTAAATGGCTTGATGTCTTTTACCTTTTTGTGTACACATCACTACTTTTACTGTTTGGTCACATTCATACACTATGAGCAGTCTCTTTCCAATCACTTTGTATTAACAAAAAGGAAATGTTTCTTTATCTTTATCTCTCTGACTCTTTTCCTTCTTGTTACAGGTTGTTTTGAGAAGAAATAAAAGAAACCTCAAAAGAGCCAATTAAAAGGGAGAAGAGAAAAACGACAAAAGGGGAAAAATATATATTTGCCAAACTAAAAAAAAATGAGGCCACCAAAGAAACAGAGAGGACGCTCTCCTTTATCGGCAAGAGCAAAAGGAGCAAGAAAACGAGTGGGCAAGCTTGAAGGACATTCACAAACAACACCGCCTGCACCTTCACACCAGAAATGCACTCCATCCAAAGAAGATAGCTCTCAGGACAAGCACATCAACAGTAGCAACATCTCAAACAGTGAGGGGTTAAATAAGCAAATAAGAGAAAGGACAATGGAAACATCAAAATCTGAAGAGAATGCAGTATTTGAGAATAAAGCAAAAAGCCCCAGGAACATTAACACTAACAATTTAACAGATAATACAGACTCAGTCAAGAAAGCCAGCAATGCACATGAAATTTTACACAGTAATAGCACAGACATCTGTAATGCAAACACACAAAACTTTACTAGCACAAACAGTAAAGCTAGCAACCAACATGGAAACAGCACTCCTAGCAATACACAAAACACAAATAATACAGCCAACAGTTTAAATAAAAGCAACTCTTTCAGTGCCAATCACACTTCCACCACACCCTCCAGTCGAAAAACAGCCACTTTTAAAGCCAGGGTTCCCAAGAAGAAATACATGTATGAACATCAAGCTTCCAGTACCTCTTCCGTCAGTTCGATCCCTGTAGCCCAACTCACTCTTCATAGCAATCACCTAAGTTCTCCACACAACTCCATTTGTCAGAGCACTACTCCTGTGGTCAGAAATGATTTGGTTAAAGCAGATTCTGATCTAGACAATAGTGAGAATAGTAGGAGAGAAATTGGCAAAATAGCAAGCACAGAAACTCCAAAAGGAGATAGAACTAAGGGTGATATGCTGAAAAGTGAGGTCCCTTCTGAAAGAGAAAAGGTTATCCAAGCGGTGGAAGTAGATGGATATGGGGATCAAGCCCCAAATTCTGTGCGCTCATCATCCACAGACACAGCCAGTGAACATTCTGTGGATCTGGAAATACTTGAGCCCTCTTGTGTGCAGCTAAATTCAGGTAACCATGTAAGAGTGTCAAGAAGATTCAACCTGTCCAACAATTCAACCCTGTCTGTTCTCCTGTCCCCCAATCACACACAAACTGAGAAGAGAGGGTCTGCAACAATAGCAGAAGCACTAGCTAAAGGACTGAAAAACCAAAGGGTGCTAGCACGTAGACGGCCAAGATCAAATTTAAAGGATGATGAGAAGCTGATCAAGGAATGTGTATTTATTTGTGGTGTGGTGCGTGGGTCCAGTAAAGAGCAGCTGACTGTAGAGTTGCAGATTAATGGGGAAGGGACACTGCTCTCATATCCATTTCATACTTTAGTAAGTCGCCCACATCAACCCATTGACCTCATTTTAGACGCCCCACCCCCAGGAAATGAACTTGTGGAGGTTGGGACGCGTGTTTGTGTGCCTTATGGAGGAGATAATGGTAGGGAGTGCTACAGAGAAGGTGTGGTTGCTCAGGTAGACTCTCATTCAGTTTGCCCCTACATGGTGCTTTTGCAGGAGGAGTTAGAGCAGGAGAAGGAGAGGTGTAGTAATGAGGAGACACAACAGACATCAAGTTCACAGACTGTATGCGTTGCCCGCCAGAACTTGCGCCTCCTTGTTCCACCATGGGATGGGGTTATGAGAGAGAAGGAACGAGAAGAGAGAGAGCACAGAGAGGAGATAGAAGTGGAGAGGGAACTATGTCAGTTAAGTGAGGGAATGGATTTGGTAACTGCAGGTACTCCCAGGGACAACTGCAGATTCCCATCTCCACACACAGGGGTTCATCACTATGGAAGCACACATCTTTCATCTTCCACTTCACCAGCAGTTGTGATGGTAGCAAACAATATGTTTACTTCATCAGCTAGGATGGAAGATGAGGGAACTGGGAATAGAGAAATAGTTAGAGAAAGAGAACATGAGCGAAAGCAATTGCAGTCTCCAGAGGTGGACATGGAGGTTTTTCGGCTCAACATGGCACCACTCAGAGATGGTGGAGGACACTTAGTCTCAGGGGGACCAAAATCATGTCCTTCTAATCATCACAGACAAATTTTTTCCAAACCTCCTGGGTATCCAAGTCCCATTACAGTGGTGCGAGGCATCTCTGGGACATCTTTAGGAAGTCCACGGCCAACCCCTTCACCTGCGATTTTAGGGTCTGATGGAGGGATCTCTCACCCTATGCCACCCTCTGTGCCTCCTTCCCCTAGCTCCAGGGGTTCTCTGACACCTCTGGAAAAGACTCCTACACCTTCACAGACCTCCACCCCAATTCCAGGGAGTTCTGCCTCTTCTTCTGCTTCTTCCTCAAGATCAAGGACACCTTTGTCAGTTGCCCAACAGAAATACAAGAAAGGCGATGTGGTTTGTACACCTAATGGAATCCGTAAGAAGTTTAATGGAAAGCAGTGGCGGCGCCTGTGCTCACGAGAAGGCTGCATGAAAGAGTCTCAGCGTCGTGGCTACTGTTCTCGTCACCTCTCCATGCGTACCAAAGAAATGGAGGGAGCAGTGGGAGAGAGAGGGAGTGGAGGAGGTGGAGAGAGTAGCTCAGGGACCGTCACCCCTTCAGATCTGCGGGGTCGTGCTAGCAGTGAATTTGATTGGGATGAGACTTCTCACGACAGTAGTGAGACAAGCAGTCGAGGTACTGACTCTCGTCCACGTCTTGGTTTGCCTTCACTGGTTCCTCAAGATTACTCTCGTTTTGACTTTGATGAATGTGAGGCTGCAACTATGCTGGTATCCCTGGGCTCAAGGTCTGTAACACCCTCATTCTCACCAATTTCAAATCAGTCCCCATTCTCACCTACACCTTCCCCATCAGCATCACCACTTTTTGGCTTTCACCCTGCAAATTTTAGTCCTATTACTGCCTCTCCAGTCTTGCCTCCTCGCCGCCACAAACACCCAAGTGGTACCAACAGTGGTGTCCCAAAACATGGAACAGGAGGTACAGAGAGGGAGAAAGACAGACACCTGTCTGGTATTGTGCCATCCTTCCACACCAGTCTAACCTTCACTGTACCTATGAGCCCAGGCAAACGCAGGACAGATGCCCCTCCTCCCCCAACTCCACTGTTGCAGGAATATGCCAAATCCGATCAGGAACAAAGCTGTCATGACCCTTCCCTTGTAACAAAACTCTGCATTATCTCTCCTCAGACCACTACTGTCACACACCCCCAAAGACTGCCTTCAGCCACTGCCTCTTCCCCACCAGCTTCTCCCCTAGGCTTAGAATCAGGTTCACAATGTACAGTCTCCCAGCAACCTTTGAGAGACTCTCCAGTAATAGTGAGAAATCCTGAGGTTCCTTTAATAAAGTTTACAGAACTCCCACTGGCTAGAGTTGCAGCAGTGGACAGGACCAGTTCCACAGAAAACAGCCAAACTGGTGTACATCTAGAGACAGGACTACAGGTTCCTGTTCCAATTAACGCTGCTTCCACGAATGGATCTGTCTTACTGCAGAATTCCACCTCAACTCTTGTTCTAGTGTCTACTACCTCGTCCATTCCAAATTCAACCCCTGCAGGTCTACCTACGCAATCCAGCGCCACTTTAGCCTGCATATCAGTGCCTAGCCTTGTCCCAGGGCCTGGTCTCATTGGTGCGGGTGATGGAGGGGGACAAGATAAGAGTGCCCAAGTGACGCTGCAACAGCCTGTCCCTTGTCACCCTGCTCCTACTGCCCTGCTGCCACTCATACTTCCCACCGAGACCTTGCATCCTGTGCCATGCAAAGACATCATTATGGGGCGACCTGGAACTGGTAAGAGAATTCTATATTTACATTTAATGCTAACACCAAATATTAAGTTGTTATTCCCTGGACAGATGTTATTTTGCTTCAATTACATGGTAACACATGAGAAAATGCCATGTCAAACTGATTCAATAAAAAATTTAAATAGAAACAATTTAGAGAATATAGATACACCATTATTGAACAACTTTTGTCTATGCACACAAAATGTTAAAACAGATTGAATGTCATTTTTAAAATGTGTTTTAAAAGACTACCACAAATATCAGATTTAAATCATTAAATTAATGTTGTGAAGCTATTAGTCATTAGCCTGGTTAAAACCAGACCATTCTCAGTTGTAACTGAGTTATGGTCTGGCAAAGCGTCATAGACAAATCATTTCCAGAGGGGCGTCACCAACGGACGTCGCGGATAGACCTAAAACCAATAAGGGCGATGAAGGAGATGACGTATGCAGAGCGGCGGAGAAACATCTAGTGTTGTTCTTTGCTCGATTTTTAACAAAAAGGAAACGTTCAAATCGCTTAAAACAGACGCGATAGCTGATTCGAACGAGTGATGTTCGACGGCGGCATCCATCTTTTTAATGTTGGCTAAAATCTGCTTCAAAATCCCAGCGCTGTCGTCATTGTGTACAGCCCGCCCCAACGTTTCTGATTGGTGCCTCGATTTCGACGGTTGGAAATGGGCTTGAATGAGCTCTTTGCCAGACTAACTTTCAGAGCAAATCTAAATTTGCCGGAAGTTGTCTGGGTTTTCCCAGGCTAATTAGTCATAATTGTTTTAATGGAAAACAGTTAACATTGCTCTTCTTGAAGTTATGTAACTTATCAGTAGCAAAACTATTTTACTGATTAAGTGTTTTGTTAGTAATATTTTTAGTCACGCACAGTATTACATTGATCTTATACTATGGCATTGGTGAATGTTTGTTTCTGATTGGTTAAAAGGTCTGATCGGTTTTGATTTTTAGATGTTGATTAATCTTCAATAACTGCAGTATTATTGAGAACTTAAAGAGAGTTCGCTAAAAAATGTAATTCTGTAATTATTTGCTAACCCTCATGTTGTTCTAATCCAGTATGTCCATCCTTCTTCTGTAGAACATAAAAATATATATCTTTGGCCATAAAATGGAGGTCAATGGTAACCAAAATTGCTTGGTTGCCAACATTCTTTAAAATGTCTTGTGTTCCGCAGAAGAAAGAAAGACATACAGATTTGGAATGATAAAGGGGTGAGTAAAAGATGACAGAATTTCCATTTTTGGGTGAACTCTCTTTAAGTTATTGAAAATATTGCAGTAATTGAAGATTAATCAACACGTCAAAACCAAAACCAGTAAGACCTTTTAACCAATCAGAGCCAAACATTCACCAATGCCATAGTATAAGATAAATGTAAAACTGTGTGTGACAAAAAAAACATTACTATATTCTAAAACGTTCATTCCCATTCAATTCAGTATGAAACATGGCTTTCTAGAATGCTTTTGATCTCATTCTGCAAAATGTTTTGCATGATGACCGTTAATCTGTATAATTGACTATGGCAGTTTCAAGTTTCTTGTTTCACTCCACAAACTATTCCCTTTACATAAAAATAATTTAAGCTCTGTCAGTTTTAATAATGGCTAACAGTGTATTTCTTAATAAAAAGGATATGTTTTAAAGAGGATGTATGTTTATTGGCCCTAACCGGTTTTCTCATTATACTAAATTACAAATGTAAAATCAAAATCTTTTTCTTTGTGATATTTTTATTTGAAAGCACTGAAAATTACCATTTATATTTAAAAATTATTTTGTTTTAGTAACATTTTTATTAAAAAAAAATATATGTTGAAATATGTTTGCATACATATTTTGTATTGTTACAAAGGATTCTGCTTCAGTTTAAAAAAATTTTCATATTATTTAGCAATTTTTACATTTCCCTGTATTTTTCACCAACCACATTTTAACATGACGATTAGTTTCTGACTCTATCTTGGTCTCATTTTTTTATTACAAACTTTTACACTCAGGCCAGTACAATGCTGGCATCCTGATTTGGTTGACCTATTCTCAGCTACAGAATTAGTAGTTCAAAAGTAATTTATTGAACTTTTCTGTAATTTCCTGATAATTTAACCAACAGTCCTCATTTGGAAATTCAGACACATACTCTTTCCCTAAATTATGCTCTTTTTTTTTTACTTTAGCTCTTTGAAATGCTCTTTTGTCTTTATTTTTTACAGCTTTATTTCAGATTATCAAATTGCATAATGATCTGTTTTTTTCTACATGAAAAAAAGACACTATTTCAATGGAACACAAGGACCAAACACTTGTTCAAACATTCCTTTTTTCCCCCATTTTTAATTAATATATTCTAATGTTACATCAAAAGTATGATTTCTCAGTTTCAGTGCTTGTAAATTTAAAAAATACCACAAAGAACTAGATTTCTCCATATTTCAGATAATTTAAATAAAATCTAGTTTTAGGTTGTGTTATTCTGCTGGGTCTTGGATTTTGCAGTGTGGTTGTAATCATCAGTTGCTGTAATAGTGGGTTCGATTAGACATTGCACTGGTTGTGGCACTTGCAGTGCTGTTTTTAGCACAATATTCAAAACATGGTCATTACATGTTACATGAAAAAAAGAGAAAGTGAAGTAAAGTGAAAAAACAAACAAAATTGAATTGAACAGCCAAAAACTGAAATTAAGTGTTTATGAATTATATGTGTTCAGTTGTGAATGTGCTGTGTGTGCTAAGGAATGATGGAATGTCAATTATACAGACAGTGTGTCAATTTGATGGAAGTTGTTTTGTATGTGGCATTATATATATATAATGTTTGAATCTTTAATAAACCGTATTAGAGGGAAAGGGAGTGTGTGTTGTGAAATGACAAGAGGGCCTTTGTAAAGATTTAGGCCTGATCGTGTAGGCCTGCCTTGACATGCAGGCTCTTAAGAAGGACGTTAACACAAAGAGACAACACACAGTCTGTATAACAAAATTGCAGACCTGCACTTTAAAAAAATTGCCTGGAATTTACAGGATTAAAAAATATTATTTTACAATAAATTACTGTAGTCAGAAATTTACAGTGAAATGAATGCATGCTGGGTCATTTTTTTTACGAATTACTGTTAATCAACTGCATAATGATGCTGACATCACAGTAATTTACTGCTCTCCTTTTACTGTGAATTCACATTATAAAGTTGTCTTTAACCATGCCACTGTAAGAAATTGTATTGTTTAGTACTGTAATTGTTTTATTAAGTTATTGTAATGGTGATTAGTGTTCCATTTGCTTAGGATCTTAGACCTTGTATATTCATATTCAAATTTCTGATCTAGCCACGTCAGAAGTGTGACAAATGAAACATTTGTTAAAACAATGACAAGCTAGAATATAAAATAAGCAAATTGGCTGATTTTAAGTTTAAGTTAAGTTTGTATAGTTACGTTTTTTCAGCATGAAGATATCTTATTTCAAATTCATAATTGTTTGTAGATGGATATTTCACAATAGTAAAGCAGCTACTGAGATTTATCTTTGAAAGGTGTGACATTATCTTGCAACACAAGACCTTTTTTTCTTCCATCACCTAATGATGCACAGACATCAATACTCGACATACAAAACACAACAATGGTGGCACTCAACAAATAATAAAACAAAAAAGACAAATTCTGAACATTACAAAATAAACAAACTGCTAAATGTGAACCAAAAATAAGCTCAGCAGTACAGATAAAACCAACAAGAATCAAGAAACTCCACAGCATAATCTATTCATGCCACACTGCATGATGGGTACCTTCATAATACCATATGCACTGTAGACATACAGTATGATATTTTAGATTTTTAAAGAAATTTTCAAGAGTGATTTTAGATACAAGGAAGTCCTACTGTGGAATTACTGGTAAAGTAGTAACCTGGAATATACTGTAATTTCACAAAAAAAATTTTAACAGTGTGCTGAAAAGAAAAATAATCCATAAATTCATAGAATCTGCCCAAAGGTTTTTTTTTTTGCTTTTATGTTTTTAATGGAATTTTGTATTGCTGTATACACTAATGAGAACTAACCTCTGAGGTTAACCTACAAAGGATTATAGGCATTATAAGAGACCAATTCTCAGAAATGTAATTATTTAGATGTAAATTATAAATATTGTTCTGAAAATAGCAATTATTAATATCTTTTTAATATATCATGCAAAATTAAACAGAATATACTGAACTGTTTTTTTCTCTTTCTTTAGCTGATCAGCTGATTGTGGTACATATACATTTTTCAATGCTGCCAATGTTTTTTGATAATTGGTAACCTTTTAAATTCATACATTTAAAAAACATTTTTATTATTCAAAGTTTGTTAGACTGAGGAGTCAGCATTTCTTTTTAAGAGAAATTTAGTTTTTCTTCATTTTAGATTTTTTTTTCTTTCTGTGTGTGGTCCTGGTAAACCCTGTTATGAGGACAAATAAAGTATAGTAATATCAGAAATGTTTGATCTCGTGGGGACATTTTTTGGTCCCCATGAGAAAAACTGCTTATATATATATATAATTTTTATTTATTTATTTATTTTAGAAATGTGTGTGTGTGTGTGTGTTTGTACATATTAACCATATTTTTGGGACAATCCAGATGTGAGCTAAATCTAAAAACTTCAACTCATCACTTACATTTTATGTATTGTAGAATGTTTTTATTTGGGGCTATAGTTTAATTTTGTCCGTATTTGATGCAGCATTTCCGATAGGTCCCTGCCTCAGTAGTGCATAGAACAGGATCTCTTCCATTTATGTGCAGAGTTTCGAGTCGCCATCTGTCGTGTAGTCTAACTCTGCAATGTTTATCACTAATATGGTAGAACAGTGTCTCCCTTTTCATCATTGCTGTACTCATTCGCTTTATTTTTTCACCCACTTATTTGTGTCGGCTTTTTCTACTATTTTCCCTCACCTATTTCTCACTCTCTATCTCTCTCTCTCTCTCTCTCTCTCTCTCTCTCTGGTGCAGTGCAGAAGTCTTGCTCCGTTCTTTCTCTGATCAGAGTTTTCCTGGGAATGCCAGGCATTCCTTTTTTGTCGAAGGTTTCTCCTTGACAACACAAACATGTATACATTTCTATAAATATAGTCAGCATGTTATACAGTATTTTTTCATTACTATATTTTGTGCCATTTTTTTCCTCATAATCTATATTTTAAGGTGCATGTTAGCATTCACTGAATGTTTGATTTCTATGTTATATCTCAAGGGAGATCGCAGGATCTAAAAATGTATTCTCGTAAGACTCTTGCACATATACATTCACATAAAAGCCCCCGTCTCTGGCTGTAATCTCTCCTTCACTCAATTGTGTGTCTGCCAGAGCTGTGATCGCCTTAGTTTTTTCCCATAGAACGGTGCTGCCTCCATGTGAGAAGAGTGTGCAATTACAAGCACATTTAAGAAACATACCTGCATACAGTTTTATAACTACCTTTTTTTTTTAAATCTGTGGTGCATTTCATGGGCCTGCACCAGATTCTATCTGATGTTCCTAGCTGTGGTAAAAATGTTAAGAGTAAGTGAATCAACAGATATGTACAGAAATCCAACATGCTGGATTTTTGGTTAGCCACCATTTTCATTTATTTTCCCCTCCATTTGTCCTTTGGAAAATAGCTGGAATGCTGGTACTGGCAGATGGCAGCAGCAGTAGTGATATAAATATCTTACAAAAGGGCTGTGTGTGTGTAGATGCCATGGTCAGTGGTCACCAAAGCGGCAAGAGTAACAGTACCCATAAAGCTGTTGCCATGGAAACGGGGAGTGGGATTTTTGAGATTGTCTTTTAATCACATAAAAACATTAAAACAATGATTGGATAGGAGGAAAATAAAGGTTTTGGAGCACTGGGTTTACACTATTAACCCTTTAATCAGCTTCGGCCATCTCTGTTTGAGAGAACTGTTACTCACAACAGAGTAACTGTTTTTAAAAAATATATTTTACTGCCATTTTCATGTATTTAGATATGTACATTTTATTAAAGTTAGAAGTAGTGACTGATTGATGTTATAGTTTGCTGTGAGTCATTCTTGCTGGAATCAGCAAGGAAAGAGTTAAGAACTTGTTTACTATAATCATAGTCTGAGCTGGAAGGTTTTTGCCTTCCCTCATTGGCTGTTGCCAGGAGCTCCTCACAAGCTCAGTGGCTGAGAATGAAGAGCCCCTCCCATTGCTCTGACATTGTGTTATATAGAGGAGACATGTCTCTGAATAACCCATTCCTACTTCAGTCCGATGTGCTTGGATTTCAGTACATCAGTTGAGACTGTGTAAATATGTGCGCCCACATAATCACGTTTTCTATCATAAGTCCTTATTTCTTAGTCCATTTGCAGACTTTGTGTCTCTCCTTTCCTGTCGTTCGATTACCATCTTCCCACATACAGCGAGCGAGGCCCTGTTTTTAACAACTTTCACAACTCCCTCCTCCCCTCCTCTCCATAGAATGACTCTTGTTCTATTTTTACTCACCTGACTTGCACAGTTTCCCCTTCCCACCCATTTTCCCTCTCTTTTCTCAAACATTCCACGACCACTGATATTTTTTTTTCATCCACTTTTGAGTGTCTTTCTGTTTATACTAGTATATGTAATGTGTAGGATAATCTTCTGGCATAAATATAGAATGGAATGTATTACTCAGATAATAGTATGTGTGGTAATATTATAATATTATTTGGTCACTGTGTTTTGTGTGGAAAATGTTACTACACTTATGTCTACAATGTCTCTGTATTTTCTCTCTCTCACACACAAATTTTCCCCATTGTAGCGTGACTGTTTGTGAGGGGACTGCCTGACACTGGGCACATGGCCAATAGCCCTCTGACCCCAACAAACAAACCAGTCAGTGAACTCAGCACACACACACATAGACCCACACACCAGCCCACTGACACTCATAGGTGGTGTGAGCATGCCCCTGTCATGCTGCCTGAGAGTTGTATACACTGATAATAGTGTTTTTTACAGTCACCTAACCACTATCAGCCAAATCAGTGGTCAATGTCCTGATGGCAGTAAGCGTGGTCACGAGTTTATTCTCTGACCTATTACTGCACTCAACCAAAACAAAGTTCGCTGTGCTTTAGTATATATACTATATATAGTAAAAGATGGGGAAACACGATGGCATGTGAAGAATACTTCTCTCTTTCTTCATTTGGCTTTTTTATTGCTGGTCTGCTTAACATTTGTGACGTATGTACAGCTGTATGGTCTCCAAGAAAACCTCTACCAAATGAAAAAAATCTTATTTGTGTCCTGTTTTCTTTTAACCAAACACACTAGCCAATAAAGACCAAAACCATACACTTGCCCATACTTTTCACTCCTGACAAGTGTTACAACAGACAGGTGTTCGGTTCACATGAGCAAGAGCGATGTAGTACTGAATATAAGCTGAATTACAGCTGTCAATCAGCACAATTGCGAGTGTGATGTTGCTATTATACAACAGTTCTATACACAATAAATAATATCAACGCCATGAACACAAACCAGAGTGATAAAAACTATGTAACATCCCAGTGCTGCTATACTAAATATCACTCTTGGTAATCAGCTCAACCAATCAGATTCGAGGGCCGTAGCTAACTGTTGAATATGGTCCCTTTTCACAGACTGTGATGATGCGTAAAATCCTGCAAAGTTTTATATATATATTTAAATGTATGTACATTTATAACACTATACTTTGACGTCTTTCTCTCTTCTGACTGCGGTTATCAAATTTTTATTTCTCTTTTGAAAGTTTTGAAAACACTATTGTGGAGTTTTTCTTTTGCTATTTGAGCACATGGAAACACAAAAATATATATTTAATGCAGTCTCTCATTCACTGTTATAGAATTTTACCCAACTATGATGACTTCCGCTTCTGAGAAACAAGGAAATTTGAAAAGGGTCCATTGTGAACTAAAGTGTTGAAAATTGCATTGTAGAAATTGTGCAAATTTTATAGTTGAGTTTACTGTGTGAGCAATGAGATCAGTTTGCATTTGTTGGCAATGCTTGTGCCTTATTTTGACAATTCATATTGACTGAAGTTGATGTGGCTTTAGTGAGAGAGGAAGTTGACATGTTCACTTTCCTCAAGTTATTTTTGCATTAGTTACACAAACATTAGTGTATGTATATTTTTAGTATAAATGAGTAAAAATTTAGTAGAAAAAGTTATTTCAACGCCAAATTTAAGTTAAATGTATTACAATTACTTACATTTTAATTTGTTTTATTTACTTTAATGTGGATAAATAAAATATAAGTTTGTCTGTTTTAAAAGTACTATTAAAGGGATAGTTCACCCAAAAACGAAAATTCTGTCATCATTTACTCACCCTCAAGTTGTTCCAAACCTGTATGAATTTCTTTCTTTTGCTGAACACTAAAGAAGATATTTTAAAGAATATCAGTAACCAAACAGTTGATGGACCCCACTGACTTCTATAATATGGAAAAAAAAATATTATGGAAGTCAATGGGGACCAGAAACCATTTGGTTACCTATATTCTTCAAAATATCTTCTTTTGTGTTCAGCAGAAGAAAGAAATTCATACAGGTTTGGTACAACATGAGGGTGAGTAAATGATGAGAGAATTTTCGTTTTTGGGTGAACTTTCCCTATTTACGTGTGTTTATGGCGCCCTCTTCTTTGAAATGACCACAAAACATAGTATTACATTTTAACTACTGTAATGAAGGGGAGAGAGAGTTAGTCCAGCCTATATGAGGATTTGTTGTCACACATGCCTTTGAGTCTTATAAATCTGTTCTAAAATAATGCACTCGTTAACCGATAATAAACGCAAATCCCCGACTATGTATTGTTCCTGTTATGACATGCTGTGCCTCTTTGCCAGTTAAGAGTACCGCAGCAGCTTCAACTTCACCGTGAGACCAAATATCACGAGGACCCACGTAAAGTCATGCCCCAGATTATTTCTCGTGTTAATGATTTATTAGCTAATTTTCAACCGCGTCCAGTGAGACGACGTAAGGCAAAGCCGATTTGCATATGACTGACATTCCAACGCACGCTTCCACCAATCAGCGTGTCGGATTGTCTTACGATAGGTTGCGTCGTAGACCAATCTAAGAAAGCATTCGAAGAGTAAAAGGCGGGTCACGGGCTGGGCGAGGTTGACAAACACGCTGATAGAACGAAAGAGGGCAGTCTACTATACAACAGGAGGAAGAGGGAGGGAAAGAGAAAGAAAGAACGGGTTTGCGAAATGAGAGAGGAGAGCGAAATCGAGGGAAGAGTC
Source organism: Tiaroga cobitis (assembly GCA_030578255.1). Taxonomy (NCBI): domain Eukaryota; kingdom Metazoa; phylum Chordata; class Actinopteri; order Cypriniformes; family Leuciscidae; genus Tiaroga; species Tiaroga cobitis. Next base: position 24,990,101 of record CM060606.1, on the reverse strand, counting down.
GTGGCCAACTGAGTGATGTTATGAGACTACGGCTTCTTTACTACGAGCACCTACAGAGCGAGCAGAGAGGAGCGCGTGAGCCGCCTCGGATCGGAAAGTGACCCTGGTGCAGGAGAATCGCGCTGGACTTTAGGGGCTGTTCTTACTATTAAAACCCGTCATTTCATCACAACAGCACTGCGCCGGATCATCTCTGACCAGCTTTTCTTCTCTATTTTGTATTTCCCCGCCGTTGTCCGTAGCGGGTTAGAGCACGGCGGAGTTTGGCCGTTTCCGCGCAGTCATATGTTAGTGGATTTCTTACTAGTTTCGCGAGTGTGTCAGAGCCGAAGCCGAGGAGTTTACTGCACTATTAGCCCTTTGGATGAGACTTATCGGGGCCGGGGTGTGTGCGAGGGAGGGGGTGTCGGAGCGGGCATTTAACGAGAGAAGTCGCTGCAACTAGAAACAGGGAAACGTGCTTCGTTTTTAAGCCTGATTCAGATTGAACTTGATCAAAATAAACCCCCCAAAGGAAAAGTGTAAGATAAAGGAGAGCAAGAAAAAACTATGCTTTTCGCGTTAAGGATTAGAGGATCAGCGTGCGTTTGTACAATCTACAGGGGTTTCATTTTCTTTGACAATATGAAATGCTGCTATTATTCTGGATATAGTAAAAAGTGGAATTGTGTGGCGAACTAACTTAGTATTTATAGCAAAGTGTATACCATTTCAGTGGCACGAAGGCTAGTTCAAAATTAGGAATAAAAAAGATTGTGTGTGTATCACGAACAGTAATTACAACGAACAGCTACAGTGCTACTACTACAGTGTAACTAATGATTGTTGGTCAGGTGTTGCTTGCCTATTTCTGTCTCTGGCTTTTGTAGTTTCTCACTCCCGGACACGGTCGTTTCTTCCCTTTTTTAAATCTGGGTGTTTTGGTGTAGTGCTACAGTTTTGCGCCGTGACATGAGGACAGGTTCTGTTGTAGCTCCCGGCTGTGCGGATGCGATACCAGGGGCGTTCCCGAGGGGACGGACTCATCTGGAACTGAGCTGCTGAGACCAGGTCCGGATCTCCCACATGCAGCCCCTAAACCAAAGTGGCAGTACAGAATGAGTCCGGTTACTTTTATGCTATGCAGGATGTAATTATGCGTTTGCCAATCAGATATTAGTCGGGAAACCAGGCTATGTACGCCAAACTGATGAATTTGGATCAGATGTGAAACAGGATGTGGATCTGATAAAGTGCACTGACAGCCAGGGATAATAATAGTGGCCACGTGAAAAAGAAAGATGTGTATTACATATGGCCTTTTTTATTATTAAGCATTTGATACATATCACTTCCCTGCCTGAAGGATATTATCTTTCGTTAATCTTTTTAAATAGAAAATCGCTTCTGTTGTGTGTCGCAACCCAAAGAATAAATTACACTCGTATTGTGGGTGTAGTAGCACCATGACCATGCTAACCTGCTAATTTGGCAGATTTGGGCTTCCCATTTTCGCGACGATTTACTGAGATAATCGAGTTCACGTTTTAGGCATTGGTTATTTAATGCCTGTATCGCTCCTTTATTCTTATAAATGTAATTTGTTGTCAAATTAATTATTAATCGTGATCTTGTACATGTATACCCGCCTGGGCTGGGCTCAGGTCGCATACTGTTGCACTACTCGAGCCCGAGGATGACCGAGAGGCCTACTTAACCCCTTCATTCCCCCAGCTCTCCGTCAATGTAAACAAGCTCGGACAAGGAGGGGGCAAACAGGACCAAAAATAAACTACATCGTCCAAATAAACCAAACCCGTTTCCGCATTTCGAAACGAAGCAGTCTATATAATAGTAACTGTGTACCCGAAAGTGTTTTAACGCCAAGAACGTCATTTGTAATAATCTGCGCGTGCCTGGTGGTGGAACGGCGCTTTGCTCTATTCTGTGCGGTACCTGATAGCACGTTGTCATCATTTTTACTCGAATATGATCTGGTGTCTGAGCCAATACATCTGAGAAAACAGAAGGAAAGATGGAACTGAACTGAAACTGAACTAAAGATTAGTGTGGCTACACGACGGCATGTCATAACAAGAACATTTGGTACCAACATAAAACTCCAGTAGACGGATGCTGGCAGCATCGATTATGGCCGCGTATTTTCATAGCTGGACTCAACATCACCTGTCTGGGAAAAGCATCATGTGGATACTTCATTTTTAATCGCAAGGACTTGTTTTTACCTTATATCAAATGCACGTTTGAAACAGTACTTCTATTTAATATTGCATGTTTGTGAAGTTTTTCTTTAAAAAAAAAAAGCATTTCAAGCCTCTAACTCAACCATGTTTTCATCGGAAAGCCCGCAGTATCTTCGCCAAGGACTCAGCATGTTTGGTCAGTCATTATTACTCAACGTGTCTGATTTTTTTTCCATTATAGAATGAAAAATGAACAGTTTTGCAGCCGAAATTAAGTATTCGTAAATGGTGGCATTGTAGTTGTAACGGCATCACAAAATATTCTGTTCTTGATTCATATTATTTTGAAGTGGTTATTTGGCCCCAAATACTGCTTTTTTCATATCATTCGGGAACAATATGTCCATGCACTTACTGTATTAATAACAGTCAGACTTTTTTGTAATGTATGACACTTGTGAAGCAAAATTGAGCTTGAAGCTACATCAGTTTACTCTTATAATGTGAACATATTTATGATAGCTTGGTTTAACAACATGATAGCTTTCATAAATAATATTACTTGTTAGCCTGCATCTTAAATAATATGAGATGTTTTGGTCCGTTATCCTTGCTCTTCCAGTTTCATTTTGATGGCTTTTGTAAATTACTAATGGTTTAGATATTATGGAGAGTGACACTAAATTGTGTACATATCATCAACATAAATAAATATTAAGACATCTTTTTTTTCCAAGCAGCCAATGGTACAATATTTATTATATACATATACATCTAGTCATTTATGTGGCTTGTCGTGCTTTGATTTGGCTGTTGATATGGTTTATTACTTGGTGTTAATACTTGAATGAATAATGCTCTTCTATTTTCTCCTGTAGTGTGGACTAATGTTGAGCCCAGATCGGTTCCAGTGTTTCCTTGGCATTCATTGGTCCCTTTCCTGGCACCCACCCAATCAGATCCATCGGCACAACCTGGTGAGGGCCAACAAACTGTCAGTCATCCGCAGACAGCTTCTCTGAAGAAAGGTAATTTACTTTGTACAGCCATTGTTTGATTTCAAAATTAGCTTATAAAAAAAATTTGTGGTTAATATTAAAAACATTTGGAAGTATATTTCCTGGGATAGTCCGAATTCTGTTATGTATTTGGCCTCCCCTATCACATCTGCAGTGACTCTCTGAAACTCTAGCCTCTGTAATTTAGCCATTACCCAGTGCATCGATTGACCCCCGAGGTTGCCAGATTGGAGGGATTGATTAAAGATGCTGTAATGAATAACTCGTCTTTCACTTTCAGAGTCTCAAAGCGGGTCAGTGCTGAAGGAGATTATAGAGGGAGCACATAACCCTTCCTCACGCCCCACACCCTCCGCTGATGAACTGCCCCCGGAGAGAGAGAAGGATGTGGAGCGAGAGAGACCTGACAGTGAAACAGAAAGTGATGTGGATGATCCGTGAGTGGTCTAGTGTGTGTTGAGTGTGAGATGCGTCATTCTGTTTGAATGTGTTTTGTTGCTGGTATTTCTTTTTGTGGAAAGAGCTGTATAATGGCTCCACAAAGAAAGGGAGAACAAAAGCATTCCACTTTATCCTGTGTCTATGAATGACAGCAGCATTTACATTAATGAACTGTCATCTGATTACACTTCTCTCTCTTGTTTTTCCCTCTCCCTTATAATACACATATAAAATTCTGCTCCATGTGTAGTCAAGTCATCTGGTACAGTTCCTGCTAAATGCATTTTACCCATTAAGCTTATTGTATTGTCTTTGCATTAAGGTGTTATTAACATTTGTGAAACATCCATCTCTTTAATATTGTACACTGGATATTACAGATGTGCTCTGTGCAGCTCTGTGCTTTCTGTCTTGGCAGTGGGCTGCAAAGCAGTAGCTCGTTGACACTGTGCATTGCAGTTTTCAGTAATTGGCTCGGTGCTTTCTGCTGTATTGTTTCACGGCACAGTTGAAGCGCCCTGAGGGTTGCAAAAGTGGAGGATCTTTTGAGCCTGTTTTGGTCCACAGTAGCTATACGGTTGTGACAATGTAATAATTATCAGTTAACTAATACCAAAATGCTTGTATAAGGCCATCCTTAAAAATATTTTGGTTTGCAGTAACAGCAAAAAAAAAAAAAAAGAAAGGGTCGGTAGGTAGGTAGGTCTATTTTTTTTTTTCAAGATTCAATGTAAAAAAAAAAAAAGTACATTTAAAAAAAAAAAAATTTATTTTATTTTTTTAAATAAATTTTTTTTTCCCACAGACAACTAACAGGCATTAGGACTAACACAAAGAGGGCGCTTGAGACGCGCACAAGTCAGCAATATTTCTGATGATTTATTGCCGTGAAGTTTCGTGCACAATGACAAACAGGAATGCAACATTCAGGGATTGAAATTAACACCCTCCAACCCGCCAAATAATGGTAAAAATGAACTTTGGAACCAAATCTGTGTACTGTATTGATCTGTCCACCTAAAACACATTTTTGGTTAAAAAAAAAGGCCGGTGGTGGTGGCTCACTTTGAAATTTCAATTTAAAAGAAACCACTTTGATTTTAGGGTCAAAATGTAGGACGTCCTCAATAGTTTGAGTTTCCTCCACCAACATTTTAGTGGTTTCCTTCAGGTCAGTCGACACGATCACCGTTAGACAGGGGAGAAGGGAGAGGAAAAGATCTGGGCACAGTTTTTCCAAAACTTTGTGCCAAGTTAAAGTGGTGTCAAGATGTTTTAATGCATTTTTTAGAATGCATTTATTATGGTGCCCAAACCCATATGACTTTGAACGGTGACCGCGAACATTTTATACTGCATCATTACTAGGGATGGGTATAATTAAGGTTTTAACGGTATTACTACTCTTACTGATACTGCTTATCGATCCGGTACTTTAACGGTATTCTTATCGGTTCTTTTTTTTTTTTTTTTACATTCGGGTAATAATTAACATTTGCTTTATATTTTTGAAATGTAAAATATCTATAGCAAAAGAAAAATCAATGCTTTAACAAAACTAATAAAATATCTAGGCTATTTGTTATGCAGCAGTGTGCAGGCTTTTTTGTTTTATATACATGAGATAGGATACGATAAGCAAAAACAAGTACAAACACATGTTCAAAAAAAGAATACAATTAAACAAAGATACAAATTATATACACAGTGCTTTAATTTCAGGAAGGTCTAAAATTACTTTTCAGGTAAGTGTTTCTGTCTGAAAAGAAATTTAATTTAGTAATCACATGTAAAATAACACTGCATAGTTTATCATAGATAGATTAATGCTTATTAAAGTTTAAGTTATTGATTCAAGAGCTGTGAGTGATTTTCTCTGCCTTTTGTAGTTTGATTCGCATTAATGGCTCAATCGTCACAGGTTTATTAGACGCTGCCCCTTTAAGACCGAGTGCAGATCTGATAGGTGACTAATGCACCATCATTTTCTCCCAACTATTTACGTCCATTTAAGACATAAACTTTGTTTCAGTGAATCTCAGAGCTGGTCATTTTTATATTTTATGTATATTTGATAGTTTAGATGCGCACATGAAGCCCAAAGTTAAGTATACTTTTCTTGTCTCGTTGCAGTCCATTTCGGAGCGCGCGTCGCCTTGTGAACAGCGTCTCTTGCGCAGATTTTTTTTGCTTTTAATAGCTCTTTTAATGATTAAACGCGTCCGCAATTTAGCAACATTAGAGTCTGCATTTTACAACAATCACCGATCGTGCTGATTCTGACGGTACGTTTGGGTTTTAGGAAGAAATGACAGCGCATCGCTGTGAAGGGAAGGAAGTTGCGCTAGACAGAATGAGTTGTAATGGTTTCATCTCAAATATCTTTTTTTCTAATCTTTGAAAGCCGAAATCTAAAATAAAATTAGAATAATATCCCAGATCTAAAGTGTAACCACGTTTGAATGTTTAGTTCTGTTATCATTGTCACTCATAAGCAGGGCTGTCGTGTTGTGCGCGCTGTGGCTCCCCGTGAGAGATCGCTCTCTCTGACTTCTGGACTGCGAATTGCAAAATTGCATCACAGACAAATGGTTTAATATTATCATATATAGAAATGGCTGAAATTCACCCCCGGGGCCCGTTTAATACCGGGTTTCGGTACTCATCTCTAATCATTACCAAGCGCGAACAGTGAATGAAACGAAGCGAATGTACAAGCCGTGACATGCGTAAACCAATGGTGTAAACAATCATAGATGACGATGACGCCGCACGGGTAAACGTAGCTTACGTTTGTATGTAGGCATAATCAACTTTCACAATACTAACTAAAATATAATTAATATTATTTTTATTTTATTTTTTTTGTATTAGTTTGAAGAGTAAAAAAAAAATCGTCGGTCTTAACGCAAGTTACAACCGGCAAGTCGGTCGGACTAAAAGGGGAAAAAAATAAATAATTGAGTCGGTCCTAAATTGACAGGGTCGGTCGGGTTACGGCAAACAAGAATATTTTTAAGGATGGCCTAATAGAAAAATCCATCTTAAAAATCATGTGCATGCAAGTAGAAATACATTATTCTAATGTCTCTGCAATTAATAAAATAACTCAGATGATAATGGTGGGTTCTCATGCTTGTTTAAAATAGGCCTCTTGGATCAAATGCTTCTTTTGTAGTGATACTTGTTATGTGAGGAAAGATATTCCTTGTTGTAAGCTAGAAATTGAGATTGTTTCAGAGTGAGCTGTTTACATGTTTAGTAGAGGTAGATGGGAAAATATCAGTATATATTATTATACTGGGATAATCAACGCATACTGCTGGGTCCCCCACTGATTCTCCTCCTCTGTTAACATTTAATATTAACTGGGATTTTTGTGTCCAGGTTTTTCCCCGGCGTTCTTCCTGATCCGCCAATTTCTGCATCTCCTGGAAAGCGTAGATCTCAGTCCCTCAGTGCACTGCCCAAAGATGACAAAACCAGTCCTGGCAAGGTAACTGTTTACGCATGTACACTGTCATTTAAAAGTTTGGGGACGCTAAGACCTATAATGTGGTTGTGTTTTAATATATTTTAAAATGTAATTTATTCATTTTTAGCAGCCATCACTCCTGTCTTCAGTGTCACATGATGATCCTTTATGCTGATTTGGTGCTCAAGAAACAATTTATATTTTTTATCAATATTGAAAACAGTTGTGCTGGTTAATATTTTTGTGAAATCCTTAAAACATTTTTTAGATTAAAAGGTGCAAACAGTTCAAAACAAGTTCAAAACAACAGGATTTATATGAAATAGTAATCTTTTGTAACAATGTACAAGTCTTTACTGACACTTTTGATCAGTTTAACAAAACAAAATTCATACGGACCCCAAACTTTTAAACAATAGTATATGCTTGCACAGACAGATTCACTCATTCCGTCTTACTCTTTCACTTTACAGAGGGAGAAAGACCACATCCGGAGACCCATGAACGCGTTCATGATCTTCAGCAAGCGGCATCGTGCACTGGTTCATCAGAGACACCCAAACCAGGACAACCGCACTGTCAGCAAGATACTTGGAGAGTGGTGGTATGCCTTGGGACCCAAAGAAAAACAAAAATACCACGACCTCGCATTTCAGGTTACTCAAACTGTCTTACATTTGCAGATTTGCATGTTTAGACTCCTAAATAACCCCCATTAAGTCAATCCAGCCCTTTGTAAATGTTTCTGCCATTCATTCACAGGTGAAGGAGGCACACTTTAAGGCACATCCTGACTGGAAATGGTGTAATAAGGACAGAAAGAAATCCAGCAGCGATGGACGTGGTGTTCCAGGGGGCAAAGATATCCGTGAGAGGAGCATGTCAGAAACCACAGGTGTGGAACAGGAGCTGTCACTGTGCACTGTGTTAATGTGAATTATAGTTTAACAACTGATGCACTTTTTTAAAGTAATTGGTTCAATATTGTATAAGCCTTTTTAATAGCTGAAAAGATTTTGAATTTTAATTGTATATTGCTTCAGGGCTCAACAATAAGGATTTTATTTATCACTTGGCTGATTTTTTTTGCATCAGTAAAGTTTTTTTCAATTATACAAAGATAGCTGCAAATTATATATTTAAAATAAAAATTTCCAAGAATCTCAAAGACCGCATTAGATTGGGGGGAAATTATAGTATACTTGGTAAAACATTAGTTTGGTTTTGTAGATTAGTCATTCTTCAAGCTAGATAATTTGACATTTTTTTAAAAGTGTTTTCAAGGCATAACATGCATATAGATGATCAAGAAATGTAAGATATAGTGCGGACCGATTAGGGCAAGTTTGGTCTCCGCCCCCGCCCCAACCTGGAGTCAGTTTAACTTCTGGAACAGTCGGGTTCCAGAAGTAAAAATCCCATACATTTTTCCCAAAGGGGAATTGATTTTTAATGATAACTTACTGTGAGCTATGAGTTTGTTAATCAATGGTAAATGCTTTTGTTGAAGCCATCAGCCCACAGCTTCTTTTTTTTAATACTCCTATATAGCAGCACAATTCCTGGTGAAAAACTGCACTAGCCATGATTGTGCCAAGAAATCTGCACCAATCAGAATTGTGTAGCGCAAATGCACCAAAAGAGCTCTAGGCAACCGCCCACTCCCATGAAGCACGGCGAATGGCGAATGGCGAAACAGAGTCAGTCTCCCCACGTTCTCAAACTAATTCATTGTTTGTGTATATATGCATTCTTTGCAATAAACTTGAAATTTTGTTTTTATATACATGATCAACAACTGAAAAGTGCCCCTATTATGCTAAATTAAAGGTTCATAATTTTGTTTTGGAGGTCTCGTGCAACAGGTTTACAACAGGTCAAAGGTAACAAAACACTATCATTTTCTCATAAAATACATTGCACATTACCTCATTTCTCAGACTCTAAAATGACTCGTCCAAAGATTCAGTCTCTTTAAATCCCTCTTTTCCGCGAGCCTGCTCTGCTCTGATTGTTGTGATTGGTCTATCTCTTACTAGGGGTGTAAATCGGAGCCTTAATGACGATTCGATACGATACCGATTTCTTAAGCCAACGATTCGATTATTTTCGATACTTCAGAATTTCCCACGATACGATTCAATAAGCGATATTTTTTTGTACATGATATCTAGTTTCAAATAAATCAACAACAACAACAAAAAAATTAGCCTTTTATTGAGAATACAGAAACAACATTTGTGGCAAGCAGGACGCGGCCGAACGTGAGAGAACGGCAAAAAAAATAAAATAAATAATAATAATTAGCCTTTTATTGAGAATACAAAAACAACATTTGTGGCGAGCAGGACGCGGCCGACGTGAGAGTGTTAATAAACGTCACCTGTGAGACGCACCGGTCTCTCGGTCTTCAGTGTCGTCGCTCCTCTTTTTATGCTTCCGCTCCTCCGTGAGAGATGCGAGACCAGTCCGTCTCACAGGTGACGTTCATTAACACTCACACCACCGGCCTCGCGCCGCTCTCTCACATCGGCCGCGTCCTGCTCGCCACAGTATTCTATTCACATAATGTGTATGTTACACTATAGCAGTCTTCTTTGCAAACAGCAACATCTTACCACTGCTCCAATCGGTTTTCCTGAAGCCAAAATACTTCTACACCCATGACTTGACGCCGACTGGAGTGTGTAACATTTCACTTTCATTGCCAGCTCGCTCTGACAGTTCCATCGGTCTTGAAAGTCAGACTCAACAATGTGTGTGAACATAGATAGACTGTGAAACGTAAGTAACGCGTGTGAAGCGGTGTGAAGTAGAAGACAATAATCAGGTTGGCGCCACCCGCAGCTTAGGAATGGGTTGTACGCATATGTCGGAGCTGATGCTGAAAATAGACAGGCTAACAGACAGGCGGCAAAATATACACATTAATCGATATTCTTGCGGACGCATCGATGCATCGAATCGTCGGCTGTATAATCGATGGATCGATACGAATCAATTAATATTTACACCCCTATCTCTTACAGCGTGTGTCAGAAACTAAATGGCCATTACATTATAACAAATGTACACACACCATAAAGACAGTAATGATGACACTGATTTTATCATATCAATTTGAGCGCAGGAGCGATGATGAAACATTGGAAGATCTAGTTGTTCAACCCAAACCTCCATCGCAAGGATGAATTCAGCTGGACATTTCTCAGTAATATACTACTCAGTTTGTCATACATTATGAGATGTTGCAACTGTAATTCCTCTACATCAGCATTAACAAGTGTATGTCCGTCAGCAAACCGCTGTGTATATTTCTAATTTATGGAACTGTATTATTAACAGTATCAATAACAGTGCTGCATACGTTAGCCGAGCACTAACGTGAATTACTGATGTAACATTAAAGTTTGTAAAACAAATCTTGCTCCATCCTTAATTATTACTCAAAGTAGTAATAATAACAGACAATCTGCGTTAATCGACACAGTTTTAGGTAACAGTGGCCCACAGCTGATTAATGTAAAACCCCCAAATTGCTAATTTGCATATCCCGTGTTGACCTCGTGGAGATTTGAGAAACAATTGTCAAAAGGTTATACTGCTGTTGTATCTCTGTGGTAATTTTAAGTACTGACTCTTCACATCCTCATCCTTTGGAAGTGTTTTCGAAGATAATATGCTTCTGTAGCGCAGAAAACAGCGTCTTCTTGACATGCACACAACAACAACAAGCTGCAGTGTTTGAGGGCGGCCAGTGAAGACCATAGGTGGGAATTATGCAAATGTGTTACATTTTTGCAGGTCAATGAAGTGAGACTGGAATTACTGACGGCTCATTTCTGCAGTTCACAAACGATTCTTTCTTTTGGGAGACAATAACTTTATTTATCGTGCTCTTTGATCTTTAAAACTTTGCAGACCTTTTACATTGAAAAAGGGAAAAAGTGGACGGGCACTTGTGGCCTGTTGTTTATTTTGAATGCACAAAATATATATTAAATTCTTCTATTTCAGAACCTCCATCTGTTTCAATGGGGATGGAGCTTAAAGGTGTGGGGCCTGGCATGGTGAGCGTATCAGAGCGAGGCGGAGGTGAAGGACATGGTCAATTGCCCCGTCCTCGTGCCTTCTCTCAGAGCGCCATGCACAATCTGGAGAGGAGCGAGAGAGGCAATCCACAGGCACTCGCTGAGCTCGCACAGGTATTAGATGCCCACTTGCGCAAGTGACACATTTTCAGAGATTCATCAGATTCAACTAACTCTGTATTTTTAGATGTGTGGCGATGGTGGTCAGGTTGCAAGGCGGGGTGCTCTCTCTCAGACGCAGAGGGGGGTAAGTGAGGACATTACAAGCGATGATGAGCGTATGGTCATCTGTGAAGAAGAGGGGGATGATGACGTCATTGGTGAGTCAGACTTCATTTTTCTGAGACACTTCCTCTGGTCCTTGATTCCATAATGGTCTTAAAATACATTTTTAAGTGAGGATGTACATTTCTTTTTTTTATTATTTATTAGCAATTGTGTCATTCTGTTGTAACAGTTATTGTTTGCTATTGTCGTGTCTTATTCAGAGGACTCATATCCGGGTAGCTCTATTGACCTGAAGTGTAAGGAGAGGGTGACAGACAGTGACAGTGAAAATGGATCTGGAGATGAAGGAGAACGCAAGGTACCATCTCACATATTTTATATCTGTCTGTGTTAATTTGCACAAAAATGTGCTCCTTAAAGGGATCATTCACACAAAAATGAACATTTTGTCATCTTTTACTTTTTATCTTTTAAATCCTTTACCAATTTAGGGTAAAACTGCTTGTCCAAATAGTGAAAGTGAACTGATTTGCTGAAATCAAAACAGGGATGTGATGTAATAGGTGAGCACTTGCACATTATTTCCACCCACTACCAAAGAAACCGGCAGTGGCTTCTGCTTGTTCTTAAAGGCTGAATAATTCCAAAATGAACTTGACAGAATTTGACAGAAAAATACAACGAAGAATATCATTTACATGTAGCGCATCAATTCTGTGTGGTAAGACTCTCTCACTATCTCTTTGCGTGTGTGAGAGAAACACAGAGTGCTCTCAGCTAAGCAACGGCACCTTCACAATACAGTTTACGGTGCATTGAATACGCTGCCATTGAGATCAATTGCATTAGTGTGCTTTAAAAATATATCTGTGCTAAACTTATACTTGGCCTCTAACTCAGAAACTGGTGAGTGAAATCTAACAATTTATTAGCCAATTGGCTAATGATAGGCAATATTTAATCGCCTAGTTGGAAAATGTGAGGGATTTACTTGCATTGTAGAGGGTTGCAGTGGAATTGGTGTTTTGTGCCGCTTTATAAAGGCAGAGCACCTACCGGTATTCACACACTTGAACGCCGTTGCAATGGCTGTTTTCTGTGGGGGGGGTTTTCTGCCAACCTCCTGCGACCCCCTGCAGTGCCTGTGTGCCCCTACTCCTCACCGGAAATGAGATTTAGGAGCTACTGCTCTCAGAGTTCAATGTCAGTGAACAAAGACTGAAATGATGGTCTTTTTCTTACACAAATCTATCGAATGGCTACCTAAGACTTGCAACATAGAGCACAAGTCATGTGGACTATATGTTTCCTTCTTGGAGTTTGTCAATATACATCACTGTCCACTTGTGAGTGTGTATGGAAAAGAGAAGCATTCATACTAAAGGCCTGTTCACACCAACACAAATGTTTGGCATGGAAATTCAGTTCACATGTGATTTTCAAACCAATGCATAAAAACTTACAGTAGGTGTCGCTGACCCCAGAATATGCATTTAAAGCTGGTGTGTGTAAAGTTTTTGAATTGGATGATCAGGGTAAATTGTACTTTTGTCTTTAGAGTAATGTAAATATCTCATGTAGCTTCTAAATGGCAGTGATAAAAAGATCTTTAAACAAAATGAATAAAGCAAATGTACAACCCACAGTCTTAATGCATCATGTTGCCATCTTGAGCACCAGTGAATGTTTTCACCTTCACCTAATAGTCTCTCAGTTGTCCATAGAGTAGGAAGATGGATCTCAAAATCATCCTGTTAAAAAGTGTTTAATTATGCAGAAGATACTAAAAAAACAAAGAATATAAGGAACCTGGAGGATTTTTCTGAAGAACAGTGCTCAGTTTAACTGCTCAGGACAAACAAGGTACTCATGAACAACTATCACAAAACATAAAAACAGTTGTTGATCATCCAGGTAACAACAATATTAAAATTCAAGGGTATATACAATTTTTAACTGGTTCATTGTGTAAATTCAGTCATTATTTTGTTATCATTATCTTTTGGACTATATGTCAGCATCTGTGTTATTATGTGAAACAGTTTATTCAGGACAGTGCTAAAGAAAACCTTTTATTTTGTTAAAATTATTAACATCTTGCATATAAACCCCTCTGTAAAAGAAATTCAGCTGCGTTGACTATGCAGATGTTGGTGTTGATCTGAACAGACGCATTAACTGCTGTTCATTCAAATTAAAATGTTTATCACACTGAATTGTTGCACCAAACATTTGTCTTTGTTGTGACCAGGCCTTAAATAAATAAGTAAATAATTACAGCGTTTTGGTGAACTATCCCTTTGAGATGAATATAGTCCAGCAAAATAGTGTGATATGTAGAACGCTTTGCTTTCTGTTAGAACTAGAAAATTGCTTGTAGTCCTTGAGCTTTTTTCCAAAGTGAATTATTAATAAAGTTTACAGAAGAAGGCCATTACACAGTATTTTTATTAACTGGTAAAATATCTGTGTCATTACATTTGCCTGCTGCCTTTGGCAAATTTATGTTCTTCTTTTTGCATACGTGCCACTTTTCTCTTTTTCTTTTTCATCAGAGAGTTTTTGCTCCAGTGATTTGCTCCTCGGCTTACGGCCCCGGTCATGGTCGGAGTGTGTCTCTCTCCTCCTACCCCACTTCTAGACGCTTTAGCGACACTTCCTCGAAAAGAAAACGAACAATGGAGGGAGGTGATGGAGAGCGAAGGGAAGGTGAAGGAGGTGTGTCCCAGTCCTCTGCAGGTCAGTCCATCCTGGTCAGTTCTGGCGGGGGAGTGTCGTCAGTTCTAGGAGCGGTGAGAGTGGCGTCCACTGTCGTCACTAATGTTGTGCGTCCTGTGGTCAGCACCCCAGTGCCTTTCGCCAGCAAGTCCCCACACGACAGGAAACCCGCTCCGCCCCAGACACAGCTTTTCATCGGTCCTGGTGCCACAGGAAACGTGGCAACAACTTCTGCTGGAGGGGGTGGGTACTATTCCTCATCATCGCCCAATTCTGTTAGTGCATCAGCAGGTCAAGGAGGGCTGGTGACCAATCTAGTTTTGGGAGGCACATTCCAGGCTCCGCCCGCTGTACAGCTTGTCACACCTCCTCCACAAAACTCTGCCTCCCCGGCATCGTTTACTCATAGTAACGGTCCGCTGCCTCTGCCCGTGCTGCAGTCGCACATTCTCCCCTCTGCCTCATTACCGCCCTCGTCAGGCCAAAAACCGATAACACAGGTCCAGTACATTCTCCCTACCCTCTCTGCCAACAATCCCAAGAGCCCCTCCCCTCACCAGGCCAGTCAGCCAACCAGTATCTTCACCCTACCCACAGCTCTGCCCACTCACGCCTCACTGGCCAACGGGAAGCAGTCGGGGTATGTCTCCAGTCCTGCTGTGGGAGTTGTTAGCCCAGGAGCCAGAGGTGAGGATACATACATTTAATAAAACAGAACTTGAATATGTGTTAAATACATTGCCATATTAATAGAGTACTGCAGGGATGACGTCAAAACCCAGAAGGCTAATTCGCCACTGGTTCCTTCGAGATTTTCCTATGGCGATACTTTTTGTGTTACTATGGACATTTTGTTCTGCAATGTAGACTGCACACACTCACACCCCAAACATTCTTATCTAGTTACTTATTAAATTTTTTTTTTTTAAATAATCATAACAGATTCAAAATTTGAGTGTTTGATGTAACTCGCGTGTGTATAATTTACAATGTAAAGGAAAACATCCAAGTATTGTCAAGTTATGTTTACAACAGACCTTATTTTACCCATAAGTGTAAAAACCCATCATGAGAGAATCACTAGCAAATTATTCTTATATAATGCTATTAACGTCAAGCATGCAAAATTAGTTGCTTTTCCATCGTCGGGTTGAACGGTTCAAAGAATGGTAAAGAGCTGTTACGGTTATATTTCCACTTCAGCACGGTTGCTTAACCGTTTTAGTAGAATGCGTGTAGTGACGTCGCCACTCAGTTTTGGTCACTTGTCCGTTACTTGGCTACCAGTTTCACTGCAGGTGGCCAAATGCGCTATTTGAGCGAAGTAAACACAAGTTAATAATACAGTTAAAATAAATATCTGATTATCCTCCATAACCCGGTTTCTATTTTCATCTCTTACAGTCTGTAAACTCTTTTATTTATTTATTACTAAGGCAATGACTGATGCATTTGTATTAATGGTAAATGGACTGCATTTATATAGCGCTTTCACAGACCCATTTACACACTGACGGCGGTGTCAGGCATGCAAGGCGCCATCCAGCTCGTCAGGAGCAGCTGGGGTTAGGTGTCTTGCTCATGGACACCTCGACACTTGGTCAGGTGGAACTGGGGATTGAACCACCAACCTTCCGGTTTGTAGACAACCTACATGAACCACTGACCACTGCCGCCCACGCCCTTTACATTCATGAGAGCTCTCTTATCACCCCCACAGTGGAAAATTAAACCGGCATGAAATAGAACGGTTAAGCAACGAAAATGGTTTGGCCCGACAGTGGAAAAGCTGCTATAGAGTCCACATGCACGCACACAAATACGAGCGAAAAACAAATCAGTTTTAGCATAGGTGCCACTAGTGTCGCAGGAACTACATACTTCACCTTTAAAGAAATAAAGAAGTCTAAAGGAGCTAATCGTGGGCACATAGCCAGTTGGCCTGAGCTGGAGGAGAAAGTTTACAGAACAACGTGCTGCGGCTGGGCCAATGTTGACATGTTGTGGACAAACTAATTAGTGAAAAACATTCTGGACATATATATAAGCTGAGCGTGAGTATGTGTGGTTGGAAAAGTCTGTCTGTGCGCGTATCATTCTGATGATTAAATTTACGTCACGCACTGTATGCATACATACATTTATACAAGTACAAGTATACTATGGGCTTAATTTGAGCAATTATAAAATAATAATAAAAATTTTATTTGAGACAGACGAGGAGTTTAAAGTGGCCGAAGTAACTCTGCAGCATGGCATAAATGGAAACATGTCAACTGACTACTACGGACACACAATTTACACTTGCAGTGTAGACCGTATTATGAATTATTATCGGAGGGATTTAATTCCGATGCACCGGTAATGTCACAATTTCTTATTCCAGGACATTTCTGGAGCTGTTCACACATGGTCTCTAAACAGAAAAATGCTGTTAATTTTCAGCAAAATGCTGTATGTGTGAAACTGCCTATTGTATCTTTCATTGTATTATTACATTGTATCATCATGTCGGCTTCGGGTTTTACAGGTACTGTGCTCCGTAGTTTTGTGCTGTGCGAGATAAGACAGTCTGCAAGACCCAATTATTTTAAACACTGTGTCTCCATCCCCCCCCCCCCCCCCCCCCCCCCCCCCCCCCCTGCAGTGCAAACACAGTCACCAGTCTTGCAGGGCAAGATGCTGGTTCCCATGGCAACAGTGAGGGCTGCTCCTGCCCCCTCTCACCAGTTTCCCCTGGTAGCCCCTCCTCTTCCTCTTCAGAATGGAGCACAGGCAGGAAGCAAGGTGAGATCTCAAATGGGTAATTCTTATATAACAAATTTACACTGAATAGAATACCTGTATTAATCAGCATGTTTTCCTGTTTCCTTTCTGTCTAGATTATTCAGATTGCTCCGATGCCTGTCGTCCAGTCGCAACTCCCCTCCACGGGACCAGCGCAACCTGGGAGCCCATTTTCTGTTACTATGGGAACAGCTACAGTGGTCGCCCCAGGCTCTACCCCGTCTCAGACCGTGCTGCTACCCGCCCCCACCAACAAGGTAGATCGCACACTCTCACAGGCACACTTATACTCACCTAGCCGCATATGCACAAATATCTCCCCCACTCTTATTTTAACAACTCCTACACTCCTGAAGTACTGCAGCACTAGAGAATAACCCTGCCTTGCTGCTCTCTCTATAAAATCTGGTTTCTGTGAATATTACTTTTTCTCCCACAGAATCACTTATGTACAGTCCACTCCTGGGGTTTCTTCTCCTTTGCCATTAGTTTCTACCACAACAGGTTCCTCTTCTCAGACAGCTCCAGCAACACCTGGATCTACTTATGTGCAATCACCCTTGGCGACCTTTGCAGCGATCGCTCATCCAGGACAAACTTTGGTGCAGCCACTGATTGCAGGTCAGTTGACTTATTAATATAATTGAATAAATAAATAAATGTTTTATCTATTTAAATGTGTTAGTGTCACATGATCCTTCAAAAATCATTCTAAAATGATATTATTTTTATTATAAATGTTGAAAGCAGTTGTTCTGATAATTGTTTTGTGGAAACCGTGATACACCTTTTCAGGATTCTTTGCTGAATAGAAAGTTCAAAAGAACAGCATTTATTTTAAATAAATCTGTTGTAACACTGTACCTTTGACTGTGACTGTGACTTTTGATCAATTTTAATGCATTCTTGCTGAAAAAAAGTTGAGCAAGCTTTGCAAATAATAAAACAACTTTCCCCACACTTTATGGACTTAATTTCAGTATTTTACTTTTTCAAACAAATCATTAATCAAATGATTGCAAAAATACACAAGAAGGGCCTGATCAGTGCTATAATAATAAAATAAAAAAAACATTATTTGTTTTAATTTGCATATTGAACGTTTGTAAAGTGTATTGTCTTCTGTTTCCCTAGGTCAGCCGTCACTGCTGGCCCCAGCCCAGTCTCCCAGCGCCCCTCACGCTCCTGCCATCACCGCCATCTACACCCCTACAAATGTGACCTTGGCAACTGGGGTGGTGTCTATGGCGACTGTGTCTCCAAGTGTGGTGTACACAGTGTCCAGTTCCTCTGGCCTATCTTCACACATCCTTCCTAAACACACAACACCAAACTCCATGACCTCTGTAACCTTGGATAGGCAGGGGAACATATCTGCACATTCTGAGAGACAGTTGCACCAGGAGAGAACACTGGACCGGCAGCACACGGACAGTCAGGTCTACACGCAGTCGTCTGAGAGACAGACAGAGAAGCTCTCTCTCTTACAGCCTGACAAACAGTTCCAGGTCCCAAGTAAGGGCAGTAGCAGCTCAGTTGCGCCTCCACAGGGCACTTCAATGCCACTTCAGCCTGGAAGCCCTGCTCAACCCTCTCATTCTGGTATGATAGACTTTAAAGAGGCCATAGTATACCATTTTACAAAGTCTTGATTTTGTTTTTTGGGTGTACTAGACTAGTTTTTCATGCTTGAATGTTCAAAAACACTCTTTGTTTCACATATTTTACATGGTTGTAGCACCTGACCCAGTCTGTCTGTATGACTGTATAGTTGCTGTCTCTATGAAGACCCTCCTTCAGAAAAGTGCTTACTGATATAGAGAATAACTCTCTTGTGCTTTGTAACTTTGCAGACCTTTTTCATGCTCAAACGACAACACACTAAAGAAAAAAAGCATTATAGGTCCTCTTTAACATCGTAAACCCCATCTGTTTTCATGGTGGGGATGGGCTCCAGTGGTGATTACTTTTACTTTAAGACTACACACAGTCCCTCTTCTCTCTTTCAACAGGCAGTGCTCCGGGGACTCCTAAACTGATTACAGCAAGGCCTCCTCAGAAAGTGAAAGCCACAGTTGCCAACATCCCAGTGGGCAGTTATGATGGAGGAGGGAGAGGCAAAGAACGAGACAAGGAGAGGGACAGGGAGAAGGAGAGAGAGCGAGAGAAAGATAAAGAGAGTGGTAGTCGGTTCTCATTTGAGATAGACAAGGCATCTGAGACGAGCTCTCCAGCAACCCTTCCACCAGAGGAGGGGTCCACAGACTCTGTAGCGGAAAGTGGTACACATAGTGGGCGTGGAAAAGAAGCAAACGCTAAGGAGGTTAGGATCATTAACTTGACTGTCAACTACATGATGAACTGAATGATTAATAGTAGTTATATTATTTATTATATCAAAATATTCCCCAAGTTTCACAGACCAGGCTTAAAGGGTTAGTTCACCCAAAAATGAAAATTAAGTCATTAATTACTCACCCCCATGCTGTACCAACCCCGTAAGGCCTTCGTTCATCTTCGGAACACAAATGAAGATATTTATGATTAAATCTGAGAGGTTTATCACTCCTCCATAGGCTCCCTAAGGAAACGAATCTTGACGGCCCAGAGAGTCATTAAAGAAAATGTTTAAATATTCCATGTCACAACTGTGGCTCAACTATAAGTTTATCAAGCGACGAGACTTTTTGTGCGAAAAAACAAACAAAAATAACGACTTTATTCGACTATTCCTTTTCTTCCTTGTAGGCCTGAAACGAGACTTCAAGAGATTTCCATGACGCGCATGCGCGAGAACTTAACTGAAGTAGTTGAAGGAGATCGCAATTCTCGCGCATGCGTCGTGGAAATCTCTTGAAATCTCGTTTCAGGCCTACAAGGAAGAAAAGGAATAGTCGAATAAAGTCGTTATTTTTGTTTGTTTTTTTCGCACAAAAAGTATTCTCGTCGCTTGATAAACTTATAGTTGAGCCACTGTTGTGACATGGAATATTTAAACATTTTCTTTAATGACTCTGGGCCGTCAAGATTCGTTTCTTTCTGGGCCGTCCGGTGTCAGTCCCTTAGGGAGTCTATGTAGCAGTCAAACCTCTCAGATTTAATCATAAATATCTTCATTTGTGTTCCGAAGACGAACGAAGCCCTTACGGGGTTGGTACAGCATGGGGGTGAGTAATTAATGACTTAATTTTCATTTTTGGGTGAACTAACCCTTTAAAATATGTCAGTGCCATTGTTTTGTCTCAAGATGCACACCAGTAATGTTTTTTTGTAAGGCACGTTTATAAAAGCTACTTAAATGTCCTAATTGAACCAAGGCCTAATCCTGGCTTACTCTAAGCCCTGTCTGTGAAACCGGGCCATAAGGCTTTAAATGTCAGATATCACTAGGTGCAGTAGGCAAAATAAACATGTTTATATATATATATATATATATATATATATATATATATATATATATATATATATATATATATATATATATATTATATTATATAATATTTATTAATTGTTTTTATGATAACGCCAATTCTGTTTTTTTACTCTACTCAGGCTGAATGGAAGGACTCCCAGCCTTCTTCTCCATTACCTCCTCCCTCTGGGTCAGATCCTGCCCCACCTCAGTCTCATAGTGATAAAGATGCACCACCTAAAAAAGTCAAGGCCCGCCCCCCACCACTTAAACGACCATTTGATTCTGTTGACAAGTATGTTTTTCTGAAATGTTTTTTTCTTGTTTTTCTTGAGACTGCTGTGATTTATTTCTAGCTTAATGTATCTCTAATCACCATATGTTTGTACTAACAACCCTCTACGCACACCTTGGCAATAGAATCGCCATTGGCTAGTACATTTTTTGGGTTACTCGCCGGACTAATATATATATAATATATATATATAATTCCACCCAATCAGCTTATCATTGTAAAATGCCACAACTTTTTAAATATCTAAATGTACACTCTTAAAATCAGTCAATCAAGCATTAGCCTATTTAATGATAGAACTTTAGTAATTAGAACTAAAACTTGATAATCATGCATGAATGCATATTTCCTATTTCAACTGAACTTAGGACTGGTGGTGGTGCTTAAGATATTGTTGGTCATTCAGTGTTTCTGTAAAAAAAAAAAAAAAGATAGTAATTGATAATAGTAATTATTATTAAAAGATAATCCTACTACTAATAATGACAATATACAACCATAGACTGTAAAAAAATATAGTATAGGCCTACAACACATGAGCTGCTGGGTTCATGAATGTTATTCACCTTGTCAGTGTTCGTTCACTCTGATTTGCTGAAATTAAAACAGGGATGAGTCCCATCCAATAAGATTGCCGTTTAAGATTTCCGGCGACACGCCCGGTGGGGCATGTCTGGCGACACGACAAAGTTGAGATCTGTTTAACTTTATGCAAATGAAGAGCGACTTTCGGGAGCAACAACCAGAGGAGTGAAGTACATACAGTGGTATTCACCATACTGATTCCGTGCCTGAATGGTTTCGGGAACACGGATAGACCGGCATTTGCCCGTTTGCTGCAGTTAAATAGCCGCGATGGCAAAGAGCATTCACTGTTTCTCGTTCATCTTTAATATTATGCATTTTATGTACTGATTCCATTTATATTTAGACTTTTCCTTCCAAAATGTTTGTTTGTAGCGGCAAGAAAACGTATTTGTTGTCTAACATAGAGTAACATCCGTGAATGTCACTCACAAACATTACTAGGCAACCAGTAGTGGGAACGCCCTCCAGCGCAGCCACTGGCGACCTGCAGCGACAAAGTCGCTTGTAGTGTGTAAGGGGCTTCAGTGTTCAGTGAGTTAAAATATATCTATGGTAAACTTATACTTGGCATCTAACACACACTGGCGAGTAAAATCTAAGAATTTATTAGCCAATGGCTAATGATTGACATTATTTAGTCAATCATTACGATGAATGATATTCATATTCATATGAAATTTACTTGCATATGTGAGTGATTTACTCGCATAGTAGAGGGTTGACTAATTTATCAAAAGTCTTAAGGTGCAGTCATACTGATAAAATGTTTCAGACAATAAGGTCCGTTGTCCAATGAAGTCACTTTCAAACCAAGCGGCTTTCTGTTGGTCAACGTGGTAAATTCGTGTGACCAACTTGAACCCGATGCGAAATCTGCATGTAGAAATCTTTCCCCCTATCAAGAAAATTCTAATCATGTGGATTTCCATTGAAACGACTGGATTTCATGAAAAGTTGCTGAACAGCGCAGTGTTTCCCACAGGATTTTGTGAGACTGCTGGGTGGAGCTCAGTCCCGCTAGTAGGGTCCAAAATGTCTAAAAAAACTCCAACCCATGTTCAGTGTGCAAATTTGAACAGAAAAAATGTGATGAATTGACCTGCACCTGAACTGTAAAGGTGACTCAAACCTCTTTTTAGTTGTGAAATAGTGTCTCTGTCTATATTACATTCACACTGGTGTTTTAGGAAGCCAAACAAATAGAATATAACAATAATAATAAAATTTTTATACTAATATTATTAATATTCATATGACAGTAATGTAACCATACAGTATATTGTAAAGCAAATTCAAATTAAAATAAATGAAAATAAATTACACTTTTATGCTAATTTCTACACTTTTTGTAGAAAAGAGCTTTTATTTTGATGGAAACTGCAGTTGAGATTTTATTTTAGTGGAAAACTTGAGACGTTCTGAGACGTAGAAAACACCGGACCATGAGCTGATGGCGTGAGTAAAGTGAGCACTTCACTTTGAAACATGCAGCGCAAACAGACTATATACTTGTAATAAATCAGTCTTTTGCGATTTGGTAAGGGCACAAAACCATATTGCACTTTCGATTTTAGTTTGTTTGGCAGATACTTTGTCAAAGCAATGGCATAAAACAACATTAGAGACCTTTTATGTTATCACGAGAAGTTTGAAATATTTTCGGATCATTATGAAACTGTGCATCATTTTGAAACAATTATGAAACAAATTATTATAAAAGTTTTAGTGCCAAAATTGTGTTCAGAACTTCAGAATTTCTTAGTGATTCTTGGTACTTTTTGTACGAAGGAGTTCACACAAAAATGTCACAAATAAGCTTTTGATTGGAGACTTGGAAATATTGTAGAATCATAAATGATTATATATAAAAATGTATTATTTGCATTCCTATTTATATCCAGGTTTACATGAAAAAATAAATTAAAATTCAGCATTCTCAGACCCCACTGCATGTGCAGATTGTTCAGTATCTTGTGACTGGTCATGTGTGCAGGGTCCTGTCCGAGGTGTACTTTGAAGAGCGCTTCGCAGAGCTGCCAGAGTTCCGTCCAGAGGAGGTGCTGCCCTCTCCAACCCTGCAGAGTCTGGCCACCTCCCCACGAGCCATACTGGGCAGCTACCGCAGGAAGAGGAAAAACTCCACCGGTGAGAGTAACATTCAGACCTCTCCACAGACTGATGAGTTATTGAGTTATATGAGTTATGCTGGGCCGGCTAATTTCTTCTTGCATATCAAATAAAAAAATCATCTAGTCCTCAATCCCACTTCTGTATGCAGACCTGGACTCGTCCACAGAAGATCCTATCTCTCCAAAAAGGAAAAGCCGCCGCAGATCTAGCTGCAGTTCAGAGCCCAGCACACCTAAAAGCGCTGCAAAGTGTGAGGGGGAAATTTTCACCTTTGATAGGCCAGGTAATACTCCACTACCCACAAAACCTTCATGATTCTGTAGCCTATGTTACACGGATTCAACTACATTATAATAACCCTTCTCTCTCTCTGGTAAAGATGGAGAGGATGTACTGGGGGAGCTGGAGTTTGAAAAGGTGCCCTACTCCTCTCTCAGGCGAACTCTTGATCAGAGGAGAGCTCTTGTCATGCAGCTATTCCAGGAGCATGGCTTTTTCCCTTCAGGTAATGCAAACACTTGTATAGAGTCCTGTACCACCCACACAGCTCACAGACAGCACACATAAAGCTCATAAGTGCAATAAAATACAAATCATTCGCAACACTAATCTGATGTTATGGAAATAACATAATTCATTAGACCCACAGTTTTCATCCAGATACAATAAAAATATGCAATCTTCTTTAAAAATAGAATGTAATAGTAAACGTATAATAAAATTTTTTTAATTAAAAATATATTATGAATTTCTCAATGTATTTCACTATTTCTTCTTTTCTTGGTTGAATAAGCATAATTATCTGAAATATTTGCCCGATTAAAAAATCCATTTTTCTATAATTAATCGCACCTAACGAAGTGTTTTATATATTTTTATAAAATCTTATTTTTTCAATCATTCAATCTCCAAATTAATGTAGAAACAATATAAAGGCGCTATATTTTACAGGGATTAAAGTTATCCGTCGCTACGACGGATTTCCGTTAATTGCTGCGAGTCTATGATGGATTTCCGTCAATTGCAGGGTTCCTGCTGTCCTTAAGTCTTAAATTCACTTTTCATAATTTTAAGACCGTAAATAGGCTTTCATTTCTAAAATAATGTAATAAATGTCTTAATTTTAGTTTGAATTGTTTGAATAGGTCTTAAATTAAGGAAAGACGAGGTGTATTCAGCCTGCTGAGGGGGATGTGATCAAAGCCTGGAGTGGAGCGAAAGCACGTTCCTCTCTCCACTCTAAGCATTCTGTAATCACTTCGCTTATGGTCCACTCCGGGTTTTCAATTCCCACTCACGGAAAAACTAACATGTAAAAAGACGCTTACAAGTAAACATTTTTTTTTAATAGTTGGTTGGGATGAGTAACTGAGTATTTAATTATAGAATATCAAAAAGGTTGTGCAAAAAAATCTCTATCTCCATGTTTTTGGTGGTAACGCGTTAATGTAACGTAAGGGTGGCGCTGCCAATAACCTAAAAGCTGTCAAAAAGAACCGGCAAAAGTAATGATTATGAATATTTCAAATATAGCAAGGAGACATTTTAATTGTTTATTAATAAACAAGTGTTTTCTGTCAGTGTCGGCTCACTCGGCTGGAAAGATGAAGTTGACGATGCTGACTCGCGATCTTCGCAGTAGTGAACGCGCCAGAGAGAAATGCACTTTTCATACGGATTACATAAGCAGAGAGCAGTCTGTAGTCTGTTTTCTTTCGTTTTGAATTGTTCTGTTTAAAAGTAGACATTTCAATATAGATATATTTCTCAGGTCTGTGAGGCAAGTAGGCTACCCTATATGCTGAGTTTCGGTTCATTTATGAGACGAGCTCCAGTTCACGCGCCGGCGCCTCCGTGTCGTGATTATCTAATGTCTGCTTTATTTACTTCTTATTTATTAAATCCAGGTAATTGGTTGATGAAACATTGATTAAAATTAAGATACAATTAATACAAAACGAAATTCACTTTAAAGAAGAAGGCTTTGTGCTTTCTGTTTGAGGTCTCTGTGAAAGTTTTAGTGCCGCTTCCAGAACTGTCACGTCCGTAACATTGTTTTTTCCTCATAAATGCGAACACGAAAAATAACATAAAATGAATATTTTATGTTCTGGGGAGAACCAATCCTTCTTCATTCGGTAGTATTACTTTTGGTTTGTGCAGTGTAATTCACAGAATTGGGTACTAAAACAATATTTTGCCACCTAAAAGTTAAAGATGTTTTTAACATCAAATGGTGTAAATCTACAAGTATGATTTCTCTTTTTTCACAAAAGGAGAATTTGTAAATGCTGTGCTGATCTCTCATTGCAAGTTGCAAAAAATAATTTGTGTGAGAGACAGAACAACACTTTTAGCTTTGTTTGAATCTGAGTTGGGCAGTAACGCGTTACTAGTAACGCGTTACTGTAACTCAGTTACTTTCGACAGTAACTAATACTGTAACGCATTACTTTTTAAATAAATTAACTCCGTTACCGTTACCATATGGCGCGTTGTCCGTTACTTTTTTTAATTAATTAGTTGCTGGGGCGGCTGAGAAGTGTGCGCTGTCATTACACAGTACGAGAGCACTGAAGAGACTGCTAGCATTATACAGAGCGAGAGGACACCTGAGGACACATAACAAACTCACTGGCTGAGTTGTTTACGTACACGTGAGGCAGCGCGAGCACGGAGATTACAAGCTGCACGGAGAGCGCTGAGCACTTGATGCGCATTTAAAACACAGACAGCGAAACGGTAACTTATGAATACAGAACACTTAAGTACACATTGCCATATCATTATAAAGTAATTAATTTTTTTACTAGATGCTGCATCAGCAGAGAAAGAACAGAAGCTTGCCGTCGAGTCTGAGAGGAATAACAGTAACGGCTAACTTACCTCAAGCGATTAAAGCAATGTGACAAAAACACACACAGACCTGACCCACACGTTTTATGTCGCAATTGTTACCATCTATTTGCATTAGTTTATATCCAGCTGGTCACTTTTATGCATTCATTAGCCGGCGAAGTTGTATTTTTAAAACTAGTGACGTGATTGATTGCTTACATTGATATGTTCATGCAGCCGACATCAAGTCTAATCAAGTGTTCTAAAATTTAAGCAAATAAAGTGAAAGACTTTACATGTAATATAGGTCTACATTTATGTAATTTTAATGCTCTGGCCTTTGCAGATATTTAAATATGGCCATCTTCTTTAAGCTTGAATCATATAAATGGTAACACTTTACAATAAGATTACAATTTTAGCATTAAATATGGTTAATACATGTTGTAGAAGTATCATTCATTGTTAGATGTATTTGTATCTCCTTAGTTAATGTAGGCCTACTATGAACTAACAAGAATGATCAAGGTACAATTGTATTGCTCAAATATTAATTCATGCAGTAAAAACCACAGTGGTAAAAACGTATACTGTCAGCTGCATGAACATATCAATGTTGAGAAAGCAAACAAGTCACTAGCTTTAAAAATGCTTGTTTTGTTATTTATTTCAGAAATCCTTGATATATTCAGTTTGTGCTAGTCTGACTTAAATAAAATAGTGTTTAAAAATTACTTTCTGTTTAAGACAGTTTTGTGTTTGTATAGACCATAACGCATTAAAGGGCATTAATGGGAACATTTAAGAACTTTCTTTAAAAAAGTAACTAAAAAGTTACTTTTAACAGTAACGCATTACTTTTTGGTGTAAGTAATCAACAAAGTAATTGAGTTACTTTTTGAATGAAGTAACTAGTAACTGTAACTAGTTACTATTTCTTAGTAACTAGCACAACACTGGAGTTGGGCGTCCCTGGCCCGGGATAGTCCAATAGTAGTTAACCTCTCCTTTTCAGTTTCTGTCTCCATCTAATGCTGTCTTCTCTCCCCCTTTCGCCCCTCTCTCTGTCGATCAATAGCTCAAGCTACTGCTGCGTTCCAGGCGCGATACGCTGATATCTTCCCCACTAAGGTGTGCTTACAGCTCAAGATCCGTGAGGTCCGGCAAAAGATCATGCAAACAGCAGCTCCGTCGGAATCGGCTGGCATTTCAGATCTTTCCTCGTTACCGGGGCCTTCTGGGGTGGCGATCAGTGACATGGCTGTGGGGGCAGACCCTCAGGAAAGAGATGTGGAGCGAGAGGAGGAGCCCAGAAACGCTGGCGATTCACAGGACTCTACCAGATGAGGTTGACGGGCAGACGGATATCTTGAAGACCAGATGTCTCCCCTCAACGTCTGCATGATCTACATTTGTTGTCTTGTCTCTGCTATGACCGACTGCGAAGGACATAGAGAGAAAAAGCAAGAGCAAAATTTTCATGTCTATGGTGAAGATGAGGGGAGACGCCTCAAAACACTTTGGGGTTTTGAAACTTTTCAGTATTTTACGTGACATTGAATTATGAAAACTTTACATTTGACACACGCAAACACTTGCCTACATAAACACAGACACTCTTGAATTTACAGCATTATCCTAGTCATTAGGCTTCCTTTGGACTTTGAAACTAGTGGGCCTGTCCTATATGCCAGTGAAGTCACAGTGCTGCTGATGTCTCTAGAAAGGCGGGATGTATGAGGGCACCCAATCCATTTTCAGACTGAGTTTTGTTCATATGGCCTGATTGGCAGTAGTTTGGCCACATTTTTTTTTTTTTTTTTTTTTTGGTTCGTGGGTTAATGCAGGTCATTGTGAGGCGGGCCTCCATTGACTGAGTTTAAGTGATAATGAAGACTTGGACTTTTATTTTTGATATTTTGTGTTTTTATTTCTTCTGTGGTGTTTTAATTTTGAAGACTTTTCACGGAGAGCTTTAAGGCACTGAAAACCTTTGGAGAGGGACTCTGAACTGCGTGCTGCCATTTGGAAACCTTTCGTCCTATGATTGGCTTTAGTGGTTGTCAATCAAACTGGAGTCATTCCAAAGCCTCTGATTGGCTAGCCATGAAGGAAAAGGTCATGGAAGGGAAGTCAACAGGCACATTATTGCCATTGATTTATGTTTTTCCATATATTAAGTGATTCCACATATTTAAACATTTCTTTCCTTGCCTTTTTTATTCAACTTTTCATGAGCTGGTGAAGCACAGAGCAATGAGAATGTTGGGAATATATTCTTGAAAATTTACCGTAAGAATTTTATTAACTTTTTAGAAAAGAAACTTGATTTTTCAACAAGTAATGCTACAGGTCATTATGTTATAAAACTATCTCTCATTATTACCGTTCTTATTAATGCTTTGTTGTTCTTGTGGATCTGATCCTTATAACCTATATATACACTGTATTCCTATTAATATACTCTCTTTAGCAGAAAAAGAGGGATGAGTTCACCCTCTTCTCTCACTCCTAGAGGCACTTCCACTACCTTTTTTTAAACATTTTTCTCTTTATCTTGGTATTCACATTTTATTTCTTACCAGGAATAACATAGGCCTTTGATGTAAGACACTCCAAACATATTTCTGATAGTTGTATACTTTTATTATTATTATTATTAATTCCATTTGCCACTTACATTCCTCCCCTTCATTCCTCCTCTTGTCACTTTATGGTTCTTTTCTCAATCACTTTAAGGCTGTAAGGTGGGACTGGGAGGCCATCAACGGTGATCTTCCCCTGCACGCTGGTCTTTGCTGTACATAAATGCCGTAAGAGTCCAAAGACTCTACCATCAGAATAAAGAGCTAAAGCATCATTGGAAGGAACAAAGCCAGTAACAGGAAATAAAATTGTAAAACAAAAGGATAAATAAAGAAATATGGTTATAAACTGTTAATGCGTTACCTTGTTTTGCTGCTTTACATATCAAATACTTTATACTGATAAGTTCTACATTTTAACTGTATCTCTCAGTATACAAATAAACAGATGTTCAAATAAACAGCCTCTTCTCTGTTATATGCTACACAAAAAAAGAGCAAGTACTAACTCTTCACTGGGCAGTAATTGGGTGATGTCATCCACGTGCATTTTGATTTTCTTTTTAATAAAATGCCATTGATTGTTTTTGTGTGTGATTCTGGGATGACATCCATGTAAATGTTCTTTTTGGACTGGGGAAGAAGTTTTGAGTTTTGGAAGGCTCGTAGTTCATCAAGCTATTAGATGCCTCACGTGATTTTTAAGAATAAAGGGATAATGGGTCGTGATGGGCCTATGGGAGAGTCTAATAGACGTAACATCAAAACAGATTTAAAGTTCATTAAAAAAAGTTATACCTACCCTCACATAGTTCAACCTGTATGACTTTCTTTCGTCTGTGGAACAGTTATTTTCAAAATGTGCCTGTGTTTTTGTTCATTCAATGAAAGTCGGCGTGTTCCCCTGTTGTTTTGGCCACATTTGACTTTCATTGTATGAACCAAAACAGTTGTAACATTCTTCAAAATATCATATATCTGTTCCACAGAATAAAGTCATACAGATTTGAAACAAAATGAGAGGAAATGATTAAAGAATGTTCAGTTTTTAACTATCCCTTTAAGGTGACATCATGATTTCTGGCTAGTTCTGTTTACAGGAACTACACTTCCTCAAAGCAATTACAAGCGAGACAGAGACGAACAGTTTAAGTTTATTAGCAAGACTTCTCCAAATCAGCATTATAACATTAAAAAAAGCTACAAACATTCAGTGTACAGACAGAAATGTGATGTAACGCATGGGGAACCCTTTGTCCATCGCAGTGATGGTGCATAATGTCTGTCCATGATGACCACTAACATGTTTTGTTTTCCCTCTTCCCTGTTGTTTTGTTCTTCAGCTCAATGCCCATAAACTACCTCCTCGCAAGAACTGCAGGTCAGAATGTAAACTAGGAATCATTTTCAGCCGTCCTGTGGTATCAACTTGCTCCACTGTCTATGGGTGTATTTCTTTCTAAATCTGTGCCATCATGCCTTCTGTCAGAACAAGAGCGTCATCAGCAAGCCAGACTCTCCATTCCTAGGCCCAAAACAGGAGCAATTTTATCACAGACTTCAGTTGCATCCTCTAAAATCAGCCGTATTTTTGTCTCAAAAAAGTCAAAACAAGGCTATTAGAGTGGCTTTTTGAGGTACACTTATGCATACATTCAAGAACTTCAATGGAAATCAATACAATGTCTTGAATTTGCAACACCTTGTCTTAGACGGCCTAATTCAACTTTTTTGTCTCAATGCTTGTTCTGACCCATCGGACATTACTTAAGCTCATTTTAATCATGATATTCAAATCTCCAAGATGATGGTCACTGTAATGCGGCACTGTTCTCTCACAACAACTGCAGGTTGTCCACAGTGATGGCCTCCATGTTGATCCCACCTTCCAGTGCAGTGTGGTACAGTTCAATGGCCTCTGCCAGGTCTCCGCTTGTCTCAATGATGGCTATAGTCTCTCCAAACTCATTACACATGATAGTGGGAGTGCCCTGAGTCTGAAACAGTGAGAAAATATAAACCATTACTTGGTGCACAGAAATTGTAACAAAATTGCACAAAGCAAAACAAGCATACAGACCTGTGTCAGGTTAGATGTCTGTATCTGAAAGACTTGCGGCTGTCCAAGCTGGCAGAAAGATGGTATTGCTGTTGCCATGTCCATCTCAGACGCCTCCACAACAGTAACAGTTTCTGAGTTGGATTCTGCGAGCACTGCTTCTCCGCTGTGCTCCGGCTCTTGTTGCTTTTGGGAGCGAGCGTGAGTCTTCCGATGGTTCCTAAGGTTCGAAACGGTTTTGAATGTCTTTCCACATTCACCGCAAGCATGCGGCCGCTCGCCCGTGTGTGTACGCCGGTGTTCTGCCAGATGCATGCTCTGCACAAAGCCCTTCTCGCAGAACTCGCATCGGAACGGACGCTCGCCCGTATGGGTGCGGAGGTGCTCCCGCAGGTGCGTGTTCTGGCGGAAACGTTTTCCGCAGATCGCACAAGGATACGGGCGCTCGCCAGTGTGAACTCTCTGGTGTAGAGTAACGCTTGAGGCTGAGACGAACAGTTTTCCACACACCGGACAGGGATGAGACTTCCCAAGGGCGGAGTTGGAGCCTCGTGGCCGGCCGGGCCCAAGTCCGTGACTTAGCTGGTGCAGGCGAAGATTTGCAGGAGAGTTTAAGCGCTTGCCGCAAATAGTGCAATCCAGATTGGGTTTGGTCATTGAAGGAGCGCTTTGTTGCTCGGTGTCATCTGTTGAACCCTGCTGACCTCTAAGCTGGGTGTCCTGGGATATGCAGTGCGGCTGAGTCAGGTCGGGATGCTCCTCCAGACAGTGTATGTCTCGCTGCCGCTTGCGCAAGAACCCCTCGGGACAGTGCGGGCAGGGGTAAGGTGCCGGCGACCCTGGGTGGTGAAGAAAACGATGAGCTACGAGTTTAGCAGGGCGGATAAAAGTGGCAGAGCAGTCTGGACAGGGTGAGGGTGTTGCATTGCTGTGAAGATGCTGACGGTGTTGACGTAGATTTGACGACTGGCTGAAGGCTTTGTGGCAAATGTCACACCGGTACGGACGAACTCCCGTGTGTGTGAGTCCATGGCGGGAAAGATTAGCGAGAGAGGAAAAGGTCTTTCCGCATACGCTGCACTGGAACGGCCGCTCGCCCGTATGTGTGCGCAGGTGGTTTCGCAGATGGATTTGCTTTTTGAACGGTTTCCCACAGATGTTGCATTTAAAACGCCTTTCGGTCATATGAGTCGTTCGGCGATGGCGCAACAGACGGACCTGCGAGGAGAATCTTTTTTTACAGATAGAGCACGGAAACTTTGGATCTTCCTCAGCAGCAGGAGTCCTGCGTTTACCTTCCTCTTCTCCCCCTCCTCCTCCTTCCACATAGGCAGTAGCTGAATGGTTTGGGTCGTCTGTCAGCATTTTCCCTCCATTTTGGTCTTGTTCTGTGTTTGAGTGTTCAGCATAAAGCCCATTCTCTGTCGGCTCTGAAGACTGGGAGACCACAGCAATACCTTCAATGAGCACAGGACCTGTGTCGCTTGACTCTTTTCTGTCATCTTTCACAGGAGGAATTGTCACCAACTGTCTTTCTTTCCTCCAAGCAGTCTCTCGTTCTCTTGCTCTCTGGATGATAGAGAGAGGAGACTGCTGTGCCAGTACAAACTGCAGATGGGAGAGAGTTGAATTAATCTTACATATGTTTTCTTGTTGTTAACAGTTCACATTCAGTTCCATCTTAAGGAAAGAAAAGTATAACAGGTCTTTGTGTAATTATTAGGTTCTGCAGTTTATGTGGATAAAACAAATAACAGCACTAACAGTGTAAATTTGTACAAAACAAAAAAAACATTCTATATTTCTTAATTTGCATCTAATTACAAATGGAAAAAAAGGGAAATGCAAAGTTAGACCTTAGTGCAAGTATGCAATCATTCAAGTTTTTTAATGGATGCACAATATATCTGCACAATATTGGTTATCAGTAGATGTTTTTTATTTACAATTTTTGATTTACATATTTAAAAAAATATATATTGGAAAAGCATCACCAATACTGAATATTAAGTTGTACATGCTCCTCACATACATTTCCTCACATTTGAACTTTGACTAAGCTTTAGATCATAGATAACAAGCAATGTCATTATTTAATAATACTCTTAAATGTAATCTTTAGCAATCTATTTTTTATCCTGTACAATATGTGTTATATTGTAGCATTTTAACAATTGATTTTAGCTTTTAGTGTTTTATTTTTTATTTAGACAAAACAGTATAGAATTTTAATATGAGGCATTTGTCGCTTATCAGCCAAAATGTTTAAAATAATTATCAGAATATCAGTAGGGGTGACCCCGAATAGTCGAAGATTCGATGCTGCGATAGGAGGAGCCTGATTCGACTACCAATCTCACGGTCGAATCTTCGCAGAGGTGTTATGAAACGAGGATCAGACCACTTTGGCTATATGAGGGTGCTCAATGTCTGATTTCACATAGAACCGGTTTTCTGTCAATACGTTAATATTCAGCCTATTATGATAATATAATGCTGTAGATAAAAATGTGAGAAGAAAGAAGCTTTTGATAAATATCTGTATCGTGCGTGAAATAATCAAACCACCCCTGTGACAGATTTAAGTTTCACTTTCGATCTGTGACCGACAGAGGAGGGTCTCGGCGGCAGGGATTTAAATCTTTAACAATGTCTGGGATAAGAAAATCTAAAGTGTGGATGCACACCATCAGAAAGGATATTCTCCAAGGCTGGATTTAGCATCAGGAAACCATTATTGCACTTCTACCGGCCAACGTTAACAAGTTGGTTCTCCTCGGGACATTCTAAAATGCTTAAAGGGGTCATGACATGAAAAACCAAATTTGCCTTGATCTTTTGGTATTTAAGAGGTCTTTGTACCATTAAAACCTCCTGCAAGTTTTATAGCTTAAGACGTCCTCCCCATTATAAACAAAGCATTTATTTAATCAAGCTCTAAATACAGCTCGTTCTGGATCCTCTGAACTTAGTGACGTCACGGTACGAAGTGACGTACCAGTCGTTTGCATATGACCGCCTCCAGCGCAAGACAACTACGCCTCATTTCGCATCATCGCATGCGTTGACGTGCAGCGAGGGGGTCTGTTTACAAGATGACTGCGATGCCACGCAGATGTGCTGTTCCTGGCTGTGGACAAACAACATGTTTGAATGCTGCCGAACGATCCAGACGTCAGGGAAAGCAGTTTATTTGCAGCATATGCAGCGCGCCAAAGCCTTATTTGTTCGGTGAGTGATTTAGATCAGTGTGACAGAGCGCATGTTACTGAAAGAACGACAAGAGAGAGAGAGAGAGAGAGAGAGAGAGAGAGAGAGAGAGAGAGAGAGAGAGAGAGAGAGAGAGAGAGAGAGAGAGAGAGAGAGAGAGCCCCGGCCACGCGCGCAGCGCGCCTTCAAACGGTCTTGCTCTCCCTCTCTCTCTCCCTCGCGCATATGAATCAAAATCAATTGAGAATTGACACGATGGTAAAAGATCGGAAGACCGAAGTTTAACGTGGCGGAGCATTGTGTAGCCTACATGTGATACAAAATGATTAACGTTAATAATTTATGCATAAGCAGCACTGACGTTAGCCAATCATAACAATGGGCGTTAACACTGAACTCTTAAAGGGGAAACACCTCCAAAGTAATATAGTAATAAAATCTATAGTAATACTATAATTGCACATAAGGGAACATAATAAAACAAAACAAAAAAACCATGTCATGACCCCTTTAACGTGAAAAAGAGCTATTAAAAAGCTTAAAAGGCACTTTAACAGGGCTTAATAAATGTTTACAGTGCACACCTTATTAAGAAACCATACTATGTGCAGATAAGCAGATGAACCCAGAATATGAACGCAACGTGTTCCTCCTATAGAAAGTCACGTAGGCTAAAGCGTTTTCTTTAATAACGTTTTCTATGGGAGGAAAATGCTTAACGTGTAATTAAACGCTTTGCGTTCATATTCTGGGCTCATCTGCTTTTCTTTAGGCTATATAGTATGCCTTATTAATAAGGTGTGAACATAATTTGATACTTTAACTGTTTTAGGAGATTAAGCCATTAAACGCTTTTCACGTTAAGTGTTTTAAAATGTATTTTAAACGTGCACACAATTTGAAAAAACTCAAACGGACACAGAGTGAAAGACTGGATTTTGTTTCTCGATCAGGTATGGGTAGTTGAGTACAAGTGATTTCAAAACATTTCAGCCGGTTCTAATTTGATTTTTGGATGCTGTGAACATTTTTAGCTAAAAAGACTGCCACTCCAGTTTAGCGTTTATTGTTGTTTCTGCAGTTAAAAAGACAAAGTTGACAATTCTGGCTATACTTTCGTTATTTTAATTTTATTTATTGATCACTCAGGGTTATCTAATTGAACTATTTGTGGCTTGTGTTTTGAATATATGTTCCCCTGCACTTTAGGCATTTTGCACACGTTTGTTCTGTATCATGTGACTTGATTCTTTTTTTTTTTTTTTTTTTTACTTTTTATTTATTAGAAAGGTATAATCTGTTCAAATTTAATTCTGTAAATTAATTGTTTATTTTTTCGGTGCATCGATGTTGTGCTGTACTTACTCGCACAGGCAATTTAGCCCATTTAATTGATTTGCATGTGCAATGCAACTCCTGCAGTGTGGCCTTTCTGCAGTTATTTATGTTATTTCTTAGTTGTTTTGATCCGAAATGTTTTTATACATTTTCTTCTATATCTTTGTGTGATGTTCTGTGCATCGCGGCTTTAAAATGTTAAAGACCTGCCCCCTCCCCCCCACACATGATTCGACTATTAGTCGACTATAGTCAAGACTTGACGATTCTGATTCGACTATGAAAATCCTTAGTCGGGGACACCCCTAAATATCAGCTTTGGACAGAATTGTAATATCAGTGCATCCCAACTGCTTTTAAAGATCAAGTTCAATTTTGTGAGGGCCAAAGACAATCTAAAGGATATATAGGGGAAATATTGCCCGATTTATATCCAATATTGACCAATACAAATTTAATCTCTAATATCAACTGATAAACAACATGATGCTGATCTTGTGCATTGCTAATTTCCTAAAGCTGACAATTACCTGAGAGACTGGAGTGGTCGGCTCACGTACTCGGTGAGTGCGGCGATGGTACAAGAACTTGGTCATGTTGGTGAAGGTTTTGGCACAAAATGGGCATTTGTGCAGTGGCTCAGATGTATGGGATTTCCTTAAGTGGGGAAGAAAAATCGAAAATGCCATGTTTGATATGCAAATCACAAGCAAGTTATGATGTTTGGCTGTAGAGTTTGTGTGTGTTATTACCTGTGTATCATAAGAGTCATCTCTGTGGTAAAACCATGTCCACAGTCCACACACAGAAAACGTGCCTCACCAGAGTGTGTGCGCATGTGCGTCTGAAGGGACACTAACTTCTTAAACACTTTGTCACACTCCGGGCACTCGTGTGTTCCTTGTTCATGCACACGAAGGTGTGCCACAAGCCGATTAGCAGAGGTGAACGTTCTTTTGCACTCCTCACACTGAAGATTGCCGGATGAGACAGACGACGTCAAACCCAAAGCAGCGGAGCGGGCAGTGTACGTACGTCTCCCACCACTAACTTTGCTGCATTCTTCTGATCCGTCGCTTCTTCCTTCATCTTCCTTAGCCCCAGAACCGTCTTCATACCCCACCATCACCCCAGTGTCCCCACTCTCTTTGTCCTGGCCTAAGAAGTGCTCCCCCTGGTGTTGAAGGAAATCCTCTGGTGTGCTAAACAGCAGATTACACTCAGAACACTCATAGGGATGGATAATTAAAATTTCCTCATTTTCCTTCTTTAGTGTGTTCACCTGGCCAGAGGAAGGGAGAAGGTTCAAAGTGGTCACATTGTCCAGCCGGATAGGATCGGTAGGTAAGAGAGGGGCGAGGAGTTTAGCTTTTCGGAGAGTAGCTGAGGCAGAACCGTCAGCGATGGCTTGGGCGGAGCAGAACTGTAGACGGAGCATTGCAGAGGTGGAGCCGGGCAGGGAAGCGTTTGCTGGCACTAGCATAGTTCTAGGAGCACCTGCAGTTTTAGATGGGGTTTCTTGCTCTCGTAGAGCCTGAAAAATTAAAGCAACAAAGGTAAGCTAAGAAATAGGGATCTACAACATCCTAAAACAATATGGCAATAGGCACAGACATTATCACACTGACCCTTCAGAATGAATAAGGTGGGAACAACCTGGGGCTGGATTCAAGAAAAGTTTTAAGCGAATTTCGATGACTTAAGATGATGACAAACGAACGACACGGAAGAAAATTTTTTTACATACAGAACACAAGTTCATACAAGCAAGAGTTCGTTGTTAGTCGCCAGCAGCACACACACGGAAACCAATGTTACTCGCGTATGGAGCAGAGACAACCTCAGCGTCGGTTTTCAGGCCTTCAGGTCTCTCCAGCGCTGGAAAGCTTTTCTTATATTAAAAGAAAAGTCCTAAAGCTCTTGCCTGATCATAACCCTTCATTTTCCAGTGAGATTCCTCTGACTTTTACTCTTTTGTAAAGTCTCTCAGCCATCTCTCTTTCTTCAAATACCCTTTTTAAGGTGCAAATACCCATGCACTTTCTAATACTCTTGCTCTCTCTCTCTCTCTACTCTCCACTCTCCCATCATGAGTGTATACGCCCCCGACAGCTAGTTTGTTGTGGTGCTCTTTCCGATCCACTTTCAACAGCGTTTTACAAAATGGCTTACTGCACCTTGTCCTTTACTGAACTGAAGTTCCCAAATACTGTCTAAATGTCACCTTGCCACTTTGTTACACTTGTGGTGTTCCCGGTCAAAAATGACCGGCCTACAAAAAATCGCTATAAATCACTTGTTGTGCTATATTAATCACCCAATCTTAGATGCAGTCTTTTTGTCAACTTGTTTTCTTTCAATAAGGACTGGTTTTATATAGTGGTGCACGATATATTGGCCGCCATTATAACATCGGCCGATATGGTAAATTTTTTACACATCGGTATCGTTCCGATGTCAAAATAGGGCCGATGTGAACAGGCCGATAATCATTCCTGTGTATTTGACGTGTGTGTAGATGTGAGTGCGGGAGTGGGGATGTTTGTTTTTGCACGACCGCATACATTACAACCTCAATTCCTGTCAGTTTAAACATCAAGCGCAAGAAGACTGGAACTTGCGCGCTGTTTTCTGTCAGCCTTACAAAGGCGTATTTTTGTCCCGCAAAAGGCTTATTTGACCGGTGAGTGATGTAGATGAGTGATGTAGATGAGTGATGTAGATGACTGACTGCTGCGCTTGTTTAACTGAGAGAACGAGCAGAGAGAGTGAAAGCCCCGGTCGCGAGCGTGTGCACTCTCGCAGTCTTCAAACTGTCTTGCTCTCTCCCTCCCTCGCACATATTAATGAATTGAGTTGACTGGATATCTTTGAGAATACACGATGGTAAAAGGTCGGAAGACCGAAGCTTTTTTTTTTTCTGAACTACCACGGGTTGTGAATTGTGCTAAAATAACGTTGCCTTATCTTCTCTGAAAAGCTTTCCACACATTCAGATGACATAAACCACACTTTCAATAAACCAAAAAAAATCTATCTGGTGAATGAAATGTTTTCTGTGTTGAGACAAATCTTGTGCGATGTCCTAAACTGCCTGGATAATCACACAACGTGTGCCGTGGTCTGTTAATGACATGTCCGATTCGCGTACTAATGACTCCTTTGAACCGATTCACTTTAATGAATGGTTAAAACAACTGATCTGTCCAACACTGAACTCAAGACACATAAATCGGAAACACTTTACAATAAGGTTCCATTTATTAAAGTCTAGTTAACTACATTTGTTAACATTCTATTAATATTAATTTCTTTGCGGATTTACTCCATGACAAAACCACCCCAGTCATTCTAGAATGATTCATTCTTTCCAAATAGAGCTTTAAGTCATCTGGTGAAATTGTTTTTATATCGCAATATATAATCGCAGAAAAATAAAATATCGCAATGTCATTTTTTAGCAATATCGTGCAGCCCAAATCCTCGCTATGTGTTTTCTATACAGAGATATCGACATCGGTAAATATCGGTATCGGCCATAACAGCAATATTAATATCGGTTATCGGTATCGGCCACAATTTTCACATCGGTGCATCACTAGTTTTATATTTGCATCTGATTAATCATAGGCCTCATTTATCTGAGAGTGGGCATCTCATTTTTTGAGTAAAAAAATATTAAATAAAATATGAAAAAAAATCCACTGTTGATCACACTAGTCTACTTTAAAGTTTCACCAGGAACTTTGTTTTGAAAAACTTTTATTTTGTTCATGTACACATATGTGCATGTGTGCTTGCAAACATCGGGCCCTTGGACCTGTGCATGTGTGGATACATGCATACACACGCTACCCAAACACACACACATAAGCTATTTTTTAGAGGCCAGTCATTTTTGACCG
Source organism: Tiaroga cobitis (assembly GCA_030578255.1). Classification (NCBI taxonomy): domain Eukaryota; kingdom Metazoa; phylum Chordata; class Actinopteri; order Cypriniformes; family Leuciscidae; genus Tiaroga; species Tiaroga cobitis. The sequence goes on along the minus strand of CM060606.1, from coordinate 24,950,799 downwards.
GGGATGTCAAAAGTGTTATAGGGTTTTGAAGACCACACAAGGGTTAAGAAGATTTGTATTCTTAATTTTATACCCGTGAAATTGTGTGACACAATGAGAATTTGGACTAATGAATGGGGAGGACTACTCCATCGTTTGGAAATCAAACATCGCTTTTAACACATCACAGAGTTAGATCAGAGTATAACAAACCCCCTTTAAAGAATTTATTTGTTGTGAGTGTATAAATGTATGTAGTATGCAACAGACCTGGGCTAGGGTCAGGATCTGGCCTGCCCTCTGTTCATCCAGGACTAGATTTTGCACATTAAGCAACTGAACCGGAGTGACTGTACCATCTGCCTGAAGAACATATTCCTGAAACAGAACACAAAATGAAATTAGACTGTTTAAAAGATAGTTCTTCAGTAAGAGTTTCTGATTAATCACAATATTTTGATCACAACATTTGAATGATCTTGATAATGATTCTTAGACAAAAGACAAATCTTTTATTTTCTGAGTATGTACCCACACAACTTGTTTGTTGAGCACCTTAAGAGCCTGACTGTGGAATTCACAGTGTAGACAGCTTCACTTATATTAATAATTGATTTCTCTATTAGACAGTAATATTGTCTTACTGAGACTACAAGAGTTATTAGCTCGAATCTGATATTACAGAGTCGTTTTGTTTATTTAGTCTGTCAATATTAGACATCTACACTACTTCTTAAGCATTGCTTTATTTTGCTGGTATCCACATTACTGCAAAGTTTGTTCATTTAAAATTCCCATTTTCATAAACTACCTAGTCAAACGGTTCATTAGCTGAGAGAGAATTTCTTTCATATACAAATGAAAATTACAGCTGGGGAATTCCCAAATGAACCAGAATCTAATCAAATCAAAAGCTGAGCTAATCAGATCTGCATGGATACCCCGCTCTGTTTATCAGTGTGTGTGTGTGTGTGTGTGCATGCTCACTGTGTCAGTGTTCAGGCTGCTGTGGGTGGTGCTTCTGCTGTGTGTCTGTCTGTGTGCCAACCACAGTTCAGGTGTCTCAAAGAGAGCCAGGCATTCCAGACACTGGTACTGGATTGGTACTTCTGCGTCGACAGAATCCACCTCTGTGACCTCACATAGCTCTGAAAATTAAGCATTAAGGTGCTGATTACATGCACTTCCAAAGGAAACAATCTGACATGTACAGCACACATAATAAGCACCACACTCACCATGGCCTGCCTCTCTCATGTGCAGCTCTTGATGCAGCAGCAGTTCGTCAGGGTTCCTGAGGATGGCTCCACACTCCAGGCACTGATACTGGCTCTCTCCAGCGTCACAGTCCTCAAAGCTCGGCAGGATCTCCACCTCGTCCCCCTCTGCTCCGGTGTGGATCTGTTGGTGCACCAGCACCTCCTCCAGCGTATTAAAAAGCTGCTGGCACTCACTGCACATGTACTGATGCTCCACATACTCCTGCTCACTCATGGTAACTTCAGAACAGTTCTAAACCTGTTCAGATGTGAAGACTTTTGCTGGGGTTATGAGTCACAGCCACTGGGCTCAGTATATATTCTCATGCCAGATATGAATCTTAAGCCTAAAAACAACCTGAAAAAAAAAAAAAATCCAACTTATACAGATTTGTCAGAAGACTTCCAGACAAATTGTCTGGCCTTGCACTATCAGATCTCCACAGGCCAATAATTATATAATTATTACAGACATCATTTATATAATCATCGAGACATGGGACAAAACATTTCACACCACTTTATCTGTCATTTAGTTTAAAAAAAAGGAACATTTCCACTTTGAGATGGTCGCTATAATGTTCTTAACACAACTGTACAATTTCATTTGATTTTCTCTTTATTTTTTCATTCAGTACCAAACCATAACTCAGTAATCCATTTATATCAGTGTTTTTCAACCTAGAAGCAATATTAAGTTTAATATTCGAAGTCTGTCCTAAGCTGATATGTACCCCGCATACAAATCAGCCTAAGACGGGCTTCGAATTACTTAAAACGCGCAGTTCAATGTGTTGACGTAATATTCACTAGGGCTGTCACTTTACGTTCGAAAATCGATTGCACAATCGATCGGAACAACCAACACAAGTATCGAAAACGAAAATAGGGAATCGATTTTTTAAAAAAATTTTTACCAAAAATGTGTTTTAGGTGGACAGATCAATACAGTGCACAGAACATGTAGGATGTTGGAAAATAACAATGTCTTTTCTGTTAACCAAATGCTTTTTAATATTCGCTATTACTTCAATGCAAGTGAACAAGCGCGCCGTTATTTGTTGCTTAGTGTCGTGTGTGTTCAAGTAAGCCAGAAATGCACAGATTCTGCGCTATACGCTGTATTTAATATATCATGAGGACTCACGAGTTGCGTATTTGCGCTAAATCCGCGCAGATTTGGCTTACACTTCCACAGCAAAGAAAGTGAGTAAACATAAAAACACGCCAGATCGGCTCGTGATTTGACAGTGTTTCCCACCAAAGTTCATTTTTACCCGCATTTGGCGAGTTGGAGGGTGTTAATTTCAATCCCTGAATGTTACACTCCTGTTTGTCATTGTGCACTAAACTTCACGCCAATAAATCATCAGAAATATTGCTGACTTGTGCCACAGACTGAGAGACTGCTTGTGCGCGTCTCAAGCGCCCTCTTTACGTTCGTCCTAATGCCTGTTAGGTGTCCGATTTGCCTATATTTGGTGATGAAAATGGAAACGTCTTTAGACATGGAAAATCGATTTTACAATCAATTCAATGAACACTTGCGTGCGTCTCAAAAATCGAACAGGATTTTTTCACAAAAGTGACAGCCCTAATATCCACTGAAACAGGAAGACAGGGCGGGACATATCCAACAGCTCCTCCCCTTTTTAAAAATAGCCAATAACGTTTAGTTTATAACACAGCTCGGCTAGAGCCGTTGAGCTCGGTAAAGCCGCAGTTTTCTCCTCATCTCTAACCGTTTCTCCTCCTAATCTCCTCCATGTCACTTTAAAATATTGTATTCTGTGTATTCAAAGGGGTGTGATATGTTTTCTGGTCTGGTATCCGCTCTGTGCTATCGTCTCTGGACAGGAGCAGACTGTGTGCGTGCTGCGACAGTTCGCATGACAATAACGTAAAACCAGACTTCATTTGTCTAAATGTAAAGCATATTTACACTGTTCGAACCATGTAGAAAATAGTAATGTGTAAACAAGTGATGGATTTTAGCCGCAGCTTCAGCATCTATTTATAATGTAGGGGGTTGGACGCTTTAGATTCTAGAGAGCATTTGATTGGACAGAAAATCTGAAGTGCAGAAGGAATGTCATCAAAATCATTTATCCACATTGGCGGAAGTGAGAGGTACTTATTTTGAATAAGTAATTACTTCACAACCACTAAAAAAGTATATTCTATTTGGTATAAATGTGTGTAGTATAAATGTAATCTGGACATACTACATTCGCCATGTTGTTACCATCATGTGACCTACCAGCGTCAGTTACATCCTCACAGGATAGTAAGGTGTCCATCATATGCACACTTCAGAATCTCGCCGGAAAAAGTAGGTCATCCGGATACTTTTTGCCTGCTCTTTTATGAGTACTACTGTGAATTCAGACATACTTCTTTTGTCACATCCTGTTTATCGCCTACTATATAGTAAGTATGCGATTTCGGCTGCAGCCTACGTTTTGAATGCTTAACATCTTCTAAATGTGAATTGTGTCATTGTTTTGGAGCACACTAGCTTATAGATAACAGTAAGGCAAACATATTCATACCGAAAGCCAAAAAACCGTCAATTTTGATTTCATGGGGACTTTAATGTTACTACTAGGTCATGGGAAAAGAAGGTTAGTATCTTTATATCTCTTTTTTTATAAGGTTTCACAGCTGTGTCCCTACTTTTTGTCAACACTGTCAGATATTTATAAAAATATGTATTCAATATGTCATTGCATTTAATATAATATGCACGTCAAGTGGAATTATTATACTATAACTTCATATTTTACCTAGTCCGTTCATGGCATTTGGCAGTTGTGTAATATAAAGAGTCCACAATTTGCTCCCCATCAATAAACGAGAAGACTATTGCGCGTGCAGATATTGAAATCCAACTGATTGACAATACGCATTATTATCAATCAACTTCTATCAAGGGAGTAATCATTTAGTGCACACAGACAACAGCATTTAGCAGGTTTCACACGAGTTGTTTACCTTGTGGCGAGCAGTTGGTGGCGCTCTTCAGATTTTGCCAGAGCTTATGCAGCGCACCGCTGTCTCCTGAGCGAGCCACCCCGCTGTACGGCGGTCGTCAGGCGGCGCTCTTCACTTTTCCCCGCAGGTCTAAGACCGCTGAGGGGAGGCCTTCTTTCCCCAAGCGTTTCCGAACCTCGCCTCGCACGCTGCAGATGGGCAATCCCTCGTGCAGCGCTCGTCTATACGGTGTTCACAATGCGTTTCTCACCGCGAGAAACCAGTATTATTCAGCGCGACGCACTACTCGTTGAGTATATATTAACGTAAACAAGATCGTGGGTATGGAAATGTACCGTTTGTCTGGCCTCTGTTCTTGCTCTGTGCTGCCCCGCCCCATGGGGGTTCGCGTGTGGCTTGTGCAAGGCGCTGATTGGATGGAAAAACTGCCTGTCAAACTGTAGCTGCTGTATGGACAAGTCTAGTGATTGAAGCATTTTTGGATGCTAGGGTATGTGAATGTGAGGCTGTATCATGATGTAAATGTCCCTAAACCACCAATAAATTCGTTAATAATTAATGAAACACAGTTAATAATGAAACATCTCAAAACACATCATGTCCTGCTATGAGAAAACTCAGATAAAGAGGCCATTTAATGGAAGTGAAGTGAAAATAGTAACGCAAATAATATACATTGACATCAAAACATTTCCATTCTCATCCCCAAATTATTAGGGGAAAAGCACTATTTGACTTTCATGCAAATTGACAATTCAGACTGTACTGTTTAGGGTTCTGTAATGCAGGTCTTTTCATTCGTAAATATTAATTTTTAAATTATTTATTTTTATTTTACTGCAATTGTAATACAAAAGGCATTTACTCATTTTGCATACAACTGTATTATTATATTTGGGCGTCATTGGCATGAAAGAATAATGAAAAGCTTCCCATTCTTGTGCTGCAGGATCTCTGCACGTGAGAGCGTTGTTGAACTTCACTACCCAGAAGACAATGCGCTCAGAGCGTCATTGTGCGTCAGCTCCAGTTTCCCAGCCAGCAACCACACAGAAGAAAGAGGAGGCGCACAACCTTACCGATAGAATAGTTCAGGGATCTTTATTTTTTAACGATTATTGTTGTTTAAATTGACATATACATTACGCGCCTGGGCCAGTCTACCGGCACTCTTTACCCCCGCTCTGGCACACACGAAACCCGATATGAGCGGCAGCGGGCGGCCCAGGACTAGCTCGTTTGCTGAGCCTCCGGGGGTCCCTGGAGCCGCTGCAGCCGCCGCCGGATCAGCCGTCGCCGGTGGAAGCTCTTCAGGAAAGACGGGGGGCGCGCAGGCCTCAGCCGGGAGTTCGTCTGGTTTCGGTAACCTAAAGCTGGGCAGTGAGTATCATTCAGTGACATCACACGACGATCACAATAAATGTGATGATGATAGATTAATAAAAGCCGAAGTGCTAGTCAGTGTAGCATGATGTTCATTAATATGTTTGATTATTTTGTAATGATCGCGTTAACCTACTTTAGGCGGCTAACTGGCTAAGCTAACGTGAGCTTGTTTTTGTAGACGGATCAAGGGCTTTGATTGCGCTAACTATATTAGCTCGACAATCCTTCATCAGAACAAGGGCTAAACACATCTGTTATGATCGATATAAGTGCATAATATTTTTGGCCCATTTCAGCCCCGTTTAAAATATGAATCGTGGTCTGTTGGATGTTTAACGTTAGACTTCGTTGTGTTCTTCAAGATGTGCTCGCTTGGCAACAAAGCTCAGTTAGCATAACATCTAACAGATTGTATCTTCAATTCTGCATTTAATTTAAATATTTTTTATCCTGTGCCACACTGGATGCATTTATTCACATCATAACTATCCTTAACATTATTCTGACCGTGAAATTATGTAAGTTAAGCATAGAGAGGACTAAAGTGGTGTTTGCTTGTGCATATAATTAAAAGGAAAAGATCAGAATCAATATTTACAACATAATATGAATGTAATGTTTAACGACTCCCTAATCACAATCTAATAGATCATTACAAAGCTTTGAATTTAAGCGCACTCTCCTCCTATGAAGGAACATGACCATTTGTAAATTTGTGGTTGGCCTACTGTGAAAACTTGTGTTTTCCCTGGAGGCATAAACCTCTTCATTTGGTGCTCTATAAATGATTCCCAGTGACTGCAGTGCTGGCAGCAGCGTTCATCTGCACTGGTGCTGACTGCTGGATTTCCATGGGAAGTGGTGATGGGTGTTATTACAAGGAATGAGGGGAGAACAAGTGGGTGGATGGATGTCCGACTGTAACCCATGGTCCTCTGAGAAACCTTGAACCAGTTGTTACAACACACAACAGCCATTGCTGTTTTTGTCTACATCTTTTTTTCAGCCTAATAGCCATTTTTTTTAATTGGCCTGCTGACATTTGCACTTACAACCTGATCCATTTTAGCCACATTTTTATCAGGAAAAAAGCAGTTGAGTTTCATTTTACATGCATATTCCTTTACATATATGTGTAATATATATTATCCGTTGTTTATTTGCAAATAGATGAGGTATATATACACAGATCTGCTGAAATCAATGGCAAAAGCATCCTTCAGTGCAGCTTTTTTCACTGAAAGCCACTAAGTAGCATAAACATGACCACTGACTGAACACAAGACAGTTTCGTTGAATGGCCTAAATCTATGAAGGTAAATTAGTAGCAAAACTCGAGAGCACGTAGATGTGAATTTGAGAACTTGTACAATTAATATTCGTACTTGTATGTGAACATTTACACTCACAGCTCCGATGTGAAAACCTGTAAAATAAAAATCTAAAGTTGAACGCTGAGATTTGCACTCGCAGACAATAGTCACAAACCTGTATTCTGAATCTGAAGCTGCAGACAAGCAGTCACAAATGTGTAAAATGCCATTCACAAAAATACAACGACAGACAGAAACTTGTAATACAAATTTGCACTTCTTCTAACATTCACATTCGCAGTACAACCTCAAATTGGCACTTGCAACTTCTCAAATCTGTCACTGCAAGTTCAAATTTCGCGCCTTGACTTTTGCCACTTTTCGCGATATATGAGGCGCAAAACTGATTTGTGCACTTGTAACTCAGCAGTGGAGACTGAGAGAGAGGGGGGCGGGGCTGTTCAAAGGAGCCGTGTGATTGGTTGGCGCCTAGCCAATGAAATGTGACTTCTATTGTACGCGATGATGTCACGAAACCCGGCTCCTCGTGGATGTTCTGAAAAGCTAACATGGCTTAATGCATTAGACTGATATAAAATACATAAATGATATTATCAGACTTAGTAAACACCATACTAATAATGCATACTACAGAAAAACAGATGAGCACAGAATATGACGAAAGAAAGCAAATTTGTGTCCAGTGCAAATAAACCTTACCAGCTGCCTGTGTTTTATTAATAATGTATAACGAATTGTTTTTTTTTATAACTCTTGGTCCATTAAGCCTCATTAAGCGTTTTCTATGAGAGGAAAATGCTTAACGTACAATTAAAAGAGTTGCGTTCATATTCTGCTCAAATGCTTTTCTGTATGCTTTATTTATGGTGTTTCCTGAGTTTGGTCTTTTAATACAACTGTCTTAATTTAACATGTTGCGTTCATATTCTGTGCTCATCTGCTTTTCTGTAGTATGCATTATTGTGTTTACTAAGTTTGATAATATCATTTATGTCTTTTAAATCAGTCTAATGCATTAAGCCATGTTAGCGTTTCAGAACATCCACGAGGAGGCGGGTTTCTTGACATCATCGCGTACAATAGAAGTCCCATTTCATTGGCTAGGCGCCAACCAATCACACGGCTCCTTTGAACAGCCCCGCCCCCCTCTCTCTCAGTCTCCACTGCTGAGTTACAAGTGCACAAATCAGTTTTGTGCCTCATATATCGCGAAAAGAGTAGCAAAAGTCAAGGCGCGAAATTTGAACTTGCAGTGACAGATTTGAGAAGTTGCAAGTGCCAATTTGAGGTTGTACTGCGAATGTGAATGTTAGAAGAAGTGCAAATTTGTATTACATGTTTGTGACTGTCATTGTATCTTTGTGAATGGCATTTTACACATTTGTGACTGCTTGTCTGCAGCTTCAGATTCAGAATACAGGTTTGTGACTATTGTCTGCGAGTGCAAATCTCAGTGTTCACGTTCAGATTTTTATTTTACAGGTTTTCACATCGGAGCTGTGAGTGTAAATGTTCACATACAAGTACGAATATTTATTGTACAAGTTCTCAAATTCACATCTACGTGCTCGAGTTTTGCTACTGATTTACCTTCATATAAATCTCTCTCTCTCTCTCTCTCTCTCTCTCTCTCTCTCTCTCTCTCTCTCTCTCTCTCTCTCTCTCACAAACACACATACACACACATACACACACACACACACACACACACACACACACACATCATGGGAGGTAATACTAGCAAGTATTTTAATGACAAGCTTTGGTTCTGACTTTTCAGAATCATGACAGTACAGGTTCTATGTGATGATTTTATGAGTGAATTATTGTCTCACATGACTGGTTTAGCAATTTATTCTGTGAATGTTTCCCTCATAGTTAATGCTGAATAATCTGAATAAAAATTGATCCACTAAGCACCTAAAATGTAAAAGTTTTCGCACGGTTTGGGAATTTGATTTGTTTTGGTGTTTCCATAAAGCTTTTTTTATGCAACATCCAAAATTTTTCATTAAATCTTGTTTATGTGATCGCCATATTACCTGGTCACTAACTCACGGTATCCCGTATCCCACTTGAAGCAGTGTTATTCTTATGAAGAAAAAAAACCTCAATAGCAGCAACCCGTCTCCAAGCACGACAACAGCTGTCTGCTCTGCTTTGATCCAGCAAATAATAATTTTGCCTTATAATGAAACAAAGCATTTGTTTTGGTGAATCTGTCATTCCTTTTCTAAATCTAAACGGACAAAACATCACCCTATGGCTTTGTTTGTCTCCAGGCATCCCCATTATCCAGGTCTGCTCTTGTCCACAGGTGGAAATGTGGTCAGATTTTAGCTTTCTCATCCTCCACCCGTGTTCAAACAGACTTAAGGGTGTTTCTGCTATTTCTAGTGATAAGCTCTGCTCGTTGTTCTGTTGTGTTTGGACACGCTTCTTAACATGGGTGTTGGATTACTATTAACACCTGTCAGACAGAGTGGCAAAAAGGAATAGGCTGCTGGATAAGAGAGCACCGATGAGTTTAAAAAGATCTACCTGTTGTAGATCTAACACTAGTTAGCTGTTTGTTTGACACAGCCTCAATGTTTTCATGCGTTTAATGGCCTCGCAGGCATGCCTGAGTAGTTTCAAGGAATAGTTCACCTTTTTCCCACCTTCGTGTCAATCCAAACATGACGTTCTTACATGGAACACAAGAGAAATCGATTAATTTACTGATCACCATTTCCTATGAGGGGAATTCCTATAATTATAATAAATGGGCACTGGTCATTTCATGCTTCAAAAAGCATGTAAAGCACAATAACCGAATCATAAATGCCACCTGTCTTTTCAAATCACCCACTGATTAGAAGTATTACTAATGTTTTTTCTAAGTTGAAATTACATGGTTGCTTCATTATTAATACTGTCAGCCATTTTACTGTGATTTTACCATGAGGAGCTTGTCTACCACAAATCCTGCCGCATATAATGACTACAAGGACATCACACAATTCTCATAGAACGCAAATTACATTTTACACATATTTATTGTGCCAAGTAAAAATTTCCATTTTCTGGTAGTCTTAGCCAAAATGCTGCATAATCATCCCAGAGAAATTGCATTATTTTCCAAGCGGAGTAATGAATAATGCAAAAAAATTTAATGAATGCCACATTATTGTTCATATAGCCCTGGTTTCACAGACATGGCTTAGATTAAGCCAGGATTATACCATAGGTGGTCGACCTCTGATAAAGCATTTAATTCAGGTTGTACATGCTAACACAGGCTCGCATGGTGTCAATCTTCATTGTGATTCTATTGATATATGACAGTCAGATGTTTCAGTCAGTGACCATTTGTTTTGTTTTTTTTAAATCGTTTTGTTGTGTCTTCAGGGGATAGTGGGAAAGTGACAACGGTAGTAGCCACACCAGGGCAGGGTCCCGACCGTCCTCAGGAGGTTTCATACACAGACATCAAGGTGATCGGGAATGGTTCGTTTGGAGTGGTGTACCAGGCTCGACTCATCGACAGCCAGGAGATGGTGGCCATAAAGAAGGTGCTTCAGGATAAACGGTTTAAGGTAAGTATAAGAAAACCTGCATATGTGCAAACTAATGTCAGTATCATAATAAAAACACCCTGAAATATATCAAATCTGCATGCACACAAAAGACAAAATGCTGCTTTCCAAGTCCAAGATGAAAGGTTTTTACTTTTAAAGCTACATGCCTTTTAAATCAGGCTGCTACAAGCACGTTGTAATTATTTTGACATGTTGCGATTTGAACTGTAATATAAATGTTTAATATCTCGTGTTGCTTTTGCTTAGATTTCAAAGCTAAAAGAACAAAAAGGCTTAAGATCGCATCGAAACACCCCCTTTCATGTTCAACAGCTTGTTCATAAAATACAAAGTAGCAAGCAATGCCTTATGACTCCAAAGTAAGTTGTTTTGTCCAGGCTCTGCTGCCTTGAGGAAGTGTTGCTCTTTACATTTGTAGAAGGCCTGAACCTCTTTCAAATTGACCCCAAAGTGAAGGGGAAATTTTTTTTCTTTCCATCAACATTGTACCTGGGCTTAAAAGTGGACTTTTTTTTTTTAATCCTCTTTTGTTGTAATAGGGAATGAGTCCACATTGTTTTTCCGCTTATATATTAAGTAATAATTACAATTATTAAATTGTAATGTTATAATTATTCAATATTAGAGTTGTATTAGAATATACAATTAGAAATGTAGTGTAGTATCTTGCAGTCATAATGTAGTTGACAGCTGTTTTTTTAATCTCATTCTGTCTGCAAAACTCTATTTTCTGCCTCTTTTACATTTTGTATAGTACTACAGTAAATCCATGGTGAATGTTGCTGATCTGTGGACACTGGATAGTTCATTCATGGCACAATGTTTCTTCCTGGTTTCCACGTCAGCACTGTTTGATCCGTTATTATTGGAAAAATGTGAATGTTTCTCACTAGATCTCGCAACGATGTTATTACTTCAGTGGCGAATTCAAATGCTTTCTTTACTGGATGTCGCTGTGTAGTGACAGTGCTGCTTGATTGAGATCGGCTCGCGCTGCATTGGTCCAAACTGATAAGCTATCGGTCAACCACACAATAACGAGTAGCGCAGTTTCGTTCCTCTTACATTACATTTGCCATTTGATGTTGGGCAATGTTGTGGTCAGGCCAGCGTCTCTTACATTATGAGCGCGCGACGCGCCTACATTTGAAATAACGAAATTTTGGTCGGCAGAAAAAAGGGTCCAACGAACCGTTCGGTTTAAAAATGCTTACCGAAAGCCTCGTACCGAACGGTTCAATACGAATACGTGTATCGTTACACCCCTAGTAATTTGTAAGTTATTCAAATGTGAGCCAGGAGTACTTGCCGTTCGTTCACAACGCTTGTTACTCTTTAAATGGCAATCTCTCATCTCGGACCTGAGACGCATGTTAATATCAAATGTAAATGGAACCACTCTGAGTGTGAAAACACTGAATCATGAGTGTGTGTGGTATCTTACAGCCAGGATAGAGCACAGCCTTCCACTTTACAGTGCGTTTTAATTTGATTGATTGTGCAGCACTAGTTTTAAATGGGCTGCACATTCAGAGCAACACATTTTCACAGATGAATGCATTAAATAAGATAGATGTAATTTCTTCCGCTACAGAACCGTGAGCTACAAATAATGAGGAAGTTGGACCACTGTAATATTGTCAGGCTACGCTACTTCTTCTACTCCAGTGGAGAAAAGGTAGGTTTTTAAATCCATCCTTTCCTTTTTTTTCTCTCCAAGTTTTTATATCCCATCAATATAATTTTGTCATATTGAATAATATGAATATTATTTTTCTTTACCAAACTAATCTGCATTCTCTTCTCTCTCTTTCTCCTCAGAAAGATGAAGTGTATCTAAATCTGGTGCTGGATTTTGTTCCAGAAACCGTGTACAGGGTGGCACGCCATTTCAACAAGTCCAAGACCACCATCCCCATTATCTATGTCAAAGTAAGTCTCTGTGTTATCATGACTGCTGCTACTGTGCCCATTCATATGTACATGGACAGTAAACAATAACATCTTTCTCTTTCCTCCCCCACAATTTTTCTATTTTTCTCTTTCTATCTCAGGTGTATATGTATCAGTTATTTCGCAGTCTGGCGTATATTCATTCCCAAGGCGTCTGCCATAGAGACATCAAGCCACAGAATCTCCTGGTGGACCCAGACACAGCTGTACTCAAACTGTGTGACTTTGGCAGGTGTGTGTCCTGACACTTCTCTGTGACATGTATTTGCAGTGCACCCATGTATAAGATATATATACTGGTCTTTAGGCCCCAATATACTCCAGACGAAGTTGTTTTTTTGCTCTTTGCTTGGGGGCAAAAATGTTTGAAATACCTGAGCTGGGGTAACCTATACTGTTGGCGAACATCCCAATGCCGCCCATGCTGCTGGGAGCAGCGTTTGGCACTCGAGTCAAATCATGTCACGTTAATAGCACTTTATACAATAAATTGTAAAACAAGCAGCTTTGTCTTTAAAACAAGCAGCTTTGAAATAACATAGAAAAGTGTTATGGCGCTTTTCCATTACCAGTACCAGCTCGACTCGCCTTGGCTCGCCTCGACTCGGCTCGCTTTTCGCTCCGTTTTCCATTGCAGAAAGTACCGCCACAAATAATACCCGGTCGTCATAGCGACGCCTTTCGTTCCTCGTTGCCCCATCAAGCTCTCGCTGGATCCTCTCTTCGGCAACCAAACAAAGGAATGTCTGCACCTTCTTGTTTGACCACGGCGTATTCTTCCGAGTTGCCATAATAATAGTAGTAAGTTTAGTAACTCTGGCCAAACTATTTAAAAATCGCGGGGTTATTTATTCTGGATACTCCATCTGGCGCGTGCAATGATGACGCAGATTCTCTGTGACCAATCAGCAGTCGGCATTGTTTTCACGTCACATTTTAGTATCGCCTTAGCTCGCTTAGAACCTCGCCGGAGGTGGTACGAAAAAAAGTACCCGAAAGCAGGTACAGGTACAACTTTTACACAGTGGAAAAGCAAACAAAGGCGAGTCGAGTCGAGTCGAGCCGAGCTGAGCCGAGGCGAGCTGGTACTGTGTAGTGGAAAAGCGCCATTAGTGTTACTTTCAATTAGTTTCTATTATTATTACTTTCAAACAGTTCTTTTTTTTTTTTTTTTTTAATACTCGCATCTGACCTTAATGGACTGAATAGAAGTAATGAACGCAAATGCACCAGGGTTTTATAGAACCAGGTTGAGGGGAGCACAAGGAACAATCACGCTCGAACCGCAGCAGACCTGCCCTGTGTGAAAGCCCCCTTAGAATCAGAGATCTTTGATGTGATTCTCAATGCAGCTTTGTTTTTTAGTAATGGTGTAGGGTTCCCAATTTTTGTACACCATATGCTGCCCACTACATCAGTTTTGCACCTGATGTACGTCTCTTTGATAGCATGTTTATAATCCCCCATCGTGTTGTCTCCACAGTGCAAAGCAGTTAGTTCGTGGGGAGCCCAATGTGTCATACATCTGTTCGCGGTATTACCGCGCTCCTGAGCTAATATTCGGAGCCACGGATTACACATCCAACATTGATATCTGGTCAGCCGGCTGTGTATTAGCAGAGCTGCTTTTGGGACAGCCCATATTCCCCGGTGACAGTGGAGTGGACCAGCTAGTGGAGATCATCAAGGTGAGAGGAAAACCTGCATTTTTATTTTTTATGAGTAAGCATAGACACACATTATAATTTTCTCTCTGTCCACCCTCTGCAGGTTTTGGGGACCCCCACAAGAGAACAGATCCGAGAGATGAACCCCAACTACACAGAGTTTAAATTCCCACAGATCAAAGCACACCCTTGGACAAAGGTAAAGCACTTGTTGCTACACTAGCCATGATGGTTCTCAGTTAGCTCACAGAAAGAAACATTTAGGTCTTTACTGAAGGTTAAATTAGTGATGCACCAAAATGTTTTTTTTTTTTTTTTCAGAAACCCTCATTTATATGAAAACTGAAACCAAAAATAATTTATTTAATAATGAATTAATCAAATTTCAATACTTTAAATTAATACAGACTTCTATGTAAACCATTTAAAAAATGCACAAGGAAGTTTTTATATCAACTTCTTAATGATATTTTTTATCATTAAGATCTTTTTTACTCAGATTAATGTGAAATATTAACAAATTAAACGGCTGTAATAAGTTTTCATGACAGATTTATTTAAAAATATCTTAAATATCAACAGTTGTAATGTTTCTCTCAACATAAGTTCATTCGTGTTTATTTGTGTTGTAGCTAGTAGTAAAGTGGAAGAGAAGTTTACAGGCCTGAAGCAATCTTTTAAGCCACATTAAAAAGCATTAAACTACATTGTTTGAATTTAATTTTAAAATTGATAGAATTTCAAAGCTCAGACTGTAATGGAAATTTTACATTTAGATGTGTTTCTACTTTTAGATGTGTTGTTTTATCTTTTAGATGTGTGCAACTTTTATTAACGTTGAGGATTTATGTACTCATAAGCATTTTAAGGAAGATGTTCATATAAGCTAAAGGAAATGCATAAGTTAAGATAAGCTTTCTGGAACAAAATGTATGTGTGACAGTAAACCAAGTAGCAAAGGGTACTCCAAGTGTACTCCATGTGACCTATTGTGTACTTCAAGTGTAAAATGTATGTGTGCAGCTTTTGATCAAACCAGAGATAGGCAAAAGGTGTGAATTCGAACAGTAGCTAAAAACAGGAAACGTTAACGAAGATGTCAGAGAGCTGCACGGGTCTGATTTTGTAAATCCGCACCCGCCCGTACCGGCAGTGCTTAAAACCGCATCCGACCCGTTTTCCGACAGCAGCACTAATTAAAATCCGCAACCCGACCCGCTTAAAATAGAACCGAGACCCGACCCGCACCCGAAATAAAATAAGTTTAGCCAATCACATTATAGACACACTTTTTTCAAATTTGTATTGCCTTTGGCGGCTTGCCTTAAGACAAGGACAACAGCCGAAGCTGTCAAAAAGCCGATAGCCTATACAGAACATGGCGTTACCACAAAACAATGCAATTTCGTCTAGCACATCAGACAATTTCACATCACACATAGGCCTACTTAACAGTTTTAAATTAGACAATAACAACAGTGTAGGCTATGTGATAATTTTAAATGAAAGAAAAGTCCAGTTGTATGCTAATCCTAAACGCTACATACACCGGCCTGTGCATTATGCTACTCAACTAGATATAAACAGCCTTACAATTAGGGCTGATTTGTGATCGATGTAAGCAGCCACTTCGTCCTGATACTGCGGGCCCTCATCACTGGAATCTTCCACGTCAGATAAAGTGTCCGCCGACACTCAAACTCTCTTCTCCGGAGGGGGGTGGTGGCACTGCTCCTCCTCAGGACTTCCATGCTTATCCTTAAGGTCTATAGTAAATGTAAACAAACATTGTAGTGCAAAAATTTTATGGACATGACATTTGCAGTCAAAACTGCATTTTTTAAACGAAAATGCATTTAATACCAATATATGGAAACGTCTGTTTATATATCCATCCATACTCCCTTAATAAAGGAAAAATATCCGTCTACACATGCGTTTTATATTTAATATGAGGGAAATACACAATGCCTACGTGTGACAAAAAAATCTGTAACTTTTAGGTGGCAAATCATTTTTCTTTCGTTCAAATCCCACTCCGACAAATTATATAGGGTAGGCTAGGCTACTGTAGGCTATTAGGCGCTAGGCATTAAAGAAAACACTTAGTTTCACAATTTTATATATATTTATATATTATTTCATCAATGTTGATTATATGAGAAGTGAAAAGCATAGTAGCCTAAGATCATAACTTGTGCAATATGTCGGGAGACAGAGTGGGCAGACGTTATTGACCACTTCATTAAGTTTCTTATTGTATAAAGCATTTCTTTTAAAGTGAATTTCGTTTTGTATTAATTTTATCTTAATTTTAATCAATGTTTTATAACCAATTGTCTGAATTTAATAAATAAGAAGTAATAGCAGGCATCAGGACACGGAGCGGAGGCAACGGCGCATGAACTGGAAATTAACAAAACTCAGCGTATAATCTACATGCATCACAGACCTTATAAATATATAGAAAGCTTGAAATGTCTACTTTTAAACAAAACAATTCAAAACGAAAGAAAACAGACTGTTCTGTCTCCTGGCTATATTTGACATAGGCCTGTTCAATAATCATTAGGCTACTTTTGTCGTTTCTTTGTGACATTTTTCATGAACCTCTCAATAGTTAATATTGTTATTTGGTGTACAGTTAATACAGGTTTTCAAATGTTATTTAATAAAAATATATTTTTTTTCCCCTGTGGCTGTGTTGCATTAATACTGACTTTTCACAAGGCGCCACATCTCACTGTGCACGCTTGCCACTTCTTCACTGTCAGCAGCAAGTAGCTTCATCCTTTATGGTTTAGGATGCAGGAACATTGCAAGTCTGTGCAAACGATGAATTTAGAACTGGTCCTGGAGGATACTGAGGCATTTCTCCTTCAGTGAGGAAATGGTCATGCTATCATTTGAAGAAGCTCGCAAGTGGCGTCTGATGCGCTCATACCAAACAATGGTTAGATGGAGGGTCGGAGTTTTCGATGCCTCTAACGCTTTAGTGGCTTCCTTAAATCGCTCCAGGGATGCAACAAAGTCGGAGAGGACCTCTTCATCCAAATTTGTGAGGCGGGCAACTTCCCCTCGCTCTTCCAGAAGTGTGCGGATGTCTTCATATTGACTGCTGATAGACTCTAGCATTGTATGCAGGGAATTCCAACGTGTCTCTACAGAGTTTTTAAGGGTCTTTTTCAGCCAAGCCTGGAGGTTGGTCTGCTTGAAATATGTCACCAGTGACTTGGCCGAGTCAATCATTGCAGTTACTTCTTCCCCATACAAATCCTCCTGGGACGGTTTGAATGTAGTGTACAGGACAGTATTAAAAATATGGGCAGTGCAGCTCAATCTGGCCACTGTACGCAGGGCTGCAACAATATTTGCGCCCCTATCTGTTACATACACGAGTTTGGAGTAGAATTCATCAATGCCAAATTTACGCAATGCGCTGATGATGGTTGGTTTAATGTTGTCAGCCGTTTTACGCAGTGAACTGTCCCACTCAGAGGTACACAGCACTCGTTCGATAAGCTCCCACTTATTGTTAATGTAGTGCAGAGTAACACAAAGGTAGCCGTTTTTTCTGTAATCATCAGTCCACATCTCCAATGTAACAGCTCCATTACTCCCCTCCAACTGCATTTTAAGTTCTGGGATTAGTTTTTGGCGAATCTCCTCTGCATATTTGTTAACACCACGAGAAACCGTCGTAGGGTCAGGCAGTAGTTGTTTAACATCCACACGACCAGCCTGAGCACCAACATCTATCAACCCTTGTGCTAATGCAAAAAATCCCTCGCCGTGTACTGCATCAAAGGGTCTAATATCATTGCATACAAAGTTCACAGACAGCCTGGTTATGGTGTCCTTATCATCTCTACGAGGCACCTTCAGTTCTGTCCCCTTTGAAAGATACTGTTCGATAGAACTGGTGTTCGGTTTGTTACTGCAGGTATCTGCGTGCTTCCTCAGCGACGAAGTTCCATATTTTCGGCTATCGAACACGAAAACTTTAAGGCAGGTGTTGCATGCAGCAAAGCCTTTCACAATGTTGCTTTCTTCGTCAGAGATGACTCCAAATTTCTCCCACACACTTGACTTGAGTTTCGATGTGTTTCGTAGTATTGTCGACAACTTTATAATCTCCTCTAGCTATTTTTTTTTTCAACTCCTCACTATCCATCTAGACGACTCATGCAGCAGTTCGAGTGGTTGTGATTTTTTTAAAGTGAATGTAACGTTAGGCCTAGAGACTCATGGGAGGGCGCGGGCTCAAATAAACTAAAAACAAATATTTTATCAACTTGAAATACAGGGCAGGCATAGTTTTGTAGATGTGTTCCTAAAAATATGTATTTATTTTTACATTTGCACGTGACTGTTTTGAACCCGCGTTTCCCCGTGTCCGACCCGCATCCGTATCCGACACAGTTGGATATTTTTCACCCGTTTGATCAAAATTTGCGGGTCACCCGTCGGGACCCGAACCCGTGCGGGACTCTGTGTCATTGTTCTGTCTAGACGAATTTATGTCCGACAAGAGATCTTGAACAAACACGTTTCCTTTTAAGGTAACAAAGGCAATCTTCTGAAACAGATGCAGCCTACTCAGGATGTGTTAGGGTATATAACCTGGCGAAAGGGATCAGCCCGGGGCCTTCTCATATAGATGGTGTCTGTATGTGAATGCCAATTCAATTTTACTTCTTGCAAGAAATAAAACATTTGATACTTTGACTTTTCAAAGGTTTCCACTTGTTTCCTTCCTCCTAACTTTTCGAATAGAATTATTTCCACGACAAGACTTAATGATGTTTCAAAAGTATATCAAAGGTTAAAAAAAGCGTATGGCGATTATTGAATGGCAGGTGCGCTTTAATTAATGTTTAGTGAAGTTTTGTGCATGCCTCAGCTGAAAACGGCATAGACTAAAAGATCTTTGTTCATCAAAATGAAGATCATCACAATTGAGAAATCGAAATCGTCAACCCAGCCCTAGCATCCACACAGCTGACATGTTTACCTGTTGTAGCTTATGTGCACGAAATAGACACTGACTAATTTGCCGTCAGTGTTCCAGCCAATAGTTTTGGCCCTCCAAAACTGTATAGAAAAGATATTTTTGGTTGCTGAAGTTTTGGTGCATCACTAGGTTAATCGATACCCGAAGCTATAGATGCAAGTCTTTAACTTCTAAACTGGTTAGATGTGACGTTTCCCTGTGAATCTGTGCGTTTGTGTTAGGTGTTTAAGCCGAGGACCCCTCCTGAAGCCATCTCATTGTGTTCTCGTCTGTTGGAGTACACGCCGGTGACGCGGCTCTCGCCGCTGGAGGCCTGTGCACATGCCTTCTTTGATGAGCTGCGCCAGCCGAATGCACGTCTGCCTAATGGCCGAGAACTTCCCCAACTTTTCAACTTCAGCCCTGTGGGTGAGTTGAACTGAGACAACTGCCACTTCTGTTCAGATTCAGCCTTGTTGGATTAATCGGATGCTCATGCTCTCTCTTTCTTTATCTCTACCTCTGTCTCATCTCAGACATATTAGGAAAATCTTGCGGTTTAGTACATAAATGCGTTGCTTATATCTAGTGAGCTGATTTTGTCAAATGCCTGTGTTGTCACCTGTCTGCAATAGTATTTTACCTAGAATCTAATGTTGTGTGAGTGATTGATCTGAAATGTTCTTTGTAGACAACAATACAGAAAGCACTCAATACCATCCTAATTTATTATGAATAGAATTCTAATAAGCTGCAATGAATAAAATGGTCACATGCAACAAAAAATGAAAACTATTTTGTTCCAAATCAATTCTGCCTATATTGATGTTCCTAATTGTTTTTCTTTAAAAAAGTATACTTACTGACTGTATACTTGTATTTGCTAAAGTGTATTTGTTTAACATTAGAATACCATTTATTACTGTAATGCTCTGTTGTTTTGTTGTGAATATGTCTTTAACTTAACTACATATTGTCAAACGAACAACCAGGCAGTAATTAGTCTGATTCAAGTCTAATGAACCTAAAAGTAAACACAGCAAAAAGCACTGGTTCTCTGTTTCTTAAAAAATAACTATCCTTGTATAATAAGTAAGCTAGACTAAAACTTGAGCATAAGAACCAACATTAATGTGATTTGGTGGTCAAGAAACATTTCTTATTATCAGAGTGTTTTCTGAAGGATCATGTGACACTGAAGACTTTAGTAATGGCTGCTGAAAATTCAGTTTTGCCATCACTGGAAGAAATTACATTTTAAAATGTATAAAAATATAGAAAGCAGATATTTTTATTGAAATAATATTTGACCATGTTACTGTTTTTACTGTATCAAATAAATTCAGTTTTGGTGAGCATGAAACTTAAACATTATACATTAACTTAAAACATTAACCCTTGGTTTCAGACAAGACTTAAGCCTAGTCCCAGACTAAAATGCATATCTTAAAATATGTCAGTGCCATTGTTTTGTCTCAAGATGCACACCAGTAATGTTTCTCTTTCAAAGGCACGTTTATAAAAGCTCCTTAAATGCCATAATTGAACTAAGGTCTTAATCTAAGACCTGTTGTGAAACCGGCCTATAACTTCTTACTGACCCCAAACTTTTGAATAGCCGTTTATACAATTTATAGAAAAAAAAAGTGAAACAAAAAACTTAAACATAAAATTCCCTCACTTCAGGTATAATTCACTACAATAATGGCTTTTGAGATCACCCTTGACTGTTGACAAATCAGTGTCCCTTTTTTAGGGCTCAGTAGTGTCTGTCTATTAAAAGGCAGCAAACTATAAAGTGCCCACTCACTGAGCTGAAGTGCACACTCGGTGTATTTATACAACAAGTGCCTATAGGAACAATGTACTGAACACTCCTACTCCAAAAGAAAGCTTGATATGATGATTTGATGCATCTCCAAATGGATCTTCTCACACTGCAATAGATCTTCAAAATGAATCCACAAAAGTGAACTGAAGCTTAAATGACAGTGCCGTCTATATTGAGTGATGGTGTAATTTTAGGAATCAGTGGTTCCCTAGACTATTTTTTGGTCTTGAGCTCTACCAATAGTGAGTGGAATGGTACATTTTGTCATTCAAACTATTTTCATTGAGCTTGTCACAACACATGCCTCAAATTGGCCTTTAGGAATCTTAGAGGGTAACATAATTTAGCTTCCTGCAATTTGAGACGGCTTTCACGTCCTGTGACGTAAGTACTAAGCTATCTTGGTTTTGACTCCTACAGATATTGATGGCTAACCTCTGTCTTTTTCTCCCTGCAGAGCTGTCTATCCAACCACAGTTGAACTCCATTCTCATTCCTCCCCACGCTCGCTCGCAGACGACACCTGCCTCGCACGGTACTGATCAGACATACACACCCCGTGCCTTTGATTTACTCTTCCTGTCAGTCTGTATGGATTTGAACATGCACATGTCCTGAAGTATTTGAACTCTGTCTCTTTCTGCAGAGGGCGGTTCAGACGGCCCAGCCCAGTCTGGTCCAGCACCGGGACCCCTGAGCAACAACACCTAATTGTTCCCTCAGCATTACTTAGACATCATCACCCCTCTCTCCTCCTTTCTCTCTCATTCCTCTCTCTTTCCCAGCAGCAGCTCCAAACAGTCTCTCTTGCACGCTCTCACAAACACACAATCACTCACTCGTCACCTTGTGTTATGTGTGATGGTAGAAGTGTGTGATGCCCAGATGAATAGCGTCGATCATCACAGGAGGTCGATTTAAATTTAGTATGATTATCAACCCATGATTGAGTTGATTGTCATCTTTAGGTTTGAACACTGGGAAAGGGCCAGTTAGGGCAAGTCTGCAGGAAGAGCACCGCACAGTTACTGCTCTCTGCCTGAGATGCCATCCATTTGACATTTTAACAAATGATATATGATATCAAGCTCCTTTAAATTTGTTTTTGCTCTTAAAATGATACATTTTAGCTTTCTTTTGGAGTCCTTGGACAAAAGCAAGGACTGCAATGTGTTTTATAAAGCAGTGAGCATGAGATATCAGTGTTGTGCGAGTCCAGATGTGTGATGTTTCTTCGTTGAGACGAAAATGAGCAAAGAGTGTCTTAATATGTGCGTATGTCAATTTTAAGTAATCATTGCACACTTGTGTTTTAATTTTTTTTAAGGAGATTATTTAGCTATTCGGAGCAGCTGAGACAGGGTTATCTGTTTTTGTTTTGTTTTTCTTGTCAGTTTCAGTATAAAAACTTGCTCATTTTGTTAGTTCTTTGTGCATGTGCATGCGCACACGCGTATAACGCATAGGTCAATCCCATCAATAGCTGTGTTAGCCATTCTGTTTGAATACAGAATTTGCATTATGGAGTCTACACCTGTGTGTGAGTGTTTCTATACATTGGCGTGCCCATTAAATGTGGATTTAGTGGATATTCATCCAAATTACACATGAGCCCACACGCACACCATTGACACTTAGCAAATGAGACTTTGAAACAGAGCTGTTTGTCTTTCCCTTCTTCCTTCCATTCTCTCTCTCCTCCTCTCTCATTGCTAATATGTAAATGCCATGTACCTTTTATTTTGTTATTTTTGTTATTGTTATTCTATTGTCCTTGTAATTAGATTTTTCTCCTAGTGGAGCAGTGCTGGTATGAACAGAAACCAGCCTTTTCCGGTCTCTCTCTCTCTCTCTCTCTCTCTCTCTCTCTCTCTCTCTCTCTCTCTCTCTCTCTCTCTCTCTCTCTCTCTCCCCTCCCTCCCTCCCTCCCTCCCTCCCTTTTTCATCATACAACTGTATATAACATTTCATCCAGCCTCTCTCTGCGTCCAGGGAGGAAGACGAAACTGAACAAAATTTTGTTTTTACCTGATATCTCTTTCTCTTACTCTCTCTCCTTTCCCGCCCCTCTGCCTGCCTGCCCTTCCCCCTCCTCATCAGTGTTAATTCTGATCCTTTTATTTATTGTATTGCTGTCTTGATTCTGTTTTTAACAATCTGATGGGGGAGGGGTTTTGTGTGTGATGTCAATTGATGTAACGTTCATATCTCAAACTCTGGAATATTGTCTGATGGAATGTTCTGGAAAGGGCAGAGACACACTACCACCACACACACCGGCTGCTCAGCCCATCAGTGAAAAGATGAACGGTTGAAGGGAGAGAGAGGGAGAGATAAACAATGTTTTTGTTTGTTGGTATAAATAATAAACTCATTAATAAAGTTATAAAATGTCTCTGTGGGTTAAATTGTTTATTTATTCATGGATCATCCAATCGTTTTAATGCAATTTTGAAAATTAAAGGCCTTGAATATTTTTAATACCGTAAAAAGAAAAATAATTGAATGTGAAGATGCTTCTACTCAAAAGGCTAAAAAATATCATAATTGTTACCTTCATTAAACTCTAATCACCATTCCCACTATACTACCGTTCAAAAGTGAAAGTTTGAGAGAAATATTTTTTCAGCAAGGATACATTTGATCAAAAGTGGCTGTAAAGATAATGTGATGGTATTTCTATTTCAAATGAAAGTTCATTTGAACTTTCTATTCATCAAAGAAAATATGGTTTACATAAAAATATTAAGCAGCACAACTGTTTTCAACATTAATAATAATGTTACATGAGCAGCAAATCAGTATACTGGAATGATTTCTAAAGGATCATGTGACACTAAAGACCGATGATGCTGCTTTGCCATCAACGAATAAATTACATTTCAAAGTGTTTAATTAGAGAACAAATATTTTTACAATATTACTGTATTTGTTTTATTTAACCATTAAATATATATTTTCGTTACAAAATTGATCTTAAATTATGTTTGTAATTGGCATTAAAACGTATTGCTAAAGCGTAGGTGTAGGCTTAAAGGTTAGGTACAAAATACTGCCATCATAACATGAATAAAAATAGCCTTGTCTAGGTGTTAGTTAAATGGAGAGAATAATTAAACTGCTGTCTAGAGCTCAGTAGGGTTGAAGACACCCAGTGTGTTTGATGCCCCGATGATCACCAGTGTGGGTCTTCATGGATTTCAAACCTGACTGAACATTCTTCCAAATTCAATAGCTTTATTTTCGAATTGGCTCATAGCATTTGAAATGCCTTGTTGCATTTGTATGATTGGACATTTGCATTGCCTGGCATTCAAAGAATAACGGCACCAGATGTTCACATCGGAGTAGATTTTCAATTAAGACCTGAAACTATGTGTTTAGACTGATCATTGTGCACAGAATACAAAAGCCAATCAGGAAGTCTTGGTTGTCCTCTATTCGCACAATGATTGGGTATTAAGGTTTGAGATTAGAGGGTAGAGATATGAGATTAAATCACACAAAAAAAAACAAACAAAGGTTAATGTTGTTTGTGTTGATATGACCTTATAATCTTCATCATTTTTAATTATAGTCTTTTTAATATTATAATATTTTTCTTTCAAAAAGGTGAAACTCCACTGTCTTTTTGTCTATTGCATTTGCATATATTCATTAATTCCACATTTGTTGGTTTTTGAGCAATATGGTGGGCAACAGTCATTACAATTGTATGACAAACAATAGGCCTACCATTTGTGGCCACTATTTTCTTCAATTATTCAAAATTATTACATTTATTATCCTAAATATTACCTCCAGTAAAAAAGGTTTGGAATCTGTATCTGCCAAACAATTGAGTTATAATAGATATGTGTTTTCACAAGGTGAAGCAATTTATGAGATGCGCTTTACTACAAAATGGTAATCTCTATATGAAGACCCAATCCCTGAGAAGGAAGTAAATTGTTGATATGAATCTCACCATTAGCCGCAAATCTGAAACAAAATGAACTCCCTTATCAGACAGAAACCATTGTTTTTAAATGTATCCTGTTCGTGTTCTTATAACATTCCAAAGTATGCATGAGTGTGAATAGAACTTATGCTTAAAGGCTCATTTCCAAGCTTCTAGTGATTGCTTATAATAATTCGACAGTTTAAGGGTAAGACAATAGCAGACATTTTAATCAGACACACATTTCAAATAATAAATTGGTGATATAAACCATATAAAATTATCCTGTGCAAACAATGTTTCATCCAATTGATTAAAAAAATGGGAGGGCCTACTGAAATCAAGAGCATTAAGTCTTACTTCTGAAAAAGCTCTGATAATAGTTTATCTTTTTACATATTTAGTCCTGTTTTCCCAAATAAACTTAAATAACGCTCTATCAATATCTAAGCACATACAAAGAGAGCCTCGGAATTCCTTCAGTCTGGGAAAGTCTAGTCTAAGGATCACCACATCTAAGGATAGCCAGGTTCCTCTGAGACCAGCAATTAAAAAGTTTCAGATGGACATTTGCTAATTTAAATACCAAGATATCTTAACCACATACATCTGAAATGTCAAAATTATGAACAGTCAAAATCTCTACTGATTGACAGAAAGGCCAGAGGCATCCGAGAACAATTGTACGCCTCTAAGAGATAATACTAATAGAACCCATTATGAAGTCCCTTTAGAGTAGACACGGATACATTTCTAGTGATGTCTTTATAAAGGGTCTTTACAGTCCTTGAAAGGGACTTTGGTACAGGTTTCACCCATTCTTGACCAAAGCCGAAACGCCGAAAATTGTATTTATTACTGATGTGATGTTGAACCCGCAGAGTCCAAGATGACGCATTTTTGCAAAGTACGCTGTACTTTAGAAGAATTCTATTGGTGGATTTGCAAAGTGCTGTGGACCAATGACATCGCGCTTTGTTGAGACGTTCAAAATAACATTTCTGACAGATACGAAAGGACTGGGCCATAAATCGGTGAGTTGTTTATTTTATACAACGGGAACAATGTTTTTTTTACGAGCAATCCAAGGTTACCTACAATTTCTGTAATTGAATAATACCTGACGTCTCGGAGACTCGACTGGGGGAGACATTCGCCCTTTGCTAACGGACAGATTCCGCCAAACTACCACCGAAGAAGCGCGTGCCGCCCTTCTTCGGCGCTTCTCGCTCGCTTGCGCTATGCTTTCAATGTTTGAGCGCGACCGAGCACCCACAGCGGCTGCACTTTGAACACATTACGGTCAATAAACCAAAGACTGTAGTTCTGTAAATATATATTTATAACATATGAACTGTTGTTTAGTTAAAGCTAGCAGGCTAAAAGCTAGCAGGCCAACAGAGCCCGCTGGTTGAGGCTGTTGGCTAACCGGTGTTAGTTAGCTTGTGTCGGGTGCTGTGATCGTAACGTTACTGCTGTCCATCCAGATCCTCCATGAGTAACACAAGTTTGGTGGAAGAGAGAAACCCATGTAGTTAATTAACCGGTTTAGGTGTTTGCTATAGACATAGGTAATAGTGTATTATCATTATTACTGAAGATCAAGAGATTCATTAATATCGGTTGTTTTATGTGACATTAACTATTATTTATAAAGTGCCCTAGTATGACTGATTTGCGAATCCGTTATTAATGATTTTACATCTGCTAATTTGACAGTACTCTAGAAGGCAATAATGACTTTTTTTGTAGTTTTCTCTAATATTCAAGTAAAATCATATGTATTTTAAATAATGACAGTTAGTAGTTTTAGTAATGTAAACATTTATATTAATATAATTACAGCTCAATATTAAATATTATAAAATTAATATTTTTATTTATTTTAATTATTAACTTAATGAATACTATTGTTTCCTGTTGAACACACAGTAGCCTAATATTTGGTGATTGTTGGGTATATCATCCATTGCTGGGTGCTAGATATTCTGTGTAGAGACCTACCTAACCACCTGATGACATTTTTTCAAATATTGTTGACCCCTATTGAAGAACCAATATATTTCGACAAATATCGGTCAAACTGAAAATCAGTCTATCTGTAACTATTACTGAATAAATTGGCCAAGTTAACCTTACTGACATATACTATACAGGCGAGTGCCTTCTAGTGAAAGGAGGGCTCATTTCATATGTCCACCTCTGAGATTTTGTTGTTTACATACATTTAGGTGCAGCTTTGTTTCCGTTTAATATTCAAATTGTATGTTTATGATTGTCAGGATGAATTTGAGTCTCATTTAAGCTTGCTCTGTGATATTCCAGCTGTAATTATTATTTAGTCTTTTGTGCTGTCTTGATAAATTATGCTGATTAAAACTAATGAGCATGGCTTTGTTTTTACCACGGTTTGCACGTCATGTACAGTAGCGCTCAGCCCCCTCATGATAACACTGATAACATGCTGTAAGGACATTTCACTTGCCATCTGCAATGGAATGTTTTTATTTTACATTCATCCTCCTACAATCCAGTCCATCCTCTTCCTGTCACCTCATGGAGGTGTGGGATGCAGCCGAATCAGCCAAAAAAACATCCACTCATCAAACTAAAGCTTTAGTTTCTTTTTTGTTTTTTACACAGCAAGCAATGCTGTTTTTTTAAGTAGTAACAGCAAAGGCTGCATTTATTTGATCAAATAGTAATTTTGTGAAATATCATTACAGTTTAAAATAACTGTTTTCAATTTCAATATATTTTTAAATGTAATTTATTCCTCTGCTGGCAAAGCTGTATTACTCCAGTCTTCTCTTTAGTCTGATATTCTGATTTGTTGTTCAAGGAAGATTTCTTCTTATTGATTTTTTTGTGGAAACCGAAACTTTTGAAGATTCTTTGCTGATTAGTACGGAAGCATTCACTTGAGGAAAAAAATTTACTGTTTTCTGAATTAACGAGTTAATTATCTCAGAATTACGAGATATTTTTTCATGAAAAAAAGTTTTTGCTCTGTTTTTCTGAATTAACAAGTTAATATCTCAGAATTATGAGATACATTTTTCTTGAAAAAATTTTTTCACTCTGTTTTTATGAATTAATGAGTTACTCATGATTTTGAGATAATTAAGTCATTAATTCAGAAAAACAGAGCAAAAACTTTTTTTCCATGAAAAATTATCTCATAATTCTGAGATAATTTACTCGTTAATTCAGAAAACAGAGCAAAAACTTTTTTCCATGAAAAATGATCTCGTAATTCTGAGATAATTAACTCGTTAATTCAGAAAAACAGTGAACAGTTAATTCACTTTTTTTCCTCAAGTGAATGCAATACGCTTCCATAGATTAGAAACTTCAAAAGAACAGCATTTATTTAAAATAGTAACTTTGTAAATTTCTTTATCAATTTAATGCATTGCTGAATAAAATCATTTCTTAAAAAAAAAAAACTAGGCCTACATTACCAACGACAAACTTTAAAAAATGACTATTGTAGGTAAAAAAAAACTTTAATCCTTATAAGTAAATAAATGAAGACTGTCAAAATATTTTTTTTAATAATCACACAATTACTTAATATAATAATGTTGAATACAATAATGTTGTCTAAATATGTATGCATTAAACTTTCTAAAAGTTATCTTTCTCTTTTTTTGTTAAATGAATGTTAAAGGGATAGTTCACCCAAAAATGAAAATTCTGTCATCATTTACTCACCCTCATGTTGTTCCAAACCTGTATGAATTTCTTTCTTCTGCTGAACACAAAAGAAGATATTTTGAAGAATGTTTGTAACCAAACAGTTGATGGACCCCATTGACTTCCATAGTATGGAAATAAAAAATACTATGTAAGTCAATGGGGCTCATCAACTGTTTGTTTACAAACATTCTTCAAAATGTCTTCTTTTTCAGAAATGTCCTTTTTGGGTGAACTATCCTTTAAGTGCTAAATATGTATTTGAAAAATTTAGTAGGATTGCTGCAGTTTATTTTTATTTGTACATTTTCTGTTGCATCAAAAGAGGGCGCTGTTATTGGAATCAGACCTTAACATTTTACCCTTTTATCAAATGTTTTCATTTCTTGGCTTTATGTTGTTTTATATCAACATATTCTTGTTTGTTTCGAGCAGCCATGGAGTCGTCTTCAGTGTACATGTGCTTTCCCTGTTATCGGGAGTTTCCCACACTAGAGGAAGTGCTTGCACATCAGATGACCTGCACTGCAGAGACTCCACAACTCCTGCCCAATGAGACGCCTATCGAGGCTGCAGCCGCCGCTGCTGGTCTGTCACAGGTATACACACACTTCACCCCTAAACTAATTCAAAGCTTTATCTTTCTGATAAAACTCGCCAGCCCACACAGGAAGTCATCGCTTTCCTAACAGTCACATGACATAAATAGATTTGTCAAATTCCTTCTCATTAAATAATAATTTTTCTTTGTGGTGTTACTCAGCGTTATCTCTAAATGGGGTGCATTAACATGCGTTTCATGAAAGCCAGTGAAAAATGTAATATATTTTATTCACTTAAAACCCCTTGAACTCGTATCTATAATTATCTCAAATAGACTAGAAAATTTGAAGAGCAGCTTCCCGTAATCCTGAATGGTGTACTGAAAGGATATGTAAAAGGATCATTTTGTAAGCGTATGGTTTTTTGGTTTAATTTGCCTCTTCACTACAGGGGGGAAATTAGGCACTTGAGATTCTGTCTTGTACGCTCTGATGTGTATGCACTTTTACTGTAGTTGTTGTAAAAGCAGTCAAGTTTGAATTCGTGCTTGACTGTTTGTCTAATGATTTGAATCGCTCTCTTCAAGCTAGTTATTAGTCACAGTTGAAAAATACATTTTCTGTCTTTCTGCTTTTTAAACAAGTAGCAAATCACCACTCAGAAAAAAGTGAATGAAATGAGAAAATGTGCCTTTTTCATTATTGTGTTGTTACAGACTAGGCCTCCCACATAACTATAACTATTTCCCTATATCAAGGTTTTTGTGTATTTTATTTTAATAAAAAAAAAATAAAAAAATTTACTTTTGATTCCCCCCCCCATTCTTTGTGTATATTATATGCACACACACACAAACATTTACACAAAATGTGTATAGATGAGTAAATTTATTAGGTGTATGTGTGGAAACAAGTATAAATATTATAGATTATTGACAGACACATTACCAAACACATTTAAAAGTGACATTTATTATAATGGGTTTATGTAAATATTGTTTTAAATTCACTCAAGTTTAAAGTTATAATAATATTTTTAATGTTTTAGAATTATTATTAAATGTTAAAATGTTAAAAAAGCTGTTTAGGCCTGTTGTTATAATTTGCTGGATACTTTTTAATTATACCCTAATGCTGAAGGCTATAATTACTTATTTCATTCACAGAAATTGAAAACAAAACACTATTTAATAAATGCAAATAGAAGTAAAACCCGATTACAACCCTATAAACAACCCACACTTATGCCTCAGACACAGAGCCAAATAAGGACATAAGGAGACGTGAAGATACCAGTAGTTAGTTTTTTTGTTTTTGTTTATTTAGCATTAGTTATTTTATTACATGTTTTTATATCAATAGTTTTCACCTTATTTTTAGTATTATATTATAATGCTGATCCATATCAGCTGGTGGACGAGACGAGGCTGCAGTCTGTTCTGCCCATTCGCAGTGTCATCGTCTCTTTGACTTTGTTTTTAGATCTCCATCTGCTCTTATCTCATTTGAAACATCCACGCTGAAAATAGATACAACATAAGTGCATATGCACATCCGGTTTATGGATGTCCTCAGCAAAACCTCCCTGTCTATCTGAGTCATCCTCTCTACTCTTAATACCCTCTCATCAAGATGGCTTAAGTGGGTGCTTAAACTATATAAAAAAAAAAAAACACAAACAGTTTTGTGCCATGTCAGTTCAATAGGCTGTCGCAGCCGGTTGCGTCAAATGACGGTAACACGGACCCCCACTACGTGCCCTTAGTAACAGTGAATGTTAGCTTGAATTGAGTGTGACATGAGCTAACTCTTTGAGTGGATTTTTACATTCGGATTCCGGGTGTTTCCTTTCTGTGACTGTGTTCAGGAAGAAGTTGAACCTGTTTGTACTTTTTAGTGTATATAAAATATTAAAGGAGTTGTACAATGCTGGTACAAGAGGACATAATGTCCACACTGAAAAGCTGGGAATAAAATCTAATTTAAACCTGCAAAACTAAAGCATTTTTACAAACACCTCAGTATGTTCTTAAACTCCCTGGAGAATTTAAAATAAGTCTATGACAAATTGTCTAGTATCAAATCTTTTTAAAATGTTTTAAACGCATGTGTGTAATTTTAATTCATATAACTTTAGAACATTTGAAAATGTAATGTATGTACAGTATATATATATATATGTATGTATATATATATATATATATATATATATATATATATATATATATATATATATATATATATATACACACACACACAGAACTAACTGTGCCTTGTTACAAAAGGTTAAATTATTATTTTAAGAGACGTATTGACCTAGCAGAACATTTTTATTTAGGCGTATTTAAGACTGCTTCACAAGGTTGTAAAAAATGTTATGCAATTCCTTTAATGAGGCTTTTTTTTTCCTGTAGTATTTTTCCCTTTTTTCACCCTGACATTTTTTACTTTATCCTCGCCATATATGTCAAAATGAATTCTAGTTCAGAAATCAAAACATGCAAATCCTAGAAGGGGTTTATTCAATTAATTATAGTTAAGAGTAGCGTTTTTAAGTGTATAAAAAAAAAAAACTTTAAACTAAACAAATCACCATCAGATCCTTGACCCAAATTCCCGCTACAATTGTCATAGCATGTCATACAACTTGATGTGTATGTTTTCTGTCATCTCACTAGGTGGCGATGCAGGCTATGTCCGTTCCCCAGATCCAGTCTCAGACAGCTGTTGATTTGTCTACTCTGCTAGCACAGAAGAAAACTTTTCAGTCCGATGCTCCGCGTGTTCTGTACCAGTGCGCTGACTGTGAGGTTCTCTTTGATGCTTTGTCACTGTGGCAAGAGCACCGCAAGATGGGCTGTTGCCTTGAGACAGGACCTGGTCCTGGAGGAGAACAGAGTGAAGAAAGTCTCGAAACAGTAGCCCAACCGCTGCCTGGCCAGCCAGAATATCAGGACGCTGAGCAGGCACACGAACAGATGGAGGTGACAGAAGAAGGAGGACAGGAGAGCACTAGTCAAGTATTTGTGGAGGTTTCTGAAAGAGTTGCGACACCTGCGATCTCTCAGCAGGGCGTAGCAGACGACAGTGTCCCCAATGAACCTCCAGAGGTCCCGGTCACCCAGGAAGCTGTGCCCATGGAGACCTCGGCTCAAGAGAACAGCCCCGTCACAAGGCGAAGGGGGCAGAAGAAGGCCAAACCCCCCTCCAGCTTGCTCTGCGTGGAGTGTGGACAAAGCTTCAGTATGGTTCCAGAGCTTGTGACTCACCGCAAGACTCAGCATGGCTTGAAAGACGCCATACACCGGTGCACGGTGTGCGGAGAGGGCTTCCTCAACACCACTCTTTTCCTCTATCACCGTAAGCAGCACCGTTCAGAGGTGGAGGACGAACCCAAGCAGGCACCACCTACCATTCCACAGCTTTCCACGGCCATGCTGGAGGCCCCAGGCGAGGGACTTTTGCTTTTAGCCACAGCGGGAGAAGGCCAGAGCCTAATGGAGGTCACCACTCTGGAACAGACCATAACTGAGACCCCTGTAGCACATGTGGAGGTTGAGCTGGACAGTGATGGGATGAGAGGAACTGAGGCTCTCCAGAGCGAGCAGGAACCTGCGGTGGAAGGCACCGAGATTTTGGTGGAGGAAAGAGAGGGAGCTAAGCAGGACGAAGGAATAGAGCTGGTCATTGATAAGATGGAGATGGAAATGAGCACTGTGGTTGAGGAGACCCAAGCAGAGGTGGAAAGTAATGCCCCTGAGGAATCTGTGATGGGACCCTCCTCTGCTTTCCTCTGCCATCAGTGCGGATCTGTTTTCACTAGCGATCAGGAGTTGGCCAAACACCGCAGAACCGAGCATGGCTTGGAGGCGGCGTTGCACACTTGCACTGAGTGTGGGGCTGAGTTCATGAGCACCACGCAGTTCCTGTACCATCGCCGCGAACATAAGAACACAGCTGCGGGACATCAACCCGGTGCTGAAGTGAAAAGCAGACTCTACCCTACTGCAGCTCCAGCTATTGTTGTGAACCTCAGGCAACCAGGTCAGACTAAGTGCAAGACACAATTCCAAAGAGACCTACTAAGTAGGATATCCGTACATGCTCTGTTGTTTGGGTGGGTTTCTAACGGATAATGTAACTCCATGTTTATGGTTCTAGGCTGCGCTGGGTCTTAAAATAGTCAGACCTGAGTACATTAAGTACCTAAGAAGAGAACTTTTGTACAATTGAGAAATTGTTGAAAACCATGCTTAAAGAGCTAGTTACCCAAGTCTGACATTATTTACTCACCCTCAAGTTGTTCCAAACCTGCATGAATATCTTTTCTGCTGCAGAACATAAAACGTATATTTTGCTATATAACTAATCCATTTTAGTTACTACTAAATGTATAGTACATTTTTTTACATAACTGATTAATAATCTTTTTGAAAGTACCAAATTAATTACTTGAATCAGAGGTTTTCAGTTTGGGATCTGGGAGCGGTGTAATATTTCAGAGAGGGGGAAAAAAAGCCATTTATGCAGAATTATAAATTTGCAGTCTTATTCTGCTTTATAGTGACTGATCAGAAACCTATAATTATAACTATTATGTTCTATTTTACAGATACTATTGTAATAGAAAATAAGAAATAAAGTAATTGCTTAAAATGCTTAAAACAAAAAAGGAAATAATAGACTAACTGGAATATAATGCACAGAGTCAGATTTTTTTGCAGTGTAGCCAACTTTATGTATCTGGACATTTTTTATCCACAGCTCGCAAGAACATAAAATGTATGATGTTACACTACCTTTCAAAAGATTGGGGTCTGTGAAATATTTTTATGTTATTGAAAGAAGTCTCTTTCAAGAAAAAAAGACGAAAAACAGTAAAAACCGTAATATTCTGAAATATTATCATCATTTTATTAATATGTGAAACTGATACCTGCTAAATACTACACATTTCTGGTATCTGATAGTGACAGATTGTGATATGGTACATTACTTATCAGTATTTCACAATGTTCATAATGTTTAAACATTATGAACATTGTAACGTATCAAATTAATTTGATATTACATGGACAGTCTCTTCTGTTTAGATTCTCCATTAACCGTGTTTCTGTCAACAGCAGCAGCAGCAGCAGCTGGAGACGGGGCCATTGAGGCCCCCGCCAAGCTGAGCCGCGACTGGTCACGCACCGCCCTGCCCCACGAGTGCCCACACTGTGGCCAGGGCTTTACACGGCGCAGCCGCCTGCGTGAGCATGTGTTCCAGCACACGGGCGAGAAACTCTTCAACTGCAAAATTTGCAAAAAGAGCTTCCCAACTCCGGCCAACCTGCTGCGTCACAACCTGACCCACGGAGGATCCCGCATATTCAACTGCCCCCTCTGTGACAAGCGCTTCTTCCAGCCGACGTCACTTAAGCGGCACATGCTGATTCACCAGGGGAAACCCCAGGAACGCAGGGTCAGAGGCAGAGGGAAAGGCAGGGGACAATCAAGTGATGGGCGTCTACACATCTGCCCAGAGTGCCCAGCCAGCTTCAAGTTTGAGTCCCAGCTGAAGAGTCACAGGTCTGTGTTTTACCCAATTCATTCATATCTAAAATTCAATTCATATCTAAATTCATTATTTGCTCACCGTCATGCATTTCTTCTGCAAAACAAAAAAATATTTTTTTAAGAATTAATTATTTTTGTCTGTGCAATGAAAGTGAATGGGGTCCAAAACACTTATTCTATGGACAGAAAGAAAAAAAACACATTCCAAATATCTTCTTTTGTTTTCAAACAGATCAAACAGCCTTTGTTTAGAATGACACAACTGTCTCTTTAAATATATCCATCCTCCTCCATAGCTTGTTCTCAGAGATGATTGATATTAAATCTGACTGTAAATAGAGATGGAAAGGTATAAGTAGTCAGCAAGAACCTAAATTGGCCGGCGCTGCTTACAAATCCGATTTGGTTTTCAAATCCGATCTTTAGAAGCGACTGTCCACGCTGTGATTAGGCAAGTGATGAAATCTGATCCGTTTGTTCAGACGGTGTAGTCAGTACTATCCGATGCATCAACATGGCTTGCTGGAGTAATGATGTAAGTAAGCGTCACCACGATGCCAGTGTTTCTCAAACAACAACTCAAACTAGCTGTCATTGTGGGAAGAGAGGACGGAAAGCTGCCTCTTCTCCTGTCTATCATGACACTTCGCTACCGCGCTGAACTACGAGGCGTGTGAACAGATGCATTTTGTGTATATAGTGAAAATGATGTATACAGTTGTAAACATGGAAAGTATTACGTGTGTTTTTTTTTTTTGTGCAATGGAAAGGCCATTTTATTTGAGTGGGAACTAAAGATGACACCAGACCAATCACAGAGTTGTTTCTGTTGGTTAACAAGCCCTGTTCGTGCCCTTCCTTGTTATGGTCTGTGACCCTACAGGTTTTTCTGTACCAGAAACACTTTGCCTGTCAAACCGTGCAACGTCAGGAAGAGGTCTGATTAGTCTCTTAGAGAAGTGATCAATTAAACAAGTCCCTCTGACATTTCTCACTGACTCCCATGTGATGTATTTAGCAATGCCTTCATTTGGCAGCCAGTCAATGTGAATCTTGCAGAAATCAGAACAGGAGCACTAAACAGTCACTCTGGACATTCAGCATCTTACTGTTGTGTTTATAGTATGTGGCTTTGCTTTTGCTGCTGGAAAAATGGTAAAATAATACTAGAGAAAAGGGTGGCAGGTGTAACTGGGTCAGTAAGATTTTTTTTAAAAGTTGGAAAAAAGTCAGCAAAGATGCATTAAACTAATCAAATTTGTCAGGAAATACATTTATTATGTTTCAATAGATTTCTATTTAAAATACATGCTATTAATTCTTTCAAACTTTCAATTGATCAATGAATCTTGAAAAAAAATGAAGCTGCACAACTGTTTTCAACATTGATGATAGGAAATGTGTCTTGAGCACTAAATCAGCATATTAGAAATGAGTAGAAATTAATGAGGGGTGAGTTGAAAGATTGAGTGTTCCCAGTACATAAAACACAAAAGAAATGTTGCTAAACATCATGCTAAGTTATATTTGAGAAGAATTCATCTACGAGTGTCTTTGTTGATGTTTTGACACCAATAATAGGTTTTCATATACGTTTTTTGTTGTGGTTCTGTATTTAGTTGATTAGTTCTATTTAGTTCTGCTGTTTAGCCATAAATGAAAATTATGTAATTTGAAATCAAATTGAAAAAAATTCTGATTAAAATGTTTGCATAGCTGAACACTTAGGGAGCTGCCGATGGAAAAAAGAAATCAGTAGAGTGAAAGCTTCTTTCTACTGAAGTACCTTAATGATGGTCTTGTGTGAGATATGACTCCTTCCCTTACACGATTGCAGTTATTTCCTCTGTCTTTGGTGTCATCAGCATTTTGAATACATTTGAACGTGCTGTTATTTACCCTGGTATAAGTTGAATTCTTCTAAACAAGTTCAATATGTAGAACTGCAGAATGCCTTTTTATAATACATAATTTAAGATTATAATGCCTACTTATTTTAAACTCTATTCACAGGGGCTTTCATTACTGAATTTCTCATAATGGTCTGAGGCACAGGAGTAAAACACATTAATGCTGCATTAGTACAGGGCTATTATCTCTCAAACATCAAAGTTTCTTGATTTTCCAGAGCACTGATACAGCTAATAAGCATATGTCAGTAATTTACTGAAACTGCGTTCTTAATTTAAATGTCAATAATTAAAAAAATTAAGATGATCTTCTTTTTTTTTTTTTCAGTCATTTTACTGAGGGCACTGGTTAAAGATGACATTGCCATGAGACTGAGAAGTAAATATGAGCAGTAATTATTTATGTCAGCAATAATTACTAAGGTCCCTGGTGATTTGGATCCCAATGCGAGTGGGCTTTAAGACATTTATAGAGGCTGCCACTCTCCCGCAAGCCTATGTTTAATGACTTTTCTTCAGCTCAAAGTTGAAGCTGCATTATTTTTCTTGATGTTAATTATACCTTTATGCGAGTGCATGACTGTGTGGCTTATGAAATGTGAGTGAATTTAAATGTGGCTTTTCTCACATAGCGATTGTTTCTGGATTGGCTCCAGGGATTGCAAGATGCAGCCTTTCTTATTCACTTTCTCTCTTTTTTTCCCTGTTCTAGACTCCTACACACCAGCCATCCCTTCCCTTGCAATGTGTGCGGGGAGGCATTTATACGACGCAAAGAGCTGGACCTCCACTCTCTCATCCACCAAGGTCAGCCTACAGGAAACAATTACACATTCAGCCTTTTGTCCATACGAGCTCTCATTCACACACTATTTCTGTTGCGCTCATGTGTTAGGATTAGGGCTGTCGTTTGATTAAAAATGTAATCAAATACTGATTAATTGAATTAAGCGCATATCAATATTTGCTGAGAAAAGGCTCCAAATTAAGATATTTCAAAAGCATTATCATTGTGGCAGACAAAAGACATTACAAAAAAAAGTACCTTTAGAAGTCTATGTATTGTCTGTATATAAAATGAATAATTGCATTATTGTTTTTATTATACACATAATAATTATAGTGAATATAATAATAATATATATATATATATATATGAAAATGTCATTTATTTGGTTAATCTCTCTCTCTCTCTCTCTCTCTCTCTCTCTCTATATATATATTTATATATATATATATATATATATATATATATGAGACATTTTACTGAGTTTATGTATATACTCTCTCTGTGTGTGTGTATAAATATATATGTGTGTGTGTGTGTATTTACCGCGTATACTAAATGAGGCAAGGGTGTAGAGTTACATTCAAGCTATTTTAAAGCATGAAGAATTTTTTTTTCAAGGAAAAATCATTGAAATATGTCATTTTGGTGATCAAAGATGAGTTTTAAGGGATCAAATTAGAAATTATTGACTTTTGTAATGGCTATTCAATGTTTATTAAATGCCATAAATGATCATGGACATCCCTAATACACTCACAAACTCACTCAATTCTCCACAGCTCTGTCTGGGTTCATGTTTGTGTATCTGACCACACACACACACACCGACTCTTTGACAGACCTGTCAAATGAATGAGCTTTCATCGATTCCTTCCGAGTAAATAGATGGGGTCAGAGGTCACATTGATCAGGATGGCTTGTGTGTGTATTGATAAGATCAGCTGCTGATCACTATCACCTCTGATCAGAGCCTCTTACATGTATCAGTCCCCTGCCGCAGATGTTCCTCCCTTCAGCTAAGCAGAGGGAGAGAATGAAGCAGGATCATTTTCTTATATAGGTGTAAACAAGGGAGTGCAGTGTTGCTTAGTAGAAGCTTTTAAAAGCCTGTAAAGGTCAGTGAAGCAGTCACAGTCTGACAGTTTGAATGCTCTGCATCTAAACATCACATCACCCGTGACCCCCATAAAGTGCTGTTATTTCTGCGTATGCGCTGTGCATTCTGTGAAATGTCTGTTTATCAGCCGCCCTCTCTCTGATTGGTACTGTGTAAAATAGGGGGATCTTTTTGTCCGCTCATGTTTGTTGCTCTCTTTGCCTGCTGCCCTCTTTTCAGATAAGGAACAAACAATACGTGTTTTTGTTTGTTCATTTGATAAGAAGCCACAGATGTATTTTTGCTTGAGTGTGTGTAAGGAAACTTGTGCATAAACATAAGTATCTCTCATGTGCGATACATCAGAAGCCAAGGACTAGAGGGGTCTGTGTGGCTCTCTATTTCTCTTATTGTAGATAAGCACTTTATATGTGAGTCGGGTAAGTTGGCCACTTTTAACTTAAGTTGTCCTCTAGTCAAGCAGAAATGAGAGAGAAGTAAAACTAAAACAGAAAGTGACTATAACCAGGGTCCCCGCGGGTCCTTAAAAAGTCTTAAAACGTCTTAAATAAAATTTTTGCTTTTTAAGGCCTGAAAAAGTCTTAAAATCTGACATTTCCGATAAGGAGGTCTTACATTTCACGTACGGGCCTTAAATTTCTTGTCCGACTCGTCATCCGTTATTTTGTTTTGTTTTTTGAACAGTGTGCACCATTTGGGGGCAGCACTTTTCTATGTGGGTGCAACCTGCTTCATTCCATAGGTGACTAAAAATGAATGCGGCGCGTTGATGGTTTGCCACACCATTCTGTGTCGTGTCGCAGTGTTAATTCCGTTATTGAAAACCATGACGAAAAATGTTTGTTGACGACTTTTTTTCCCCTGACTAAGACAAGACCATGAGAGACGATACCCACGTCATTAAACGATAACTGTGACTACCGGTATTATATCAACACCTACAATATCGTTGACGAAAAAAGACGAGAC
The DNA here is from genome assembly GCA_030578255.1 of Tiaroga cobitis. NCBI lineage: Eukaryota > Metazoa > Chordata > Actinopteri > Cypriniformes > Leuciscidae > Tiaroga > Tiaroga cobitis. The sequence goes on along the minus strand of CM060606.1, from coordinate 24,911,296 downwards.
TAAAGTGTGTTTAAAAAAATACAAACTTGACTAAAACCACTTTTTTGTCGAATAAAGGAGACAACAACACATTACAGACTGTGTTTACGAGCGAGCGTTCATGCTTACGGTTGCCAGATGTAAATAATTAAATCCCCAGTCAGAGCTTTTCTGTTAAAATAACACGTTTTCTAGCCGGTCTTGTCAATGGTATCTGGCAACCATGCTCGCGCGCGCGCCCTCTACACTGCTGAAGAAGCGCGGATGATCTGAAAACACAGACAAGTCAGCTGGAGTTCAGTGATCTTCATTTGATATTTTCTACTTAAATTAATTAAAGTGTCATTCAGTTGGTCTTTATTCTGTCACGAGCCGCTTGCGATGTTTGTGCGACTAAATCTGCGATCAGTACAGGCTGATATCTAGCAGTGTTTTTAATGTTGATCATTTTATTGCTGTTTTGCAACGAAAGCCACGGCAGAACTGCAGCACACAGCGGTGATTCGAGAACGAATCTGTGGCTTTGAACGAATCGTGAGATTCAATGACCCGTTCATAAATACAGCCACTTGCTTTGTTACCATAAATGAATGACTCGATGACGGATGACTCGCTCATAAAGACAGTGACTTACCGCCACCTACTGGCGATTTTAATTTAATGTTTAAAAGTATTACCTCGTTTTTACCATCATTGCATATTTATTGAACATTGTTTGATTTAAAGCATTATTTATTTTATAAAAGTATTTATAAAGGTAAAAAATGAACTGGAAAAAATCGATTAAAATGGGCAGATATTGTCCCTTAATGGAAAAGGTGTGACTGCAGTCTAAGTGCAAGAGGGGTTACGGCACTATAAAAGATTGGAGAACCACTGAAGGGATATGTAGAATTGCACAAGTGCTACTGCTAAAGAGTGCATTGTCAATACAGCCTGTTACCTTGATTCAAATGTCTCAAGAGCTTAATTGAATTGGCCTAAAGCGAAAAATTATAATGTCATTTTTTGTCTAAAGACTACATATAAAATAGCTACCAAAATTAATGTCGGTAACTGAAGTTTGACTTTGTCAACTAAAACTATGAAAGACAAAATTACTAAAATGTGACCAATAAGCATTTTCATCTGAAGACTAAGACTAAAAAAAAAATGGCTGCCAAAATTAACAGTCGTGTTGAACATTTTCCTGTTTTTTTTTTGTCGTGGTAAGGTCTTAAATTTGCCTTTTAGAGGACTTAAAAAGGTCTTAAAAGTCATTAAATTTGCTGTTAAAAAATGTGCAGATACCCTGATAACATATGACCATAGAAATTTGAATTCTCAGGGGGAAAAAAGGTCGATTGTCACACCTTTCCCCACATTAGTGGGTAAAATGTGTCATTTAAAGGGGTAAGCTGAATTGTTAGGTAATGTCAATGATTCATATTTCAATAGCATTTGTTAGAAGAGCCACTGGCACAGTTTACACTGAAGCATCTGACACGCTTGCCACAGCTACCATTTTGGATAAAATAGTTCATTTAATAATCCCAATTTTTGAATGGCTTAATGTATTGTTCATAAAGAACCTGGATAAATGTGCTTTTATATAAAATACATTTTTACCTGCATGTAGAAAATTTACTTAAGCATGAAAAAAAAAAAAAAAAAAAGCTTAGTCAAAAAATATTTGATGGGCCCTTTCTAAATATGGTCATGTGAAAAGAAAAGGGTTGCACAGTTGCTAGTAGTTGTATTTTTATAGTATTTTGGGATATCAAAAGCTGGATGAAAATACCAAGTTGCGCATAAAATCTTAAAATGCAGGTAAAGTGTTTTTTTTATCAATTGAGGCAGATCATTTGTTGTATCCATTAAGAAGACATGCGCATAAACTACGATGGAAACACATTTACCAAATAAATTCCTTGATGCGCAACAATAAACTCATGACTTTGTCTCAGCAGATCATGTGATTGGATAACTGGACTAACCAGAAGACCAATTTAATTGCACAGCATTTCAAATGTTGTTTTAGTCATTCTGAAATGCCTGAGCCAAAGTCTGTTATCAAAATGATTTGGTATAATTACCTTCCAGAACTCAACTGTCTCACACAATTGTGTTCCCACACATCAGACATCCACCTCCGAACGAAAGATAACATGACGGTGTTTGTTTCATCTGTGCGCTCTCTGAAGTGAAAATAGTTTATTATGTTAGAAAAAATAGCTACAGTGACTTTCCCGATTGCAGCATCTTCCATTTTTGTTATTGAGAATTTGCACCAGTTTCCCATGAAGTGATGATTTTGTTTTCCTAAACACATGATATGGAAATGGTGCTTTTTTTTTTGCAAGTGTTGTATGCGATATTCACATTTTTCATATAAGTTAAATTCGCAACTTTGGATGGAAACAAAGCTAGTGACACATCTTACCCCGCTCTCAAACCCCTGCAATCCCTCTGTCTTTGTTTGTAGATAAAGAACCAAAGACGTGTCCTAACTGCGGCTCTCAGTTCCTGAATCAGACCGTGCTGGACACACACCTGCAGCGCTGCACTGGGGAGGAGACGGGACGCCGCAGATATAAAGGTCAGGGAAGGGGCAAGGTGGGAGGTCAGCTGGAGTGCGATATGTGCGGCCATCGCTGTGTGACTCAGGATGGTCTCGACCTGCATCGCCTCTCCCACACGGGTCAGACACCCCTGCGGTGCCCACTCACCCCCTGCAGACGGCGCTTCGCCTCCAGTGCTGCATTAGGCGAGCATCTCGTGGCTCACTGCTGTGGAGCATTAGGCAAAAGAAACGCCCCTCGCCGCTTCACATGTGAGTTCTGCGGGAAGGAGTTTGCCTATGCGTCCACCTTCACCGTTCACATGAGAACGCACACCAACGAAAGACCCTTTGAGGTACGTTTCTTTCAGGAAAGAGAGAACTTGAATGGCTCAAATATGTCCTGGTTCCAGTGTTCATGTTTATTTCAATCTTTTGTTTTGTTTAGTTTGTACAGTTTACTATTTTATTAATTAAAAATCCATCACAGTAGCCATCATAGAAATACATTACATTTATAAATATCTAAAAAAAAATTTGCAATAATATTTCCCAATATTACTGCTTTTAATGTAGCCTTGGTGAGCATAAGAGACAAATAAAATATTTTTTTAAAGGTATAAATATTTAAGAAATTTAAACATAATTAATAAAAATGATTTATCAACATAAAATATGAAAACCTAAGCTATTAAATAGTAGATAAAATGTATTTTATGCTTATTTATTTCCTATTATACTTATTTAGTTACATTTACATGTTGCAAACTTATAGTTATCATAACATTTTTACAGCATCCATTTTTTGTTTTTTCATAAGAATTTTGTCAGATCTTTGTAATAAAAATCATATGTTCATATAATTTTCGTCTTGTCTACCTCATTAGTCATAATCAGAAAATCTTTAATCATCACAATCTTTTCACACTTTCTCACATCTGTTTCAGTGCACTCATTGTGGGAAGCGTTTCCGGCAGCTTCCGCACCTGCAGGATCACGAGCGCATTCACAGCGGCGAGCGGCCGTTCACGTGCTGGGTGTGCGGTAAAAGCTTCAGTGTCGCAGCCAGGCTAACGGAGCACGCCCGTGTGCACAGCGGAGAACGCCCGTACGTCTGCCCTCGCTGTCCCACCGCCTTCCGCTCACGACCCAACCTTGACAAACACATGCGCCTGCACGCCAACGACCCCGTGGATCCTTCTGCACAGCTGGATGATGATGCAGCAGTACAGACCATCCTCTTAGTACAGGAGTCTGCCTCCTCTTCACCATCCTCCTCGTCCGCCATGCCTGTGATCCAGGAGGGCATGTTGGTGGCAGAGGAAGGCAACTCTGTGGTCTTCCTGCACCCCAACCTTAGCATGCCCACCATCACTGTGCCCTCTATAAATGTTCCCAACATCTCTGTAGTGGCAGGTCAGGATGTGCCTCACACTATTGAGGTTATTTTAGAGGAGACTGTGTAAAGATGATGGGGGGGGAGATATGAACCTAACATGATTTTTTTTTTTTTTTGGAAAGGCAGATTCAGCAATAGATAAACAACAGGTCAGGTCTTAACAAAAGTCTATTTGTACGCCTCTTTGACTAGCATATATTTTGCTTTTGTGATATAGATGTACAACGATTCAGCATCTTTACCCTGGAGAAAACAAAATCACAAAGCCTTTTGTAATTAAATTTGCCTCTGTAATTACGCTTTAATTTTATCTTTTCATTTGAGTCTTTTATTTGCCTTTAATACAAAAACTGGACCATAATTTGTGGTGTTAAATTTTAATAAAAAGCTTGAGCTTGTTGGGGTCTGTTAATGTTTAATTTTAAAGAGATTTTTAAGTGTCCAATTTGGAATGCAGTCGGTGAGAAAGTGTTCTTGTCAGCTCACCGATGACTGCGCATGAAGCTTGGGCCAGTCAGGGAAAAATTATTTTTGCTGATCATTTTGAATGAATTGAAGGTGCAATGTCAGAATTTTTAATCATCTATTTTTATTCTATACCAAGATTGTTATTGATTTTTGCACCATAAACACTCCTAATTCAGAATTAAAGAAGCCATTTCCTTGTAAAAAAAAAAGAAAGAAAAAAAAGTAGCTTATTTTGATGTGTTGACTAACACACTGAAGCACAATTAAAGTATTTTATTATAATTTTAACTGCAGTGTTATATGACGCATGCCATACAAGTTTCAATAGAAATTATTGTTATATTGTTAAATTAAAGTATTTTAGTTTGCCAAAAATGATTGTCTGTACATTCGGCAACACACTTTAACCCCATTTCAAAAACAGTACAAGTATCAAATTACAAATTAGTCTTACCTAAGATGGATCAACTAACTGCATGTAATATAAACTTTAACTATAATACATGTTCATTTAAATGTAAATAACATGGAAGTAAGTGTATAAAGACATTACATTTTATTCGCTATAAAGTATTTAAAGTCCCCATGAAACGGAAGTTGCAAACGACTTTTCTCCAGTGTTGTGACGTATTTCCGAGAGAAACGGAATACTAAATGAGGCAAAATAGTGGGCGTGGCTTTTTTTCCAACAAGCACCTGATTGCATCTAGAAAAGTAGGTGTTTTCATTCCCCCTGTCTACTGTCAGTTGGAGGGGCGTGGTTACGGATGTTAAGCAGACACCCAAACCGTCAAATCAGGGAAGGTCCTCCAATGCAGAGGGCAGGGAAAATTTCAGATTTTGATTAAAGATTACAAAGCCAAAACATTTTTTTTGTGTGGATTGACTTGCATGGATAAATTGTTCACCACAAAACGATCAATTTAGGCAAACAAAGTAAGTATGGTCAATTTTGAATTCATGGGGTTTTTAACTGAATGCAACAAAATAAAATCTACTGCTTGAGTAGATTTAAATTGTCTGGATCCAACCATCACTGAAATAACTGTCCTGAAATATCAGGCTCATGTCTTTTACAGTTTCTTTACAATAAAAACAAAATTTGATTGCTTGTCTAGCCAATCAGAAGGCTTTTGAGGTGCTTTCCGCCTGTCAATCATTTTGCGCGTTCACAGCTGGTAGTCCATATATGGGAAGCCAGAAGCTGACCGCGTGAATGATGATCTTGAAGGTTTTCCTGAGTTTGGAGGGTGCGAAAATGTTGGCAACTTCTTGGAACGTCTCAAGTAGTGTAGCTGTTCAAGGGAATCTTTTCACTACAATTGAACACAGGTAAAAAAATACCATGAATGGCGGACGTTCTAGAAAGGCTGGTATCACCTTTAAACATTTACAGAAATGTAGTAATAATAATTATCCTTCCTGTAGGCTATTTACGGTTGCTAAGCAACATAGAGATATGACGCACTGATAATGTGCGGTCCCAGGTGTGCGGCCACTCGGAAAAATGACCAGATACCTGCAGGAAAGAGGCATCATTTGTCCTGGCAATCTGCCTCAGAATTGTGTGCTGAGAACCAGGCCTGTTTTTGTTCAGGCACAAATGAAACAACTTGGGGAAAAGCGTTTTAAAGGGATAGTTCATCCAAAAATGTTAATTTTTAATTACTCCTCAAAATCCTCATGATGTTCCAAACACTTAAGACTTTCGTTCATCTTGAAAATATTGAATTACGTTAATATCGTTCATCTTGAATTTATCAAAATCTGAGCAATTTCTCTCCCTCCATTGAGAGCTATGCAACAACTTTGATGCTTCAAAAAGTTAATACAGAGACTGTAAAACTAATCCATAAGAATTGAGCGTAGTCCAAAAATTTCTGAAGAGACACAATCGCGTTATATGATGAACAGATTGAATTGAGGCTTTTACTCACATAAACGTTCATCAACACACAGCAGCTATGATAAACAGAAGCTCAAGCGTGTTCGCTTGATGTACGTGAACCAATAAGGTTCATTCTCGTTTGTTACGCAGCACATTTGAGCTTCATCAAGAACCAATGAGGTTTGTTCTTACGCATCAAGCAGGTTCGGTTGAGCTCATGTTTATGTTTGCTGATCAAAAGCCTGAATTAAATCATATAAAAGCGATCGTGTGTCTCTTCTATTCAGAAAATTTGGACTAAACCGTTCAATTCTTATGGATTAGTTTTACGATATCTATGAACTTTTTGAGGCGTCAGAGTGGTAGTTGCGTGGACTGTCAATGGAGGGACAGAAAGCTCTCAGATTTCATCAAAAAGGTCTTCATTTGTGTTCCGAAGATGAACGAAAGTGTCTTACAGTTTGGAACATGAGGGTGAGTAATTAATGACAGAATTTTAATTTTTGGGGGAACTATCCCTTTGAATTTCTCCTTTTTCATTCATTAAACCGGCTCCCCTGGGTACAAACATAATAAATGATCCTGCAGTTTGCAATGTAAGTGATGACTGCAGTGAAACCAGCACTTTGGGCTCTTTAACTGCAAATCTCGCCATGAATTTTCACTAGTTGAATGAGGTTTGAGTTGAGCTCCATTACCTCAGCTCATTGAGAAATTGAGGCTAAGTAGAGCCATTACTGGAGCTCACAGCGTTTGCCTGCACTCGGTTCTTTGCTCCCTCAATTTACTCCTGGCCGCTGAACTCCTCCCCCATAAAGCTGCTGCATCATTATGATTAGTCCCATAAATGATAGACAGTGATATCAAAACAGCATTCCCCTTCCCTGCACTGAATTCCCAAATAACTATTTGATAGATATCTTCCCCAGCTCATTAATTTACAGACTTTGTAGCAATTACTGCGTGACCTTCATGTAAATGTGCAATTTGCAATTTAAGATGCACCAGGAGTTTTTCTTTTTTTGGCATTGAACTGCTTTGGGGGACAAATAAATAAGATAATCGATTTATGCAAAATGCTTTTGATTGAATCTACCTTCTGTTAACAACATAGTTGATAATAACACAGTTGCTTTTGAACCATGCAGAAAGGATGTTATCATAGAACCAATAGGAATATTCTGGGTTCAGTACAAGTTAAGCTCAGTCAACAGCATTTGTGGCATGATGTTGATTACCACAACAATTAATTTTGACACGTTCTCCCTTTTTTCTAAAAGAATTGTTAAATAAAAATCTGGCCACATAAAGTGGAAGTAAATAGGGCCAATTCGTAAACATTAAAATTCTCACTGTTTCAGTAATATAGCTTCAAGACCATGGGTTTGAAATTAACACCCAGCAACCCACCAAATGTGGGTGAAAATCAACCAGTGGTGGGTAACACATATCACTCACTAGCCAGTTTGGCAGATTATGATTCATTAATTGTCCTCATATGATTCATAAGTTGACCAAAAAAAAAGTCCTTTAACCAGGAGCCTCCAACATTAGAAAAAAAAAAAAAAGAGTAAAGAGGGTCGCACACTGAACGAGAAGCACCACGTCTTTACAATTCAAATAAATTGTTTTTTTTTTTTTAAATTAATTTATTTTTTATTTTGGCCAGTTTTGAATGGCCAGTAAATAAATCATTGTGTTGCTAAATTGTTTAGAGAGTGAAAAAGTACATTTCAAATCTTGCTCAAGACCCTAATATGTTAACATGATATAGTGTGAAAAGAGTGAACAGTTGTTGTTATTTTTTGTGGTAATCCACAAATGCTGATGAGCTTATACTGAACCTAGAATATTCCTTTAATGTTTATTTCCTAAATCAGATTTCTTAGAAACTCTATGGTTAAATTGATTAAATATTATCAACAGCAATACTGGAGAAAAACAAGCTGTGTAAATTGCTCTGTCAAAATCAAGCCTTCAAAAATAAAACCGTTTTGGTTGGCTTTATCCTTGTTTTTGTCAATTCTATAAATATCAGCCCATGAGTACAAGCCGTCAGTGTTGAGCTGAACCTGCTGACCTTACACTACACCAGTGAGTAAAGACTACGAGTGTCTGGTACCGCAAACGCCTGACCCTGATTCCGCTACAGCAGTTGTACTCGACTTCGCTGCGATGAGGCTTGTTTTGTGTTTAAATGATAAAGATATTTGGAGGATGATGCATATTTTTTGTGGTGTGTACATAAGTCCTCTCTCTCTCTCTCTGCATGTGTCTCTTTGCTGAGGTAGCTGTACCCACTGTGACTTTGACAGAGTGTTCCCCCTTGTGTGTTGCCCCTCTGTGTATGTGTGTGCTATATCCGTACTGCAGTTTGTGTGTGTGCTGCCTGAGCTGATATATATATATATTCATTAACAAAAGAGACACATGAGCTTGTTTGTATGTGGAAATGATGATTTGGCCCTCGTGGATTTTTCTGACCCTTTGTGTGTTTGAGAGCGAGAGAGGGGCTAAATGTGATGAATGTGGTGGGGGGTATGCTAAGAGAGCCATCACATGCCAGTGTCTGGAAATGCCATATTATGCTCATGTGTGTTTTTGAAATGGCTACATGTGTGCACAGCCTCCTGTTGAAAGGGTTGTCATGCTTATCTGGTCTAGTCGGGTCTATTTCTCTCTCGTTCTCTCTCTCTCTCTCTCTCTCTCTCTCTCTCTCTCTCTCTCTCTCTCTCTCTCTCTCTCTC